>JANHMN010000014.1:12474481-12540866 GCA_030674055.1 Rhabdomys pumilio | reverse complement strand
CTTCTTCTTCTTCTTCTTCTTCTTCTTCTTCTTCTTCTTCTTCTTCTCCTCTTCCTCCTCCTCCTCCTCCTCCTCATCCTCCTCCTTCTTCTCTCTCTCTCTCTTTCTTTCTTGGTCTCTCTGTTTTCTTCAGTCTGCTTTTCTTGATCTCTCGATCTCTCTGTCTGTCTTTCTGTCTCTCAGTCTCTCTCTGTCTCTCTCAGTTTCTCTGTCTGTCTCTCTCTCTTTTCCTCTCTTCTTCCCTCCAGCATAAAGATTAGATATAAGCTCTCAGCTACTGCTCCAGTGCAATGCCAAATATATATCTATTACCATCTCTTAACATGGCAACCAACCGAGTCCTCCAAATTCTTTCCTTCTTACACAAACTATTGTCACCAAGATACAGTACATGCTTGTACCTGTCTGTACCTTCTTTAAGCAACTAAACAACTGCCTATGCTTTATAGAGAAATGTAGTAACTAAATTGTTACTTATAAATCCTTGATTTGCTTTTGTAACTGCTCTCAACTCCTCTTTCTTGCTCATATTATAGTATATAATTGAAAAATGATAGCTTAGTTTGTGATGACTTTCAGAATGGGGGCTTTGGACAAGAAAATTATGTATGCTGTGGTCTTTTATTATTTACTGCAAAGATGTAATGGGGCCTAAAGTTAGTTATATCTATCTATCTATCTATCTATCTATCTATCTATCTATCTATCTATCTATATAAAGTTAGTTAGATATATATGACATATATATGTATATCATCTAGAACTAGAAAGAAAATTATTTCTGTGTGCAGATGACATTATATTCTGTTACTATATTCTGTATTGCAATCTACTTACCATTTCATATTTAGAAAGCTAATTTATCAAGTATAAGTAGCCTACAAGTTGAATTGAAAGATGCAATGCTGTTAAATGCAAGATCTGACAAAAAGGATCTAGACATTCAACACAATTCCAACGAAAATCCCAACTACCCTCCTTTGAGGATAAAGATGATTAGCCTAAAATTCACATGGAAAACCAGGGGTCCAAAAATAACAGAAATATCTTGCAAAATAACAAAGTTGGATGACTTTTATTTCTTAATTTCAAAATTTGCAACAAAGCTACATTAGCTAAGAATATAGAGTATAGTAATATAAATGAGTGAATATAGTCAAACATATATGCATAGGAATATATACATGCATTTAATTTTATTTGAAATTTGTATGATCTTTTATTACTATTTTAACTATGGATAAACTCTTATTGTTAACAAAAATTAATTAATTTTAAAGAAAGACTTTTCAGTGTGTTCCTAAATTTATTTTTTTAAAAAACATTTTCACATTTCTTCTGTCTTTAATATAAAATAAGCACTGGAATGGTCACGTAACCTAAACTAGGAACTGTAGCTATATATTTCATACATTATATTACAAAATTAGTCTCCCTTAACAATAGACTAGATCTCATATGGAAGCCATATCTAATTAAATGATCTATACGTACTATTTCTTCGCCATAACATTTACTAAAATCAATCTCACCTATTTTAAAGTCCATGTACAACAGTAAAGAAAATTTCATACCATCAACTGAGTATTGGCTGACCAATATAGTCTTTCTTTCTTTCAAAGCATGTCTCTTTAAGTGTGATTTCTAGTGTATAAAGTCATATGTTCCACAATTTGTATTCAGACTTTTAATTTTGTAATTTTTGGTAAGGCCAATTAATACATCAAATTTGCATTTATAATTGAGATTCATTCAATAATGATAAATGGCTTTATGGAGCCTTTCCTGGAATTCTTCCTGACAATGTACTACACTTCTGTTTTGTCTGTAGCATAAAGACACTGTAATTTTAACAATGTAGTAAATAATGAAGTACATATTCACCAGATAAAGCCTGAATGGGCTCTAAATTCAAGAAACCCAGAAAAACTGTGTGACTTCTCCATGTTCATGTAGATTGTAGGTAACAGAACCAGAAATTTTATTAGATGGATTCAATATATGGCTATTGTGTTTGTTTTTTTCAGCATTTATGCTTAAAAATAAAAGTGTCCTTGCAGAAGAGATTTTGTAAGGCAAACTTTTGTCTGTGCTCAGAATTTCAGGCTATGCCTGTGAGCAGCTTCTGTGCAAAGAGGCATCTTATTTCTTGTTTATCTACCGCAGTGTAAATGCTTCTGTAATTCATCTGCTGTGAGGAGACCTGCTTGTCCTTGCTCTAAAAGGGGCTGTATATACTAGATTGCTCTTAGGTTCTAGAATCATTGTCTTGTCCATTGTTATGTGTGTCTGGTGAGTACCTTGAGGGAGAATCTCATTCTATTTACAGTAATTTGTTTATGAATAGTTCACATGTGCTAGAGGTAGAGCTTAACAGTGTTCTCTTTGTTCCACTCCCTTTGGATCTTCCAAATTATATTCAGCAACCTTATTTGTGTGCTTATTCGATAGGCAAACAGATAAACTAGAAGAGACTGGGCCACAAATAAAAACTGAGGTTGGATTTTAAAATGAACCTTTTCATCAAGAATATGAAAATACTGAATGTGTGTTTGATCAATGACTAACAATTGCTGAAAGAAAGACTTTTAAGGTGTAGCATCAAGAATTCCCTGTTTACAGTTTACAGCACAATGATGGTAGCTGCACCGTGCAGTGTGAACTTTGGCAGTAAGTGGCTGAAGTTAGTGAGATTGTCACTTAAGCTCTGTCAGCAATTCAGGGGAAGATAAAGGTGGCTAGAGTCAAAGAATGTAATGAGAACTAAAGTACCAGAGCCTTTGGGGAGGAGAATGCATATTTCCTTCCCTTTTTGCACCATTGACTGGGTTTAATCAAACCTAAAATCAAGATAAGGAACACCAAACTGATAGTCTGTGACAGTCCTCCCAAGGAGCGAGGTAAATGCAGGTAGATAAGGATCTGTGGCAGGCAAAAAGAGGGTAGAAAGCAAAGCCATTTCTTCCAAATCACTGGGGGAAATCAGAAGCAGAAGGGCATTAGGATTATCTCTCTGGGTCTCTCTTGATGCTGCTGGAACTTAGAATATCCAAAACTGAACTTTGTATTGGCTCCAGAGCCCAGCCAAGAGAAATTGCAGATTTAGGAATAAGGAATAAGGAATAAGGAGAGTATGTTGGAACATAAGATGGTAAGAATAATTGGTAGAATTTCAAAGACTCAAGTGTGACAAAATTAATTTTGAAAAGGTGAAGATTTCTAGCAAGGCTTGCTGACAGGAGGTAAAGTGCATGTGAAGGAGAAGATGTAAGATGGAGTGAATACCATCTCTAGTTCCTACCTTCAGCAGAAAACGGCAGGTAAAGGGCCAAGTAGAAATTCTGCATCATGGAACAGAAACATTGGTGTGTAACTATGCCTCCTCAATGGCTGGATTTTTTTCCCAGCAAATGATGATGAAGTTAACTTTGTGAAGAGATACAGTACCATTCAGTATCTAGCTGATAGCATGGCTAAAGGACTAAGTCATGATCTGGCAGTTACAAGTTGGGAGACAACAGGAGACAATGAAGCAATGAGGCAGGGGCAGCTGAGTTCTTGGGTCAGGAATTTTAATCTCTAGGGTCTTGGAGAAGTCTAACCCGAAGACGTAGGACTTGGAGGGATGAGGCTGCATATTTGCTTGGTATTCTCTCATCATGGGAGCTGTGAATTCACAGCCCAGGGAACCCAGGCAGATCAGTGTGATCCCTTCCAGGTTAATGAAGAATTCTGGGTCCTGGCTGGGCCTCAAGTCATTGTATCTCACTGTGAATGGTATAAAGAACTCATTCACAGTAAGAGGTCTTCTGCCCAGATGTGGTATTTTGCTGAAGGAGAAGAGAGGCAAGCTTAATTACATAGGTGACACACCATAGGACTAATTAGGTAAGGGGAGTGAACATACACACTGAATGGTTACTAGATGGTTTCTATAACTTTGTAATTCATTTCTTCAAACATGTTTTGTTTCTTTTTATTTCCTTCCACGCTAACTAAAGGAAGAATCTATAATAATTCAGAAAACTCTGTTTGCTGTCTGCAGATTCTATTTCATGCTAGCTCTATGTTACTGTCCCCTGCGTGAGGATTCCTCCAGAGATCAGAAATCAAAGAGATGAAACTGAAATCACTCATGACGCCGGTACATTTTTTTTTCTCGCTCCTGGCATAATAAGTCTTCTGGTTTAACAAGAAACGCTATGGAATATCTGAAAAGAAAAATCACTCCTGTATAGTATATTCTGAGTGGACAAACTCTTTGCTACGATTCTCATTTGGTTTTCACTATCAGCTTGAAGACAATGTTGTAAGTGACATAAGTGACAAGATGTAATTTAATTATTGGGCATGTATGTTAACACAATGTCTTGGAACACCAGAGAAAGAGTTTAGTATTATGCACCAAAATAATAATAATAATAATAATAATAATAATAATAATAATAATAGTAACAATGGTATAAAATCACTAATAAAAATTACAACTTGAATAAATTAGACTTATTTTTTGTTCATTGTTTTAGAGATTTAAAATCTAGAACTAGATGTTAGGCAAACTCATTTTAAGATTCACTACTGTAATTCACTTATTTTAAACTATTCCTTTTAGATAACATAAAGAGGACTTTGCTTTTATGTTAAGATTTAAGATGTGCCTTGTTCCATGTCATATTGATGCTAGAATAAATGAAATTTAACAGAATCAACTTAGGTCCGTAATGAAACATGAGAGTTCGTGTTAAAACTAGACAATTGTAATGCAGAACATGAAATGAAGCCAGGGAACAGATGAAAGCTTACTGATAAGACGAGAGGGTGCTCAGTGTGGTGGATTGTACATAAGCCTGCATTTCAAGCCTTTCCGTCACTACACTTAATGTAAAAGAGGAAACATGATTGATGGCAAAACTGAAACAATAGCTTCAGTCTTTCAGGGTTTCCCAACATCTACATTTTCTTTTATTCTTATAGCAAAATTTCAAACAATGACATGTTTACATAATAAGCTTTCTTCTACTAGATACTTTCTTCTACTAGATACTGGATTCAAATTTTGAACCTATAATGCTGTACTTTCAAGACTTCTTTGAATCCCAATTATAAAATGATAAACATAGATTATTGAGATTTCCTTCATTTGTTTAATATTGGTGCTTCCCTGTGGGACATAAAATCATTCCAGAAAGTTTGGTAAGGTAGAGCAGGTTGAGACCCGGAGTCTCAGTAGGCACACACTTGAGGCTTAGGTGACTCCCAGCTCCCTGCCAGACTCCTGACTTGAAAGACACATGCCATGCTACTCACATTAAAGAAACGTGTCCAATGGTCACTGTAGGTACAAAACAGAGTTCTTCATGTTAATGAGGTACCTAGAGGCCAGGAGAGCTTAGGTAATAAGCTTTCCCTCCCATACATTTCTCCCTGAAAAAGGTATTTAATCTCAGGCTCACCCTGAGAAGCGGGGTGTGGTTTTACACATCCAATTTCTGCCATGACAGCAAACTGTTTAGAACAACGGATCATGTCTTTTCATCAAGTTCTTCTGTGGGGAGCCATGAAAAAGGCATTCACCTACAGAGCTGCAGCCTAATCTCCTGTAGAAGGCCACTCTGTGCTCCCAGCCACAACCACCAGCAAGCCTGCCTCTACCATGCTAAAGATAGTCAATCACCAATGGGACAAGCTGGAGCTACCCTTCTCCCTTGACCCCAGACTAGCTGCTGTCCCCAGCTTGTTGCACCCGACTCTGCTCTCTGCTCTTCAGCACATGGTTGTCCAAGAATCTGAGAACCCCATGGCCAACCTCGTCTCAGGCCTGGGGACCCTTAAACCAGCTCTGGCTGTGCTACACCTGGCATTGCAGTTTCTGACCCCTGTAGTGGTGTCTCAGAATCTCAGAGCTTCTCAATAGCCTGGGCACCTGCTCATTTGGCAGCGTAGGATAAGCACAGTCAAACTCCCCACATTCTGCCTCCCCTAGAAGCCATGCCAAGTGGTGAAGCTGACACATGCTGATAGTAGCTACTTCTAATTCATTTTTTATGCTTAATTAATTTAAACATCAACTCAATATTTAGTGAGTGTCTACTATGTCTTGCGCCCTGAAGTTAGTACAATCTCGCTATGTAAAGAGAGGTCAGACTTTTGCAAGTACAGATTAAAGCACCCCAAAACCCTTTGGGCAGAGGAACCAGTGAGTGGCAAAGTACAAAACTGAGAGAACTGAGGTAAGCCTGATTATTGATGTGTTAACAAAGGAAAGAAGTGAGTCCAAGCAGGAAGTATATCTGCAAATGCCGTGTATCTTGAAATGGATCTACACGGTTGAAGAATATAAAGAATCTCTGAGCTCCTGGCAGTTATGGTAGGATGTTCATCACATAGGAATGCTGGCTTGAGTTTATTTACTCCTGGCATTCCTAGCAACTAGACAGTGATCAAGAAAGCAAGTTTGCTGCCTATAGAGTTCATATTTTTAACACAAATGGGCAACATCAAAAGTAAAGGTAATTACTTCTGATTATTCCACTTGAACAAATACTTTAACCCCTCTGGACTTAGCATGTTTATAAAATGTGATGTTAGGTTGCCCAGACCGATCCTTCTGCACTGGGTTTTTATTTTTCAGTCTTATGTACAGCTCTAAAACTGTGCAGTCTCTGGGTATAAATTTTTATAGAGACTACCACACTTGAAAACAGCTCAGTGCCCCCCTGTTTTCCTCATAAACAACCATTACCATACATAATTTTTCAGTCCAGAACACACTCCAGCAACACTTTATGACTTTTGAAAAGAAGCCTATATTCGGGTGGTAGGTCACAAATTTAAATTTTTTTCTGGTTTAGCTAGCCTTCCAAACAGTATTCTATATTTAATTTCTGGTAATATTAGTCTTCTGACTTTTTAATATTTACTGTTTGTCAAAATATGTAGCCCATCTTTCACCAGCATTGCTGGAGAAATTCTAGGGTGAAAACTAGGGTGCAGGTTTCTATATCACATTTTATGGGTGTTGGAAAAAAAGACTGCTACTAAAAAAAATAAAAAAGCAATTGCTATAACGTACATATCTTCCACATAGCCTTGGTTTATGTTGTGTTGCCTCATGAAGCTTAATTCTTAGTTGGAATCTACAATTTTTGTCTCATTGTCCACATTTAGGTCCAATATACGAAGATTCATCACTTCTGGCTGATTCTCAGTGTCTTTCTCTGAAGAGAAATGACTACATCTTTGCCAAGTTTAGCAATATTGAACTAAAATATTTTTCTTTGCATAGGTTTTGAGGTTCTGAAATAATTAATATGGGTATGATGGAATGTATTATTTAATAACAATAATCTCAAATACCATTTATTATGCTGTCAATCCATGTCAACTATGTATCAGAAATGAAACCAGGGCAGGGCACTAGGTTCTCTGGCTGCTTCCCTTACTGGACACATTTGTTTCAAAACTCTGATTTTTTTCCCACTAGAAAATGAACCTTCGCATCAGACACTACCATTTCAAATCCATACTATGATTGGTAATAGAAGCACACTTAGTATATGAAGAAGAAAGTAATTTCAACAGTATTAAGACAGCCAAAGTCAACACATTAAGATGTTGATATTTTGAGAGATTTATGTGCTTATCAAGCTGTTTAATAAAATAATGCATCATTACAAAAATCTACTGACACAGAGAAAAAAACGTATTTCTTGGATTCAGTCCACTTCTAAAGAGAGATATAAAAGAGCCTGTTCATATTTGTTAAATGTAGTCATATTTTCATTTAAAAGTAAAAGAAATGATGAATTCAAACATTGATTTCCTAATGCCAAGGAAGATAGACCTTCAACATTCTTTCTAGATACATTTTATTTATTCCCTGGTTTTGTACAGAGCTCATCTGTTTTGAACCTCTATGGAAGCTCTTCATAGAGCTCGCAGTGGTTGACTGAACGTTAATTATGTATGATATGTTATCATGAAACAATCATATACTCTTTCTTTCCAGGCTGTTTCCCCTCTTACAAAGTGAGGTCCACAGCAGCTATCCCTGACTTGTATTTTACAACTGCATGATATACTTCTTTAAAAAATAGAGGTATGTAATGAAAAAGATATTAAAATATTTTGCAGAAGATGATACTAACACACACTTAAGACATATTTTTCTGTAGTTACTAGAACTGTCTCCTAGCAACAGATTAGACCAATATAAAACCCAACATCCAGGTTTAGTGAGGAGGAACAGAATCACAGTGGTGAATAAGGGTCACGTTTCTCAAACCTAGACCATCAACAAGAACCTGTATGCATTAGCACTGCCAAGCTTGCCATTGAAAAGTAATTCTATCAGAGAGATGGGACTATTAACTCTTTTGTTTACTAAAGTTTATAATTATAAAGTAAACTTTGTTTTTCTTACAATAATTTCTATGTAGCTCTGGATGGTTGGATAAAAATCTTAAGTTTATAACTATGTCTCGCCTTTGGTTAAACACAAGAAACTAAACTTATGTTTAATTTTAAGAAATGCTAAACAAAGAGGATCAGAAACCCGACTCTACCCTCACCTCATCTGCTCCTTCACTCACACAGAAAGATCAATACCTCCTTTAGTAACAGAGGACTCTGACTTTGTTTCTCCTCTGTCTCTGCTCACATGTTCACTGTATCTCTGTTCTTCCTGTTCCAAAGTGTGGCTTGGCTAAGGGCACTGTGCAATGGAGAGTGCTCCAGGTAAAGGAGATGTTTTAGGCAAAAAGAACGTTCTCGTGTTTTCTTTTCTCCTGCTGCCATGCAATATTTACTGCCCTTGTATTTTGGAGAGGAGAAGTAGAGCTTCTGAGACGATGTTTTTGAGTCTAAGTAGATGTATTCTAGAATAAGCAACAGAGTTTAGATCTAAATGGTTTAATAACATTTAATAAGATCTACAGGATTGTATAAGGGATATTGGACTGAAGTGTCGCTTTTAGGTCTCCGCTGATATAACCACATAATGTCCACATTATTACAGATCCTCTTTGCCTAAATATGAGGAAGGCATGTGGTTTGAATATACCATCTTGAATATGCCATTTTATAAGAGGTAACATCTCATCAGAGTGCTAATAGTTTCCTCTTTTACCTTGATCATACCAGCCAGGTCACTGAAAAATAGACATGACTAGGAACTGACCTTGAGGACAGGATATCAACACTCAGCTGGGAATCAGTAAAAAGTGTGGGCCCTGGTCTGGCAGCAAAAAAATATAATTCTCTCAACAGTTTGAATGTGGTAAAAATAGATGTTTCCTTAAATGAGAAAGAGACCAGTTAATACTTCAATTGTTGTCACCTAATACATTAAACAGTGGGCCCAACTTAGCAATGCTTGGACTGCTAAGGTAAAGAAACTGCTGTTACAAATACACAATGTTAAATTGATAATTTGTTCTTCAGGATTGTATTACTTTATCCCAGACAACAACAACAAAAAAAATACATCATAAAGATGACTTGCTAAACTATTAGCAATAAAACAGCAAAGACCAGGAGGACACACTTAAGTGCATGTCAGAAGACATCATGGATAATGGAGAGAGGAAGCATTTTGCATTATTTACCAAGCGTAAAGATAGTGTTTGGGAATGAAATGTGAACTCTTATTTTTCTGAATCCTTTAAAAATTCAGTCATTTCAACGCATCTTATATTTCCAGCTTCTGAAGCATATCCTTTGATTAAACATTTAGGTTTCTTGCTTCTTAAACGTTATCACTCTGTTGTATACCTCATTTTCACAACTTTGTTTAAAATTTGTATATCAACTGGCACACTTTGAATTCCTTTCATTACCCAGTGAACTGAAAAATAACTGATTTTTAGAATAACATCTAGAAATATTTGAGATTATGAAATGTTTTTCATTTATAAAAGGGATACATGCAGCAAAGTAGTTAGGTCTTGTTTTAATTGGAAAGAGCTAAATGTACTTTCTGGTAACCAATCACTCCATTTTACTGTATCTGCCTCATCAATTCACCATCTGGCTTCCAAATTTCATCCAACAACATGTTTTTCTTCTCTAGTCACACCTCTGTTTTCTCACTTTTATTTAACTTCACATGAACATCACGAAAGTTAACACATTCATGTTCAAAACAGTGCACATAATCATACTCTGCCATTCATTCTCTGCCAATTATCCTTGGACATGAACGGATGAAAGATATGATATTGATAGCCCTAGCAACCTAGGGAACACATTTGAGGCTGTACATAAGTGTCTAGAGCCATTGAGTGATGCCTTTCTCTGACTACGGATGGCTTCCTTTAAAGAGTGGCTGTACAATTTTCACTGGCATTTTCTTGGATCTAGAGTTATAGACAGCTGTCAACCACCTAACATAGAGTGTGCAAGAAGATGAATTTGGCTACTCTGTAATAACAGTATATGCTACTAATCACTGGGCCATCTTTTTATCCCCTATAACTATTTCTTAATGTCAGATTTGATCAATTAGTGAAAATCTATTTTCATTTTTTAATCTGGAGAAATAATATGCAAATATAAATTATTATAGGTTGGCTCATGTTAAGTGTCTCTGTAAATTTACTACTGCTTAACTATCTAGAAGCTCCAGTTGCTGTTCTGGAAGAATAAATTTACTTAGAAACAAGAAAAATTTTTAGATAACCAAGATATGAAGCATATGTATCAGTGATCTTTATAATACATTAAATTTATTCAATAATAAATGACACTTTTAGAAACATCTTTATGGTAAAGCAGTATCTACCAGTTGAATGACTCATCTCTACTAACTGAATAGAGAGATTTCACAGTCTTCATATTATTATGCAAATAAAGTTAAGTAACTTGAGAAGAAGATTCTCTATTTATACACCACATATTTTCTTCTTTTCCTACATCAACTTTAGAAGTCCTGGTAGGGCACCATCTCTGTTTCCATATTTTGATCCTTTCACTAGAACGTCATCCTTTTGCAACAGTAAGGGGTCAGAAAAGATATGTTGAAGCAAATAATTTAATCTCAAGATTTTCCTGCAACTAAGAAAGTTAATAACATTGTTTTTATAAACATAATCTTTGGGCTCCGGGCTGGCTGGAAAAAAAAAAAAACAAACAGACAAGTACCTGCATAGTCTCTACATAGGAGCCACTAAGATGAGCTAATGTGCTGTGGAAAAAGGGAATGATGGAGATACGGGAGAGAGAGTGAAGCTGAGCATTTGTGTACCGTGGAGAAAGCTGGAAGTAGAGATCCGACAGTGGTAAGGAACAAGCAGATATGAGGAGCCCAGACAACCACCAGAGACCATGGTGATGTCTAATCCAGGCTGTTATCAAGGGTCACATCTGTGTTCCTGACCCTACTGCAGCTGGGATCTGTGCTCAGGTCGTGGTTCAGGTTGAAAGGGAAGGCCATTTGGATGTCAGTGTTCTGGGTTGCTGCCTGAGACCGTGTAGATGTCCAGGGGCTGTGCTGAAACCTAGGGCCAGACTGATCTATGTGGCCTGTGTTGCCCCCTGAGACGATGATGATGTCCTAGCCAGGGCTGCTGCTGCTGGATATGTCTGGGTCTGTGATCTTGCTGCAGCTAGGGTCTGTGTTGACGTCTGAGGCCCTTGTTACAAAGGACATGAGAATGACCCTGATCTGGGTTGCTGCCTGCAGTCATGTTGATGTCCACATACTATGCTGAGTTGCTCCTGACCCTTGCTGGCTACTACACTTCCTACTTTTCACCCATCCAGCCATGGGAGAGCTGGCTTTGGTTGCCTGGGTGCAGGATTGCTAGAGGGCTGACCAACTCGGCTTCCCCTTAGGTACAGATCCAGAGCTCTGAGTTGGCCCACCCCAACATCCACCACATCAATGAACCGCTGGAGCACGTGAAGGGGCTGGACCTGTACATCCAAAACTACAGAATCTCCATGACACCGAGTAATTTCAGGATACCTGAGAGAAACCCCGGTGAGGATCTAGTAGTGATAGCATGGCAAAATCCACAGGTCTTGAACCAGACCAACTACTTATTGCAATGAACATTTGCAAGAAAAGCTGTTTGCGCAAAAGGGTACACTGTGTGACACACAGTGACACACCATGACACGCCACAGTTTCCATGGCAAAATTTGTTTTGTTTGTTTGTTTTTGTTTTCATTTTCGGGAGAGGTTGCAAGGGTGGAGGGCGGAAATGAAAAAATGGGAAATGTGTGGGATTGGAGTGTACGTTGTGAAATTTACAAAGAATCAATAAAACGTTAAAGAAATAAACATAGTGTTCCGTGGAATCTGATGTAATGTGGTAAAAGTTTGTACACTCTGACTAGCAGAAAGAGAAACTAGGCTGCCCTAAATTTGTTTTGGGAATCCTTAACACTTGCTTTGTAATCATGACCTCCAAGGCAATCCCCAAACTGAAAAATAAAAACAAAAAATGACCCACTTTAAAATACTTCTCAAGCGAGGCATTTTATGACCTCTCAAATGATTGCTCACGTTGTCCCCATCGTGAGCTCTTGTTCTAAGCTGGCTACTCTAATGCATAACTCTGTCTAGATTTCTCTAAAGCTCTCCTAAAAAGAGTGGTCTAGTTGAGCATTGCAACATGGTTATGTTTAGTTTGTAGTTAAAATAAAATCTTCCAAATTGTGTGTATGACTTCACTCTTTGGGACATAAGATCACCTTATACAAATGGGGTATTATACTTGGTTTGTGGGATAAATTCAGAAAAGCACTTTTCACTAGTTGTAGCTCTGCCATCCTTCTATCAAGAATAAAGTGAGATAAATAGAAGGCATGTTAATCATCTACAAAGTTACATTTACGTGAATGTGTGACAAACTAGCATTCCAAACCTTCTAGTGTTTTCACACAATCATCTGTCCTATTAATTATTTTACTGTTCCATGTTACTGTGTTGAGGATTTTCTTTAACTAACAAAAAATTATAGAATGTTGCCATTGTTCTTTTTTGCCTACACCCAGGCAGCAAAGTCTGCATTGGATGATAATATACTTTTCCCTGAAATACCAGAAGGGAATAAAGATGTGGATAAAAGTGTTACAATTGGATGCTGGTAATTGTTATGTATTCTTTTTTGAGTCTGGCATTTTATGAGAAAGAAACATTCTTAGCCAACAACAGATTGCTTAGCTCTTTCCAAATTACTTCTAGCCTAAAGAAAACCCTAGATCTATTAGAGTATTTCTACCTAAATTGCTTGCAGAAGAAAACATTTCTCAATTTGATTTTCAAGGGAACTTACTTTCTATTGAAATTTCTTGATTAAAATGAAACTAACTTTAAAAAATCATTATATATCAAACACAATATCTTTCCACAATATCTATATCTATTTCATTTATTTATTTGTCTTATATGTGTGTTTCTTAAACCAATGGCATACAAAAATACTGTCTTTCATCACAGAGGTTTTCTCTCTCTCTCTCTCCCTCTCTCTCTCTCTCTCTCTCTCTCCCCTCTCTCCCTTCCTCCCTCCCTCTCTCCCTCCCTTCCTCTCTTTCCCCTCTCTCTGTGTTTATCTGAATGTGTATGTTTATGTGTGTGTGTGTATGTGTGTGTTTATGTGTGTGTATGTGTATGTTTATATGTGTGTGTGTGTGTTTATATGTGCTATTTTTAGAATGTGAAATAACAACTCAAAGATTTATGTTTTGCAAACACTGTCTTTGACTGATGCACTGTTTTAGGATCATGTGAAACTTTAAGAGTCTCTTACAGCGAGTGGAAAGAAAGATTTGGGCATACACTGTTAAGGGGATTTTTGCTCTGGTTCTACCCAATACCTCTGTTTTCTGATATTCCATAATTAAGTAGCTCATGATGCAAGATTCTGATGCCCATGCATCAACCTTCATGATTTCCTTACCATTTCCTTAACTGTGAGTTCAAGGAGGCCTCTCACGTCTCTAGATGCTTCTGCTAGCTTTATACCACAGTGATTGGGAAAGTCTATGAGAGAAAAGTGGGGCTATGCATTGCCTTTTCTTTGCACTGATTTATTTCAGATACAATATATGTTTATTGATGAAAACGATAACACATTTATTCTTAAGAAATCAGTGGCATTTCAAAATGAGTTTTGCATTTAGTTTGTTGCAGGAAGGACTTAAAATACACTGGAGGCCCCAGGGAGTTTAAAGGTCTGTGCAGTGAGAGTGGGAGGCAGGGACATCCTTCTGGAAACAGGGGGCAGAGAGGAGGTACGGGATGTGGAACAGTCAGAGAGTGGAAGAGGAAGGGGGAATAAAATAAATTTTAAAAAAATGTATTTTGTGTTGAGTTTGATACAAGAAGTACAATGTATTCTAGAAAAATCTTCAGCTTTTTTTCTATCACCCCTTCCCCAGAAGGTTGAGGAGCACTAACCGAAGTCATGATGTTTGCACATAAGCACATATTTTATGGACAAACAGCTAAAATGGAAAGTAAAGCATTTATTTCACAAATTTTGCTTCCTAGTATCTTATACCAATACCTGATATATAACTGTACCAATTGAAGTTATCTCTATATCAATTTAAAGAGTAAAATTACTTGGTAATAATCGTTAAAACTGCTGAGCTGTTACATATTAAATATGACTGTTAAATCCAGGAAGCTGAAACTTTAATCCATTTTTATATATTCTTAAAATTTTTAATAAAATCCAAACTCAGTAAGATTTATCACATAATTACTTTAGGGATTAAAAATATCAAAATCTTTCCTGGTGAGTCACTCTAATGGTCAGTGAAATGTATATGCTATCTATGATATTTCGTAGCGGATGTGTCTCCATTTCTACTTTATTACACTCTATTACCATGTTTTATTCATTTGCCTAGTTCTTGCCTGCTTAAAATATCCAACTGAGAAGAGGAAATGGTCTAATGCATGTAGACTTATAAGTGAGCAGCACTCTGGGTCTGATTATGTTCTTGACATATATACTTGTATATGTAATGAGGTCAGACAATGAGTACCTTAAATTAACCGTGATTTCCGTAATTGATCCATTAGTAAGCACAAAGTACAACCATTGTGGTCTTATTTTTTTGTGACTTGTTTATGAGTAATCTTAAGCCCTTTTATTTCAATAGTCAAATTTAATGATGCCTGGTAAATCTGAAGATAGCTGGAGATGAATAGCTTAGATGAAATGAGAGCAAGTTGCTTCTGATTAACTCTAGTTGTTCCTAGAAGCATGTCAGCCGTTATATAATGTAAGTGCTATTGGACAACTGCAAACCATTATTGCGATATTGGACACAAATCAATTACACTGTAAAATCCCTTAGTACAGTATATAATTTTGCATGGCTCCTGTGTTTCAGGGTAGTTATAGTTACATTTCCCATATTGGTATTAAACCAGAAAGAGGAGATGGCTGAAAGATTCCTGCTCTAATGCCAACATGATAAAGAATGCACAACAGCAGAGAGTAGAGGCAACCAAATCCAAGAGCTAAAGTCTCTGGTGATGCCTAGAAGAGCAGGCACACACCATTCAGTCTAGAGGTTGTATTATAGGAGAACATCTATTTGTTCTTGAGTAATGGAAAAAGATAAATCATGTGTGTGTCTGTGTGTGTGTGTATTAATGAGTGTGAAAGTGGGTGGGTGTGTGCATACCATGGAACATGTGGTGAAAAGATAATCCCTAATTTGCTTGAATTTTTTAAATATTTTATTGAGTCTGTGAGTATCATATCTTGTACCTCAGTCTCGCTACTCATCTCCTCATCCCTCATACCTTCTTTTTGTCCTTGCATCCCCGACCCAACATAAAACACACACACACACACACACACACACACACATCCCACCACAACCACCACCACCACCACCACCACCACCACCACCAACAACAACAACAAAATAAAACAGAAATCTTCTCATCATGGAAGCTGTGGTATGTCACAGTATATTTCTCAGTCTACACACCTTCCCTTACAAATGCTCATTATAAAGAGTCATTGGTCCGGTTTAAGATCTCTGGCTTTTGTGACACCATCAGTTTTAAAACATTCTTCCCTGTTATCCTCTTGTTGCCCTGTGTCATGGAGGTCTCCCAGTTTTGTACCAGCAGGACTGGCTCTTTCACATGCCCCAATCATTTGCAGATTATATAGATTTGGGGGTGGGCCAATTCAGAGTCTTAGATTTGGGTCTGGGTGGTAGCTGAGCTGGTCAGCCTCAGGTTCTCCCTTACCAGTATCACCAGGGTGAGTTCTTCAGCACTGCTCTAGCTAAACCACCCAGTTCAGTCATTTGCAAAGGAGGGTCATCTCTTCTGCTCCCATGCCTTCTGACTAGCACATCCTGAGCCAGCTCCACTGTGTTGCCCAGGTGGAGTGCAGGGTCCACTCTTGTAAAAGCTGCCCAGTAGGGCCAGCTCATTTGGTCTCATGACCCAGGGTTCAGCTCTCCCAACTGTGTCAGGTGGAAAGGGAAGAGGAGACAAAGGGTACTCCCCTACCAGACCACTTCACATAGAAGAGTTCGGGGGATCAACTATCCACAGATCTTGTCTTCAGTCTAGCTTGCCTGTACCCACCTGCTTATCACCAGGGCCTACTTTACAGTGCAGCTCAGAAGTGCAGAACCGCCCTCCCAAGTGCTGCAGCTGTCTATGGGAAGGGCCAGCTCCTCTACCTTCATGACCCCAGGGCCAGTTCTCCAAACCTTTAGTATCTCACAGTGAATGGGTGATGGGTTCATCTTTCCCTCACTCTGTTCTTGGAGTTGACTCACCTGATCCCCTTTGACCAGGGCCAGCACTACTCTGCTGCTCAGGCGAAGTGCAGGGCCCACTTTCCAGTTCCACAGCTGGGGATCATTAGGGCCAGCTCACATGCTCTAATGAGCCAGTTCTCCTGACAGCTGCCATACATGTAACCAAGCCACCTCACTGCTGTGGAGTGCCAGGGCCAACTCTCCCACAATTTCACCCTCAAGGCTGGCTTACCTGTGTTTCTTGCCACTAGGGTCAGCTTTGATGTGCTGTTTAGGTGAAGGTCAGAGCCTACTCTTTTGAGTGTTGCATCTGAATTCAAGATCCTGTCCGAAGCGTTCCTAAATGCCCGTAGTGAAAAGGGGAAAGGGTAGCACCTCTGTACCTGTGCTACCCCAGGCTAGACTAGTGGTGGATTCAGCTTGGGGCTGGTTTATTCACCCATGCCACCATGGCCAGCTCTACTGTGCTACCTGGGTAAGGTGCAGGGCCTGCTCTCAACAGTGCAGACGCTTATGCTTATGAGAGGTGGGGCAGGTTTCCAGAGCGCTGCATCCAGTGAGGGGCAGGGCTAGTTTTGCATAGCTCCTGGACATTCACAGGGTCCCTGGTGGCTGCACTGACCAGAGATGTCCCCGTGTTCTATAATGGCAATATGCAGCATAGACATTGACACCAACTCTCTCTTTCTCTCTCTCTCTCTCCTATCTGACGACTGCATACTTGCATTGTGGTAGCTCCTGCCACGCAGCTGGTGGGCCCTTGGGTGACATCCTCCATTAGTGCTGCATGTCACGTCAGCAAAAGTTTGTCTACTGCTCACCTGCACTGTGCGCTGGAGAGGACATCTGTGGGTGGCTAGGCAGCTCTCAGATCTCTGCCTATCTTCCTACTCCTGGGCTGTGATGCTTGCATTTTATTTGGTTTGGTTTGGTTTGGTTTGGTTTGGTTTGGTTTGGTTTGGTTTGGTGTGGTTTGATTTGATTTGATTTGATTTGATTTGATTTGATTTGATTTGATTTGATTTCTATGAGTCTTAGGCATGAGACAGCTTTAACCACCATGCCAGTCATGAAGCCAGGATGAACAAAGGATTGCCATCTATTCTGCCCCTGTCTAATATAAGAACAACAAGGTGTATTTTTATCCATTGCCAGGGGTGGTGGTGGTGGGGGGGTGTTGAAGTTTTTTTTTTTTTTTTAATTATTTTTTTTATTATTGTTTTTCTGCTTGGTAAGCTGGTCCAAGGGTTTCTAGAGATTCTCCTGCAGTCATCTTTATTTTCCCCTATAGCAACACTGGGCTGAAAAACACTTATGCTATCTGTCTAGCTTTTAAGTAAATTTTAAGGATCTGGACTCTGGTCTCCATGATTGCATATCAAGTCTTTTACCTACTAGCCATCTCTCTGGCCAAGTCACAAATCTTTATTGATTATGTTACCTTACCAAAACAATTTTTAAATAAATAATTGGTTTAAAATGAGTAGGTGGTGAAATGAGGTTTAAAAAATGTTAATATGTATTAGTTGACTATTAGCCGAAGCAGAAGGGGCTATTTTAGCAGAGCTTTACCTGAAGAATATTATTTCAACATCTGGTAAATACAGATCTTTAAAGGTAGTAGCCCCTGGCTTGTGTGTTTTATCTCCTCTTCACAAATTTAGTTTGTTTTTCCCATCAAAATTAGAATAAAACAGAACAACAAAACAACAGCAGCAACAACAACAAAACCCCCAAAACATAAACAACAACAACAAACCAATGTTTGCTTCTTTTTAAGATTCTGACTACCGAGGCTTACTCCTGGCTGAGTTCCTTGTATGTTATTTAAACATCTTAACTAGAAAAGGACAGAAGTGAATAATCATTAACCTAGTGACCATTTTGCTAAAGAGACAAAAGCAGAGCCAGTGAAAACTTTCAGCATTTCCCCCAACCTAAAACCATCTACACTGCATTGTAATGAAGTACATTCATCTACTTTCGCTCTAATCCCTCCATGTGTTCTGCCTGTTCCCCAGTGATCAGAGTAACCATCCACATGGTCCCAAGAAAGATTTCTTGAGCTCAGAGCTAACCCTTTTCTTCCCTGACCCTCGTTCTAGAACTCCCCTTGGGTGAGACACTTTGCCTCTCCTCTTGAGACAGTTTCTTTCTCGAAGCTGAGTACCCCAGACCGGGCCTGGACAGACTGTTCTCTCTCTCAAGAGCACTGGCTCCAAGCTCTAGTCCCTAGCATGTCTCCCCCAGGGTCAGTCCACCACCTGCTAATGTAGGCCTCTTCCCTCCCTCCATCATTTGCGGCTGGCTGTGACCATTTAGTTCAGCTGGTTTGCCTGCTTGCTCCCTTCCCCTCTGGTCCTTCACTCTGCTCTGGGTCTACTCCTTACATTCTGCCAGGGACCCTCTCTGGGACTTGCTCAACCACATGAGCAACCACCCAAAGGGCTTGGCTGCCAGCACACTCCAGGGAGGCTCTCTCTCTCTCCCTCTCTGCCCGGAACCTGTAAGGTGAGTGTTAGCGGTGCCTTCTGCCACAAGAACAGCTAATATGAACGTTGCTGTGACATGCTTTTCCTTGGCCACTGCAGACTCTACCCACCAGAGGCACTGGGCAGTGACTTCCGGCTGCTAATAGGAAGTCCCGCCCTGCCACCACAGCAAACCTGACCTGCAGCAACTGTGCCCTCAGCTGCAGGCCCATAGCCCATCGCCCATAGCTTTCTTATTCTGGTCCTACCCAAATGTTTCCTTACTAATACTAAAATGTGCTTTTCTCCACCTACAGAACCTGCCAAAGTTACTTAAGACTCTTTCCTATCCTGTCTTAATAGATTTTTACTACTGCTATTAAATTCTATTCAGTTACAATTAATCCTTATGGCTCTCAATCTTGTCAGAAGTCTGTTAATACTATATATAAGTTTATAGCCAACAGAATTCCCAAAGCCTCTAACAATTAACCCAAGATGGTTTCAGAAGACTTGGACACCTAGAACATACAGCCTGGATTGTATGCGATGATACAGTCACTAACAAACACAGTGGACTAAACTGGATGCTCTGAGTCAAATGACTTGGCTAAACCAAGGTAAGTCATTTCTCATGTCACCCGTATCCATTCCACAGAGAAAAAGCCCTGCGTCTTCTGTGCTTGGAAGCCAAACTGACTTCGCCCAGGAGACTATGGAGACCACGGGAACTGTTGCCTAGTGGACTCTGTCATTTTTTAAAAATAATATATAACTGGTAGATTATTGTTTACTCTTTCTCAGACTTCTGACTACATTGACAGCTAGGCTTTCACAGATATTATCTGTTACCTCATTAACTAAACTCAGTTGTCATCAATTAAATGCTTCATATTTCCTCTCCTTGCTATGCCACTGTCCTAATATTATCTGAGTTCCTATAAACTTGCCTAACTCTTCCTCTAATAAAATATTCCACTATACGCTCCAACAATGGTTCAACTTAAACACTGCTCATGTTATTAACTCATGCTGTTATCTCTTTTGTAAACTTATAAGCTACAAGAAACCCATTCAGATCTACCTCTCACGGACCAAATAGACGCCATTCAGATAAGTACATCAGTCTAAAGTTCCCACTTACATATTCCAAAGGGTGGGATCTTTTTGGTTTTCAAATGTACAACTTAGATTAGAAGATTTTTCTTTCCCCCAAATGTACTTAACCTTATTCCCTACATCTTGTCAAGTCCAGGCACATCCAGAACAGCTCCAGAGAAGCAACCTCCAGATGCTCCATCTCCTGTCACACACACACACAGCTGCTTCTACTGGACCTGTTCCTTCTGACCTATCCTCAGATGGCTCCATAGACCCTGGACAGCAGGAAAGAGCCAACTCTCCTAAGACCGGACAAACATCCCCTATACCTATTCTTCTAGGTTCCCCCTAGAAACACGTCGCCCCCAATGCCAGCAAGAAGTAGCCAGATATCACAATGACTGTATTCCTGCTTCACAGTCACCTCTTTCTAATTTTTCTTTTTTAATTAAACCAAAATGGGGGAATGTTAGTATTCTGTCTAAACTCCACCTCCACAGTTACCTGGCAACAGCCAGATATGCTCCTCCCCACAGTTAACTGGCAACCGCCAGGTAGGCCTGGCCCACTATAAAAGAGGCTGCTTGCCCCCTCTCTCTCTTACCCTCTCTCTCTTACTCTTACCCTCTCTCTTACACTTATCCTCTCTCTCTCTTACTCTTACCCTCTTGCCTCTCTGTCCCCCCACTCTCTCCACGTGGTCATGGCCGGCCTCTACTTCTCTTCTCTCTTATCCTTCCACCTTCTTCTTCCCACCTTTGCCCTATCTCTTGAATAAACCTTCTCCCCCTTGGAACCATGTGGTCTGGAGTGGTCTGTTCTGAACTGTGGTCAGACTTCTAACAACTAACAATAGGACTGTGACTTCCTCAGCCTCATTAAGTCTTTATTTTGAATAACAAATATTTAAGACATTGAAATTCCATTTATCTGTGATGTGATCAACAACAAAAATAACCTAAGCATGCTAACATTATGGTCAGACAATTAAGTAAATTCCAGGTAGATTAATGTTTAATTTAATGAGACTAGCATTTAAATTAAGATCTTGAGAGATTAATGGCATGAAGAAATGTCAAGAGTAAAGAACACTGTCAAGACTCAGTTGTTATACAAACATCAAACTAAGCCGACGTAAAAGGGGATTAGATGTCTGGAGACTGGAAAGATTCTAGGAATGTCTGGAAAACATTATAACCACGCATTTCTGCGGAGGCAAAAATGGGGTTTGGAGAGGCTAAGCCACTAACGTAAATTGCATGGCAAGCAGGGAACTTAGAGGAGACACAGACCACTGGAGGCACATGAGAGGCTCATACTTGTACCAAAGAAGCAGTTCTTGAATATATCACCAAGAAATCCTCCTCTTAGGAACTCATTAAAGGCCCACTTTGCAGGATTGTGGTGGGGGCTGTTTGGAGAACAATGATTGCTATGCAAACTTCACATTTCTTCCTTTTATAGTGGGAGAGTGGATGAAACTTTGGGAGCACTGCATATATCAGTGTAAAGTTTACCTCCTATGACTTCACATAAAAATTCTAATCTGTAGCACAGGGACTTTATAAGCATAATCCTTCTTAAGTGTATGCACTGAATGTCTACTGCACTGTGCTTATATTGTCTACTTATCCTATGCAAGGCTGCCAGTTTTCTCCATCTTCCATTGGTTTACTGCTCTGTGTTTGTCCAAATTTTGTCACTCTAAATAGTTAGAAATTATGCATGTTTATAAAATAGCAGATATAGGAGGATCTCTTCTAGAGTTCATGACCTCTTTAGCCTTGAATAGTTGTCTAGGTTTGTTGTACCAGACATGGATTTCTTCCTGAGTGAGATTTAAGTCAAATTAGACTTAAGTCTAATTATCCCCAAGATATAAGTGCCACGTTACACCATGTTAGAGATTTCTTGCTAAGCCTTTTATGTTTGTGGTTAATAGTCTTCAAACCTGAGTGGAACTATTGATTGTGTTTCTTCCTCAGTAGCTTCCATAGAATCTTTGAATATTATGAGAGCTAGTCTTTAGGAAAGAGGCTTACATGACACATACAGATGAATTTCCCCCAGGTCCTTTGTTCAATGTGTGTGCTTTCATCAACAATAGGGATTTATCTTCAAATTCTGGGAGACAACCAAAGGCAATGCCAGTAAAATATCTATTTATATCCATGGATAAGTGTGGTTCTTACCATTTATCAAATAAGCATCTGTTTGCTGAAGATGGAGACTATTACAGAAATTACCATTTAGCAAAAGTGCATGCAGAGAACAACTGACTGTAAGGCTCAACCCCAATGATACATCCACAACTCCTACCCTCTGCTGAATAGGGGACAGAAATATAGTAAGAACAAGGGAGGATCCTGAGTCCTGCTTGACCATGTTTAAGGGACAATGACATGTCATGCTTCCTGCACTGGAACAAGCCAGCAGTGTCTGGGCCTCCACATGTGTCAATGGTTGCTGTGGGTGAAAGGCTTGTTTGTACAACAGTTTACATGTTTTCACATTCCTACTTTTAGAAAAGTCCTCTCTGCCAAGGTTATTGAATCCATAATAATCAGAGACAGCAGGAGTCTTAGAGCCCAGGGTGTATCTATGACTCAGCAAAATGGTAGAATGCTGAGATCTTCAGGACAGCCATAAAGGCTGTGGGAAACATGTGCTGAAAACATGAGTTCAAAAATATATAATTTTCCAACTATACAAAGTATAACGATACAATATGAATTGCATAAGCAACTTCAGAGATCTAAAGGAACAGAGGCAACTGCACTATGAGACAGCTTGTCAGAAAAATACAAAAACAAGCAGATATAAAAGTAGTCAGATTCCTGAGTTCAAGGTCAATCTGGGACAGAGGGAGTTTAGGTGCAGGCCCAGGGATGGTCAAAATGGTAATTTCAGGGTGGAGTTCCAACCAGAAATCTTATTGTCTGTACTTGTGCTTGTTATTTCTTTCTAAGAAAACAAAGTGGTGGGGTTGAGGTCTTGGGATGCTGATTCATGGGATAATCAAAAGGGAACCTGGAGTAATGACTGAATTGATATGTAAAACAAAAGACTGGGCTTTTGGTCTGCAAGAGGTGAGCTATCCTGAGAGTTTTTTAGAATGCAAAACAGGTGTCTTGAGCAGAGAGCTGTCCGGAGATATTGAGAGAAATTTGGGAAAACTGTCTTGAGCAAAACTAATGCCGTCAGTTTCTAACCCATGATTTGACTTCAAGTCATTTGTTTCACTGCTCCCATCACCACTTCTCTCAGGAACCCCTCTTCAAGCCGAGGCTGGTCCCTGGCAAGAGGAACAGGATGTCTGACTAAGTTAGTATCCTTCTATGCATCACAGGGCAGCTGTATCATGAAATCTCAACAACAAGATTTTCTTAAGAAGACGTAAATACCAATGCCACTTGAAATAATAAACTGAAACAGCAACATCTAATAAGACCCCTCTACTGAGTAGGAACCTACAGGCAATTAATGAATGTTGAGAAAGAGAAAAGGAGATTTCTCCAGGGATGAGCCCAATAGTGGTTTGAATGAGAATGCCCACCATTGACTCAAATGTTTGAATACTTGAACCTCAGTTGCAGAATGCTTGGGAAAGATTAGGAGGAGTGACTTGTTAGAGGCAGTGTGACTCTGGGGGTGGGCTTTGAGGTTTCAAAAATCTTTTGTAATTTCCAGTGTAGTCTCTTGTCTAATGCTTGTTGATCATGATGTAAGCTTCCAGTTGTTCCTGTTTCCCTGCCTTTACTCAACTATCATGACCTCTAACCCCACAAACCCCTAAGCCTAATTAAATGCTTCCTTTTATAAGTTACCTTGGTCATCATGTTTTATTGCAGCAATAAAAAAGTAACTAAGACTAGACCCCTGATAGGTTATTCTGATGTGTGTCTTTATATAACAATTATATACATTTAAGGTATTTATTTCTCTTTTACTTATAAGTAGAATTATATAACTGTTTTCTAAAGTTATTTCTTAAAATATAAATGATAATTTATATAAAAATTCTATTATTATGCATGCTTCTACAATTCCTTGAATGAAGTTCTAGGAGATATAAATTGAGATTATTTCCAGTTTAAATGATGTAAATCAACTACTTTAATGTGATTATTCATTGTGCACATGTATTGAAATCTGACATTAAGCTCTGTAAGCATGAGATGCTCATATATTAATCATAGGACAAAAAAAATCAAAACAACAAAAACCTGAAAGCACAATCCAGAGACATTTGACATCCTAGTTGATATTTTGACAGTTTTGTTTAACTTTGTATTTTAATAATTTCTACTGTAGGGTCTATTTATACACAGTTTTCTAGATTCACAGCGATTTGGACATATCTCATTTAAAATTATAAATAAATTTTATTGTTATTCTTCATGATTTAAGGCATCTTTGCTAATTGTAAAGAATCTATCCTAAACTATTAAAAAGGTGATAAACAATCAAAGACATCCCCAAAACTTCTAGATATGATTTATTCTTTCTTTGTCTGAATAAATAAACTTTTTGCACTATAAGTTGCTTTCATTTTACAAGACTCCAGCTGAATACATAAAATCTATTAAGTGCATTACTGTTTTCATGCAGGTTTTTACTATGTTCAGATAAAATGTGCACTTCAAATCTTAAAAGACTTTCTTCCTAATTAAAGAAACATAAAGCTGGTGAATTTCAAGAATTAAAAATGTTCTAAATTGTTTTACAGATACAATTTTAAATAATAAAAAATCTTGTAGCTTTCAAGGGAGACTTTTCAACCTTCCATGCTCAGTTTCTAACAGCTGAAGTTAGAAGCTGCATCTCCCATTTGAAACCAATTACATATATAAATATAATGTAAGCTAAAGCAGTTAAATTTTATTTTTCTAATATTTAATCTAAAGACACTAAAAAGGATTGTTCATTACAAAACTTCCATGCTATTAGAATGTCTCAGTCAATGTAACATGTCACTTGTGATTTAGAAAATGGTCTGTTTAAAGCTAGAACACAGTAGTATTAATTCTCAGTCAGGCATTCTGGCATATGCCTGAAATCCTAATAAGTAAAGGCAAAAGAATGGTGAGTGTGAGATCATCTGTGATTTACAGGACAGGCTGAGGCACCTGGAGAGACTCTGTTTTACTGAAACAAGGGCTGAACTTGTACCACTTCCCAGACTACTGCACCACAAGGCTTCTGCACACCTTCCTTCTCCTGATGGCTTTGGTGGGTCCCACTTGGCCTTCTGTATTAACTAGCTTGCTAAGTCTACCTTTATAGCATGGCTCCCAGGCTCCAGACCAGTACTATGTCCCATGCGTATTTATTAGACATTACAGAAGGACCTAAGGTGGGAGGAGTAAGGAGAGGAAGAGGAGGAGTAAGGAGAGGAAGAGAAGAAGGAAGAGGAGGAGTAAGGAGAGGAAGAAGAGAAGGAAGAGGAGGAGCTAAGAGATGGGAGGGGGATATGGAGGCAGATGTTCACATGTCTCTGGAAGTCAAAGGTAGGTATATCTAGGTTGGGTGTTGGGTTACACCTCTGATTGTATGGGCATCTTGTTATTGATTCATTACCAAAATATATAAAGCCTTTGGATAATCTAAGTATTAGAGTCTCATTTGTACTGAGCCTACGTGGTTGGTGAGATGGTCTGGGCAATGCCCAGCCTAGCAGAGACAGCATGAAAGATTGGCAGAGCCATCTCCCTCACTGGCATCTCATGGGTGGCGGGGCTGGTGCTTCTGGCTGAATGTTTCTAGCTGTGGCGTGCATGTGGCTTCTGGCCACAGAACATAGTGACTGAGCTAGGCAGAGCTGGAGCAGCTTAGATAGTCGGCGTGACTGGTGGCCATTTTTAAATAATTACTACAAGACATACCTTACTTCTATAGGTACATTATCCCAAGGTTGACCCCCAATATTTAACATTTTTCAAAAGTATTCAGGGACACTGTACTGACAAATATAGAAATTCTTCCTGTGAATGATGATTGGTGTTGGGGGAATATGAAATTAAACATTCATTTATTCAATGGATATTTATGAGTTATAATTTTTTCTCATTGTTAAGTCTGGCATGAATCAATGATTAAAGAGAAAGCAACATTTCTTTTTAACAGTAAATAACATGTCCAGTCTATGCTGATGCAATAAGATATACAAATATATTTTCCAAGATGCAAATTATTTTTATGTCAAACATTTTATTTAGTGTTAATCCTTAAGCTAAATCTATAAAATGCTAAAAAGAGTGGGCCATTTATGCTAATTTGGTTAAAACATTGGCTAACCCAATTAGTGTATTTTGGGTTTAATTATACATAATGTGAAAGCTAGTGTATTTTTCTCTATTTTCTTTTCAGTGGGATGAGGTATACTCTAGGATTAGCTATAGAAGTTGATGTTATGCTTGATTTTCTAACTTTTCAGTCTTGGCTCTATGTAAGGTAATACTGTGAACCTACTATGTATGATAAAATTACCATTCTATTTTCTTGAAGTAAACCATAATTCTATTATTTTCAACAGGTTTTTGTCAGCATGATTTTATTTTGTAGTAGACATTGAACAATACTTTTGAGAAAGCATCCAATACTTCTACTCTAGTTGTTTAGATCTTTACTATTCATTAAAATTTGAAAGATCCTGGCAGGAGAGATCACTCAGTGGGTAAACACCTTTGCCACTAAACTTAGGGACCTGAGCTTGATCCCCAAGATTCACATAATGGAATAAAAAAAGAGACTCTTGTAATTCATCTTCTGACCCGTATGCCTACACATACGTACATGCAGAGACACATGGGTGAATGATGTAATAGCACATGTCCATATGGCTACAAGAAAAGTTATTAGATCGTAATATTTAAAAGGTGAGAATAGCTTTGAAAGCTTTCATTTGTAATTAAAGTTTTTCTAGAAAACCATCTTGCTTTACACGTTTACCATTCCACAAATCTGTTCAATACCATCTGCACTGCAGCTCCTAGGGTGGATTCATCATTATTGATGTGACTTTAAATATCAAATTCAAAACACACAGTTTAATCCAAAGTTTATAGTACATCTAGATTTTCATGTAGGCCAGAACAAGGGTTTTATAAACCTTTCCTCATTTTTTTTTTCTTTCTCAAAAGTCTCACTATGGTGCCATTGTTGTAGAAATTATTGTTTTGAGCTTAAATTCCTCATAATATTACATGTTTGATGGACACTACATTTAAACTGGCTTAACAAGTATTAAGTGCAAAGCCTTTGTATCTGAGATAGAGGAGAACAGCGGTGGTTGACAGCGTCAGGATGGCACTGAAAGGCACTAGGCATGGGAAAGGAAAGAATTAGATTTCACAATTTGATTTTTGCAGTGCTACTTACTTTTGTAGCCTCTGGTCTCATCTTTCATCATCATGATCCTTGGTATTTCATGGGCAATAGACTGAAGGAAAATCTTTGTCCTATGTATTTACTTAGTTTTTATGAGGACCAATAAGAATAGTGTACAATAAAACTTCTGTTGATATTCTTAGATTCATGATTCTCTTTACACTCAACCCAGTTATAGCATGCAGATTTATAATTCCTGTAAAATGTACAACACTATGTAGATTTAAGGTTATATTATTCCACTGAACAATGATCCAGGCTACCATGCTGGACCTGGCTAGTGATAAGTTGATTCTTCTACTTATTGTGATGCATAGTGATGCAAAGGTTCAGTAGGTACCATTTTAATTCTTTTTTATTTATTTTAAAGATTCTTTTGCCTTGTAAATATGCACTCTGATTTTCTTTTTACCTTTAGGAATGCTATAACCTGAGTTTCTGGCGTAGGTTGGCAAACTTATTCCACAGACTGCTAATTTATTCTTAGGAAACTACGTAAGTAAAGATTAATTAATTTTACATTCAAAATTTTAAAATAATTCTCAGTATAAAACATGCTGTGATATATTAGTGCAAAGTGTCAAACTTAAAAATTTTTAAATAAACGTGTAATATTGGAGGGGTCTGCATTCTTTTGCTGGGAAATGTATGAGACATAGTTTGTATTAAAAAACAGAGTACACACTGGGTGGGCAACAAGACACAAGTAGTAATCATTACAAATTGGATTTATTTTGTTTTCTTTTCAATAGTTACCAATTCTGTCATCTGGTAAGACTGATCATAAATTCTGTCATTTCCAGGCAAGTTTCTACATAAACATAGAGAAATAAATTAAAAGGTTCCCAAAGAAGGCTTGCTTTATTCTGTGGCAAGTCAACATAGATTTCATCTTTCTTTCACCATCATGTGAGAATTTGTATATACACTGACCTTACTCTTCTTGACATACTCTCTTGTTTACTTTGGTATCAACACTCAAGAGAAAAGTCATTGCATTTCTCTGTTAACTCTTAAGGCATGATCTTCTGAAGTGTGTATTCAAACAAGAGTGTTCACTGCTTTTCATCTTTCTAAGTATGTCTAACTTTGTATCAATGTGTAAATTCCTAAATCTATTATTTCCCTGAAAATTTAGCTCCACAGAATCTGAAGAACTGATAAATAAAAAGTAAGATAAATTTACTGATTCACCAAGCAGAAATCAAACACCATTGTCCCTGCCAGAATGATGTCAGGTTCATTGTGTTGTTTGGGTTTAGCCCACTAATAGGATAGAAAGATCTGAAGGAAATATTCAATACATCTATACACAGCTTATTTCACTTACATTTTTTCTTCAGACTCATTCTAGATTTACTGCCAAAGCCATGGCTTAAAAACTGTTCTTGTCTCCCTTTCTCATGGTGGTCTCAATGTTCAGCTGGAACATTCGGGAAGCTCACACATTTCTATATTCAAGAAATGGGCAAAGTCTTCTGAAGCTTGCGTTTGCTGTTAGCAAACCATTATTATATCTGAAATTCTAGAATCCTATGTATGCCAAAGCCAAGCCATGAGACTGCGGTCAACTTTAACTCATATTCCAAAGACCTTTATTCAAATTACTTGGGCACCCACCTAACTGCTGTCTTTCACTATTCAAGTGATTTTTTTTCTGTATCAAGAATTGAGAGGCACGAACTGTTCTTCACCTTCTAAAAGAGCAAAATGAAAAGAAAAGCCTCCATCCCCATCAAGCAGCTTGGTACATTAGATCTCGATCATCTTGTTTTAGATCCAGAGCTGTTGCAACTTTGGCTCAAATTTATTAACAGTAACTATATAAGATGTCTTTGGATGCCTGGGATCTGCTCCTAATGAAATGTTGCCCCCTACATCCAGGTCAAGAGAAAACACGCTGGAACCAGGCTACAATCTGTCCCAGTTAGAGCGGAAGCTGCAGTTACTGACTCTTTCCTGCATATTCACAAAATTTATGTGTTTACTTACTGTTTGATAATTACTCCTACTTCTACAGACATACAAAAATTACTTTCTTTTTTGAAATTTAAATTCTTCTGGAATTCTAAAGATGTGCTGTAAATTGCTGTGATGTGTACAAAGACTTCCAGCATTACCTATTTTCTTCTACAATGACTCACATTTATTGTACTAAGCGTGTGTAAAAATTTATGTAAGATGTGCAGTCTACTGCTTAAACCATATTCAAGTGTGAAACTGATAAGATTTCATGTTTTCCAGGAGCAGCTCAGATCAAGGTTCTCATTAATCTATCTTTTTAGAATTTTCATTTATATATTTATCATGGACCCAATAACTACTTATTAGTAAATACAGGATGGAAAGACCCATCCCATTTTCAACCAAAAGTAAATATATATATTCAAATTTCTTACAGTTTAAACTGCACAATATCAGTGTTCAATTCAAACTTACATTTCTGTAAAAGAGAAAAGCAGATTAAATTTGAATAATTAATTTTAATGCTTTCTTTTATATGTAGCACATTAAATTTTTACTTGCTCTGAGCCATTAATGATGGGCTATAACCCAATTTCCAAGATCTGAAGATTATTTTAGCACAGATTAGCCTTTGTGTTTATGACAGGCAAATCTTCCTCAGAGGCAATAGAAAATTTGTAACTATACTTTAGTCTTAATTGGCCTGACCCAGCCATGCTATGAACAGACTAACTTTTCTTAGCAAATTGCTCTCAAGGTAATTGTGTTTATTTTCTGGGATATATCCTTGAATTAATTTTCAATCATTTTTTAAGAGTAGGCTGTTCTTTTGATATTAGTGTTAAAGCTTATCTTAAAGTTGAACAGCATCCTGAATATAATCCACTTTTAGCACCAAGGCTCCACTTGCTCCATTTAGGAATGTATCAAGCTGTGAATTACTTAACAATTACATTCAGGGAAGCAGTACATATGGACCTTTGGACCTGGCACTTTTCATGGTATAAATGTGGATGTTGCCATCTCAACACTTATTATTTAAATACTGTTTTAAAACTGACATTATAGAAGACAACACAGAGATAGAACTGGGAAGAGGAAGAAAGATCTCTGATCAAGGCTTCAGTATCCCTCAGTTTCATCATGTGTTTTCATTTCTAGTGGTGCTTGGGACTTTAAGAAGTAGAAAAACCTTAAACCATATTAGCTCATGTCATTACAGAGATGTATTCTTTTAGACTATGGTGTCTGACGATAGGTTTCCTCTAGGACTGGATAATAGAGAAGCTCTGTAGAACCCTACAACCATGTTTTTTCATTATTTTTTCTTCACTGTTTTTAATATATTAATTTTCTTTCCAACTATTATCCTTGCACAACCCAGTTGGATTGACAAAAGTTGGTGAATTGCAGTCTAACACTGCAGTATTTAATGTTTAGTTACTTAATAATACTTAACTAACTTTGAAATTAATAATGTTAAAAAAATCCCCTCTGAAGCTCTGAAACTGAATTCATTGTGTCCAAGTTGCAGGAAGTAGATCATGTTGCCTAGATTAAATGTTTTATTTCATGTGTGTTCATTTGGCTAGAATATTATGATTGTCAAACAAGTGAAGTTACTCAACCTTAGCTATTTCAACATTTCCATAACTAGCCCTCTCTAATGGCGAATCTATTGAGTTTGGAAGATAACCAGTTAAATGATGTGAAAATAGTTATGCCAGCAGAGTATTACCAGACAAACTATGGCATCATAATAATATGTTTTATAATAGGTAGTAGATTTCTGCCAGTTATAGTCCATTATAACATCATGCACAACGAAGAATGAGAGTAAGCTGTGGTAAATGACTCTGTGTTCCTTTATGCCATTCTCCTCATATTACAGCCCTCACACTGGGTTAATTAGGTAGTCTCAAGGCATTGAATTGGAAACATACCTTTGTAGTTCAGGTTACTTTCCAGAATAGAAATGATATAAATTTTGCTCTATATAAACAACCTTTGTGTTTGTTCGTTAAAGTGTGGTCCCTAAAGAAGGATTTTCACTATTTGGGAAGTAGCTAGACATAGAGGATGTGTAGCAGTTTGACTCCGAGAATCTGTCACTATACTAAAGAATGGCTGAGCATCTGCATTAAACAAGATGTCCAAGTGATCCACATGTGGATAATATTTCCAAGGCTCCACTTGTAGAAGATGGTTTTTGTTTTCATCCAACAAAGGTTTTTGAGTGTACATATTGTGTCAAAATTATACCAACATTGATTCTTCCATAAAACATTATTTTTTGTTGCAAATTATGTGAGTCAACTTAATCTTTGTCAATTTCTTTTTCATAAATATTACTTTGTTCTTTTATTTTACAAAATTATTTTAATTGAACTATCTAGGCAATTTTACAACAAAATTTAGTTCAGTCAATTACCATACTTTTTCACATGTGATTATTATATTCGACCTGACTATACATTTTTATGGTTATTGGCATCAAGTCATATTTTCTGGCATAAATTTACTACCCAATTTTATCAAACTTTTGTTACTACAACAGTATTATATTGTTAGTACAAAATTCTGACATCTTGGCCGGGCAGTGGTGGTGCATGCCATGCCTTTAATCCTAGCACTTGGGAGGCAGACGCAGGCGGATTACTGAGTTCAAGGCCAGCCTGGTCTACAGAGTGAGTTCCGGGACAGCCAGGGCTACACAGAGAAACCTTGTCTCGAAAAAAACAAAAAACAAAAAACAAAAAAACAAAAAAAAATCTGACATCTTGAGATTTATCTATAGAAATTTTCTTATTTGATTATTTGTAACAGTAGTTTGAAATAATCTTATAGTGTGAGTGATGAAAACTAATGTATTAAGCAGGCACATAGAGTTTTCTTTAGTGTAAGTTGCATCTTCACACAGAATCACATATTACTTTATTTCTGTTATCGATCAACTTCAAGATAGATTGTACCAGCATATGCTATGAACAATATAGACAATAAAATAGGGAAGAGAGTATGCAGGTTTATACAAATATTATGTATAAATAAATATGTTAATTGACATCTAAGCTTTAAACTGGTATCTATTCTCACTAATAATCTTAAATAATCTCTGATACATTAGAGACATTCCAAGCATTCTTGAATTAGAGCAAGTAAAATTCCTGTCAAATGCTTTGAGATGCTTTGAGAATTCAGAACAGAAAACCTACTTCTGCCTGAGAAGTGAGTAGTTTCCATTCCTTCTGAAAACTATACCATAGTCCAAAAGTAGAAACAGAAATGTGATAGGATTGTTTTTCTGGGATGTTGATCATTTTTATACAATGCAAAAAGATTGGACTGTGAATCTGGTGAGAAAAAAAAAAAAAACTTTGATTGAAAATGAGCATACTGTGTACAGACTCCAGTAAAGCCTAAGCTTGGAAAAGAGTAATTGACATGGAAATGAAAGGACTGATTCTCAGTGGCATTTCAGGTCACACAAAATGACTCTTGCTACATACCCTCTTGAGAAACTGAAGTTGTAATTAACTTTAAAATTCTCACTTGGTTTTCAACTTTGGATCAATTCCTAAAGTTTTGTACTGCCTCATCTCATAGAAACTTGTTGTCCTAAGAATAATTCTCTATTTTATATACCAAATTAATATTTTCTTTCTTGATGATTCAACTGTAAAAGGTGAAGTGAGTTCACACTCACTTCCCTAATCATATGCAGCTTTCTCTGTGACCTCAAACACATATATTTTTTGTCTGCTCTCTGTCCCCAGTTATATATCATGCTGCCTCTGCAATGTCCCATAACTAGTCTTTCCTTCTACAAATTCAGTCATTCAAATGCACTGCTCACAGCTGCCACAGAAACCACTGTGCTGTGCAAGTCTACCCATGTAACCCCTCAGTAAAATATTTCAATGGTTCCTAAATCTTGTCTCCTGGAAAGGTAGTAAATTGTGATAGAAAGAGCAGTAAAACTTAGAATCACACACAAACTTGAATCTTGAGTATGCCATATAATACACATCTCCACAAAAAAGTTATTTATCTGTCTTTTAGTTTTAAAAGTTTACTTCACAATTCTATTCTGAAAATTGGAAAAAATTATATATATATATATATATATATATATATATATATATATTAGACAATAAACAGTTTATTAGTAAAATTTTAAACTTTAAAAATCTAATAGTTTACAATACACATGTATACATAGACATATGTGTACATGAATATAGTATGTAAATATTATGAGATACACTTATTTTCTAAATATATATTTCTAAATAAACATTACTTATGCATAACTTTAAGTTTAAACAAGTTGGGTCCATCTGTATTGAAGTCCTAAATATAGATGTCTATATCTATTACAAGGATAATAGTAATAAAAATATAAAAGCTACCTTAATGAAAGCATTGAACTTTTATAAGATTATCTTGATCTTTTTCATGAAGTATTTTTGGTTAGTTTAAAATTTTATCTTATTTTTGATATTATAATATAATTATATTTTCTTCTTCCTTTTCCTCCCTCTGAGTGCTCTCATATATATATATATATATATATATATATATATATATATATATCCTGTTTTCTTTTAAATTCATTGCCTTCTTTTTCACCAATTGTATATACATACAACATGCTCAATTTATATAATCTCGTCTGCAGTAATGTCTCCTGGAAATGTTAGAATCTACACCTGTAAAGTCTCACCAATGTGACAGCCTAAGCATGAGACAAACACGAACAACATAATAGATATGCTAAGGTAGATGGGGTAAACATAAGAGGCTTCAACCCTACAGAAAATATTTCTTGAGTATTGTTGGGTATCCTGCAGTTAAAGAAAAAAGGGTGTGTTATGTTTGTGTGTATTGAGTAGTTCAGGGAAATCTTACGATGCCACAAATGTTAGAAAAATGTATATTACTGTGGAAGTATGACCCATGTCCTTCCTTAATATAACATGTTGGGATGGGTATACAACATAAAATTATTATTTTACTTGATTTCTTCATGAAATTATAACACATTAAAAATATGATATCAAAACAACAAGAACACATTCTCTAGTGGTAATTTGCACTAATCAAATAGTGTGTCTACATAATCAGAAGCAGGGTGATTCAGCCAGTACATCTACAACCTAGTGCCTCACAAATTACAAAAGTAGTAGACATAATGTTGAATTCTGGAAGTACAGTTATTTTTTAAAAAGCAATTTAAGCACTACTGTACAAAGAGAAAATCACATGAAGTTGCTTAGCATACTTGCTATGTGTTGTTCAAAATATATATGTAAGAAAATGGCTGGATACTCAAACAAGCTTTCTTTCTGGAAGGGCAATGTAATTTCACTCGCAATAGATGGAGTTCTCTATAAAATTCTGAAATTATCTAGACTTATGCTCAAAGATCATGTATCTATAAAGATTGTGTTGAAAAGGTCATGAGTGTCACTGATTTGTTTCTGGATGACCCCACAGTGTTTTTCTGTTTCTGTCAGAATGTTCGAATCTATCAGTATTGTTTATTTGTGTATCTATTATTACTTTATAGTTTACATATCATGTGCCTTATAATCACAAATATGTTTTCATGTCTAGAATTTCTAATAATGTTCCTTAACTTGATTACATTTCTGAGAAAGTTCATACTACAGATCTATAGGTTTTGTTTTCACATTAAATTTTTTAACCTCCACTTCAGAAACATATAATAAATGAAGTTAAATAGCTCTCCATGAGGAATGCATATATCTACAGTTGTTTAAAAAAAAAAAAGATCTCTCTAAGCAAAGCAATTTTCTAACACACAACTGGTTATGACAAATAGTACAATATTATATACAGTGAATTTTGAATTATTTTTGGTGCTGTTTTTTAATTGTTATAATATAGATGGTTTTAGAATTATTAATTTAAGGGCTGTGGAGATTGCTCAGTGGCTAAAGATTTCAACACAAGCATCAAAGCCTGAGGGCTTGAGATTGAATTCCTAGGACCCATAAAAATGTCAAGTGGACATTAAAAAATTGCTGTTTAAAAGGCAGACACAGGGTATCTATCCCTGGAGCAAGCTGCAGATCAGCACTATCTGTAATTGTCATGTCTGGGTTATCTGAAGGAATGCTGCTTCAAGGATTAAAAAGGTAGAAAGTAATCAATAAGACTCTTATGTCAGCCTCCATGTTGGCACAACTTACACACATGTACGTACATAGCCCCAACATATATTAACACATGTACACATATTGCTTACCCACGTACATATATAAAGAAAGAAAGCAAATGGATACCTTTGACAGATTATACTGAAATTTAATTCAATTCAATTTAATTTCTATAATTTTTTTTAAACCATGAACCAGATGATATTTTCTTTCTACTACATGTTCTATTCATAAAGGTTACTGGAATTTTACTTCTGATTCCATAGTAGTAGAACAATAAGAGAATGGTTTTGGTAGAGGGAAGGGCCTAGTGAGATTGGAAAGAGGTCCCATGAACCCCATCCTTAATTCCTACAATAACTCCACTGCTCAGAATCTTTCAGGACTTACTTCCACTGGTTCATTTCATGGAATGATTTGATTTTGCAGTAATATGGGCATCCAAAGATATTACCGCAAAGCACCACAGACTCTGGATTGAAGACCCAAAAGGTCATCCTTATCATCCTAAGTGGCTAGAAATCTAAGTGCAAGTCTTGGAGGATTTGTTTTGCTCTCAAATATGTCAATTGCTTGAAGATGGTTGTGTTCTAACAGTGTCTTTCCAACATGTGGAAAGACCTAATCTACCCTAATCTCTCTACCCTAATCTTCTGTTCTTAAAAGCCTTCAAGGTCAACTGACCTTATTTTAACTTTTTTTTTTTTTTTTTTTTTTTTTACCAAGAAGTCATTTGAATGTGTCTCCAAAGATGTTTCCTTCTGAGGTGCCAGAGAAAGTTTTCACCATGTCACTTTGGGCTTAACGGTTTAATAGGGGCATGTTGTAAATTTTACTAATATTTAGATGACATAAATAAATAAAGAAATAAAGAAAACTTTGTCTCATGTAGTTGTCTGGATGTGGTTTAGTAATGCTTTAACTGGTTCTTCGGCCAAATCACTATTACTAGATGTTATAGCTATGTTATCTAAAATTCAATATTGAATGCTTAATCCCAATATAATGTCATTTTTGGGACCTATTGGAAGCAATTAGATCATAAGAGTAAAACATCATAGATTAGACTAGTCTTCTTCTTCTTATAGATAAAAGACACCCTCACACACTCTTTATTTACCATAAAGACACATCAAGGAACTAGCTGTGAATGAGCCAGGAAGTCTACCCTCATCTAATACTACCACATTGGTATTTTAATCTCAGGTTCTCAGGCTCCAGAGAAGGTACTTAAATTTCTTTTTAGTCACTCATCTATGGTACTCTTATCAGCTGTCCAAACCACCGTGACATAAAACTCTTAACAAGAGATGACAACAGAATGTCACCCTAAGGACTCAAAACATTATAGAAGGATTTCATTTGCAATTTCATTAACACAGAACCTCACTGAAGTTAGTTAAAATTGCCTCCAAATCATACAAAAGAGAATGGAGATCAGGATTAGAAAAATACACTTGTCTTTGAAGCATAGAAAAAAATCCATGTTTTGTGTCTATACTGGAACAGTCAGCCACTCAGTGAAGACTGAACATCTGTTCGCAAAATGCGTTTTCTTATTTAATTAAAAACAAAGTTTTATTTGAACTGGATTAAACACCACTACTGTTTAATTAAACCAAAAACCTTTAAGAGGATCATTCGTAGAAGATCAATTAACATTCTGTTCCCTGTTGAAGGTCATTAGAGGGCATATTTTGTGATCCACTGACATAACCTTTAAAATCCACTTGGCCTTTACAGTTTGTCTGTGTGCCATTTCCTTATAATCCAAACAATTAAACAGGAACAACTTCACCCAACTACCGTTCTATACTGTTAGTGTTCATGACAGCTTTGTGATGTTCGATTTGAAAAATGGTACTTTTGAATGTCTAGGTCTTCTGCATGAAGTTTGGTTTTTCTAAATGATGCAGGTAAATTAAACACTTGTATGCAGAGGTGAAATATTATGCTAGGTTCTGGTCTACAAGGATAACAGATCATCAATAGGAATCATTTTTTTGTCTTTTAAAAATCAATTTATTATTTAGTTAGTCAATTAATTGTGCCTGTCATATTTGTTCTATCCTATATCTCAGGGCTATCCAGACTCTGGTTCCTGGCCCTCCCCATGCAATGTAATACGTGAGCTCCCTCTCATGGCATCAGGGGCCATCACCAAAGAGGCCTCACCAAGCACCTGATGGGATTAGATGTAGAGACATACAGCCAAATGTTAAGCAGAATTCAGGCAATCCCACTGAAGAAGAGAAGGGATGATGGTAAGAGCCAGAGCAATCCAAGATACAAGAAAATGCCTCACAGAATTAATTAACCCGAGCTCATTGGGACTCACAGAGACTGAATCAAGGAGACACCTATTTTTGTCTAACCCAGGTACTTTGCATATATGGAATGGTTGTATAGCTTGGTGTTCTTGTGGGACTTTTACTGGGTTGCCTCATCTAGTCATGATGTGAGTGAAGTTGCCCTGTCTTACTGCAACATGATATGCCATGTATGGTTGATGTCCCTGAAATGCCTGCCTTTTTCTGAAGGGAAATTGAGGAGAAGTGGATCTGAGGGAGAGGGGAGGTGCGGAGACTGGGAGGAGAGGATGAAAAATGTGGTTGCAATATATGAGAGAAAAATAAATTAAAAAGTGAAATATTAAACAAATATAAGAGAGATCTCAGGTTCACATTCTCTTTGACAAACTGAACTTTCAAGTCATGGTTTCTGTAATATTTGCCTCATATGTCTGAGTCACACAGCTATGTGGACGTAAAAGAAAATTTAGAAATGTCAATAATAGCCTGGAAAGAAAGCCTCTATTACTGAGCACTGCTCTGAAACATTCAGAAAGGTTTCAAGAAGTGGGAACAATAGAAAAAGGCATATGGGATTTGATGAGGACAGTGCTGCTTTGACAGATAGTAAATGTTAATGGCTTGTAGAAATATTTCTTACACTTTCAGAAATATAAGTGATGACTTCGTTTTAAATAAACACTATTAGTTGTCTTCCTTCAAAAATAATATATTCTGATGTGCACTCTAAGACTGAGGAGGGAACGGTTGCCGCTATGAGAGGGAAGGGTTGCTGCTATGTGAGAGTGGAGTGTTTAGCAGTGTTCAACTACATCAAGGGATCAATTGGAGAAGTCTCCTCTTGGGCGTGCTCACTGACACATGGAGAATCTTACATTTGAACTGTTCCTCTGTTGGCAATAAGGGCATACTTCAAGGTAAGTAACCTGTCAGCCATGCTGTGCCCATAAAAGAATATCTTAGATTTTGTACCAACTTTTAGATTTAGTTTGCATGTCTGTTCATTCATCTCAGCATACTTTTAGATATATACAGTGTGCTTGTCTGCTCATCCACTCCAGTGTAGGATGAATTATTCTTTACACATTCACGTATACCTTCTTGGTGCATCACCTCTTGCCTCATTCTTGTGGTGCTGAGTTCTTTCACAGTATCAAATACTGCTGTATTTGATCAAAACACAGCAGTTATGTATGTTGAAAATAGAATAATTCAATAAAACGGAAAAAATTCATGTAAGTGACTTGTCTTCACTACTAACATACTTTATTCAGTTCTTTTCTCTTCTGACTTTAAAATTAATATTACGTTTACTACATAGTTCATACTATTCACATTGGTTATATAATATAAAATTTGGAGGAAATGCATAGAGTCCAGGGTATTGATGGAAGTCTATTGCTGGTCCCCGTGTGAGATACGAGGTACTCCCTGACAGTTCTCCTCAAGGGAATACTATGGTTTAATTAATATAGAAACTGAGTTGTCTGTGACTAAATAGTTTACCATGACAACCAAATTTAAATGGAGATTCTCTCAATCCCTACACCTTTGTTTCTAACCCAAGAATCAAAGCTGTCTTCTTCCCTGAGTGGTTTTATTTTGAGGAGAAACACTGGTTAGGTCTTCACTGCTGTCAATCCCTATGACTCCAAGATCCAAGACTTTAAAGCCGTGACTCTCAGTCTTCTTCATGATGGCACCCTTTAATACTGTTCTACATGTTATTGTCATCCCCAGCCATAAAATTATTTTTTAAAGATTTATTTATTTATTTATTTATTTATTTATTTATTTAATGAGATTACACTTTAGCTGTCTTCAGATACACTAGAAGAGGGCATAGGATCTTATTACAGATGGTTGTTGGGAATTGAACTCAGGACTTCTAAAAGAGCGGTCAATACTCTTAAAGGCTGAATTATCTCTCCAGCCCATAACATTATTTTTGTTGATACTTTATAACTGTAATTTTCTATTATTATAGACCATAATGCAAATATCTGATATGCACAGTATCTGATATACGACCCCTGTAAAAGTGTCATTCAACTCACAAAGAGGTTGTGACCCACAGATTAAAAACCACTGCTCAACATAGATGAGGGAATGCTGGTGACAACATGTGTGTGCCTTTCCTGCATGTAGGGAGTAAGTCAAAATATTGACAGATTAGAAAGGTTCCAACATTCAAAGTTACACATTTTAAAAGAGCAATTAGATGTGTATTTTCAAAATAGCTTCATAAATTTTACTTAAATGAGAAATGTCCCACATTGCAGGTGCATAATTACACTTGTCATTAAATACAAGCACAGATGCATACAACTAAATTTGAAAAAATAATTCCATTGAGGTAACAATGGCACTTATTACTCATTTCACTTTTTTTTGGTTTAAAGAAATTAAATGGGGTGGTGGTTTTGTTTATGTGTTTGTTTATTTGTTTGTTTTTCAAAGGCTGAAGGATGTATTGCTGTGTTTTCCACAGTTTAGGAGAGAAAAGGTGATCAAGTCATTGCATATATCAAAGGAAGAGTCATCATGTTAGATTAGCCATCTTTGATACAACCATACTAATAATCACATTTCCACAATAAGCTTTGTACGGAGAATCTAGACACACACACACACACACAGACACAAGAAAGATATCGTTCAATCAATCTCTTATGGTTCTTACTGTAATTTTGCCTACCAAACACATGAGGAGCAAAGATAAAGCAGGAAGTTCATCAATGTTTACATATCATCAACAAAGAAGCCACACTCATGGATGCCAGGCCACTCCAAATCCACACTAATCCCTGCTGTGAGGCCAGCTTCAATTTGAAGATAAAGCATTCTGAGATGGGAAATGTGTACACACAACCAGTAAACACAATGATCAGAGCTACATCTTAGATCACAATAGTCAGACTGTAATCTGCTCTTTTCACCTGTCTACCACTTAATAGCCCCCTGAGAAGCCCCAGTTTTCTCTTGCCTGGTAAAACATGACCCTGGCAATGACATAAAATCTCATAAATCCTAAAGACAGAATTGATCTACTTTTTCTTTGTACTTACAGTTTTGGAAAATAGATTTTATTATTTGCAGAAAAGACATCTGTGATATTACTATGTAGCATAGGTTGTAAGACTGTATTGAAATTATAATTACTTCTCAAGTGAGTATAATGTTGGGAAAGACTAAATTGAGTCACATACCTGAATGCTCAATACCATGAGCTCCAGATTAGAAAAAAGAATCATTTGGACATCTAGATAAATCAAGCTTATTTTTTTGTTGTGGTTGTTTCCATTTTTTACTTTTTTTAATACTAGAATTTGATTCAATTTCAGGAGAGCAAGGATTTAAATTCACCTTCAGGGTGCTATAGCAACCAAGTCTCAGCAAAGATATCATTGTTTCATTTATGAAAAAAGGATAATCTCATTTCCATGCTTTTCATGTTTTACTATAGGAACTTTTTTATTTTTCGTCTTAAATTGCATGTTTTTATTTCTTTGCTAATGTGCCAAGAAATAAAACCAGTTGCATTTTTTAAAAGATGATGGATCTCGAAAATTACTTTCATTTAATTCACAATAAACTTTACAGGATGGTGTTTGAAACAGGATGCTCCATTGATAAACTATTTCAGTAAGAATTCTGTTTTTCATTTTATAAACATGTTATTACTTTTTAAAATGTAATGCAATGCACATCGCTTAGTACAACAAAGCTTCCTATGAGGTTGATATTAACTGAATTCTCGCTTCTCAATCTATTTGGATTTTTTTTATTGTTTTATAGATAGAATTACATATGTTTTTTTCTGAACCTTTTTTGAATTTATACTTTCTTACACCTTTGTGAATGAGTATGGCTAACCCAAGTAATACTTAAGGCTTGTATTGTGACTAATGAGCTCTAGGATTACCCTCTACTAGTTCTCCACTGCATCATCATAACTTGTGACCTATTCTAGTCAGCTGAGAGACATGGCATATGCGTCCTGCCTACTAATAAATACTTGCATGAGTATCATGGTGGTGGTGAAAAGCTTGGTAGCTTTGGTCGCTGAGGAGAGCTCACTGGGAGTGGTCCAGGTTGAAGAATCTATGATTTTAAACAGTTCATAGACCATCAACAGTGAAAGCCCACTGTTGTGTGGAGGTGCAATGTGGTACTCCACCTGAAAATGGAAGTTATTTGATAAATAGCATTAGCTGAAAGTTGTATTAATTGACTAGTTTAATGATACTGATTATTTCCATTTTCTTTCTAGATTTATTTTCATAATGATTAAATTAAAAAATGCAAGTAAGATTTAATTGCCCCCTCCCGCCAGGAAACAGCTCATTTGTCCTTTCTATTTTGTTTTGGAAATACCAAAAATTAGGCAAGCATCTCAAATTAGGAAGAAGGCAGTAACAAGACAGATGTCTGTAATATAGTTCACTTTTATTTGAAACAATAAGTAACAATCTTGGAGAAGAATATGTTTGTGGTATATATATATATATAAATTGGTTTCTGCATACTAAAGAACCCCAAAGAATAAAATGTCTGTACTTTAGATATGATATTTTCTATATTTAAGCCTTATTAGTATTTTAATTCCTGATATCATTTCTAAATAGAGTTTTAAAGTGTTGTATTTTTAAGTTGCTTTTTTATTGCAGAAGCTGAATAATAGGCAGAGCCCGGCAGTTCTCCAATTATATTCCCAAGATACTTCATGGCTGAACAAGCAAACAAAAACAATCTCTAAACAACCAGTGGGTAGAACTTTCTAAAACATAAAACAGTTCCCATGGTTGCTTCTTAGTTATTTACCATTCCCTACCTCTTGACAGTTGCAATGTCTGAAGTGTGGCGAAGGACTGACGTGAGAATCAAGCTCAGATGATGTACGGCAGATCACAGACAGTCTACATCATTGCTTCTTTTAATTTCTCGTCTGAGAGAAAACCACTCGTTCCAAGATTCATTCCAAGATATAGAAGCTGAAGCTGTGTTGCTTCTTGCTTCAGTTCCCATCACAATTCTCTTCTGCTTTCATAAGTGATGGCGAGCCTGCTCTACCAATGTAACTTAATTATTAGTCTACCATGGTCTGCTCCTTCCCCAGGACCAATTTTGGGGTAAAAAAAGAAAGAAATCCCTTGAAATACTTTCTACATGGAAGATTTGGGGTGTTCGTTGAAGAATGTAGCTGTGGCCAGGGAACACATAGGTATGTTGGCAGTTCATGGTTATACATGACCACCTTGACCAAATGCCTTTCCAGAAGAGGAAAACCTGCATCGTAAAACCCAGAAAAGCAGATGTGACTGTGGGTCTCAGCATTTTCTGTTTGTAGTTAAATAGAGTTGTCACAGAAACCGTCAAAATTATAAAAATCTGGAGTACATGAAATAATTTAACTCAAATCTGAGCACAAAAATATCATTTCTTTTCTTTGTTCCTATTTTGTTTTAAAGCACGTGTGTGCCTGCCTGAGTGCATGTGTGTGCTCTTGTGCCTGGGTATATGCATGTGTGAGTGTGCGAGTGTAGGTGTATGCGTGTGTAAGTGTGTGTGTATGTGTGCGCATGTGTGTGTGTGTGAGAGAGAGAGAGAAAGTGTGTGTGTGTGTGTGTGTGTGTGTGTGTGTGTGTACATGTATCTGTCTCCACCTCCTATCCCAAAGAAAGAGCACCAAGATTACCCATGAGTTGTCTGGAGGTCAAAACTCAGCTTCTCATGTTGTGCAGCAAAAATTCTAACTCAATTAACATTTCAGTCCTCTGAAAGTATGGGTCAAATGATTTGTAATGCTGCTAACTAACTTCTGTTTTAATGCTGAAAAGATGGCACTCACCCAGGATATTTACATTCTCTGGGCATCATGTAGAAAACTTGTTAGTGTAATTGTATTAAAGTGTCCTATAGCCAAATGACATGGGTATTTACTATATTTCATAAATAAAAAAAAACTTTTGGTAAGGGAAAGATATAAAGATTTGAGTTCAAATCATAAAAGACATGAGCTATGCAAAAATATGAACCCACTAGGCCTAAAAGAAAACAAACCTACACAAATCTTAGAGGATTTTAAATGTCATCAAATAAACAATGTTACAAACTATAAACACAAGAGGCCCAGGAACTTTAACACAGTGATGTTCCTAGCAGTTTCAACCTGTTGCTGAGATGAGAAATACTGTACTGAAGCCTTCCCTGTATTGAAGGACACTGCCTATAGAATTTAACACACACTGATGTGTAGACACAGACATTCTTTTCCAGTTGGTAGAACTCACCAGAATTTAAAAAAAAATTTCCTGCTTCATCTTCCACAGATAATAATGGAGATTAATAATACAGACACAAAGGTCAATTTGACAATATTTGCTTGAATGTTAACAAACTATCAATGTTTTCAACACCTACTCTTGAAGTTACTAAAATCACTGTGGATTAGCTAATCATCATCCCTCTGTTAATATTCTAGCTTTTTTTTTTTTTTGTGATTTGCTATTCCAAGAAATAAACAAGGTCACTGGATTCAGTAAAATAAAACATTAGACTCCTAGTTCAGTTTGAATTTCTTAAAAATCAGAATGTTTTTCCTGAATATTTCCCAATATTATTTTTGGACAAGATTATCCTCAAACTTATTCATCATTTATTTGCAATTCATATTCAGCTGTTTCCTGTATTTTTATCTGTTAACCTTAAAAGACAAGAGTTGACATGAATTAGGTACTAAATCATTCATAACAGTAACTAACATTTTTTACAATAGTGATCTCCTCTGAACTTTATACATGTTAATCTGCTTAATCTTAAACATACCCTATGCCATATACAGTATCTCCCTATTTAGCAAATCAGAGGATAGAGATAAGTTAAAATAGATGGGCTGCTTGACTATGTTCACACAACTAGTTACTAGTAGAAAATTCATTTGGACCCAGAGGGTCTGCAGTAGAGTTTAATGTTACAATGATTATAGTGTATTCTTATAAAGTATATCAATTCACTAAAAATTGTCCTGTTCTGAAGGAGCTGAAGGGTTTGCAACCCTATAGGAAGAACAATAATATCAACCAACTGCCCCCCTTCAGAGCTCCCAGGGACTAAACCACCAACCAAGGAGTACACATGGAGAGACCCATGGTTCCAGCCGCATATGTAGCAGAGGATGGCCTTGCCGGGCATCAGTGGGAGGAGAAACCCTTCGTTCTGTGAAGGCTCGATGCCCCAGTTTAGAGGAATGCAAGGATGGGAGGCAGGAAAAGGTGGATGGGTAGAGGAACACCTTCATAGAAGCAGGGGGAGAGGGAATGAGATGGGGTTTTGGAGAGCCAGGAAAGGAGCTAACATTTGAAATGTAAATAAAGAAAATATCCAATAAAAATAAATTTTAAAAACTCCTGTAAATAAAATACAAATTGGCTGTTTAAAACAGTTTTATTTAATAAATTTTCAATGCAAAATATACGTACTTTATTCCAGGCCTTCTTAGTTATTGATAATACTCATGACCATTGTTTAGACTATTTGTCATTGTGAATATTCAGCAATATGTCTATGTATATGTGTGCACATGTTAAAGGACTGTTTAAAATGTTACATAGATTCCATCACATGCATGCCAGTGAGAACCACAACTACAACTGCCAATATAGACTCACTTTTTCACTGGTTTTATTTGACTCTAAATGTATATCTTTGGTAGATTTTGTCTAGTGTGAGGAATAATTCAAGTTTTGTTGTCAAATTCATTCATTTAATAAATGTCAAATCAGCATAAGCCTGAACTTTTAATATCCAAGTAGTTTTTAATTAGGTATATGTAAAGCTAATTAAAATAATTCCCTAGGAATAATTCATTTTTTCTAGCTTCATCTTTCATAAAGAATCCAAATATATTTGTCTCCAAACTCACTTTTCTATGTGCAACGCATCCCCTATAATATGAGAATCTCAGAGGATGGAGTTAAGAATGTTTCATTCAGCTAGAAGACTCAGATGCAGCCAGCCTTTAACCACACTTTGAGAAAATGCCTTTGACACCCAGGATGTTGGAAAATACAAGCAGCTGTTGGTGTACTTTCCTCCACTGAGAGCTTTGAGCTGTCTTATTTTTAGAAGTGGCTCTATATCCCATTAGAGGGTTTGAAGCAGCTGTAGAAACATATGCATATATATTTAGTGTTGCATTCTAAAGTACTTTCAGTTCCATTATCTTGCATTGCAGCTCCTCCCATATCATCAGACATATGTCTACAAGAACAGATGCGACTTGTGGTACTCACTAAGGGGTATCAAATATGGTAGCCTTGGAGATTAAAACTCTAAGGTACTTTTCACAAGAAATGAAGGCTGAAGCCCCAGCAGGGATTAGAAAGTTAAAAGAAGAGGAAAAGGTGACTCAAATTTTAAGGAAAGTATCATTCATTGTTTACTGTGAAGGATTGAAAAGCTCACCATGTAGGAAGGAAAGAAACCTAATTTATTTATTCATTTACTAACAACACTTGTTTTTGTCAATTATGTTGTATAAAGACTAGGGATAAAAACCATTTACGGCAGATGCAAACTTGGATACAATTACTACAAGATTCTAATGTGTATTGCATTTATAAAACACAGAACTAGATATTAATCATGATTCTAGCTAAATGATTGTCGGTTTCACTCTTCATAATGTTGAAGACCTTTGCATGAGTAGGTTTATGCTGTATAAAATATAATTAAATGAGTATGAGAACCGGTTTTATTGAATGAAGTTAAAAAATACATAGTCTAGCTTTGTCTAAATGTTTCTGATTAAGAAAAAAAGAAAAAAACAACTAGCAATAGATGAAAAAGCACATGCAAAAACATAAATCAATTATTCAACAAACCCGTTGTCAACATGCTAAGTATGTGAAAGCCTGCAAGAAATAAAGGATAGTTTTATAATTTAGAGTTCATGTTACTGAGCATAGAAGATGTGTTTCAAAATGGGTGCTGCTTAAGTTTGGTGTCTTATTTTAATGTAAACTGAAGAATATCCAAATAGGGACTCTATAGGAATATTGTATGCCCATCAGGTATAGAGCCTCTTTTACCAGAAGGCAAATCCAGATTTTTGGTATTTATAGGATAAAATTCAACTTATATAAACAGCACAACACTGATACACTCATTTTTAAGGAACAGGGAAATGGTTGTAAAGGAAATTATTCAATTTCAACAAAAGCCAAAAATTAACTACTGGAGTGAAAAATATTATGTATTTAAACTTCTCTAGCTATGTATGCTCTTTAGATCATTGGAAGTATTTCTCAACTAGCCGGGTATCCTTTATTACTTTCCTTGATTAGAATGGTCAATAAATATGACCCATTAAAATTAAGATGGCATCAGCTAGTCTTAAGTTACAACTGTGATAACTCTAGTGCATAAAGATGAGATAAAATCAAAGCATAGAATGCATTTGGAAAACTTAAGAATTTATAGCCAAAGAGGTGACAGAAATCATTTTAGATATTGTATACAATGGAAATGAAAGAATATTGTAAATGAAAAAAGTGAATTTGTAAATATATATTATTAATTTAAAAAGCACTAATATTAGATTTTATTCAATATAAATGGGTTTAAAAATTACACTTACTAGAAGCAAAAATTAGAATTTGAAAACAGTTTTCTTATTTTCATGGTTAAGTCATATAATCTCTATGTTGTGCTTCATACAAAGCCATATGATTTCATAAAATGATTTTTATCCATATCTTTTTTCTTAGAAAATATATAATTATGTAAATATATGATATATTAATATATATATATATCATACACACACACACACACACACACACGAATACAATATGTATATTTGGAGACAACTCTGATCGTATGAGCTTGGCTGAACTAAGCTTGTAAAAGTGTGGGCTAGGATACTGAACTGTAAATAATCCACAAAACAAGCAAGTCAGAAGAGATATAAAAGCAGCTATGTCTCTCCATCCACAATATTTTCTATAAATTAATGTATTTTATCTTGATACTAATTAGTGACTAAATTATTGACAACTAAAACAGACAGAATAACATATACAATAGCACATATCAGCAAAAAAAATCATCCAAACACTAATATCATTGACTTGAAATAAAAATTATGAAATAAATCAAACCAAGAAACCACATAAATTTAACCATGGCTAAGTTTACTGGACAAAGAACAAATAGCTAGAATGTGATACACATGTAATAACTACATATCACTAAATTGTGAGAAGAGTATAATTATTCCTCCTAGTTATTATAGATTCTTTTAAAAGCTAAACTACTTTTCAAATGTTCAGTGTCCGATGTTTACAAATGTTATAACTGCATACAATTTTAATCATGGAGAATCATTAATTAGGTGAAGAAGTGAGATCAAGAGATATACTAAAAGCTGTCTATCACAATAAATTGCTGGGACTCATCTGGTTAGAACTAACCAAGGGAATTGCCCCCCGAGAAAGGCAGTCACTATTAGACACACTAGTAAATATTGTGGTAAATATCACTGCATGCACTCTCTAGTATGTGTTGTGTCTTCTTTGTATTGAAAATTGGCTGTCTAGTCTTCAGCAAACTTCTCTGACTCCATAACCTCACTATTAAAAAAAAAACCTGTTAGCTCACTGAAAGGGCTGTTTCAGACAAGTGGGATCACTAATCAACAGTGACTCAGTTTTTCTTATAAATCCTTCCGAATGCTCATTTGATTTCAAATATTAATCTCAAAGTTTAGTTTTACTGACAGGAGTGATTTACAACTCATTGTTTAAACAAGAAAATTTATTATTTTACAAGTAGAAATATAATTAATGTCACAAGTTAAAGTTTACTTACACACGCATACATATGAAGAGACAAATTAGATTTAATGTCCATGATTTAAGAATATGAATGGGTCTGCTGAACTCACATCCAACGTAAGTCCTGCTATTCAGCTTTTCAATGTTTTAAATACTGCTTATTAACAAATGTTTCCAAATACCTTCATTTCTCATGTTTTTTTAAATGTTGAATCTAAAATCTTATGTAATAGTTTATGTAAAAAACTCTTAAAATATGCTTTGCTTATTTGTATTATTTTTACTGGAATAATAGACAATTCCTTTGATTGAATTGGTTACGAACATGTTTAAAGATTCTTTATTTTTTAAATAAAGGGTCATTTTTGATTTCTTATATTAACTTCAAATATACAAATGTTATAAATCATGGTATTTGTTTCACATCTATGTCCATAATAATAGATTTTTCTTTTTCTTCTAGGGATGTTTTCATCATATGCTGCTTTGTACGTAATAGTGGCAGTGTGCATTGAAAATCAGAATACTTCCTCACTGGCAATTCCTGGGAATCCCATGGTTCGTCAATCTCTGAAAACACCTTCTTCACTTCTTTTGTAAACCAATAGTTGAAAGACTTTTGCAAGACAGATATAAATTCTATGGCCATGACATGCTTTTACGATCAGAAATATTCTAAATTAAATAAGACTTATTTAATTAAGCTTAAATTTAATTTCTTTCTTACACATATCCAACAAATTAATACTAAAATGAATCTTTCTGGGTTAAGAGGCTGTCTAGCATAGGTCAACACTAATACATATACCCTGACCAGTCTAATAATTTTACTTATTTGTTTGATAATAATGTAAGACTACCTTAAGTTAATAAATTCATAATAATAATGCAACAGACCAAAAGTACCATTTCCTTTGCTATAGCAGTTTTTGCTTCTAATAAATTATACTGTATTGTCATTTATTAATTTTGATAAATGTATTTTGACAATGCATGTGCATTTTCTACAGTCATCACCAATAAGGTGATGAATACTTATATAGTCTTTTCACTGTCAACAACTTAGGATACATTATTCTAAAATATATTTTTTTTAATCAATACAAATAAATTCCATTTTTTTCCCTCAGATTCTTGAATCATACCAAACTGAGTTAAATTTTATAATTTACTAGATTATGATAAGGATTATTTTCATTTCTGATTGATTAAATATTAAATATTTTCTCTGCTTATTGAATCAGTGGAACTAATATCATAAATGTTAGAGAAATTTACTCAGCTGTTGAAAGTTAATGATGAGACTATTAAAACTCATGGCTGTTCAACAGTAGAGTTTCAGTAAGAAAGATTTTAAAATAACATAATATGCACTTTAAATTGTTAATATTTATTACTAATTTTAGGAATTGGTGATCATAGGAGATCCTATCCAGAAAAGTTTTGTTGTTGTTGTTTGTTTGTTTGTTTGTTTGGGCTTACAAAAGGAGACAGATTTCTAATTTCGGGGTTGGCCTGAGACAGAGCAAAGTTAGATCCAGATATGGTAGAAATGATAATATCAGGATGGGGTTCCACCCAGCTAGATTATCACTGTGTTTAACAGAGTCATACAGATCTCTGATTCTTTTGCAATGTTAAGAGAAAATGTGTGCTTGCTCTCTATTAAGAATCAAAGGGCTGGGGTCTTAGGATGTAGATTCATTGTATAATTGAAAGGCAACCTGGAATAAATGACTGGATTGTTATGGAGAATAAATGACTGGGTTTGTGGTCTGCAAGGAATGATCTATTCAAAGAATATTTCAGAATAGCAAGATAGAACTGCTTAGAGAAGGGTCTCAAGCAGAAAGTAGAGAGGGTTGTCTGGAGATCTCCAGAGAAAGTACAACAGAGGATGCAGTCTGGAAAGCTATCTCAAAGAGAAAATAGGCCTCCTTGGACCCATGATTTGACTTCAAGTCGTTTGTTTTCACCACTCCCAGATACTCCTTTCTCAGAAGCCCCCTCCAAGCTGAGGCTGATCTTTGGCAGCTTATACTTTCATTTCATAGTTTATCTTTGAGGAAAGTCAAGGCAGGAACTCAAGGCAATAACATGGAGGCAGGAACTCAGGAAGAAGCCATGGAGGAGCACTGCTAACTGTTCATTGGCTTGTTCCTCTCCAAAGGTTGCTCAGGTTTGTTTTGTTTGGTTTTTGTCTGTTTTGTTTTTGTTGTTGCTGTTTTGTTTTGATCACCTGTCCTGGGAAACACTACCCACAATGGTCTGGTCCATCCCACATCAATCAATCAATCATCAAGAAAATACCTCACAGACTTGCTTACAGGCCAATCTGAAGCAGTCATTTTCTTTCTTGTTTTTTATTGAATATTTTCTTTTCCTCCTCTTTCTTTTTTTTCTAATGGTTATTTCTTTATTTGCTTATTTGGTGGGGGAGGTGTGTTCATTCAGACAGTCTCAGTCTCAGTTTGTCCTCCATTCTGGCCTCTAATTTGCATCAGTCCTTCTGTCGCTGTTGAGGGACAGGCTTTGAGTCACTATGTCCGACTTATCAGTAACATTTTAATGCCCGAAAATAGTTCCACTCAGTCTCACTCCTAATTACCCTCTAGGAAAAGTTTTGCTTCCTGTCCCCACACACAACCTTAGGTTCTGCTGGCCTACAAGTTTTGCTTCCAGAGCAGGGAATGCTCCTATTAGGAGCCACAATACAAACATTCCATTGAACTGGAAGCTGAGTCTCCACCCCCCCCCAACTCCCCACAGCCATTGTGGGCTTCTAATGCCCTTAAACCAACAGGCTAAGAAAGGAATGTCAGGGTTGGCTTACTTTTGCTCAGCTCTGCTTTGCGTCCTACAAATGAATGATCTTGGGTGTATTTTTCAGATGATCTCAAAGTTCATCCATCAAACCTCTGAGCCTTATCAATGTGAAGAAGTTAATGGTAAACCGGGTGTTGCATGGGTTATCTCAGGGTAACAGTCCTTCAAAGAACGGCTGAAGAGTTTCATCCTTTAACCTTGCATTCAGTTTATGAAGACCCATGTAGTCACACAGTTCCTGGAAGAAGATCTTGACAAAAATCCTACTAGACAATGTCATAGTCTCTTCACTAAGATTTATACATCAGAGAACACTCCATGGAAGCGAATCTGTGTATAAAAGATGAGCAAGCATCTTAGCAACATTTCTCAATTTGTTTGTTTCTAAGCGATGGATGGTGTTGTACTGTTCCTTGAATATACTTTCAAATGATTCCATGTATTCTTTTTTCAGCATATGAAACCGCCCATCTAATAAGCCAAAAAATTTTGCATAGGTCCTTTGTTGGGCACAGCAGTCTAGTATCATGTTGCAGAGTTCCTTTGTTTGGCTCTCAGCAGACTCTATCTTCAGCAACTTGTGTGCACATTCTTCAAAGTCTAAACCTGACTGAATGGCAAGATAGATTGTACAGCAGAATGAGATTAGGTTGATTTCTGTTTGGTCATGAATAGTTAACTTTTCCTCCTCCTTCCTCTTCTTCTCCTTCCTCTTCCTCCTTCTCTTCACTGCTTCAAGCTTCTTGGTCTGTGATTGAATCACTGTCTCCTTCATCCAGGATTTCTTTTTTAATAGCCTTGTACTTCTCTTCATTCTCCATAAAATGAGGATCATTTTGAAAATGTTAAGGACATCTTCTGGATTGTAGTCATCCTCCATGGGGAGCGTATGTGTAAACTGATTGTCCTCTTCCACTAAATCAAGCCTTTCCAGAATAACGGGGTGGTTCTTGAATCCATCCTTCCGTACAGCAAACATCACATCAATCATGTACTGGACTCTTTTGTCGATCTCAGATTTGTATAAAATGTTTCTCAGGTGATCAAAGACTGCATTGATTCCCCTTGGTGACACCTGTGTTAATTTGAGTCCACACTCCTCGAGAAAGCCAATAGCTACTTCAACACTGTCATCTGTTGGTCTCTCTAGAAGTAAAGTGAGCATCTCACGGCACAGAACCTTATGTGCCACATTTTGGTTTATAAGATGTGCCACAAGTTTGGAAGCAGTCAGGCAAAGTTGCTTATCGTTCCTTCGATATCGTTTCTGAAAATTCAGAATTAGTCTCTTGAGGACTAACTCTCCAATCTGTGGGAATTTTGAGTTGATGATTGCCACCAAAGCCGCATAAACGTGAGTGAAGATTGGAGAAGCACTCTGGGCTTGCAGAACAGATCTAGACAGCAGTCCTCTCCCTCTGATGATGTTCTCTTGAAAGAGCTCTTGGATAATAATACTGATATTGGAGATGTTGACCTTGTTGATGAGACCATTGATTGACTTCTTCAGAGCCTCCCAGCTCATCCTCTGGTACGCTAAGCTGTTTTTATCTGTAATCTGTTCCCGCATTGTCCTGGGCTTTGCAGGAGGACTATATGCTCCCCCAGTGCATGTGAGCAGTGGATCCAGCTCATCCATCCTCTTCTTCGATGCAGGTTCTTTCTGAGTAGAACTTGGGGTTACTCCTTGGTCTGGGCTCCTTTCAGGAGATGGGGATTTCCGGGACCGTTTCTGAAGATCTGGGTCTCTATCGCTTTCTCTGCATTTCTCTTAGTCTCTACTTCGTGATTCCATGCTGTCACCATAAGAATATCGCCTTCTAGAACGCTCATAGTCTGATGGGCTGTGATCAGAGTGTTCTCTGTCCTGGGAAGAACATTCTTGTTCTGCATATATGTTCTGGGGAGGAGCTCCAGTGGGATGACTTGTGGATCTCCCTTCTGTCACCGGATGACTGTCTCATGTGTGCCACACTTCTCTGCATTTTCTGCTGTCAGCTGACACAATAAACCAAATGCCTCAGGTCCGTTCAGGTGGTACGTCCTCAACAGTCTGAGTTATAGGACCAATTCCAGTGCCAACTTCTGTAGTAGTCAAGTTCTCTAGAGTCAGAGAACTTAAAGCAGGTGGGCGGTCCCAAGAGGCTAGTTCTTTCAGCGGCTTGTCAGTAGGAGATTCCCACAGATGTGCTGACAAGTAGATGCAAGCAGGTGAAAAAGATGGAACCTTCCTTCTTCCAGTGTCTTTATGTAGTCCTCTAGCAGAAGGTGTGGCCCAGATGAACGCGTGTTTATCACCATGCCTGGATCTGGGACTCGTTTTGTCCCAGGCTGAACTTGAGTCTACAGGGATTTACCTTTGTTTTTACCCTAAGTATTGGATATTTTCTCTATTTACATTTCAAATGTTATCCCGTTTCCAGGTCTGCACCTCCAAAACCCTACAGTCACTTTCTTATTTTAAGTTCTGTCTTACTGGAAGACTCTGCCTTGTGTTGAGGTGACAAATGAACAACCAGCATACATGTCTTCATATCTTATTAAACTTGGAAGTGTCTAAGATGATATCTTGATGTTATAAAAACCACAGGAAGGGATTATGAGACAGTGGTTCTAAAATTTCTTTTAATTCAACTGAGAATCCAACATGAGTTTCAACTACTTTACTGAAATCTAACTATACAAACTTATGGTGAGGGTTTTAAATTATGAAGCCAAAATGTTATTGAAATACTCATTTTATTATTTCTTATTTTCATTTTAAAATATTATTTTACATTTTGAGTCTGTAATATAATTACCTCATTTCTCCTTTCCATTTTATTATGCCTATGGATTGTTTCGGGGTTGGTCTCGGATAACCAATTATGCTCTCATATGAAGATGACTATTTCTTCAACTCTGAGCTCTGCTAAGTAACTGCCTGAGGTTCACTGAGTAGGCTTGAGGTTTCTGCTGTCTTTCCTTGTCCACTATGGCATGCCTGTTTGTTTTTGTTCAGCTTATGTTCAGACAGTCATGTTTGTGAGACTTTACGTGTATAAATTCTGAGCTTCCTAGGAGATACAATCTCATGTCAAGCTTCTTGGTCCTCTGGCTGTTGCAATCATTCAACTCCTCTGTCCTCAGTGATCTCTAAGCTGCTAGTGCAGGAGTGTTTTATCAAGGTCACTCAGACACTGAAGAAACAAATTACATATTGTTTCTTCTTTGAGGCACCTAGCTTCAAATCTTCTGATGTGAATACATGCCTTTGAATAACTTCAGAAAGGTAAAGTATCATTACTGAGGTGAAGGTTGGTTGTAATACAGAGGAAAATATATGGATACAAATGACCTGATCTAAGGAAATGGGAAAAATGAATAGGTTTTAATTATGTAGGAAGAAGATAAATAAAAAAAAAAGAAAAGAAAAGATGTCTGAAAAAAATCATAAGGATTCTTACTGTTAATGATTACTTAAAAAGTAACCTCTAATACACATAAGATACATGCATACACACACACACACACACACACACACACACACACACACACACACGGTTTAAATAAAAAATTCTCATCTGGACTGACAGTGATCTCTCCAAAATGCAAAGATCATTTATCTGAACACCATCAGCAGACAAGAAGCTGTCTTTTGGGTGGCTGGTCAGAGATGTCCAAGAGAATCTCTCAGTATTGGAAGATAAGCAACTATACTTAAGACTCCAGATGCACTTCAGATGCTCCTGAGCTGGATAGAATTTACCTGAATGCCTCCTTCCTATGGAGTAGCTTTCTTAGTATCAGAAGGAAGAAACCAACCAAGAGTCATACCTAGCTATGACGCTGATGAACCTCAGCAGTGGCCAGCATGGCATGGTAACTGTAAGGGTGCTGTGATGGCACACATATCCTGTGGCAGTAACCAAAAGTTCTGTAATTGGATTTAAGAGTGAATGCATGTCTTGTTCTGGACACCTAGACAATTCTCCAGGGCTAGTAAAATCATAGATCTTGGAGAACAACCTATAACCAACATTTTACTAAACCAACATAATCTCTAACTATACTCTAAATGTGTTTCCTAATACACAAAGATAAGTATAGGCCTCATTCCTTATTGAGGAACTTTCTCTGTAACAAATGAAGACTATTACAGAAAGTCACAACCAATCAAATGTGAGTTGTAGACCCTAGGGCCAGTGGATTCTCTCTCTCTCTCTCTCTCTCTCTCTCTCTCTCTCTCTCTCTCTCTCAGGCTAAAGATTTTATATAACCCTATTATGAGTGAGAGATATCAGTAAATCAGGTATTATTACTATAGAATCTTTGATGAGAGTTTTAGGAAGCAGAAACTATCCTTTAACTTTGGATGGGCTACCTAGCCAATATTTTATTTGTTTGTTTGTTTGCTTGCTTGCTTTATTTTGTTTTTGGTCATTGAGAAATGCTTTCTTTATGAAGCCCTGGCTATCCTGGTACTTGTTCTGGAGACCAAATTGGCCTTGAACGCATATCCAGCTTCCTCTGCCATCATGGGCTGGCCTGGAAACTATCATTTTTTCCTTTTTTAAAAAATTGAATATTTTATTTATTTACATTTCATATGCCATATGCTTTCCCCATTTCCCTTTCCTAGAACCCCCTATCCCATTCCTCCTCTTCCTTTTTGCTTTTGTACCATTTTAATTACATGCAAGTATTAAGGTCATTTCTAGTTTGAGGAACTAGCAATCTTGATGTGGCTTTTGCACAAAATTTTGATTATGTATCACGTTTAGGACCACAGCATTGTAGAAGACTATTGGTTAAAAACTCAGAGAAATGCTTCCATGGAGATTGACTGTGAACCTAAACACAGTTTTATTATTTTTTAGGTAGAACATTTATAAGAATTCATGATGAGCATTAATTCAGGAAGTTTATCAGTCATGATTTTCACACATGAAACACTAATTAACAGTATCTGCATGAGTGTTCCAGACACTTTGATATCATAGAAAACACAGGCAAGATCATTAGAGGACTGATAAGCATTGCATAGTGAAGTTACATTTAAAGCATAGAAATTTCGAAAGGAACACTTAAAAACTCTGTCTAACATATCATAATTACATGCAAGTATATTTGGTGAGATTAACTTACAATAAATTTCATTTACAAGTACTATTTGGTTAAGTTATAGCAAAACATTAAGCTTGAATAAAACTCTTGCAAGTGTTGCTCATATGTGAAAGTAACCTGTTAAAAACTCAATTTAGAAAGGATGAACAATGAAGAAAGGAAATTCAGAAGACGGAATAGCTTCCCTTTTGAAGAGCTATTGCTCACCACTGATGCATTACATTTAAAAAAAATGAAACTAAATGATTTCAGAAACCTCATTTAAGGATAATAAGTAGTCTATATGTCAATAGCTCAAAAATAACTATATACATTTTTTTGTTTCATAAAACATTAATCATACTTCCAACTAAATACTTACTAGCACCAATGCTATCTAACTGTGTGCAGTGGAGAGATTACATTCCCTTAAGTAGAGAATATGAGGAAGTACTTGAATTCTGGAAGTTTTTCTTGTACAATGCCAGGAAAATAAATAAATTATAGAAGTTGTCAGTTTGTTTTTTTCCTTAGAGAGTCTGGATATGTTTTGACATGATAAAAATTAGATATCCACTTGAAGAAGTGGTCTCAGAATTGACAGAAAATATGTCATCGAGAGAATAAATCGATGCCAGTGTGAAAGAGCCTTTAAGAAGACATCTTAAACAAAGTGATGGATGGAGGTTTGCTCTAAAAACTCACAAATCTATTCATGTAAATATATTTATTTCATTTTTATCTTTCTAAAGAAATTTGCCCTTAGCTATTCTTTGTGTGCATATTTCTAGAATATACCCATCTGTTTAAGTTGCTATTTGTGAGTATAATATTTTTCAGCTCTACAAGGTTTTATGAATCATGAATAATCTGTTTTATAATCAGACTATCTTAGAGGTTACTTGGATACTTAACAATTTTAAATATTTTATAGTCAAATGTCAAAATCTGTTTATCTTTATCATTGTTAGTCCTAAGAAAGGTAATGAATACTGTTTGTGGTTAATTCACATTATGAATTTGAAATGACATACATTATTATTGTGTTTTAGAAGCTTGACCTTTGATTGATATATATATGTGAATTATATATATATAAAATTTATATATATATAAAATCTTACTAATAATTTTTAGGTATGCAGTTGTTATTCAATGGCAAAATTCTTACAAAATATACCTGATACCTAGAATAATGATTTTAAAATATGTAACAGCTCACTTTTTATACTGAGGACCAAATATATACTATGCAGAGCAAAATGCATTGCTTGTATTTCTCTCAAAATTATTATCTCCATGTAACAAGTCATTATATCATATTTTCTACATGTCAGTAACAATTATTGTATTTGGTTAGGTACTGGAGTACAAGCTGAGAAAGCAAACAGAAAGACATTGCAATAAACCAGACATTCCGAAGCTAACACTCTAGCACTAGATTACAACTTCAAAATTGCTTGATGTTACTAGAGCAAGGGTATTGCTGAAATCACAGTAAATCAGCAGTCTTATCTTCTATGGCTTTCCTTCCTCTTGCTCCATTCATGTATAACCAATCCAATATTAAAGTATTCAGTAGAAATTCCAGAAATAAATATTTCATATCTCTTAAGTTAGCAATCCTCCTTGAGTGTTGCTGTGGGCTTTTGAGCTGACGTATACTTTGCTCAACACATGAGTCATGTCCTTGATGAGTGGATCTATTTTGTGTGAGCTACCTGCTCATTAGCCATTACTCATGTTGATTATGTTACTTGTCACTGTGTTGAAATTGTTTTGTTCAAGTAAGCTTTATTTTATTCCCAAGTTTTACCCAAATACAAGTATGATGAAAGGAGGCACCAAAGCAAAAAACAAAGACAAGTCAGATTTAGTGCTTTTACTAATTGACAGCACTGAAAAGCATATTGGAAGATATATAGATTAGATATAGATATAGATGTAGATATAAATGTAGATGTATAGATATAGATATATAGATTAGATATAGATTAGATACTGATACAGATATAGATTCAGTATCATCTGTGGTTTTAGGCCTCCATAGGCTTCTGGGACAATATTCACCCATGATAATGTGAGACTAATGTACATAGGGCAAGCCTAGATCAGATACAAATGAGCATAGCCAACATAGAAGCCTCTCTGCAATAAGCAACATGCAAAGCAGAGCTGGAGGATCTGATGTCAGAAGGCTGATGATATTGTGTTCTCCTTATCTTTGGGAAGAATAAATTTATAACAGAACAGGGAGAGCCAGATGGTGTTAGGTTTGAGGCACTTGAAGAAATTAAAATGAATATGGTAAAAGATGAATGAGGACAAACTGGGGAAAACATTTAGGTTGTATTAGAAATCTACATTTTATTCTTTGGCCTAGAGAAAGCAATTGGGAAAAACTGTATTTGCACTTTAGCATGCACATATGAACATGTGTCCAACTCACATACTCATATATTATAATGAAAAAACAGATTTTTTTATAAAAACATAAGAATAGAAACTAAGACTGTGGTTAATGAGCTTTAAGAGGAACCCAAGAAATAGGAGTGGCTTAGATCAGAAAGTGACAGGAGGATTGGACAAATGGTCATAATTTCAAGATGATATCGTCTTCATTTCAGTAGCTAAAATCACCAGTCACTGGTAAGCCAGTAAATCCAAGGCCTTGGCATAGATAAAAGAGACATTAGTGAGAAGAGAACCAGTAAATGAGGAACAGTGACAGCAAGAAACATTAAATAACTTCAGGAAAGAGGACAATGAAGTTTGCTGTCACATTTTCAATTTAAAGATGAGCTCTAAGAAACAAGTGACGTCTTCAGAGCCTGAAGCGTGCTGACACTTGAGTACAGAAGAGGCTTTGGGAGTACATCACATATGATCACTAGTTACGTAAGTTATTAAGTGTACTGCTATTGGCTAGATGAGACCAGCAGTTTGAATGACAAAGTGAAAACACACTCCTGATTTAAATAGTAAGAGAAACTCACATATATCTAATTAAAATGTTTGCAACCTAAATAAACATTCAAGTAAAATTTAAGGCAACTAAAGAAAATAATTGGCCATTCTAATGATGCAAATATAATACTGCAAACCCCAGTGAGAAAACTGGAAATGAGTATTAGAAATTTCAGGTGACCTTAGTAAGGGCAAATGTGACTTGGTAGGTTGTTGTTTAAGTGTGTTTTTTATTATTTTTGTTGTGGTGGTGGCTTACAGACCTACTTTGGTTCATTACAAGTTCCTAAGCTCATTGATAAAGCATGAAAGCAAAATGGAGTTCATGTGCATCAAAGAAACCTTTTTATGAAATTCAGCCATACCATTTCTGTCACCACAAGAGACATTAACAAAATATGTATGCATAAAGGTATCACACACATAAAGGCATTTCAAAAGATCTGTTTTAAAAGGAATTAGATGTAACCTTATTCAATTGCAAGTTGTAAACAGACTGTAAAATCTATATTTTTCTTTTATAAGCTAATTGTATGACAGTGTAATAAAATTATCCCATTGTTTAGCAACTACAGGTAAAGAAATACTTTGTCATGAGTCATGATATCATGAGACTCCCTGCAGGTCAGCAGCATGATGTCAATATCTTTGGATTCTGATGCTAATTTTCAAAATCAAATATAATACAAACCATCAGAACAGATAAAACACAGAAAGTAGATTGTCTCAAATTATATCCAGCACATTCAGTGTGATCTGGTACAACGTACCCAGCCAACTTACCCACAGCCTCTATCTATATGTCAGTGCTGAGTGGACACAGGCCAGAGAAAACAGAAAAAATTTCTGTTTTCCTAGTTTGGCAAAGTCAAATATGAAAGCATATTTAAAACAGTCAAAAAATAATGATTCTGACATTCAGTTAGCAACTCAGAAATCATTTAAGACACAAGAGTGGTGGCATAAGAAACAGTCTTAGATTATTTATTACCTGTAACCATTGTGACTGGTCGTTATGGCCAGAAGTCCAGGCATTTACTTTGCCTTGCTTGTCCAGCCTGGCTTTCCTTGGCTCCCAAGTAAACATGTCCATGTTGAGTGTTCTGAAGACGCTGGAGGCAGTGATCTGATAGTCCTGTATATGCCCTGATTTCATCCCCAAAGGTTCTGAACAGCCTAGTAGAATAAAAAGAACTCTATGAAGAAAACAACTTATCATCCAGGAACTTTTTTCCTTGTTCATTTCAGATTGGCAAGAGAAGCTGGAACATAATGCTATTCATTCCCCCAAAGAGACAACATCTAAATAAAAAAGAGAGCTACAATCAGAAATAAATCTTGGAAAATATAGAAAAACAAGATAGCCAATTCAAGTTATTTCGTCTGAATATATTTTGGAAAAATTGAAAACAAGAGAGACAATTCAGACTACTTTTCTGTGATAGATGATTTTGCAAAATGAAAACATTGCTGAAATGCTCTCTCCTGTCTCATTACTGGAAGCCTCAAGACTGTTCCCCAGTTTTCAACAATTTTATTGTATCTTGGAGAATGGGGCATTTTCTCATAAAGTATATTTGGTTTTCTTTTATTTGTTTCCATAATATAGCCAATGGAAATTCCCTCAGCACAGAGTCATTTTGCAAATTGTTCCATTCTAAACTGGACAGTATTTTGTTGTCTGAGAAATAAGCACTACTCTTATGGTTTAGAGACAGTGTCTCACACTGCAGTCAGGCTGGCCTTTCCTCTAGCAATCCTTACTTAACCTTTAAGTGATAGAAAGAAAAGTATGTGCTGAAATACTCAACACTAATTTATATCATTTATTATTCTAGCATAAATATGGCTTTATGGCTTCTTTCAAAAGGGAGGGAGAGATTATTTATTTGGTATTTACCATGTGCCAGACATTGTACAGCTGTGGAAATGGAATATAGAAAAGCAAGTAAGATAAAAGGAATGTGTGTATGTGTGTGTGTATCTTACTGTTATAAATATAACTACTTTACTGTGTAAAACCATTATTTTTCATAAACTTATATTAATGCTAAATAACATTGAGTATTTCTATATATTTGGAAGATTTTCAAGTTTACCATGTGTGTTTCCAATTATATTGTGTCACAAAATTTGGGTTTGTGTGGCATTGAAAATGTACTGTTCATGTGTGAGTATTATAAAATCTTACCTGGTTTGTCTATGAGACATGAGCCTTTCATTACATTGTCCAGTGAACTAGTTTTTCTTCTAAAACACTGTTACATTTTTGCCAAGGAATTAGAACTTATCCAGCCCCAAACCTTCTTTGCATAACCTATTGGTCTTTCCTTTACTGGATGTGTGGTCTTATATCTAGTATATATTTAATTTATGTTTCAGTGTTCAAAATAAAGATAACAGTATAAGCTACCTTGGACAGGTATATTAAGAAGTTAGTTGATAAATTGTCAAGTATTTAGAAATATTAGTGGGAAAATCAACATTCAGTAAAAGTTAGCTCTTCTTACTATTTCCATAAAACTCATTCCAGCAGAAACAAATGCTAAGTCACCAAGTGTCAGTATATCAGTGACTGACAAATAGCATGGTACAACTGGGCACTGCTAGTCAACATATTTTACTTTGTGTGTTGACTTTAAGAGAAAGCATAGCACTCTTCTCTATAGTGATCAACTTTATCTAATTGATGTCTCCCCTAGTCAATTTGATTCAGCTTTTTGCTTCCTGTGGCTGCTCTGCTTGGTCGGTACCTCTGTCTTTATTTCTATTGTGTGACGAGAAGTGGCATGGGAGGCTTTTTTCTTAGTCAGAATCATACCAGAAGGACCTACATCCTAAAGACAATGGTAATGAAAGACTAAAACTAAAATGCAAATTCTACAGAAAAAAATATATTTCTCTAACAGAGATTCAAAATTCTAACTAGTTCTAATAGCCATAATGCATGATACTTGTTTTCAGACAATTCCAAGATAATATGGACTGTCTGAACAAAAAACTTATGAATTCTCCTATTTAGATCCTGTCCTCAGACTCTGCTGTAGACATGTCTTCATAAAAATTTTAGTTAGCTTGCAGAAGATATACAATAAAAATATAGCTACCTTTTATTTCTTTATGATAAACTATCTGAAAAATTCAATGTATTCAACTATTTCTTTTTAATCACACAATTTACTTAATATCTATTTTGATGTCCAGTACATAGCTAAGAAAAAGTGCTAAGTAATTATTAATTAGAAGATGGGATAATGATTTTTATTCCTCTAATTATTATCATGATCTATCTCCTTCCAAATGTAGCAAGATATTTTTCTGACAGTGTAAAAGATGTTTCTTTCAAGTGTCTGAATATGATTAGCTGCTCCTAGGCAAGGTAAAAGATCTAAGACTGCTGAAAAGTTAGGGGGTCTTGGGCTTCCAGTATTGCACACCCTAAAGAAATATCTTAGAATTTTATAAAGTATGTCAATGCTTATTTCCAAGAATCACAGCTTAATTATTTAGCAATGGACTTAATATCTCACAAATTTTCTGTCTCATTCATGTGATTTTGTGAACACAAATTAATTAACTCTTACCAGTATGAACCTGTGTGTGTGTGTGTGTGTGTGTTTGCATGCGCGTGGTTGTAAAGTATTAACATTAGCATTAATTATATATATAGTGAAATTCTCCTTTTTAAAAACAGTCAGCAAGATAGATTGTTCTCTGCACCCAAGTTTAAAATCAATTTGTGGGGCTGGGAGATGGAGCACCACTTCCTTTTGAGAAAAATAAAGCCTGTAAAGTGTCAGGTGTAACTTTTTGTCAAGCTTGAAAGCAAAATATATTTACACCTTAAGGGTGTAACGGTGTCACGTACGAGACGTTGATCCTCATGAATCAAAGGACTGACGAATTGGGGAAGGTGATGTTAAACACCAAAAACCACAGGGCTTACTGCAAACCTCATCATACAGAGGCTTCCTTGTGATTGCTTTATGATGAATGGCTTAGGGATGACAATGGCCTCTGGTGATACGGTGACATGCAATACAAACTCTCTGTGGCAATAATTCTGCTCACACTTACTGACAGTCAATAATCTGGTCTAAATAATTCAGAACAATCTTTCTACAAAGATAAATTAATAACAGTGAAATCATTCTTTCATAAATACGAGCAATGTAGAATATATACACATGATACTTAAGTTCACTGATATGGAATATTTACTCTCAATTCTTTCAATGATCATAAAGACTGGTATTTTGATACCATATTTTATTTGCTTAAAAGTGGTTTCTTTTTCTACAACACAAAAAAATATAAGGAGGTAAATAGACATCAAGTATGAAGATTAACCCTTGAAGAAGTTCCTCAGAGTTTTCTCTTTCCAGGGAAAAGATTCTAGTGAGGGACAGGTAGGGAGAAGTGTGGGTTCATGGGAGACAGAAGATTTAATATAATATGGGGAGAGAGTAATGAGATAAATTAAACATATGTATGGTATTTTCAAAGAACTATTTTTTTTAAGAACTAAATTTTTTTAAACCTGCGTTGTTCTTTCAAATTTGGAAGGTGTTTTCCCTGTATTTGGGGGCTTATGCTAAACTATGACATAAATAAACATTTTAATTTATTCAAAGTTATTTGATCAAAAGAAATCTTTTGCCACTGTGGCAAAGATAGGTAAGTTTTTAAATGCATGAAATACAGCAACTGTCCACTAAAACATAATTGAGTTAAATATGCAGAAATGGTTTTTCTATTTAGTTCAAAATATAGTTAAAAAAATAAAATGGAATTCAGACATAAAGTTTTTATATTTGTATCTTGTTCTGATGATCCGGGAGGATAATTATTTAACTCTATGGTGTTTGATAGATTATCCTTGAGCTTGATACCCATGACATATAATAAGCAGGTTGCTAGCTGAGAATGCTCAAAAATGAATGTATAGTAGTGTTCTTGGTGTTGATGTATTGTTCTCTAGAGTGGGATGATGTATTTACATGTCTTATAACACCTAAAAAGAAAGCACCTAGTTTAAAGATAAAACTTTCTTTCTTTGAAACTTGCAGCCTAAATTTGCACAATTTATGAGGTCAAGAAGATTGTATTTTAAAATTGAATTTCCATTACCAAACATAAATCATATTTACAACCAAAACCAATTGAGCGTATCTTTTGACAACAGTTTCTCATGAGATTTCCCTTTTTTCTTTTTATTACACAGGGATATACTTGATGGTATACTATTTCTGTAGGGTACTTTACGACTTTATTTGACACATAAACAGCATGCCTTTCCTTACTGAACCATGCCCTACCTATTCTGTAAAAGAAATAAACTCGAGTAAGTGCTGAAAACCTAGATTAGTAGCTGACCTCATATAGAGATATTTTGTGTTTTCTCTTCTCGTTAAAGGCAGTTCCCTCACAGAAAATAGTTAACTTACCGGAGAGCTCACAGCCAAGGAGTTCCATTCTTAAAGTACAGTGCCTTCGACAAATTTGGGGGTAGAGTCTTACATACTGAGCTTTGATTGGGGGTGTGAAAGAATTAGCATAAGGTGTGTTGTTATCCACATTTCCACGGAAGACCTGTGTGTAAAGACATAAACGTGATTTCAAAAGTTGAGCATGGTGGCTCATGTCTGAATAGTGGTATTAAAGAAGCTGAGATAGGAGGATATTTTGGAGACAGGGAGATTACTATGAGTTCAAAGTCAGCCTATGCTATGGAGACCCTGCTATTCATATGTTTGTACATTTATTTGTTAAAGGTGTATGTGTGTGTGTGTGTGTGTGTGTGTGTGTGTGTGTGTGTGTGTGTGAACATGCATGTGCACAGATGGGTGAGTGCATGTGTATATATATATATATATATATATATTCCTTATATTCCTTAATCATTTTCATATATGTATTCTATGGTTCACTCAAAACAATATTAAAAGATTATAATAAGATATTATTAAGAAATTAGGAAATGCCTTGCCATCAGCAGTCAATAATAACAATAGCAGCAGCAGCAAAACAACCATATATGAAGTCTGAATTGAAATTAAAATTATAAAATGCTATGTACTGGGTCCCCTGACTAAAGAAAAGATTTATTTATTTCATTTGTACATGTGTTTTCCATACATGTATGTATGGACACCATGTGTGTGCCTAGTACCTACCAAAGTTAGAAAAAGACATCAGATCCATTGAAATTGTAGTTAACTAGATTGTTATAAGCCACAGTGTAGGTGCTGGGAATCTCAGCAAAGTCCTCTATAAGAACATTAAATGCTCCTATTTGCTGAGCCATCTCACTAGCCTCCTATTTACCACTTTAAAGACCAGGACTGTAGAAACAGAGGAAGTCCTTCTCTCTGGCTCTGACTCTCAATATCTATATCTATTTGTGTATCTATCTGTGTATCTATCTATGTATTATCTATCTTATCATATCTATCTATCTATCTATCTATCTATCTATCTATCTATCTATCTAT
>JANHMN010000014.1:12373655-12469377 GCA_030674055.1 Rhabdomys pumilio | reverse complement strand
ACACACACACACACACACACACACACACACACACACACACACACACACACACCACACTTCCTAGCAAAAGTAAAGCCCTAACAGTAGTATGGGAAATATTTAGAGTACTTGATACTTTTCAGATTTCAGTATTATTTTTTTCTGCCTGAAGAATAGGAAGTACACCTCCAAGGGCTTAGGAATGTTGGATATAAAAATTCTTGACAAATTTCTCCTGCTCAGTTTGTTGTATGAGATCCACTCAGTACCAGCCAACACTCATAAAGATCAGATTTAAAATGTGGGCGAGGCTGAAAGGGGAGCCTATTGATATGAGCAAGCCTGTGTGTTCTACCCTCTTCACTCCACAGCCCACTTAGGGACTGAACAGGTAAAGCAGGAACTGGGAAGGTAGAAACAGGAATTCTTAGTTAGATGAACAGCCACTCTAGACGCGTAGTTGAGCTCTCGAGTCAGTGAGAGAATGTGTCTCAAAATTAAATAAAGAAAATATGGAGAGCAAACATGGAAAGCACTCAGTGTTAACCTTGGGCATTCACATGCACAAACACGTGTGCACCTTCACATGAATATATATACTATGAATAAAAGATAGTAAATAATGTGTCAATGGTATATCTAGAAACAAAAAAAAATCTAGTGGAGAATTAGAAATATATGTATATGTATATATGTGAAATTGTATATAAATATATATACTTTTGTGAGTATATATGTATACTTTTGTATGTATGTTTTGTATATATGTTTCATATATGGTTTTATATATACTTTTGCATATATACACATCATATATTTATATATATAATATACTTTTGTATATATAACTGTATATAAAATTAATGATCTATAACTTAAGAGAAAATAACATTAAAGTCTATGTTGGTACAATTTGATGGGTATCTTAAATCAGTAAATCAATATCTACGACTTCATCCCAGGAAATTTCCAGATGAACTCAGCACTTAATGAAAAAATAAAGAAACTAAGGACTAATCAGAGGATAACAGAATGTAAAAGAATCTCAGATGGCAGCGTGAAAGACAGTTTAGTGCTTAGGAGCTCTTACTGCTCCTTCAGAGAACCTAGGTTTGGATCACAGCCCCAGCAGGACAGATTACAATCTTTAATAACTAATTAGAGATGATCTGATGCTCTCTGTCTTGCATGAGCATGAGACATGCAAACAAAATTTTCTATGCATGTGTACATACAAAAAGAAAAAAAATCCACTCATACATGTAATATAAGTAAGTTCAAAAGAGAAGTATCAAAGGAAGAAATGTTTCTACACATGAAACACAATTTTAAAGTTTTATATGGAACAAAAATTTCTTCAAGGAAAAAGTCAAGGCTCAAATGGCAAGTAAAGACTTAATTATTTGCAATTCACATCATAGCTAAATGATTCATCTAAAAATTCATGGATATTCATGGATATTCATGGATAATCTTATACATGATAGCTAAAATGTAGTCCATTACAAAAGGATCAAAGTACTGTTTACTTGGTTGACATTAAATACAATATATAAGTTACCACAATTTAATCATCAGGAACAAAACAAAAAACGTTGATTCTATACTATTAACAAGGACCTTAGAAAATAGGTAAATGGAAAATTTACAAATTTCTGGTGAACATAAATGACATAGTTGTGTGGTTACATGAAGCAAAATGAAATTAAAATGCCTACTCAACTCTGCAGTTGTAGTCTAGGAATGTTGCTCACAAGCATAAGCACACATAGGTAAATTGATAAAAGTTCAAAGCTGGTCTTTTCATCACTGTGTCTCAGAAAACACAATTTCCAAGAATTGGAAAGCTCTATCAAGAGACAAAGAAGGATTTTCATGATGTAAAAGTTCAGAAAATGGGACACTGGCAAGTTGTAAAACAAAAGCACAAGAGTGGGAGACCGAAGGTTTCAGGGAGAGCAGTAACGAGGCAATTAAAAGGGAAGGGAATGAGTGGGAAAAGAGAGAGGGAGAGACAGAGACTGATAGAGCGATCTTAGCACACTGATGAAGGAAACACAGGGCTTCATTAACCTACAGTGAATTATATACTTCCAAAAAGCCAAACACCTTAAGATTTCTGTTATACCAATACATCACAAGGAAAGTTCATAGCAATGGCTGAAATATCTAAAGTTGACTGGCACGGCAGTGTGGGTCATGTCTTTGACCTTAGCTCTTGAGACAAAGATTGCTATGAGAAGCCATTGTAGGCTATGTAATGAGTTACGACTGAGACTGGCGTACAGAGCAAGGCTCTGTCAAAACCAGAACCAGAACCAGTACCAGAAAAAGAACCAGAACTAGAACCAAAACCAAAAAGAACTAGAATGCGTTTCATCAGAAAACATAGCTCAAACTTTTAGTCTTAGAATACTCCAATTAAAAATCATTGAAAGTACAACTATTACGGTATGTGTGTGTGTGTATGTGTGTGTGTGCTTTTTAATATGTATGAGCAGAGCAGATTGTGTTAAACCTTAAGTAAAACGTTTTAGAAATGTTGATTAATTTAGGCCTTGAAGTGGATTGGAAGATAAAGCACTTGCTGAGCAAGCATGATGGACCAGGCTCAGTCTCCAGAGCCCATGGAAAGATGAAAGTACAAAGTTCACTATAGAACACTGCCCTCTAATCTCTACATGTGACCATGTCATTTCCAAGCCCACCCACATACAGAGATAATAGTAATAAAGAAAATTCAATTCAAATAAAAATATTTATTATGTACAAATAATAAAATAGCCACAAGCTACAAGAAATATCAAATTTTGTAAAGAAAAATGCATTATAGAAGTATAAGAAAAAATTTACTGAGAAGTTTGTTTATATTTTTCTAAATTTCTCCTAGATATGACTTGAGAAAGCTTATTCTCATACTTCCATATTAAATCTGTTGGAATGTACTTTTTTGACTGAGATATGTGAAGAAAATGTAGATTTATATACACATGAATAAGGATGATGTACTTTAATAATTTATCTAATAATTGTGAATATTTTTCTTTGATGCCGCATTAGAGCATGAAATATTTGTCTTTATTTTTTTGGTAAAAGTAGCTTCTTCAATTTTACTCTAAAATCCAAATTCTCTCAATGAAGTTTTCTTATCTGTATGTCAAAGTCTATGGATTTTCTTACATTGTAAATGATTCATTTCCTCATGTACTATTTTACAGAATCATGCACTGATTGCTTCAAACATACTGGCTCATTAAGCTATACTCATTTTTCCAAGTGATGACAGTTAATATTATTTAGTTTCAAAAACTCATACTGATAAATATCAACACCAATTTTACTAAGACAGAACTTTTCATTTATTACAAACTATCAAAATCACATTGGTGTGAAGTTTCACAGCACTAATTTGAACTTGAAATTTCTGATTTTATGTCAGTAAATACTGTCAGCTGTTTTCCCTGGCGTAGAGCAACTCTGACAAATAACTAGGAATTAAGGCTATAATTTATCTGACAATTGTTCTGTGACATAAACCTGGTACTACAGTCATGAGGGAGAGGAGTTCACATAGAAAGTCACATAATCATACAAACTGCAGCTCTCAGCAGAGCACGTTTCATACAATTCCCATAGCATCGCACAGAACGCGAAAGACTTAACAGGGGCTGACAGTTAATTAAGTCAGCTATCATTATCGCTTCATTAGGGGAAATTTTAAATGAGCAGTGTGCTATTGCTTTGCTCCTAAATGTGCATGACAGAGATGATCCAGTGACAGTAATGATAGTTTGCTACCACTGTCTTGATTTCTGCTAAGATGTGAGCATTGAGTACAGTGTCAGTATATCCCTGCTGCTATTTCATGGGTTTATTTAAATTACTTACTTCATTTTGATTTAAATTCATTTTTAGCTTTTCCTGTTTGTAACACCGATTTTGAAAGTGTATTGTGATTCTTTAGTTTCCTTGGCCTTTCTTGCAATGTCTCTATTTTCATTTCTGGTTTTCTTAGTTTACATTTCTACCTCCATCTTTTGGTTAATTTGGTTAAGGGTTTGCCAGTACCCCCACCTTTTTTTTTTTTCTTTACCAACTCTTCATTTCATTGATTCATGGTACTCCTTTTTGTGGTTGTTTATTTGTTTGTCTCTGCTTTGCTAATTTTCAGCCCCAAGTTGCTTATATATTCCCATTTAATCTCTTTGGACATTATCTCTTCTTCGTTGTCATACATAAAATTTTACTTCTGCTAACAAACACTATGACCAAGGAAACTCTTATAAAGACAAAATTTAATTGGGGCTGGCTTACAGGTTCAGAGGTTGAGTCCATTATCATCAAGGTAGGAACATGTGGCATACAGGTAGACATGGTGCAGCTGGAGCTGAGAGTTATATATCTTCATCTTCATATTAGGAGAATACTGGCTTCCAGGCATCTAGGATGAGGGTCTTAAAGCCCATGTTCACAGTGACACACCTATTCCAACAAGGCCACACCTATTCCATCAGGGTTGCAACTTCTAATAGTGCCACTCCCTGGGCCAAGCATATACAAACCATTACATTAATGTTCTAACTATTTTAGATATGTGTTTAGGTTACTAATATGTGATTCCCTCCAGGTTTTTTATGTAATAACTTTGTGCTATGATTTTGCCTCTTAAAACTCTTGACTATATTCAGTGGGTTTGGGTATGATGTGCTTTCATTTTTATTTAATTCTAAAAATATTTAGTTTCTAATTTCTTCCTTCATTTCTGTTTTGACCTGGTTTTCATCCAGTTGTTCAGTTTCTATTAGATGTAAGTGTTATGTTCTTGTTAATATTGAACTTTAAACTGTACTGGTCGGTTAGAATGTAGGCAGTTACTTGAACTTTCTTATATCTGTGGAGACTTGCTTTGTGTCCTAATAGATGGTTTTATTATGGAAAAAGTTTTATGAAATGTTGAATGGAATAAATGTTATTTTGTATTTGAGTGTAAGTTTTGTAGATATCTGCTAGTTTCATTTAATTTATGACACCATTAAATCTAATTTCCCTGTTTAGTTTTTGTCTTTATGTCCTGCCTATTGGCGAGAGAGGTTATTGAAATATAAACTATTATCTGAGAATTAGTATGTGATTTTAGTTATAGCAGTGTTTATTTTTATGAACTTTAATCCCTTTTTATTTGATGAATAAATGTTTAGAATTATAATATCCTCTTGGTAAATTTTTTCTTTTATTAGCATGTAGCTACTTCTTTCTCTTATGATTAGGTTTGATTCAATGTCTATTTTGCCGATAATAAAATAGTTACATTTGTCTGCTTCTTGTATGGATTTATTTGGAATACTGTTTTTATCCCTATACCTTAACTTATTCTTAAGTTGATGGTATGGTGTGTTTCTCAGATGAAGCAGAAAGACAGATTCTATTTTTTTTAATTCAAAGAACTTGTCTTTGTCTTTTTATTGCAGAATTTAGACCATTATTATTGACAGTTATCAATGAATAGTTTATACTCATTCCTGTTATTTTGCTGTTTTGGATTGGGTGTTTTATTCTACCTCTTTTTATTTATAGCTTTTGGATTATTTGTGCTATGTGTTCTCTTGGGAGTAGTTAATATCTTTAGACTGAGAATTTCCTTCTGGTTCCTTCTGTGGAGCTGGAATGATAGAAACTGCTTAAATATGGTTTCACTAGGGAATGCTATCTTTCTCCTTTGAGTGTGAGTTCTAGTTTCTCGGGGTATAAGGTTCTGCATATATAGTCTATCAGAGTTTGTAAATTATCCTCCTAGGTCCTTTTGGCATTTAGTTTCATTGAAAAGTCTAATTCTAATGCTCCTTCCTTTATATGAGACTTGGTCATTTTCTCTTTCAGCTTTTAAAATCCTTTCTTTATTTTGTGCATTTAATGGTTTGATTAATATGTCTCATGGGAAGTTTTCTTTTTGGTCCAGCCAGTTTTGTGTTACGTATGCATCTTGACCAGTATCTACCTCTTTAAATTAAAGAAAATTTCTACTATGATCTTAAACAAAAAAACATATTTTGTGTGCCTTTGACCTGGGTTTCCTCTTCTTCCGATGGAATGTAGGTGAGCTGGAGGAGTTGGTCTGGCAGATGAGAAATAACATATCTAATAGCACTCCAGGGAATCCAGAATGGAGGAGGGAAAGGAGGTCACCTTTAGTATACCTAACTCTGGCCAAATCTGTGGCTGTGGGGTTTCTCAGTTTGTCGGAAGGCACAATTGAATGGATATTGTCTAGGAGGAGTGGTTGATTAGAACCAGAATACATAGACTAAGTCGACTCTCATTTATTTCAAACATTTTAATACTTAAAAGTTAAACAAAGAATTGATGTTTTATTAGCGAAGCTGTAGCAAATCACTTCCAAGGGATGATGAGTTGAGAGAGAGAGAAAAAAACCTCTTGATTCAGATATCATTTTAAAGATCATTTTTAGAAAAAAGAAATCACTTAGCCATCTTTCTTTCTATGTTTTTAAGGCTTTACAAAGGCAAAATCTTATTGGTAAATATTTTAAAAGTGCAGTTTTTATAGAAATCTATATTGGACCCTTGCATCAGCACAAATGTTGGAAAATAATGTTCTCTTTTTAAAAAAGTATGCATATCAATGTATTTTCAAAAAAAAATTTACCTAGCCAGGTGATATGTTTAAAGTACAGAATGTTAATGTATAACATGTCTTTTTATATTTTTAAATTGTATCTTTATTTGTGCGTGTGTATAGTATATATATGCTTTCCTGCAAACTGAGAAACCCCACAGCCACGAGATTTGGCCGGGAGTTAGGTATGCTAAAGGTGACCTCCTTTTCCTCCTCCATTCTGGATTCCCTGGAGTGCTATTAGATAAAGTCTCTTTGTCTTGTTGAGGCTATTCATTCTAGGTTCATTTTCAGGATAGGATCTGATTGCCAGGGGATCCACACATGTCATCATCAGAGATTTGGAACTTTCACTACTAAGTTATCACCCTCTAAAGATGCAAGAGACATTTAAGGTTGAGTTGAATTCCCAGGTCAATGGTGTCATCAACTATGTTTATATAATAAAGCATGCATATGTAACCAGGCTATGGAAGACTATGAACAGGTTCCTGGAGGATGGTGAATTAGAAAGAGCAAGTACACTCAGCATACTTTCTCCCACACTTTACTAAGTGTCTCTTCATCTGGCTGTTTCTCAGCATCCTTTCAAGTAACCTTTGCAATAAATTGGCACACATGATTGTTTGACAAAGTTCTGTGAGCTATCCTAGTAAATCATTCCTCACCCAAGCTTCTGGTAGTGGGAATTTGATTTACTGCTAGTTGGTCTGAAATTGCTTCCTCTGACTGGCATCTGAAGAGCAAGGTGATTTTTCCTGGCCTTTAACCTATGGAGCCAATATTAGCTCAGGCGAGCGTTACAATTAAGTTAAATTATTAGAAAGAAACGACAGTCTTCACTGGAGAAATTGTCTCTTGGAGGGAAGAAATTTCACACATTTGGTGACCAGAGATAGAATGTTCAGTGTGAGAATTGTGTCTCCCTCAGATAACTATGTTTTCACTATACCTGAAAACAGTCTCCCTCGGAGGAGTTCTTTTAGCATCTGTCAATAAATATACACTTCAGGCAAAACAAAACAAAAAAACCCAACAAAACCAAAGCAGATAATCATCTATATTGTTTGATAATAGATAGTATTTTGAATTTCCTAGACAGTTCTACATACATCTTCCTTCACTTTTCATTGGAAAGAATTAAAAGATAAACAAAATCTACATCATTACAAAAGTTCTGGAAGAAATTTAACTTAAAGAGTATAAAGAATTGAAACTCATTTTTTCCCATTTACATCATAATAATATAATATAGCAAAGTACAATATGGAATAATATAATACATAATATAGTACAGTGTTACCATATAGAACAATATCAACACCTTCTTTGGAGGCTTGGGTTATAAGGTACCTCAAGATATGATGGTATAGGAAGGCTCCAGAGGTGGTTAGGAAGGAATGAGAGTTAGATCTGAGTTTCCTGTGCGTATCTGACTAGTTTCCTAGCTGTATGAGAATCTCATCAAGATAATCTAAATCTACAAAAATTCCAGTCAAATACACACAATATGTCCATGCAGTCTTAATATTATTGTATGTTGGATTTATACCTGTAAGCACAACACTCTTTTTATCCAAGACAGTGCATGTGTGTTTCTCTGTGTGTGTATGTGTATACGTATGCATATAGTCCACATATTTGCTAGGTGTACTTGTGTGTGCTAATATAACTCAGTAATTTAATTAAACAGTACTCTCCAATTTACCAAGTTTTATTGTCCATTCTTTCAATTCATTGGCCAATTGGGATTTAAAATTGTTAAATTGAAACTACACTAAATATTTCAAAAATATTAAGTATTTAACTCTAGTAATTATTGAAATTGTTTTATTTTCGTTTACTTGCTGCTAATCTCTTACTCTACCTAATTTAGTCCATCAAATGGGTGCTTTGTTTAGAAGACAACAGGATATATAAACTATCCTTTATGGTTATACGGCGGTGTACTATAATTGTACTAGTAAAGATTATTTTAATCTGTAAAAGCATGAAAAATTCTTGTTAAATATTGCAAAATAGCAACTTACTGAAGAAGCCTCAGACTCTGGGAAAATGTATTAACATTCAGGATTCTACACTTGGACGCTTGGACGACTTCACCAATATATTTTTTTAAAAGACACAACCACCCAATTATTAGTAATGTCCTGCTGGCAAGGTAGAATCAAGAATGAAAAGATGTAAATAATCGAATTAAAACATGTTTCTCTTTTAAGCATCAGTGATAGTAATTACACAGGTTCTCAAGGGCTCAAACAAAGGGTGACTGAGTTATCCTCCATTGACCTGTATACTGATCAGGCTTCAGTAGGTGTCCAGTTAATTATTCTCTTAGGTAAATGATGGGAAAAGAACATGTGTATAAACATAACTACTGCTGTCTCCTTGTGACTCTTTGCATCTGGTAAAACTTCCATTTAAGGAGAACACCCCATTCATTGCACAGCATGCACTAGATGTAACCCCCAGCAGGGCTGGGCTTCCTGGCTCTTTCAGGAACTTTGGCCAGGAATACTTTACTCCTACTTTCCAGCTGTTCGTTAAACATTTCCTCTCTGTTTTACTGTCTGCTCTCTTTTGGCCATTGATGCTGCTCAATTTTTTGTACATTCTTTGTCATTTCCTGGTTTATGTTCTAGCAAAAAAAAAAAAAAAAAAAAAAAAAAAAGGTCAATTGAGTCTACTTTGCTTTATGGAGGAAAATGTATATTAAAGTAGGCTGGAACTCTCACAAATAACATCTTACTTTCTGATATAGAGATTTAAGTTCATGAGCCCTGAATTTTGTCTTTTTCTAGTGTTATTAACTTATTATTTTTCTTAGTCTTACTAACTCTTACAGATGGTGCAAAAATTGAATGATTATCAATGTAAAAATCTGCTAACTTCAAAAGCTCCATTGAAAAGTAAAGTAAATAAATACAAGTATGAGAGTGTGATGACCTGGCTTCCTCTGTGTCCTGGCGGGTTTGTGTGTCAACTTGACACAAGCTAGAGTCACCAGAGAGGAAGGAACCTCAGTGGAGGAAATGCCTCCATGAAATTCAGTTGCAAGTCCTTTCTCAATTAGTGATCATGGGGGATGACCCAGCCCATGGTGGATGGTGTCATCCTTGTTTTCCTAGCTCTGTGTTCTATATGAAAGTAGACTAAGCAAGCCAGGGGAAGAAAGCCAGTAGGCAACAGCAGCACACACTCCATCCCCCACCCTGCCCGTCCTTGTCCCCAAACACACACCAGTGGCTTCTGCTCCTGCCTCCAAAATCCTGAGCTGTTCCAGTTCCTTCAGTGGTGAACAGCAATGTGTGAGTATAAACTGAATAAATAATTTTTCCTCCCCAACTTACTTTTTGGCCATAGTGTTTCCTTGCAGTAATAGACTCCCCTAACTAAGACACTCTAAATACTAGGAAAAAGTGAGAGTAGAAGCCAAAGAAGAGCGATAGAGAGATCAATAAGGAAGAAGCTAGTGTTTGTGCATCATTAGAAATGCTAACTCTAACTCTAAGCAAAGCATACTAGGAATTTTATTTACACACATGTGTGCACATGCACGCGTGTGCGCATACACACACACACACACACACACACACAGGTGCTGCCAAAATTCATATGCTTATTGTGTGAGAGTGTGCTATGAGAAAGAAAAAGAAGATTGAGGCTATGTACAGGTCACTTTGTGAAACTCCTCTGGGTGAGTTTGCCAATGGGCAGTAATGGGCAGTAATGGGTGTGTTATGGGCATTGCAGATACAAAATATGGCATGTAAAATGTGTGTGTGTGTGTGTGTGTGTTACTTTTGTGAGTTGGTTTAATAATGAAGATGAGGAATCTCACACAGGGTTCACACAACTGCTTTCTACAACCTTGACCGTTTCCCTGAGTAGACCTCAAAGGTAGCATAAGCAAAGACTATGCTGAAGCTCCAGAAAGGCAAATCAAAGTGGAATATCTAATTACTCTAGCACCAGCCGAAGCAGGATTTTCTAATGGTCATAATGGTCTCCAGGACAGTGAAAAATTCAGGACAGTGAAGAATCAGCGGGACGAAGCTTGTGCACTCATTGTGGCCCTCCCTCATTGTTTGCAACTCACCTTATTGTTTGTCCTGTGCATATAAAAGCAGAGCCACAAGCAGTTAGCAGGATCTGCTACTAGAATATTCTATACTGTTCCGTGTATGAAAGTCAGTATTGGTGCTGACAACAAATTTTCAGTGAGACTTGAAACTAATACCCTTCAAGACAGAAAAAATATCATGCAACGAAATGTTAACTGGTACTACAAGCAAGCAGGACATGACGGCAAAGTCTAAAGGTGTGCTGTGCTGCAAAGAGTGGCAAGCAAATTAATAATGTCTGCATCATTATTTTCTGCTTTCATTTAATGTGAGTTCATTAAACAGAGAAAGAAGAGAGCTAAATAGGAGGGGCTCTCTCTGAAACTTGTGTCTAATGGCTCTCCTCAAGCAACAACTTCACATTCTGACTCTTACACTACTGAACTTAAGGGAAACTATATGACCACTCCCTCATTCTTTATTTGTCCCTCCTGTAGATCAGTAGAGTTGTCCATGAAAGCATGCAGGCCTTACATATCAAGTCTTCTCTTCATAACTTAGCATTATTATTAAAATTCTATTTTTGTAAAGCTATACTTTTAGCAGGCTACTATTTTATTATTTAGTCTGCCTTTACGTGTAAACACACTTGCTAGGAATGGTACTAAATGATTTGTTTAGCGTCTTTTATTAGATATGTTTATAATACATTTTTAATATGGTGCCTTCAATCAGACCTACTTTGACAATGTTTCATAATCTTTAAGAAAATCCTACTGGACACAAAAGACTCAGTGAAGCCTATAATAAATTCTTTCTAGATTAGTATATTTTAATTCCCCCACCTGCTTGTTATTCATTTTTGTAGTGAGGATTAATTTTTATTACAAATGTTTTTTTTTCTATAGGTCCTGTTGGTACTATACTTAAAGTACATTTAACTGCATATTTTAAAAACAGTAAAATATCTTAAATTCTCTTAACATTTAAAACCAATTTGAATAAATATGCCTGAAATAGTGTTTAGGAGACTGAGGTTATAAGTTCAAAATCTCCCATTCTCAGGAAAATGTAATGGTGGGTTGGTGTGAACCTTTACTGGACAGATGAGAAACATCGGAGCAGAATGTGTGTATCCTGTGTTAACTGACACTAGTGTGGACACCCTGTGCTAACTGACACTAATGTGTGTATCCCGTGTTAACTGGCAGTAACATGTGTATCTTGTGTTAACTGGCACCAACATGGGCATCCTGTGCTAACTGACACTAACATGGGCATCCTATGCTAATTGACATTAGTGTGGGCACCCTGTGCTAACTGACACTAATGTGGGCAATCTGTTCTAACTGACATTAATGTGGGCACCCTGTGCTAACTGACACTAATGTGGGCATCCTGTGTTAACTGACTGGAGTGTGTGGGGAGGGCTTAATTTACCTGGTGATGATGAACAAATTAACCTCATACTTCCTACTTTGATATTTGAATAAATATTAAAAGTAGTAATCTGAGCATGATTAATGACTTTAACACTAGCATTTGGCCTAAGTGGGCAGATCTCTGTGTGTTTGAGGCTATTCTCATCTACAGAGTAAGTTCCCAGACAGGCAAGAATATGTAAAGAGACTCTTACTCAGAAACAAACAAACAAACAAACAAACAAACAAACAAAATATTGCCTCATCCTTTTATAAACCACATGTCAGCTTGTCTGCAGGTACTGGGAACTGAGGTTATTGCCTTGCGCTGTGTGATAGGCATTCTTCTGACTGAGACATTTCCTCAGTCCCATGGTACTTGGTTTTAAAATAATCTTGCTGAATAAATGTTGGAACCTAAGAAATTATTTTAAAATCCACACATTACATCTTTTGTAAATTTAAAATTTTAAGTACCTTACTAAAATTGTATGTAACATTTTCCAAGTCTCTAAGGAGGAAATATTTTAAAATAAGCCAATGTATACTTCTGTGATATCATCAGTATGCTCAGTTTGGAGAAGCTGCATCATGCTTTCCACAGACCACAGTTGTTTGTGTTTATCCCATTTCTCTTAGAGTTTGTTTTATTAAAAGTGAAGGCTATTTACATTTTACATGCTTACATTTAAAATTCTAAGTTCTCATGAATTTCATGAATTCATTGTTTTTAATAACTGAGTAGTACTCCACTATGTAAATGTACCACATTTTCTGTATCCATTCCTCTGTTGAAGGACATCTGGGTTGTTTTCACCTTCTGGCTATTATAAATAAGGATGCTATGAACATAGTGAAACATGTGTCCTTGTTATATGTTGGAGCATCTTCTGGGTATATGCCCAGGAGTAGATAGCTGGATGTTCAAGTAGAACTATTTCTAATTTTCTGAAGAATGGCCAGATTGATTTCCAAAGTGGTTTTTAACAGCTTACAGTCCCACCAGCAATGGAGGAGTGTTCCTCTTTCTCCACATTCCTGTCAGCATCTGCTGTCGTCTCAGTTTTTGATCTTAGCCATTCTGACAGGTGTGAGGAAGAATCTCAGGGTCATTTTGATTTGCATTTCCCTGATGACTAAGACTGTTGAACATTTCCTTAAGTGCTTCTCAGCCATTCGAGATTCCTTAGTTGAGAAACTTTTGTTTAGCTTTCTATCACATTTTTAATTATTTGGTTCTCTGGAGTCTGACTTTTTGAGTTCTTTGTATGCTTTGGATATTAGCCGTCTATCGGATGTAGGATTTGAAAAGATCTTTTCCCAATCTCTGTGTTGCTCTTTTTATCCTATGGACAGTGTCCTTTGCCTTACAGAACCTTTTTAATTTTATGAAGTCCTATTTGTTGGTTGTTGATCTTAGAGCATGAGCCATTGGTGTTTTTTCAGGAAATTTTCTCTTGTGCAAGGCTCTTTCTCACTTTCTATTCTATTAGATGCAGGGTATCAAATTTTATGTGGAGGTCCTTGATCCACTGGACTTGAGCTTTGTTCAAGGAGATAAAAATAGATCAATTTGCCCAATGGAAGAGCTAAGGGAAGAACTGAAGGAGCTAAAGGGGATTGCAACCCCATAGGAAGAAATATATCAAACAACCGGACCACCAAGAGCTCCCAGAAACAAAACCAGCAACCAAAGAATATACATGGAGGGATCAATGGCTCCAGATAAATATATAGCAGAGGATGGCTTTATCTGCAACCAGTGGGAGAGGAGGCCCTTGTTCCTGTGGATGCGTGATGCCCCAGTGTAGGGGAATGCTAGATCAGTGAGGCTGGAGTGGGTGAGTGGTGTGGGTACAAGAGCACCCTCATAGAGGCAAAGGTGATGGGAGAGAGGGGAGATAAGATGGGAGGGTTGTGAAGGGGTAACTGGGAAGGGGGACATCACTTGAAAAGTAAACTAATAAAATTATTAATAAAATGATAAAAGTATAAGTTCCTAATGGCATAATAGTGTAAGTTTCTGCTTTCAAAATATTAATATCACATTTGGACACATAAAATTGAATGAATTAAGTAGTGCTTATAACATTTTGAGAACAAATTGAACTATGAATATCACAATTTTCCTAATATTTGTCAATTTACAAATTAGTCATAGCTTCTTCCATCTTTCAAGAACACGCAACACACACACACTCACAGACACACACTCACACAACACACACACACAGAAAGACCTATAAACACGTGTATACATAAGCATACACAGATACACACATGCACAAACACACACACATACACAGATACACCTATAAACCCACACATAAACATAGGTACACACAGATAAACACACAGATACACAGATAAACACACACATACACATAGGCACACACGCACACGCACAGGCACACACACACACACACACACACACACACACACACACACACACTTATTTTTCACTATAGAATTTATCAATTTCCACAATATCATCTTAACTTATTTTTACTGCTGTATCTTATTATACACTCTGATGCCATAAAAATTATTAGATGTCAAAGTGATAAGGATAGATACTTCACTTGATTTAGCCAAAAGTTAATTTTTGGCAAAGGAGTCTCACAGGTAAACAAACTATCTTTAAGAGCAACCCCATGTCCAGCTGTAGGTGGCCAACAGCAAACAAACTCAGCAGCACCTTTGGAGGTTCTTTCTTCATAACTTTGTGTTGGGGATTTTCTTTTTTTTTTTTTTTCATTCTTGTTTTGTTTTTCTTCTTTTTTTTCTCTTACAGGTCCTTTTCATATATATTATGTTTTTTAGTTTTGTATTTTTCTGGGATTTCTATGTGCACAAACATGTATATCTCTGTGTGTTTCTTGTGCTTTTTATTTGGCTCTTTTCCTTATGTTTGTTTTGTTTTATTCTGTTGCATTTTTTTATTTTTTTTACTATATTATTATTCCTTAGATGCTATGTCATGGGATAGGCACTATAACATTACAATGGAGTTGCAGGAAGAAGAAAAATGCTCATTTATGCTCATTATTTATAGACAAGAAACCAATGCATCAAAAGGTCAAGGGACTTCCTTGAGTTTACATGCCAGAAAAATTAAGCATTCCAGTCACAGAGAGCCTGAAGTTTGGCTCAGCTTATAAGACTAGAAGCTCTGACAGAGAAGTGATTCTTGTGTGCTGTAGAAGTATAAGGAGTATGTGTGGTCTGAGAAAAGGATAATTTCTTCTTCTGCAATGGAGATCTCTTTCCAGTGTGTGCCCCCAACTCCCACCCATACCAGCTAATAGAGAAGCATATTTACTTTTATGGTTAATTTGTAATGAACCAACACTAAAAATTTGTTATAGCATTATTCCGTTCTGTCTTAGGGTGATTAGTGAACAGGTCTCTTTGCAGACTTACATGAGGTACAGTTCACTTCATAGAATGATAGAAAACATAAACTAACAGTGATATAAATAAATCACTGGTTTGGTTTCTTCTTTATAAACTCATGACTAGACAAGGAGGACAATGTGTGAAGATACTGGGAACCTTCTAACTTATTGTTCACTGTTGCCTGAATCATGGTCTAAGATGACAGCCCATATTAACTCCCTGGCAACAGAGCAGTGGGAAATCTGAATGGGGGTTTGAAGGGATGCATGCTCTGCTTCCTTAAGGAAGATTTTCAGACATCACCCTCTGACAGATCTGCTTGTAAGTCTTGGTTCTATAAAAGTCTCATAACCACAGTGTCTTAGTTTGGGTTTTATTTCTGCGAAGAGACACCATGACAACTGCAACTCTTATAAAAAAAATGATTATTTTGGGCTGTCATATAGTTTCAGAGGTTTAGCACATTATCATTATGGTAGAAAGTAAGGCATCGGGCAGGAAGACATGGTGCTGGGAAAGGGGCTGAGAATTTAATATCTTGATCTAAAGTAGCAGAAGGAGACTGTGTGCCACAATGGGCATAGCTTAAACATACATGACTTCAAAGACCTCCCTCATAGTGACTACTTCCTCCAAGGCCACACCTACTCCAATAGGACCACACCTCCTAATAGTGCCACTCCCTATAACCAAGCATTCTAACTCAAACATGAGTCTAGGGGGACCTTCCCTATTCAAACTAGCATGTACAGTTATTAAAATAAAGGTGAAATATCTCATTTTTAATTCTAGAATAAAACATGTTCAGCTCATAATCTGCTTTGTATGGAAACAAATCAAAATGATACTGGAAGACATTATTGTCTACTTAGAGAGTCTTATATACAGTTCCCAGTGAATATTTGTTGGTTGTTTGAGAATATTCTTTAATCAATTACTAATTGTAATGGATATTCCTGGTTGTCAACTTGACTATATCTGGAATGAACTACAATCCAGAATTGGAGGGCTCACCTGTGATCCAGATCTTGAGGCTGGAAGACACAAGTTTCTGACCTAAATCTTGGCATGGAGATCTTGAGGCATAGTGGCTATGAAAAGCTAAGACACAGGCAACATAGTACACACCTTTAATCCCAGGAGAATAAGGCAAGGAGATCCCTGAGTTTAAGGTCAGCCTGTGACAAGACAAGTCTCAGAACTAGGCATGTTGGTACACATCTTTAATCTGGGCCACACTGTCTGCTGGAGACCTACATAAGGACCTCTCTGTTGAGAAGCAAAATCAACAGAATATCACTATTTATACACGTATGCTTACCCTGTATGATAATTGAAGAGCAAAGACCTGATGTTGTGAATTGTTTATTTCCTATATCCTATTTCTTTTGATCAATGCATACTACGAAATACAAAAATTATAATGTGATTTTATTTATAAAAGATTAATGAGTGAGGCTGGTGAGAATACAAGGTGAAACAACCATATTCCTTTCATCAAATAAAGTTACCTAATAGAGTAAGCTCTCAGAACAATTTTGTACATAGCGGTATGCAAAACAAACTATAAGAGGATTTATCAAGATGGTTCAGTGGGTGGAAGAGCTTGCCATGAATCCTGATGATCAGTCTGAGTACTGGGATGTACATACACAGAGTGGACTCCTGCAAGTTGTCCTCTGATCTCAAACATGAATCTTAGTATGTGTCCCGTCCATGACAAATGAATAAATAACTGTAATCAAACATTATAAAGAAAAGAACAAGAAGCGACAGATTCTATACTAGGAGAGTCATGCATAGTCATGGGTAAAAGGGGGAGAGGAGTAAGTCTTCTGGAAAGTGCATTGAGATAGCAATGATTAAATGGAAGATGCTTAACGAACGCATTGAACATTCCCTTAATGTGAGCAGACCTAAGAGTCATAGCATCAGATGCTCTGTGTTAGCCGGGAAAGTTAGAGAAAAGTCCTGTTCAAGGGCTCACATGTGGTTACATCTCCCAGAGTAAATTCTCTACACTTAATTGTTCCTTATAGTAAATACTAAATCATGGGTTTACTTTTCAAATGTTCATGCAATGAAATAAGAGAATTCCATATTAACCTTTTAAATATTGTTTTTATTCAAATAATTTCTATCTGAGCCTAGAATGTTCCTATATTGCTTAAGTATTAAAATAGTAGTTGCTCAATAAGCACTAGTTTATTGGCTGCAAAATCAGAAAAAGCATTCTGAAACATACTGAATAAGGAACTTCTCTTTTACCTTTTTTTGCAGTTTTCACATGTAGGCTAAGGCACCTCACACAGGGAAATCTAAGATCTATTGGCAATTACATTAAATTGTGTAGTTTTATTCCATGAGATCACTGGATTTTGATTTAAAGGCTTAAAAAATTTCATTATGTATATACAGATAATGCCCCAGGCTGGGCTCTGGCTAAAAAAACCAAAATAGAAAAATGCATATATACTTCTAAATTGAGTACTTTATCTATTAACAACAGTAATGGAAGTAATCAACTAAGATATAAGTTAACAAAGTTGTTTAAACCTGAGAAATAAAAAAAAATTGCCTGTATGTCATGACCTCACAGCAAGCACGTTTCAAACTATTGGAGCATTAAGTACATAATAGAGGCAAGAGAACTATGAGCTTATTTGTGCATGAGAGAGAGTTATATTATTTTTCCAAGAACCAAAATCATAAGAAAATGAAGCAATCTATATTAAGTATACCAATGTTAGGCTCAAACAGCTCCAATTTTAATTAAATATATCAATTCTGGGAAAGCAGCAGCAGCGACATTAAGAATAAACACATGGGGAGAATGTAGCCAATATATGATACAAAAATATGTTCTTGAAAGCATTAATGGAAAATGAATTCACTTATTCAGAACCTCAAAGTTCAGTTCGCTTCTTCCTGTGAACCCTGCACACACACACACCCACACACCCACACACATACACGCACACACACGCACACGCACACACACATGCACATGCACACGCATACCATGCACACACAGTGAGTTCTGCTGGAAAAGTTAGTTGACTACAAAATGATATGATGAAAATAGACAAACCCCCCCAAATTCTGTAGCATAATAAGACCATTCCCTCTGGTTTTCTGATTTCTTTTGATCTTTTTTTGGACTTAGTTTATTGGGTTTCCATTTTTATTTTTAACATGGAGAAATGCCAAAGTCACCTTTAATAATTAAAATGTAAAAGATTTTTTTCATTATACTCTGGGCTCATGAAATGTAGGAATCTCTTCTGTTAAGACATAATTGCAAATTTAACAATGAAACTTTAAAATCCAGGTCTTGTGGGATGTAGATAGTTTTACACATCTTTTACTATTATAGCCTAATTTTTGAAGGCTTCATATTGCACAGAAAAATCTTTTGGAAACAAACATGAACATCGTCAGTGTGTGTACCAGTGGAATTTTATGTAGGAGTGAGAGAGACATAGGTTAACAATAAGGTATCAGGAAGAGATCTTAAGTAAGTAGGTCTTAGATTTGTGATGTCCGGTGAGGTAATTCATTACTTTAAAATATGTCTCACTGAGGTCACATTCTGAAGTATAGTACCTTGTACTCCAGCATCTCCACATTAATGGACTTGCTTCTACCAATAGAAGAGACAGCACTATAGTGAAGAAAGTATCACTTGCTAGACAATGAACTTAAACACAAGTGGCAGTATCAAAATGCATGAGATATCTGCCCTCATGAATCCCTTGGTCCACCAAGGATCTCGGTAAATCTGAAATGCTAAGAGAGGAGCTATGTTTGAAAAGACATCTTAATATGGATTTTATGTAAAATTTGAGAACCAGTGTTACAGACTAGCAATGAACTATGGAGCTGTAGAAGACTTCAGAGCACAAAGGATTTTGCATTTTTCAGAGCTGGTCTCTCACACCAGCTGAGCTTGAATCATGATTTTGCATCATACAGTAAAGTTTAGGAAGGCCAAATCATTAACCTACGTATCTTCACACCTGAATAAAAAAAGATAGCATGAGTTATTTGAAAGTGTCAGCTGACACATGGAGCAACTAGAGTTCTTTTAGAGCCAACTAGCTAATATCATGCCATGGAGAACTTGTCAGTTTCTAAAAAGTATAGGCGACTTTATGTCTGTTTCATTAAGTCTATGTTCAATCTGTTTTGAAAGTTCAAACAGCCTCAGACAGAAAAAGGTTTTAAATTAATTGCTGCTATGAGAAAATGAAGCTTTCAGAGTGAGGCCAGGTGGCTTGGTAGTTGGTCATATTTTCAACACAAGGAGGTTTTCAGTGAGGCACTGGGGCAGAACAAATTTGTTCAATGTCTGCTGTGGAAATAAGGGATTCCTTCAGCCCTGTCCAAATAGTAATACTGCCAGTTCCCAGAAGATAAACATGAAGAGACAGGCAAACCGTTACTTCAGGCTCACAGTCTTCTCTGCATTTCTCTCATGTAGGTACTTGAGGACAGGCTGCCAGGAAACTCTCTGTGTTCTTGTAGAAGGCATTGATGCAGCTCTGTTAAACTGCTGCTGTAGAGACAGGAGTGACTACTATTCATTAAGAGCATTTCCCAGAGGGAGTTCTGGTAAGCAGGCTTAACACCCTTGGCTGAGAGGATTCTGCCTCACAATACTGAAGAGTACACTTAGCTGTGTAGATTTGTAAGCGGCTCTGAAAGATAATAAAGTCTCTCAAAGATGATTGGAGCTTAGAATGCTCTAGCCCCACAAGCCAGGAACAGGTCTATGCATATCAGAGCTTGCCTAGCTGGCTGTGTGATGCAGTACCACACCAGAACCCGGGTGCTGAGCACAAGGGAAGTCAAGATAGATTCTGTATCCAGCAATTCCAAATTCTCAATGCTTTTCTCATGAAAAGGGAGTTACTACTTTTAAAGATTCAAATTTTCTCCATTTTAGTAGAATCTGAAAATATGGAGGCAGTCCCATAATAAACCATTTAACATCTCACTCAACCTTTGAAAATACAAATTTAATTTTTAAAATTTGCTCATGGCCAAGATGTATAGAAAGTAAAATGAAAAAAGCCCTATTTATTTTTTTATACTATAATATAATTACATCATTTCTTTATCCTCTGTCTTCCCTTCAGATATTCCCACATATTTCTCCTTGCTTCTGTCAATTATGAGGTCTTTATCTTGTCAATATCTGCTGCATATATATATATATATGTATTTGCCTATTTTTATATATTCCTAAATGTATGCTACTAGGTCTGCATAATGATACTTGTTTCTCTGTTGACTATTTTGGTGGTGTTCAGGGATCCTTGCACAAAAGGAGGCAGAAATATTGTACGAGCCAGAAGTTCAGACAGTTTACTATGAAACTGTATCTCCTAGGAATTTCAAAAGCTACACCCATAAAGTCACACTAACATGAAATATATTATGCAAGAAAGGCTTACTAAATTATCTCCTTAGAATTTAAAATTTACATTAAACCTCATCCCTATAACTCTTTATATTCTAGGCACAGCAGCATGAAGAATATTTTTATGTCTTTGATATTTCTAGACATAGAAGAGTAAAATTACAAATGTTGCCTGTTAGACAAACACTAGGGTTTTTAATACTGTCTAAGGACATTATTCTTAGAGGAAGAGGATACATGCATACTACAAAAATATGTCTGGGTTTCTAGATTCCTGTGGTGCTATTAGAGCAAAAACTTTATTAAAAATCCTTCAAAATCTCAATAAATATTTTAATATTACTGGGATTGCTTATAACTGTCAAGGAAAAAGGTTTTTATTACGTTTTCGTACATGTATGAATGTTTGTGTTTGTATTTGTAGAGCCTGCACATGTATGCATGCGTGTGTGTGTGTGTGTGTGTGTGTGTGTGTGTGTGTGTGTGTATGTGTTGTGTCTGTATGTATGTGGCATGCCTATACGTTTGTGGAGTATGCATGTACATTGTGGGGTACATATGTATGTGTGTGTGTATGTATGCGTGTATGTATGTATGTATGTATGTATGTATGTATGTATGTATGTATATATGCTGTATGTATGTGGTGTGTGCCTGCAAATGCCAGAGAATATTTGTCAGAGGACAGCTCACTGATGTCAGCTCTCTTTTTCTCCCACATAGGTCCCAGGGATCTAATTCACGTCATCAGGACGGGCAGCAAGCACCCTTACCTGCTGAGCTATCTAGCTGGCCCCAAACATTCATTTTTTAACATTTCAAGAATAAAATATAAATGAGGCAAGCAAAGGTATAACTTAGCTATATTTTGGTGCAGATCGTAACTGGCACTCTTCTCCATAATTACCATACAGTTTTCTTTCATGCTTCTCTATTGTTATATGTGAAAGTAGTTAACAAAGATCAGGAAGAAAATGTTGGTCATCGGGTTGATATGAAGTTGGGTTCCTCTCCCTGAAAGATGAGCAAGACTTTTTTGATTCATTGTCCCATATATGCCAGCAGTAGTATATTAGAATGTAACTGTACAGAATAAGGCAAGTTGTTTGGGTATTGTTAGAATCTTTGAATGTTGTATGAATACCACGAGAAATAAATCATGTGTCTTTTATGTTCCATAATCCCTATTTTTTCAGTAGTCAGTCATATGAATCTATTACCAGTCCTTTCACAGTGTTATGAAAATGGCTTTAAAATGGGTGAAAATCTGATGGTTTTCCGTCATCACAATCAAATGATTACTGTGTATGAGAGAGATGGACAATAAGGGAGTGCAAGGCATTGCAACTGCTACTGTGGACACGGGTGTGATGACTAGACCGCTGTGCGGCACTCTCAGTCCCACTGTTATACACCTCTAAAAACAAACTGAAAATGAAAGAAAGAAAGGAAGGGAGGAATGGAGGGAGAGAGAAGAAGAGAGAGACACACAGAGAGGGACAAGAGTGGCAGAGAGACACAGAGAGAGGCAGAGAAACAAAGAGAAACAGAGAAAGGCAGAGAGATACAGAGAGACAGGGAAAGGCAGAGAGACAGAGAAAGACAGAGAGAGGCAGAGAGAGACAACAAGTGACAGAGAAAGAGAAAACCAAAAAGCAAACTATTTGTAGTCCAGAGACTTGTAATTAATGTGTTAAATTAACTCTCAGTTGCATTGAAAATGCAGAAGTCAGGTAACTGTCTTTTTCATTAATTTGTTTGTTTTGTTGTGATTTTTTTCCTGCCTCAGTTATGATAAAAGATAAATTAGCACAATTCAAAACAAATCAAAAAACATAGTTGGCTTGAGTGTGACAATGTTTCTTTTAAAAAAAGAAACAGGAGTCATCTTGGAACAAAAAGTTTTCCATAACTAATAGCTAACACCAAGTCACCCATTGATGATAAAGTTAAACTGTTCCATAGCTAATTACAGAGCACATAGTTACTCACCGACTCTAATGCTGCAGACACTACCAGCAAGCTCTCTGGTAGACTTTCTCTGATGCTGGACTTATACTGTCTTTTTCTTCTCCTTCATTGCACTGTTTTCCCTTTCCCTCCCTCCCTCTCAAGTCAATGATCTGAGATTCCAAGGCAGCAAAACCAGATCCATTGTCACACTCAAGCCAACTATATTTTTGATTTGTTTTGAATTGTTCTAATTTATCTTTTATCATAACTGAGGCAGGAAAAAAATCACAACAAAACAAACAAATAAATAAAAGACCCATGATTTCTAGGTTGATGCAATCTTTTTACAACACAAAGTGAGGATGACACACAGATGGTCTAAGGAGCAGTCACAATGAGATCGTTATTTTGTCTAATGACCCTTAATTCTGAGTGCATTAAAATACAGGAAATGCCTTTCTTTTATACATACATAAAGTGTGATTCAAGAGAAAGATGCATATTACGATCATATCCAGATTTTTATAAAGTAAAATAGATTATTTAAAACTGAAAAGATCCAATCTACTTTAATCGGTATTAAAATACCAGCACCAACAAATATAAAAAGAGTAAATTAACTTTCAAATGGAAGTCTAAGTATTGTACTATACTTTTCCCATCACGCATGTCAACATGTAATAATATACTTAAACAATGAATATGGTAATGGGAATTTCCTCACATTCTAGGATTATGCTTACATCAACTTAAGGTTTGAAAAAGTACTGCTAAAATAAGCTGTTTGCATAAGAGAAAATACTGTGTTTGTGGTGTAAGTTACTGAGCTATAAGAGACAAGTTCAAGTAACTTATCCTGTTAGTTTTCTTTCTGTGTTTTACCATCTCTATACTCAGAGCTTCTCTTTTAACTTCCTGTAAAGGTACTATAGATTGAATCCAGAACATGGGCAAGCACTGAACTACTGACTATAATATAAACAGGAGTCATCTTGTAACAAAAAGTATTCCATAACTAATATCTAATCCATAGCTAATAATGCTAACTTCTTAAACTAAGTCTCTAGGCTAACCTCAAAGACAGAAGCCAAAGTTTCCAAGGCTGGGTGACTCAGGACAATTTAAAGGTAAGCACTGCATTGCTTCGTTTTAGTAACTGATATAATAAATCACAATATCAGAACATCTGTTCAGTAAATGTGTGTTAATAATCTGAATAAAAGAATAGCAAGAAGTTTAATTACCAAAATTACTTCAGAAAGAAAAGAAGGAAATAAAGGAAATTAAACAGTAGTGTATATTCACATAAAATATACAGAAATAAAAATCAAAACTTAAAAAAATAATAGCAAGTAGTCAGCTTGGGTAATCCTATTTAGTTAGCAAAACATGCAAATGTTTAATAGAAGTGATTTAGTTTTTTAAATGAAATGATCCAATAATCGAAGACATACTCACATATTCAAATTTCCTGTTTCTAACACATGATTCCAAAATATCAATTCATATCCTAGGGTGTTAATTATCTGAAGTGTGATGTGGCTGCTATTTAAATGCTCAAAAAATACAAGTGGAGAGTTAGAAGGTCAGAAAAATTTATAAAAATAAAATAAAAATTTGTTGAATTACAGTTACTGTACTGACCATTTAAATCAGAACCAATTATGAAAATTTTGGTCCCACCAATAATTAAATGGTCAGCATGTCAACTTAAATTGGCAATTTTAATTTTCATTTCATCAAGACAAAGAAGTAAATTAAATTGCACATTAAAAATTAGTATATTATGTCATACACATGAAAGATTAAAAGAACAGTGCACTTATAAGTAGATTTAGCAGAGTACTCAAAAGCTTCATTTGAAATACTGAATACAAATAAGAGAATCAAGAAACAGGAGAATTTAATAATGAATTCTCCAAAACACAAAGAATTTAGGACCTAATTAGAGTCAGTCTTTTAAGTATGAGTTTTAACTAATTGACAATCTCTCTTTAGAAAAATAACATACAATAAGATTCCCTTAAGAAAACAGTAATGGAATATGTACACTGAGCATAATTAATCCCTGCATATTGAATAACAGTAAAGAAGCTTTAGTTTTAACTCATTGGGTGCCAGCCACCTTCCTTTACAAAACATGTTGCATTTGCCTGTGCTTATTTATATCAAGCTTATTATCAACTTCACACAAAGAGTTTTATCCTTCCATGCTTTCCCCTTTAATGTAATTAACATCATTCCTATTAGAAGTCAGATAATTTTTTAATTATTCTTTTTAAGGTGATCAATTCGTCTTTAAATTTTTCTGAGTAGATCATTTTATTATTCCATTCAATTATTGCATTCCTAGGACAACAGATGTATAAATATCTTATTTTGAAAGAACGAATGATGTGTTACATTAAGTATACAATAAAACAGTTCAAAAATAGAAAGAAATATTTGTCCATAAAAGTGATGACTATAGACACCCTTCCACACCCAGAGACAGCTTGACTCACAGGAGCTCCAACACAACTAGGTTCACAGGTGAGACACCCCTCCCTTAATACCTGGCCCAACTGGGAGCTTCCCCCCCACCCCTGGGGCAGGGGCTCAGTAGAGTCAGGCATTAACCACCCTGCCCTGCCAGAGACACGTCTTTCTTCCTGCCCACAACTCAGCCCAAGGTACTCCAGATTCCCTCCCACACCCAGAGACAGCTTGATTTTCAGGAGGTCCATCATAGCCAGGCTCACAGGCTCACAGATGCAACAGAATCCAGTAAAAGACAGCAAGGCCAGTTAGTACCTCAGATAACCAGATGGCAAAAGGCATGCACAAGAACATATGTAACAGAAACCAACACCACTTGGCACCATTAGAATCAGTTCTCCTACCACAGCAAACCTCGGATAGCCTAACAGACCTGAAAGACAAGACTCTGACCTAAAATCCTATCTCACGAAGATAATAGAGGACCTTAAGGAAGACATAAATAACTCTCTTAAAGAAATACAGAACACAGGTAAATAGGTAGAAGGCCTTAAAGAAGAGACATTTAAATCCTGTAAAGAAATAGAGGGAAACACAAGGAAGTTAGTGAAGGAACTGAATAAAACAGTCCAGGACCTAAAAATGGAAATAGAAACAATAAAAAAAATCACAGATAGAGGCAACCCTGGAGATAGAAAACCTAGGAAAAAGATCAGGAGTTACAAATGCAAATATCACCAACAGAATACAAGAGATAGAAGAGAGAATCTAAGGCATAGAAGTTACTATAGAAGACACTGACACAACAGTGAAAGAAAGTTCAAAGTGCAAAAATGCTCCTAACACAAAACATCCAAGACATCCAGGACACTATGAAAAGACCAAACCTAAGAATAATAGAAATAGAAGAGAAAGAAGATTCTCAATGTAAAGGGTCAGGAAACATCTTCAACAAAATTATACAAGAAAACTTCCCTAACCTAAAGAAAGAGATGATCATAAAAGTACAAGAAGCCTATAGAACACCAAATAGATTTGACCAGAAAAGAAATTCCTCCTGTAATGTAACAATCAAAACACTAAGAGCATAGAACTGAGAAAGAATATTAAAATCAGTAAGGGAAAAGGTTAAGTAACATATAAAGGCAGACCTAATAGAATTACATCAGACCTCTCAACAGAGACTCTAAAAGCCAGAAGATCTTGGACAGTTGTCATACAGACCCTAAGAGAACTCATATACCAGCCCAGGATACCGTACTCAGCTAAACTTTCAATCACCATAGATGGAGAAACCAAGATATTCCATGACAAAACCAACTTTAAACAGTATCTTTGCACTAATCTAACCTATAGAGAATAGAAAAACAAACAAACAAACAAACAAACAAAAAAACTCCTACACAAAGTTGGAAACTACACTTACAAAAAAAAATAATAATAATCATCTTACAATAAACCCAAAAGAGAACTGCACAAACATATCACCACTAACAACAAAAATAACAGGAAGCAACAATTATTGGTCTTTAATATCTCTCAAGATCAATGGACTCAATTCTCTAATAAAAAGATATAGGCTAATAGACTGGATAAATAAACAGGACCCAGCATTTTGTTGAATACAAGAAACACACTTCAGGGACAAAAATAAACTCCACCTCAGAATAAAAAGCTGAAAAAAATTACTAAACAAATGGTCCTAAGAAGCATGCTAGAGTAGCCATTGTAATATCCAATAAAATAGACTTTCTTCCAAATGTTATTAAACAAGATGTGGAAGGACACTTCATACTCATCAAATAAAATAATCACCAAGATGAACTCTCAGTTCTACATATCTACACCCCTAATGTGAGGGCAACTACATTTGTAGAAGAAACATTACTAAAGCTCAAAACACAGCTTAATGCTCACACAATAAGCGCGGGAAACTTCAACACCCCACTCTCACCAATGGACAGATCATGGAAACAAAAACTACACAGAGACTCAATAAAACTGACAAAAGTTATGAATCAAATGAATTTAACAGATACGTACAGATCATTTCACCCTAAAACAAGAAAAAAGCATACCTTCTTTTCAGCACCTCCTTGTACCGTCTCCAAATTCTCCATATAATAGAACACAAAACAAGCCTCAACAGATATAGTAAGATTGAAATAATTCCATGTATTCTAACAGATTATTGTAGACTAAGGCTGGTCTTCAATAACAACAAAAACAACAGAAAGTCCACATACTCATGGTCATTGAATAACTTCCTACTCAATGATAACTTGGTCAGGGAAGAAATAAGGAAAGAATTTAAAGACTTTCTAGAATTTAATGAAAATGAAGGCAAATCATACCCAAACTTATGGGACACAATGAAAGTAGTGCTAAGTGGAAAAATCATAGCACTGAGTACCTTTATAAAGAAATTGGAGAGACCCTACACTAGCAACTTAACAGCACATCTGAAAGTTCTAGAACAACAAGAAAAAACACACCCAAGAGAATTTATAGCAGGAAATAAGCAAACTTAGAGCTGAAATCAACCAATTAGAAACAAAGAGAACATACCTTGAATGTCCTTTTAAGTCTGGGTTACCTCACTCAGGATGATATTTTCTAGTTCTAGACATTTGCTTGCTTGCTTGCTAATAATTAGATATCAGCCAAAAGAATACAGAATACCTAGGACATAGCTCACAGAATTTAAGAAGTTAACAAGCATAAAGGCCAGGTGAGAATTAGTCCCACTTAGTCGGGGGAAGAAAATAATCATGGGAAGCAGAGAGCAGAGGGATTTGGGTGTGAGGAGGATAGGCATGGGCAAAGGGAAACATGATCAGGTCTTATGTGTGGAGGGGGTGGAAACTTTACCAGTCTCCCCTACTAGTCAGACAGGAGAGACACCGAGATAGCCAACAGAATGAATGAAATATGTAGCCTCAGAAAGTGGGAGGTAGGGAGACCCTCTAGAAAGTATAGAGACCTGGGAGGTGAGAGAATCTTAGAACTCAAAGTGACCTTAGATGAAGTGCCCAGCATGGTGGGGAAGGAGCTTGAAGAGTTCATGTCCAGTAAAAAGACAGGGCTTCAAGAGGAAGGATGGTGTTCACCAACCTAGAGTCAAAATTTCTGACCCAGAAGTCTTCCTGTCTAAAAAAACTGCAAGAACAAAAATGGAGAAGAGACTGAGGGAAAGGCAGTCTAGTGACCAGCTCAACTGAGGATCAACCTCTTGGGGAGATCCCAAGGCCTGACACTATTATTGATGCTATGATGTGCTTACAGGTAGGAGCCAAGGATGACTGTCCTCTAAGAGCCCCAACCAGCAGCTGACTGAAACAGACACAGATGCTTAGACCCAGTCATTGACTGATATTGGGACCCTTATGATTGAATTAAGGGGAAGATAGAATAAGAGGAGGAGGGAAATTTCATAGGAAGACCAGCAATCTCAACTAATCCAGACCCCTGGGAGCTCACCGACACTGAGCTACCAACCAGGCTATGTACAGGAGCTGGTCTGAGGCCCCCAACACATATACAGCAGAGGACTGCCTGGTCTGGCCTCAGTGGGAGAAGATGCATGAGTTCTCCCTAGGGATGGGAGGAGGCCTTGTGGTGTGGAGAGTATCCTCTCAGGGACGGGGCAAGGAGTAATGGGGTTAGGAATTGTAAGACAGGAGACTGGTAGAGGGGGGGCAATGGCTATATTGTAAATAAATAAATAAATAAATAAATAAATAAATTTTAAAAATAAAAAAAAGAAACAAAGAGAACTATACAAAGAATCAACAAAACTACAAGCTGGTTCTTTAAGAAAATCAACAAGATAGATAAACCCTTTGCCAAACTAACTAAAGGGCACAGAGCCAGTATTCAAATTACCAGAATCACAAATGAAAAGGGAGACTTAACAACAAATATGGAGAAAATTCAAAAAATCATTAGATACTACTAAAAAAGCTTATACTCAACAAAACTGGAAAATATAGATTAAGTGGATTATTTTCTAGACAAATATCATGTGCAGAAATTAAATCAGGATCAAGTAAACTGTATAAATAGTCTCATAACACCTAAGAAAATAGAAACAGTCATTGAAAGTTTCCTAACCAATAAAACAAAAACAAAAATCAAAAGCCCAGGCCAGAAGGTTTTAGTGCAGAATTGATCAGACCTTCAAAGACTACCAAATAAAAATATTCAAATTATTCCACAAAATAGAAACAGAAGGAATACTACCTAATTCATTTTATGAAGCCAGTTACTCTGGTACCTAAGCCACACAAAGAAAGAGAAACTTTAGACCAATTTCTCTTATGAGTATCTGTGCAAAAATAGTCAATAAAATTATTGCAAACAAACTCCAAGAACACGTCAAGACAATTATTCAAGACAATTAAGTATGCTTTATTCAGGGATTCAGGGGTGGTTCAATATACAGATATCCATCAACACAATCCACTATATAAACAAAGGCAAAGGAATAAAAATCACACAAGGATCTTACTAGATTCTGAAAAAGCCTTTGACAAAATACAATACCCCATCTTGCTGAAAGATTTAGAAACATCAGGAATTCAGGGCATATACCAAATTAAAACACCAGCATTGAGCTAAACAAAGAATTCTCAACTGAGGAATCTCGAATAGCCAAGAAGCACATAAAGAAATATTCAACTTTCTTAGTTGAAAAATGTAAATCAAAACAACCCTGAGATTCCACTTTATATCAATCAGAATGGCTAAGATCAAAAACGCAGGTGACAACAACTGTTGTCAAGGATATGGAGAAAGAGGAGCAGTCCTCCATTGTTGGTGGGATTGCCAGCTGCCATAACCACTCTAGAAATTAATCTGGTGGTTCCTCAGAAAATTGGAAATAGCTCTACTTGTACCACTCCTAGGCATATACCCAAAAGATGCTCCTTTATATAACAAGGACAGGCAGTCCACTCTGTTCATAGCAGACTTATTTATAATAGCCAGAAGCTGAGAACAACCCAGATGTCCTGCAACAGAAGAATGGATACAGAAAATATGTTACATTTACACAATGGAATACTACTAAGCTATTAAAAATGAGGACATCACAAACTTTGCAGGCAACTGGACAGAACTAGAAAATTTCCTGTGTGAGGTAACCCAGACCCATAAGGACATACATGATATGTACTCACTGATAAGTGGATATTAGCTCAATAGCTTAGAATACCCATGATATAACTCAGAGAGCATATGGAACTTAACACAAAGGAAGGTCAAAATGTGAAGGCTTCAAACCATCTTAGAAGGGGAAACAAATCAATCATGGGAGGCAGAGGAAGGGAGGGACCTGGGTAAAAGAGAAGGAGGAAAGAGGGATTAGAATCCAGTATTGGAAGACACAGGAGAGAAGTCCAGAAGGCCAGGAAAACGAATAGAAATAAGTATCATTTGGGGGTGGGGAACTTGGGAAACCAATAGAAAGTTCCAGGCATCAGGGATAGGAGAGGTTCCCGGGACACAGTGAGGATGAAGAGACCACCTCCTGTAGATAGTCATGGTCTCCAGTGGAGGGATGGGGCCATCCACCCATCTAAAATGTTTTAGCCCAGAATTGTCCCTGTTTAAAGAAAATGTAGGAAAAAATGAAGCAGAAGCTGAAGAAAAGGGCATCCAGAGACTACCTCACCATGTGATCTATTCCATCCACTGACACCAAACACCAACACTATTGCTGGTGCCAAGATGTGCTTGCAGACAGGAGCCTGGTATGGCTATCCCCTGAGAGGCTCTACCAGCACCTGACTAATACAGATGCTGATAAGGTCAACCACTGGGCTGAACCTGGGGACCAAAATGGAAGAGTTAGGGGAAGGGATGAAGGAGTTTAGGGGGTTGTAATTCCATAGGAATAACAATAGTATCAATTAACCAGAACCCTCAGAGCTCCCAGCGACTAAACCACCAACCGAAGAGTATACATTGACCAGTCTGTGGCTCCTGCTACATATATAGTAGATGAGTGCCTCATCTGGCATCAGTGGAAGGGGAGATGCTTGGTCCTGTGGAGGACTGATACCCCAGAGAAGGGAGATGCTAGAGGGGTGAGGAAGGAGTGGGTAGGAGGGAGCAGGAGCACCCTCTTAGAGGCAAAGTAGGGTGGGATGGATTGGGGTGGTTGTGGAGGGAAGATCAAGAAGAGGAATAACATTTGTAAACAAATAATTAATAAATTAAAATAGAAAATATTTTAAGTAACAATTGATGAGTGAGTATATTTAAGTTTGACCAAAGGAATGAACATTATACTCTACAAATACTCCCTCAGAGATGCTTATCGCCTCTTTATTCACAATACCTAGATGATGAAAAATAAAACCTTTATATTCTTAAAGTAATGAATAAGAAAAATGAGGCACATATATAATGTGGGAATACTAGTCAGTTTTAAAGAAAACTAAAGTCATGAAATTTGGAGATGAATGAGTAGAAATGTACACTAAGAACAACATTGGTGTTCTCTACCATTGTGAATCCTAGCTCTAAATCTTTCAATGATTTAGAAAGTGAATATTTATTCTGGAACAGCCATTTAACTAAGAAACTAAAGTAGAAGAATGGGAGCAGACAGAAGGAGAGGAAGATAATAAGATACAGGTACTGTGGAAGAAGCAGGAGAATAGAGGGGTGGGACTTACCTAGGGCGGGAGGAAAAAGGCAGTCCAGAGAAAGAGGGAAGAAGAAAGAATAAGTAACACCAGGATGTTTGAAAAACTTACAGAAAAAATGATTATTTTATGTTTACTTAGTTACACACACACACATACACACACACACACACACACACACACACACACACACACACACACACACTTCAATACACCACTTGACCACTTGAGGTGATAAAGAGCTCTTAAGAAGCCATAGATTAACTATGGCTTAACTATTAACTAAAATTACCAAACCTCTGAAACATAGCTCATTGCCTTTGCCCTTGTTTCTTCCCAGAAACTGAAGATAAGACCTGATTGCTAAAGATTCCTTGGGCAAGGACTTAGAGAAATCAAACTCAGACTAACCTGGATGCCTCCTGCCTGGGGACCAGCTTTTACTGTTTCAGAAGTAAAGATGCAAGTTTCCAACAGAGAAAAACAATCACTGGCCCAAACTCGCTATAATATCTACCAAAATAATGACCTGAACTGCAAAATATCCCAAATTAGCCATAGTGGTATTTATTTCCCCAGGGGGTAACCGACAGCCATTTAATTGGACTCAGTAGGAGAGAATATTTGTCTGATAATGTAAGCTTAACCTAGTGTATGTGACAGGTAAGGCTATGAACATTTGAGAAGAATTTTCTGCTAATTCCCTAAACCTAAACCTATAATTTCTCACTACATTCTAAATAGTAATCCTTATGCCAACAGATAAGCTTAATTTTACCCCATGTCATTGAAATTTATTTCTGAAACACGCAAAGACTACTATAGAAAGTCACAACTGGTCAAAAGGCTAAGAACAACAGACCACTGAGTATCCAGACATATTGGATACATATACAACATATCTGCTACACTTAAGATCTCACAAAATTTGCATAAGGGAGAATAGAAAGATTCTAAGAACAAGAGTTTAGGAACATCTTGTTGAAGATAATGTTTCTACGTATACCAAATAATCTGCACCAATAAAATCTCAACAACATACTTGTTAAAAAGAAAGGAGACCTGAAAATGACCACATCAACTTACATATCAATGTTGGTAGAAGATATCTCACATGACACTAGTCCTTGATAATAAGATATTGGCAATTAACCACTGATGGAGAACCAACTTCTCCAAGGACTAGCTTTCAGATATGTTTTCCAATACCAAGTGGCCAGACAAAAACAACACAGATGAGCAACACAAAATAAAATCAATAAAGTGTATTATTAAAGTAATATGAAACCATTAAATTTAAAGAATAAGGGCCACGAACTATGAAGGAATCAGATAGAGGGGAAGAATGGTAAAACAAGAAAAGTAAAACATGTGGGTAATCATGTAAATACAGAATTCATTACTCATATATGAAATGTTCAAACTGTAAGTAAATTTTAATTTGTATACTTATTTATGTATTATTTTTAATATATGTTATATTTAATGTTTATTTTTATATTTTATATTTAAGGTTTTGTATGGCAGTTCTATAAATGTGTTTGAGACTGGCCAAGTGGCTAAAGTGTGTCTAGAAAGATCACTATCAAATTAAATATAAAGTGTCTCTTATTATATACATTTTAAATCTTAAGTGGGATTTTGTTCATTTGCTGACAACATGGTATAGATATAGTGTTGCTATAATCTGGTACTTTTTGTGCATATGTAGCTACAGAATGAAATAGTCATTTGTAACTTCTGAGTTAATGTCCAAAAATGCAGGCCAACATAAATTATGAAAAAATAAACTTAATGTAACTCTATAATGCTGTGAAGATAAATGCAATGTATCTAATGTACATATAATTTACTATGAGATCACAACCAAGGCAGCCACTGAAAGAGTTTGGCTTAACTGTGAAGTAGGAAAGTCTCAACCACAAATCAAATTTGTTGCTGTTAATGCCTGTAGACAAATCTTTAAATATGTTATACTTAAGAATGTAACACAAAATGTTCCATGTTTCTCTGACTCAAATTATAGTGTAAAGATGATTTATCTAATACAATTCTTTCAGAGGACTCCATGGGGGGAAAAAAGTGTCACAAACCCTTTAGAATAACTCTACAGCACTGGCAAACTCTCACACTGGATTTAAATGCATTTCTCCAATAACACTACTTTTTCTGATTTTCTACATGTTAGTTGCTAGATTCTCATGTACCTCTGTTGATTATGCTATTTCTTGAAAATCTAGACCACTTGAAGCAATCTTCCAAAATCACCTTCTATCAAAAATTTCCTAACTTCATGTAGTTTCAACATGATTACCCTGACCCTTTGTATACTGGACTTTTCTCCAATTTGGTATCTGCTACTAAAGATTTGTTAGATAGTGAATATATTAAGGAACAACATGAAAAAAGTATAATATTTCACAGAAATCAGACCATCTTTTCTGACTTCCTAATAGATCTAATTTCTGCTTTTACTCCCGCACTGAGTAAGCTTAGATGGACAGAATAATGGCTATCAGCTTTGCTACGATGTTTCTTCTCTAGCAAAGCACTTAATACATCATGTTTTAAAATCAGAGGACTGATGAGGATAGAAGGCACTAAGAATTAAAATCCTCTCATTTATGAAAAGTTTGATATTATAATGATCTGATTGCACTTTATATTTGCGTATGGGAAACCATTTCTCACAAAATCCACATAGATGAAATTGTTACGTTCTTGTTTCAGAACCCGTTGCTAAATATTACCACTTTATGAATTAACTTATGCAAATGATAAGACCTCTTTCTTTAATACAACCTTAGAGATCGTGATGTTGTTTGTACATTTTCAGACAGAGAATACACATGCTCCCTACAATTTTTTTTTAGAATTTTCAACCAGTTTGCGTCTAAACTAAATCACATTTTAACCAAAAGAAAGCATCACAGGAGATTCTCCCTAACCTACTTCCATGATTCTGATCATTTGGAAAATGGCTTTGCCTCATCCCTCTGTTACCTGAATCCATGGCCATCTGTCATTTTCCGCAGCTGTCCAGGCGTTTATAAGGCCCTTCTTATTAAGCCGAGCATAGTAGGGATACCACTTCTGCAGTCCAAAAAGAGCTCGGTGGGTAGACGAAGCTGTGATTTGCTGATTAGATATGATCCCACCTTCGATTCCCAATGGCCCAGAGCACTCTAAAAAGAAATCAGAAAACATATATACATGTATCAGAAATCATAAAGATGTCAGACTTGGTTGTAAGAGAGTTTAAACGAGCTCAATTTGTACCCACACATCATTTCAGTCACATCCAGCTGACAGGTAGCTCTGTTACTCATTACCACATTTACTAATAGTGACGGTAACTATGATATGCACTCTTACTGCGCTCTGTGCTTCGTAACTGGCTTCTAAGAATCTTATCTTTTCTATAATTTGGTTTAGATTTGTGCAAGTATATTGTCTTAAATTGTGAGCTATATCAGCAAATGCAACTTCTTCTTTTACATTTTTTATTATTTATTTATTTATTTATTTATTTAATTATTTATCTAATTTAACACTCCAGATTTTATTCCCCCTTCCCCTTCCACCCTCCGACTGTTCCACATCCCATATCTTCTCCCAACCCCCTGTCTCCACAGGACATTCCCACCCCCTTCCCCACCCAACCAGACCTCTAAACTCCCTGGGGCCTCTAGTCTATTGAGCTTCTTCTTCTCTGATTGATCCCAGACCCAGCAGACCTCTGCTGTGTATGTGTTGGGAGCCTCATATCAGCTGGTGTATGCTGCCTGGTTGGTAGTTCAGTGTTTAGGAGATCTCGGGGGTCCACATCAATTGAGACTGCTGGTCCTCCCTCAGGGTTGCCTTCCTCCTCAGCTTCTTCTAGCCTTTCCCTAATTCAACCACAGGAGTCAGCAGCTTCTGTCCATTGGTTGGGTGCAAAATCTGATTCTTTTAGCGGCTTGTTGGGTCTTTCAGAGGGTGGTCTTGCTAGGTCCCTGTTTTTGAGAGCTCCATAGCCTCAGCAACAGTGTCAGGCCTTGGAACCTCTCGTTGAGCTGGATCCCATTTTGGGCCTGTGGCTGGACCTTCTCTTCCTCCTCTCCATTTCCATCCCTGCAGTTCTGGTAGGGTTGTAAACTGGTACAACCACTCTAGAAACCAATCTGGAGGCTCCTTAGAAAATCGGAACTAGATCTACCTGAAGACCCAGCAATACCCCCTTTGAAAATATACCCAAAAGATGCCCCACTATGCTGCAGGGACACGTGTTCCACTTTGTTCATAGAGGTCGTATGTGTGATAGACAGAAGCTGGAAACAACCTAGATGTCCTACCACAAAAGAAAGGTTACAGAAAATGGGGCTCATTTATACAATGGAATACTACTCAGCTATTAAAAACAAGGACATCCTGAGTTTTGCAGGCAAATGGATGGAACTAGAAAATATCATCCTGAGTGGGGTAATTCAGACCCAAAAAGACAGGCATGATTTGTACTCACTAATAAGTGGATATTAGCAAAAAAAAAAAAAAAAATGTACAGAATGCCCAAGATACAGAAAGGTCAATAAGCTGGAGGGCCCAAGTGAGGATACCTCAGTCCCACTTGGGAGGGAGAAGAAAGCAGTTGTAAATAAGGAGGGTAGGAGAAACCTGGGAGGGAAAGTGGATAGGGGTGTGTGGTTGAGGGGAGAGTGGAACCTGATCTGGTATTGGGTGAGAGAAAAGGACTGAAGCCCTGAGAGCCAGCAGGAAAAATGGAAATAGGCAACCTAGGGAGGTAGGAGGTGGCAGGGGAGGACCCTCCAGAATGCAGCAGAGACCTGAGAGGTGAGAGACTGTCAGGACTCAAAGGGAGGGTCCTTAGATGAAATGTTGAATGGTAGGGAGAGGGCACTTACAGAGCCCACCTCCAGCAGGAAGACAGGACATCAAGTGAGGGAGGGGGATGCCATCCCACAGTCAAAACTCTGACCCATATTTGTTCCTGTCTGAAAGAACTGCAGGGATGGAAAAGAGACTTCTTTTAAAAAGCCTTTATTGAATCCATGAGACAGAATTAAATCATATATTACATTTAATATTCACAGAGATTAGTAAAACTCAGGAGTCTTTAGTACTTAAAAAAATATTTGTTGATAATTTTCTCTTGACTAGAATACATATGAATTTTGTGACAAAATTACTCTGATGCTAACATTTTCACTGCTGTAAACTTTCAAACTTAAATTTGTATAAGTCAGTTATGCTTTCATAAAAACTCAATATAGAAATTTGTTGAAACTTATAATAGTTACTATAAAATCTAAATTATAGAAACAGTATAGATCAATTATTTTTATTAAAAGAACACATAGCTATGAACCAGAACACATGGCATTTTTATACTTAGAGTATGTGATAAACTTAAAATTTTATCTGAAATATTTTAAATGAAAATTTACAATCCTGAAAGCATAGTCCATGTATTTAAAATTTTAAGCACCTATAAATTTTCTACAAGTGTATAACTTGGAACCTTAAAAATTTCCTAATAAAAATTTAAATTGCTAAGCTTGAAGCATTGATTAAGATAATATAATCTTATATTTCAAATGTTTTTTGTTCTTAAAATTAAAAGTTAAGTTAAAGTCATATAATTACACTACAAATATATATTTTACAGTTCATAAAATTTCACATATTTTAAATCTAGTTTAAAAGTTCAATACTAATAAAATGATAATATAGTAAAAACTATTATTTGACTTTAAATTTTCATTAACATTCCATATGCCCAAATTTTATGATGCAGATTTAGTTAATAATAATTCTATTATGATATTTATTACAATATGTTATGTGAATATATGAACCTATGAATAGAGAACATTGCCCTTATTAATGTAAATATATATAAATCAGCTTGATAGGTGATGACTACCAAGATTAGTTTAGGTTTATGCAATTTCATTACTTTATTAATTGTAATTAATGTATCCCTTTTGTTTCTCGTTGGTCACTGTTCATTATCATTGACCATATCTTTTTCCTAATCCTTGATCAGTCAATTAAACAGCTCTTTGAAAATTACTAACACTTCACAAATGGACTTAGAACTTTATGAATGAAAATATGGGTAAGTATTTATCACATTATTTTAGAAAATATGAGGTTAGAGAAGTAAAATAGTTTCTTTGCAGTTAACAATTAAAAAAGCATTCTTTTGAATTGTTATATCAAGTGTGTTCATTTTTGCATGCATTTGACCTGTTTACCTTAAAGAACTGTATATCTTATTAAAAATTCAGTCATTCTTATGATTACAGTGTTAGGAACTGCATAATAAACTAATGTTTATATTCGTAAACACTAAACACTGGAAAACTTAAATGTTGATTCTGTGAACTTTTGTTTTCTTTTGCATTTTAAGCCTCAAGAATTTTACAAATTTCATAAAAGGCTGTGAAACTTTCATGATTACTCTTGATAGGACTATAAAAACTGCTGGAGCCTAGCTTTTTGATGGATATCAACATTAGTTGGCTGTAGTTCTTTGTATAATGTTGAGAAACTGTTGGGGTGTAGATAGTACCTATATTTTTAGGCATGAACAAATTTTGTATGTGAGATTATTTCATGAAAAAAGAAATTAAGAATCTGAAAGTGAGGAAGTAGGGGTATATTGGGGGGTTTGGATAGAGGAAACAGAAATGGAAAATGATATAATTATATTATTTCAAACATTAAAAAGTAATTAATTAAAGAATAACACCATTAAAAGAGTTCAATGACCTTTTTGTTCTTTGTATAATGTTTGGATACTAAGACGTCAAAAGCAGAGAGGTTCTTTACTGCAGACTATATTAGACCACTAAACAGATTGGTACTGTTGCATAGTCTATCTTGATGAGTTAAATTTCATGGCAGCCTTATAAAGAGCTGAATCAGATTTAAGAATGCTCATCTGAAGACTACTTACCTCTAGTTATTAGGCAACACACACTAGCAAATATTTACTTTGAACTTTCAAATTATCATAAGCGGAATGAAAATAAATGATGTTCATTTTATTACTCTCTCTCTTTTTTTTCTTTTCATGTCTCAGTTGACTGTGTGGGGAAGTTAAGGATGGGCCCCACGGTGCCAAGGAAATTTTACTCATTATTTGCAATCCTCATTTAAGTTTCATAAAACACAGGTTCTGAAGATCAATCAATTCTGTGTTCACCACCTTTAGTCAGTTCAATGTGATGGTTTGAATAGATATATGGTCTACATAGTCTAATGTGTTTGAATGCTTAGCCCATAGGGAGTGACACTATTAGTAGGTGTGGCCTTGTTAAAGGAAGTATTTCACTGAGGAAGCAGGCTTTGAGGTCTCTTCCTATGTTCAGGCTCTGTCCAGTGAGGATGAGACCATCTTCCTGGCTGCCTGCAGAGAAGAGTCTTCTTCTGGCTGCTTTCAGATCAAGACATAGAACTCTCTTGGCTCTTCTAGTAACATGTCTGCCTGCAGGCTGACATGCTTCCCATTGTGATGACAATGGACTTAACCTCTGAAACTGTAAACCAGCCCTAACTAAATGTTTTCCTTTGTAAGAGTTGCAGTGGTCATGATGAGTCTTCCCAGCAATGAAACCTAACTAAGACAACCAGGAACAGACATATGTAGTAGAATTACTTCTTTATATTTTGGGTGCTCAGTTTCTTTCTATCATAGTTATAATCAATCTTATGAACAATAGGGCCTTTCTGAAATGTATCTTGGAAATTTCATAAGCATATAACTCTCAGTATCACCTTGCTTGTATCAACAAAAAAACATGTAGAAAAGTATAGGTTGTCATAGCAAGAAACTTTTCTGAGACTGAGAAAATAGAGCAGTTGTGTTGGCCTAGCATGAAGAAAGCTGGAGTTCTCATCCGCAGTACTGCATAAACACTATGTGGTGATGCAATTACCCAGCATAAGGAGGTAGAGAAAGAAGGATCAGAAGTTCAAGGTTTTTTGTCAAGCTCCATGGTGAGTTTCAGGTAATCCCCTATGTGAGATCTTGTCTCATACACTCAAAGAGAATATCAAAATATTCCTTTTCCATATTGGAAATGATCTGCAGTAGATAGGTGCAGATAAAAAGCTGCTAGGACACCTAGCATATGGAGGTAAGGAGGCTCTGAGTGAAGCCAGCATAATCCACAGTGGTAGCTGAGCGATTTAGACTATATAACTTTCTAAAATGTATGTACTATAACACATCCAGAAAGCTATAGCTCCCAACATATGGCAACATGTCATTAGTCATAGAATCATTCATTTGACAATAAAAATTTTAAAAAGTATTCTCATATGTTATATTCATAAAGGATTTGTATCTATTAATTATTTTTAAATGAGGGACCTAATTTTTATGTTGCTTATAGACACTGCTCTTACCAGTCCCCAAATTCAGGTGGCTGGCTCTCTTCTAACAATCTTTTACAACATTTTCATTTATACTGTTTCATTTAATGTGTAAGACAATCCAGCATTGTAAACTAAATCGTGAAGGATTGCTCAATGAAGTCTGAATCGGAAAGGAAACATCTTACATTCTCCACGTTAATTATTCTTGATGATGTTTTCTTTAACTTTAAAATAATATTACACACACACCCTGTGCCTGTGGACCATGTATGCATGCCTACAGAAGCCCAAGGTAGGCATGAAATCTTTTAGAACTGGAGTTACAGATAGTTGTGAGCTACCCTGTAGGTCCTGGGAATAAAAGCTGGGTTCTCTTTAAGAACAGCCCATGTTCCCTATCTCCTGAGCCATCTCTCCACACCCATGTTATTGTTCGACTTGAGCTTATAATTATTTTCAATTTATCAGTCTGAAGGTGCTAAGAGTAAAATATGACTTTCATTTGTAAATAAAGAGCATTGCTGTATAATGCCCTTAAAATTTCCTTTTAACTCAATCCCAGTTGAAGTGATACTGGTCTTTTAGCCCTTTTTAAACAGAACTAGAATTATTCACTACAATATTTTTCCATGCTTAAGTTATCACTAAATAGGTGCTGAACACAGCTACTAGGGTTTTTTTTTTTTTTTAAATTGATGAGCAAATTCAAACCTTGTGTTTATCCCACAAGGACACATTGTCACAATAACAGCTTCCTTCACTAATGATAGGGATCACAAACAAATGGATGTCATCACCATAAAAGGTTCAGAATCTAATTTTCTTTAGCCTGTGCTCCCCACTGCCCTATTAAATGCAACAGTATAATAATAAAGGAAGATGTTACCATTCAAAATGAAAATGTTTATAGACCTAAGATTAAGTGACCTTAGGCAATTCAGAGCAAGATGCTTCAAATACATTATGTATTGCCATCACCATTAAAAAACGAAAACAAAAACAAAATATGCAATCATAATTCATTACTAGCTCAGAGAATGACAACTCTGTGTTTGAAGATCACATCCCACTGAGTGTCTGCACATGATATTCAGTGTACTTTAAAGAAGAAAAGAGGTATCAAACTACTTCATAACTGAGGAGACATGGAACCAGAAGTTAATCCTATGGAAATGGGTATGGAATGTAGAGTGATTCTTCAGAGATTGAATATATTCCTTCCACTGCAGCTTTATTGGGGAAATCACATTCTCTGCAAAGTGGATAGAGGAATGAACACCAAGGGAATACAAAGAATATTGCTAGGGCCTCTGCATATGAAAGTGCTCACAGAATGAGATGCATTGAAACAGTAAGTGCGAGAGAATGACAGTGAGGTCCAGAGGTGACTGTTGAGCATAGACGAGGGCCCCGGAGACTACTGCGCACTAGCATTCGTCAAGGCTCTAAAACGTTAGCTGGACACTGTCAGTGGCCCAAACCCTGCTTATTTATTAGAAATAACTATGAAGGCTGATTTTAAACTTTGCACAAATTAGTATCACCTAAGTACAGAGCTTCAGCCGAGGAACTGTTCTGATTGTCCTAATTGATGCACCAACACTCACTCCAAATATAGTACAAGCCTTTTGGTAGTAGCCAGATTACCAAGGTCAAAGAATGGAAGGAGAATTATTTACATTTTGCTCACTCGGCCTTCCCTCTTGCTGCCAAGTTCATTTAACTTTATACCTCTGCTGCTGATTCAGATTCATTTTCTAAGTTAGATCAAGAATTCCAGCTTTCTAGTGACAACAAAACACCAACCGTTCTCCAGGAACCTCCGTGTTTTGCACAGAAGATCAGGACTGCTAAGGCAACTAGCAGTTGGTGAACAACTACTAGATTTTCAGCTTCTCAAGTATGAGAAAATTTCTACTATTTCATATGTATTTCTGAATATATATTATCTGAATACATATTTCTGAATATATACATACATGAATATACATTCATTAATTCTGTTCTTTTAGAGAAACATGACAAACTTATCAAACACCAATTCAAGTTTGACTAATTTATTGAACTCTTATTATGTGCTTATCTGCCTAAAATTCATTTACCCTCCATTAATTGGATATGCCGCTTTTGAAAATACATAGCTATTTAACGTTTACTACATGCTAGGCAGTTTCTTAGGCAGTGTCCACACAAGGAAATGAACAAACCATTAAAAAATTTATTCTCAAAAAATCAGTATCTTTCATGGTGATATGAACCGTAAAGAAATAAATGACAAGAAATGAACACAACCTGAAAAGTACTATGAAAAAGTAAGAATTAAGAAAAAGAAATAGTAATTATATATCTTGTTGACAGTGACTTAGATGATCAGAGGTAGACTTTCTGGAAGGCGACTAAGTGCAATAAATGAAAGAGAAGGAAAAGAAAGCTACTAAGGTATCCTTACAGTCCTTTTCACTGGAAGTATTTGGTTTCAGAGCGAAGATCAAATTAATATTTCATATGTTGAGTGTAATGGGGTTGTGCAGAATGAAGAGAATTGTTGGGAGAGAAAATCGTAGCCCAATTTTGGGATTGAGGAAAGAATGCATGGAAAACATTGGGGGCTAACCTAGAACTGAAGAGGAGGTAGGTTGGGAAGATTAGGGAAGTAGAAGGAATTTGATGTCACTAAAGCAGCATAGACTTTGAGGGAGTGGCTAAGAGCCGGTGGGAGGAAGTGGAGACACAAGACTGAGGAAGAGCTTGCTTGTATCTGTGGAGAGCTTTGAAATATTCGAATTGTGGCCATATTCTCATTTAATGTTGATCACTCCCACTCTAAAGTTAAGGATATACATGTATTATGGATGACAGAATTATAATGAAATAGTTCATATCCCAGTGGAAAAGTGGATATCTAAAAGAAGGTTAGCAAAGAGAAGAGTTAAAAACTTTCAAAAGTAAATTTGGTAGAACTAGTACTGATTTGTGATGAGAGTGGTAGAGGGAGGAAACAAGATATCTTACTGTCACAGGTTACACATAACAAAGTTAGTGCTCTCTTTAGTTAATAAGAACACATGTTGAGAGCTTAACATATAAAACCAGTAAACTTAATTCCTCTTGAGAAATGCATCAAAGTTGATTATTGCTGCTGGATTAAATATGGAAGATTCTGTTTTGTCTCACCTGTATACCCCACTTATCTAAATCTTCCATCACCCAAGCTTCAAGGACAGTATTGAAAAAGAAAATACACTTTGATTCTCAAGCATGCCCCTGATGCCTGCACACTATCCATCTTTGTTGTGTCTGCATGTCCATTGCACCAACCCGTGGGAGTACAGCTTTGCAATTGGGATTTTATTTTGCATCATACCTACCATAAACTTAATGATAGCATATTGTTTTTTAAAGTTCCTTTAGAAGAAACTCGTTTTTTTAAGACAAAAGTGACTAATACAAATTATAAATTATAGGAGTCATTGCAAAGTTTTATTTATGTAATTCATTTTAAATGAAGTCATTTTCATTTATATGTTCTAAAGTTCAGAGGCCTCCACTAAAAAATTTTTATATCTTCAATGAGGAGAAAGAGCTTCACTGAGACTAGTAGTGGGAGGAACTTTTTTTTTAATAAGCTGCAAAGTAGCATTGTAAAGGGTTTCTGAAACACCCCATTATTACCTATTACAGGAGCAATGTGATCTGTGCCGAATTCTACAGCCAAAAGGAGATCATAGTAGCATAAATGGAGTCTATCTTTGCTGGCTGTGAGGTTCTGTTTATACATCCTTGTTCTGTGCTTGTTTTGTCAGATATAACAATGCGCCTAAATTAATGAATTCATTAAACAGTGAAGACTACATACGTTCAACCTTCATTTAACAGTCCCTTAAAATAGCTGCACTCCTGCTTATCTGAATGAACTGGAAATGATTCCAGATCCTAAGACCTACTGTTCAGATTAACACTATTTTACAACAGAATAATGTCACCTGGCAGGTCGAACAGGAGCAGCTGAGCCAGCTGGGGCCATGACTTGTGTCCTCTCCAGAGTGTTGTCCAATGTGAGGAGAATAGATCCAGAGTGAAGTCCCTTCTCACTCTGTAAATGCATTCTCTGGAGTGTGGCAAAGAAGGGCATCTGCATTCTATTGATCTTGCTGCTGGCAAGTAAGGAGAGCCTCAAGATGTCTGACATCTTGCTTCTCTGTGTGCTGATTAAGCTTTTCAAATAAGTGAGATGCATGGCTGCATGGTAACAGGGATGTTTGGCTTTCATTTGCTCTGTCTCAGTATTCAGACACATCTTTAGAATGAAAGGATTTCAAATTACAGCAGTGTAAGAAACAAATCTCTTTTAAACATCTCCAGTCCTCATTTCCTCTGGGCATCTCATCTTTTCATACAAGCCAACGCTCTGCAGTGCTTAGCCTAGCATGGTTATTGTGCTGAGCATGAGGACCGGTAAATAGATTACTGCTGACCTCCAATTCTGCAAAAATTAATGCTGATTCAAATGGAAGCTCCCTGCTGTGCCACTTGTACCAGAACTTTCATTTATTCCTACTATTTGTTTTATGTTACTTGTCTTGAGACCTGGCCCTAAAATTTGTAAGAAGGCATCTAGACTATTTTTTTCTTCCATTGTGGCCGGAGGGTTAAAAGAATCTCAAAAGGTATATTTTCTGATGACATCCAATCCCCCAAGCCTTCGATCTGATTTTTCTCAAGGTTATCCTTTTCCTGGTGTTATGAAGTAGTGTCTGCAGAAAGAGGGCAAGAGATGGAGGGAAGACAGGAAGTCAGAAGAAGTCTTACCTCAGGGTTAGAGCATGAACATGTTGATTTGGCTGCAGGAGGCAGAGAAGATCAAAAGGACCTGCCAGAACATGGAGTGGGAATGTGAAGGTGCAGGGACACAAGCAGTCTGTCCTATACCCACCATTGACCAAGTCCTATGAAACATTCCTGTTTCTCTTCTATTTAATGTGCTCCGAGAAGCAGCCCTAAAAAAACCTTAAACTAAAAGGCCCATTTCCCAATATATGTTTCCCTCCAAAAGCATGAACTTCTCTGCACCAGTGCTTAAACCACACGCCTCAGCTACTTGCCACAACCACCAAAACTCCCTCCCCTGCTTTTTTAAAATAAAGCTTATTTGGAGTGCACATAACATTTAAATTTCTTTGTATCAGATGGATTGCTTACTTCAGCCCTATGGTATTTTAGTTTTCATAGTCATAAGTGATGTGGTTCTATTACATGGGCCACTAGAAGCTATTCTTCCAATTCTATTAGGAGTTCTACTTTCTTCTTGTCACATATTGTAAAAAGACCAGGAAGTGTTCTGATTAAAGGATGGGGAACAACTATTTGTGTATATACTTTTTGTCTGTGAGATCATAAATGAGATTATATACTTCTCAAAGACAGAAGCCCAGCCTCTCTGATATACACTTTTGAAATGCGCAGCACAATGCCTTACAAATTTGCATCCTTGATTTCAGAGTTAATGTAAAACAAACTATAGATTTTGGAACTATAACTCTCTTTCTTTGAAATAGAATAATTTTCAGAATACAGATATAATTGCCCTAAGGATTCACCAGATCAAGTGGTTGACAAAATTAAAAAAAAAAAAAAAAGATGCTTTTATTTCATTTTCTTATGAGGCTTGAGAAATACAATAAATAATAATAAAATTAGAAGTAAAGGAAATGTTAATGTGAAATGAAGCCTACATAATATTATGGACTCAATTATCAGCCATAGAGCTACTTTTTCTTAATGTGGGGATATGGTTTTCTCACCTACACCTTATGTCAAGCCAATTATAATATATTATTAGTTTCAATTAACTGGTCTAGCTCGGGAAAATGTTAAGACTTGAATACATCAAATTATAACAGGAAATTATACTTTAATATGCCTCAAAGCTAAATTTCATGTCTATTTATGAAGCATGCTGGGTGTTGCTTAAGTAGAAGAGTCCATGTTTCCTAGTATTCAAAGATCATCATTCTTGCTGTGACAATTTACAGAACTTAGCAAAGTCCAACGATAACCATCTCATCCCTGCAAAGAGTGCTGCAGGAAGACAGCAAAGAGTGTGTCTTAGTGTGTTCGGGATGTATGCTTTTAAATCAGAAGCACTGCAAGGGCTTTTAAGGTGATAGGCACAGTTTCAGGAACTTGTACTAGGGATAGCATATCGAGTAAACTATGCATCTTTCCCCAGTTATGAAACTGACAAGATGGTATGAAGTGTCAGAATAGTCAAAATTCTGCAGCCAAAAAACCTGAAGATTTATACTTATTACTTTCTTGACAGTATACATCTTCACAGTACAGAATCAACAATGAAAATAGAGTCAAAATAAAATGCTAACGGGCAATGGGGGCTTAATTGTTGTACAGCATGAATGGTGAATGAAAATATTCAACCTATGGTGAAGACATATTGCCACACCTTTAATCTATTTTTATTTTAAATGATTTTCTCAGATGTATATCAGGACAAGTTTTACAAAGCATTTCTTCTGATGCTTGGCTATAAAGCAATGTATTGGCCAAGCAATGATTTTTATTCCTGAGATAAATCATAGTCAAAATCTAATCACCAGCTATATCTATCCTGTACAGTATTTTTACACGTTTTTTAACTGTATATTATCTTGTGTCACATGTGATGTCGCAGTATTCTAGAGGTCAAATGAAATTCAAGAGGTCAAAGACGCTATTGCAGATTACAGAGTGCAACACAGTGAGCTTTCTGACTAGTTACTGTGGGAATTATGGCACGAATTCGGAAACCACAGCAGCGTCTGAAAGTGTACCGATAACGATGGGCTCATGTGGATTTTAGAAATATCTATTTTATGTATTCTATCTTACAATGTGAAGAAATGTTTGCTTCAATTAAAGGAGAAAAATGACTGTTATTTATACAGTTCAGAGAACTAGTAGGGTTGGTTCAGGTAACTAAAAAGGACTGAGGCTGTTCTGTCTACACAAGAGAGCTTCTAGACTAGGCCTTCTGCAAAGGAGGCAAATGCACACTATAAAATCATAAACCTCTTTCAAATATCAGCCCTGGAAGTTAAAGTTTCAACTGTGCCCTTTTTTCTCTTTTGTTTTTAAACTTACATTCATATATCCATACATGTATACACACACACATGCATGTATACATACATACATACATACATACATACATACATACATACATATATACATCTATATCTAGGTTCTCAAGAATGCAGCTGAGACATCCACCTACAAATTGAGCATCCCCACAGAAGACAGTACCAATAAGGTTTTACATATGGAATTTTACAATGCCTTCAGTAGTCCTGAAGGGGATAATTCAATGAGAAATTTTGAGCATAATAAATGTAAAGCTACTAAAACACAGAATGCCTTACTAGTTTTATGAGAAGAACATTCTCAGGGAATTTAATAGAGTAACAGTTTTATTATGAATTTTGAGAACTGAGGCTAGCTTCTCAAACATTATCTTTCATTCAGCAGAGATTCACACTGGAACGGTTTTACAATGTGATGGATAGAGAACAGGCTGGTGAAACAGAAAATTTGACTTCTGCTTCTTTTCAAGTTTATTACTTTTAATAATAAAGCAGACCCTAAGGTTATGTGTTGCCTGAGCTAAACATTTTGTTGGACATATTATTGGAAGGAGAAATTGCAGGAACTTGTGCCAGTAATGCCTATGTTTCAGTGGACAGGTACACATTTCAAGTCTTAAATACAGACTTAAATCTTCAGCTGCTCAAATAAAATTGTGCATTAGATATGTTCAACAAATTGCCCATATGTAATTAAAAGCTATTTTCTGTATATTGCAGCACAATACAATATTGCTACATAAATGAATCTAATGAATCAGTAGATAAATTTACTTTTATGAACATATAAATGTATATTACAGATATTATCAATTTTGAAAAATATTAGAATGCTACAGTTAGAAAATACTTTCTTTGTTCTAACCCAAGGTTTAGATTCCTGCCTGAAATTACATCTTTGTTCTAGACTAATGTCAGATTCCTGACTGAAGCCCACTTCCTTGTCCTTGGCCAATGTCATATTCCTGCCAAGCAGCCCATTTCCTGTCCTTGGCCCATGTAAGATTCTTGCCAAGTAGCCCCAAAAGCTCTCTGCTTCTCTCCCTTTTTTATTTCATAAACAAGACTGAGCCTGTCTTAGGTTATTCTGCCAAGAATGCCTTACATTCCTTACCTATCATGGAGTATACATTATCAAAAGCAATACATTTCTGTCTTAGGTTGATAAGGCTCTGTGCAGAATCTTACCTGTCCTTGGCTTGCCAGACTGTTAAGTAATTTCAGGTAGAGGTCTTAATATTAGGCTAGAACAAAGAAGTAATTTCAGGCAGGAATCTAAATATTAGGCTAGAAAAAAGAAGTAATTTCAGGCAGAAATCTGAATTTTAGGCTAGAACAAGGAAGTAGGCATGAAAATGACACTGTGCTAGAACAGGGAAGTAGGCTCAGATATTTTGATCATCCTGATAAGTCCTTAGAAATAGTGATCATTAGAGTGATCACAGAATGTTGTTTATTGTTTTGCTTGTTCTTTGACTCTTTGCATCCATTGTATTGCTAGTTCCTCAACCTAGAACTGACCTTAATGCATGCATGTAATTAAAATGGTATAAAAGCAAAAAGGAGGAGATGGGATGGGGGTTTCTAGGGAGAAGAAATAGGGAAAGTGGATGACATCTGAAATGTAAATAAATAAAATACCTAATAGAAAATGCTTTCATTTACACTGTTTATTGTTTTGTTTGCTTTGTTTTTGAGAACTGTCAAAAACAAAAGACAAAGAGATTATGTTTCTTTCACTGTGCAATTAGAGAAAACAGAGTTCTACCCAGAAGCTTGCATTTAACAAACACCAGCTAGCTACCTTTATATATTAGTATAAGAAACCAGAAGCCTGATAGTGCCATCAAGACACAAACATGGCATGATTAATCTGAAATGCAGCAAGCATTATCATTTTCACCATCGGAAAATTCTGAACAAAAAGAAAAGTGATGTACTTTCCTTAGAAAGTATTTTTCTTAATTAAAATGCATAAGAAGGTAAGCATGATATTATCTAACTCAGTCAAAAGACACAGTCACTACTTTTGATAGGAAGATAAACAGCATAAAATGTACAGAGAGAAATAGGATACAAATGCAATATTAGGGAAAAATATGTCATTAGCTTATTGTTTCTTCAATTCCCAATTACTCTGTATAGGAAAAATGATCAACTCTGTGAATTATAAATTATCCTGAAGGAGTTGTACTAAAATATCCTTGGAAACATAGTATTTTATAAATTTGTCATCTCAGTTAAACCAAATCTGCACAGAAGAAAATAAAATAGAAACAAATGATTGTGATTCTAGAGATTTTAACAGTGCATAACTATATGTTAGAAAAATGAAACCAGAGTAATAATTAAATATAATTTAATTAATGATAGTTTATATTTAGATAGGTAAAGTGTCTCATTGAGTTTGGGCAAATTCTATACTGGTAACTTCCCTTCTCAGACTAAGAGCGTGGAGGGAGATGAAGTTCCAAGAAATGTGTATTTACTTTGAGTAGATCTTTGAGCATGAGCCTTCCTTCACTGGCTACTTTCTCATAAGAAGCCACAGAGTTTTGGTTTGAGTCCCTACAGCCCCACTTACCAGTATGTAACTTTGTAGAATTTATTTAAGCTTTGGAAATTCCTGATAAATACTTTTTTTTCCAGTTTTGCTGCACATTAGCGCCAGGAAACACATCCTATAATTAAGAATGCCTGTGCGGGAGCTTGGTATCTTTATTTTTAAACATCTACTTAATATCAGTATAACAGAAAATATTTACACTAAGGGATGAATCATCTATGTATCAATCAAAAGGTCATTCACCTATAGATTTGTTAAAAAATAAGGAACAATACAGAGTAAGAACTTAGTACATCTATTGTAGCCAGTATTCCTTTAGTGAATTGTCCTATATGTATTGTAGTTTTACTGCAGTTAAACAGAGCTGAGAACAAAATTCATAGATAGTTGAAACTGATTTTACTGTAAATACCTAGAGACCCATGGTATAAACATATGCCAAGGATTCAGACAGGTTTAAATGCATTCATCTCTTCTCAAAGAAATAAAAATTGAGTAAAAAAGCTACTCATCTCTCCCATGTATAATGTTCACTACTAAAAATTATAAATACATGCATATGCACAGCCATTAATCATGCAGTTAAGGAAAGTGATTCAAAGCTTCATGTCACTTGGCATCTTCTTAATACCATATCCATCATCAGATATTTTTGTCACTAAAGCATTCAACTTGTCAGATAAAGCTCTTTGCCTGGGGGAAATATAAGCCATGGCTTCTGTAATGAATGAAAATGAAATGATTCCCCACAGTATATTTCCAGCCTCTCTGGAAATAAAAATAACTAATTAAATAACCTCCTTTTAAAATAGGTCTGTGTCTGGCAGGCACTTTTCTTCAGTGGTAGAAAATCAGAATCTCTTACGGAAGAGTCTCGCATTAACACTGTGACAAATCAGATTACAACTTTAAAAAGCACATATATGATGAGAATTTTCCAACAAATTTATTATCCAAACAATGAATGATACATTTAGAATAAATGAAGAAGCTGTTTTAGCTGTTGGCAATTTTACTGAAGCAATCAGCAATACGTCATTTATTCAAGTGCATATCAGAAAATAAAGTACATTTATTCTGAACCCCCTATTTCCCTCCTGTGCAGGACTGCTGCCTTTTCTGCTTCAGAATGACAACATGAAAAAATGCTTTCATTTACTTTTTTAAATCTCCAAGGCCACAGACAGGATATACTGAAGAAAATTAATAAATTAGGTATATTTAAATGTGATCCTGGGGGTAAGGCAGAGATTTCTCTTCTGATAAATATCTAACTAGCATTAGAAAAACAAAATATTTAATGATCTGTAACTAAAAGAATATTTCTTCTTTATTATTTCATTTCTTCTAGATTGTAATATAATTACATTATATCACCCTTCTCTTTTTTGGATATTTTATTTACATTTCAGATGCCAATCCCTTTCCCCATTTCCCCTCCCCGGAAAACCCCTATCCCGTGCCCCCCCTTTTCCATTTGGCTTTTATACAATTTTTTTAATGTTATTCAAGGGCTTTATAAGTATGGTAATGCTCAATCAGAAGTGTAACCTAATACCCAACCTAGCTATGTAAACTATCTTTGACTAGTGGAGACACGTGAACTTCTGCCTCCATGCCCCCTCTCTCTTTCTCTCCCTTTTTCTCTCTCATTACCGAGCTTCTCATCTACTTCATCTTCTCCTCTCCTTACTCCATCTTTTCCTCTCGGTGCTCCTTTCCCCTAAGTTCCTCCTACATATTACCCTTCCTATTAAAATAAAGCTTTTCTCTCAGAATACAACTAGAGCATAATTATTCCTATTTGTACCAGTGAGGTACAAGATAGTCTTAATACCCAGTCCATCCTTTTGTTGACTAGCCAGAACCTCTGTCGTCTCTCTTGACTAGAACACTTAGTTTTGAACCTGGCTTTTTCTTGGCTTTAGAATGAATGTCAGCTGAGAACCCTCCACTCAGATCTTTTCTTTCAAACCTGGATTGGCTAAGAGTCTATAGGTCTTCAATGCCATCAGAAATGCAGAATGACTAAATTAACTGAATTTATGGGAAGCACTAAGCATAGCTTCTAAAACTTAGCCAATTTATAGAGACCGCTGAATGCCTGGACAACCCATATCCTACTGAACGTTGGAGCATCAAATCTTCAGCCTTCTGGCCCAAACTCATCTGACAGACTTTAGTGCTGCAGAATTATTAAGGGCTGGTTACTCTGTCTAGGCAGATATAATCAGTCTACTATTCTGAAAGTGTGTCCTTTTCTGGACAGTAATTTGTCTGTAGATGGAGAGAGGCAATTCTTGCCTTGTGGCTGTCTCACCACAACTGGAGTAACTCCAAGGATGCTCAATTTCTTCTTAGAATCCAAGACAGAAAGCTGTCAGAAGCAGACAGGTCTCTAATCAAAATGAACATTAATATAGAAATATTTGTGATGTCAATTCTATGGATTTCTGACGTTTTGAAATCCAACTATCCATGTAAAATAACCTGGACTGTTGTCTGTTATCTCCTCTCAGCTATTTCTAAATAAAATATAGAAAACACCCTAACAATAGACTCAAAGTCATGAATTTGCTATAGTCCGTTAACTCACAGGCTATTCATCCCAAGTCAGTTAAAAAAGTTAAAGAAGGACTGGGTCTAAGCCTTGTATTTCTAAATGTGTTATACAGGCACAATGCCCATGAGAGTATCAATATTCATTTCACTTTCATATCAATAAGAAGCTTATGCCAATGAAAACCTTAAATTTGAAATCCAAGTGAATTTTGTACCATTTAAGAAATTATAACTTCATCTTGATACTAAATTATACAGATTTCTACCAATAGGTTATGGCTATGCCATAAATCCTAGCTAATCCTCCCTGTTCCAACAAAACCACTACTTTTCCCCAGAGAGACAGCCCCATATTAACCACCTTAGTCCCCAAGCCCGGGGAATAGGGGCGCTGACTCTTCTTTAACTTCTTCAAGCTGATTACGGGCGTTGAGATATTAGAAGAGGGGTGGGGGGAAGAGTAAATTGATAAGCTTCTGATACTGTGTCTTCACTGCACCCAGATGGAATTCCCAGACACCGGAGATTTGAATAGGTCTGTCATGGTTTCTTTTTTAACTACTTTTTCTTACTTGTATATGTGTGAATGTGCATGTGTGCATGCATGTGTAAATATGTGTGTGTACATGTACACTCATAAATACAATCCACTCACTGTTTATTGTTACTTCTATGTATATATGTGTGTATGCATATACATTCCTTTATACATATATTTATGTGTGAATACATATAATCCACTCATCTGTGTAATGTCACTCAGGTTTATACACACACACACACACACACACACATATATATATGTTTATATCTATCTATCATCTATCTATCTATCTATCTATCTATCTATTTAGATATCTACACAAGTTTGTGTAATGTCACTTGTATATGTGTGTCTGAATCTCTGTGTGTTAATATACATACACAAATCATCTGATCAGTCTGTATAATGTCACTTGTATGTACATTTTCAGGACATTTTCACTTGTGATTTCTTTCATCATAAAGAAAATGGCATAGGTTTCATTCTCCCAAGATTCCATTGTACTATTTAAGCAGAATAAAGAACAATTTGTGTTAAATAAAAAGTTAAAAATGTACAAGAATAATAACAATATCAAGCAACCATATTTTGCAAAAGTCTAATTTCAGTAGGAAGACTGATCCTGAGTAGCAAGATTGTTGCAGGGCATGTGTAAGACACAACAGCAAATCTGGAGAAGTATTTGCCAAATAGTAAGAGTAAATTAAAGGCTCCAATCTGCTGTGGTTATTCTATTACAATCTGTGATATATTCTCTAGCACCTGCAAATTGTATACGTAAAGTTTATTTCAAAAGTAAAAGTAAAGCAGCCACCAAACTCTGAATATTGTGCCGAGCCACCCTTATTCATCTGGGTCTAACCCCACTAGCTTTAGTCTCTTCTCATTGTGTATTTACAGAGTTGTCAGAGAGATGAATCCAATATTAAGTGACACAGAAGTGTCACACTGTACAATGTTTCAAAAGGAAGAAAGTAGCAGTCTGAAATCAAGACACACATAAATGTTATTATTTACTTTAATCGAATAACTCTGTGAGTAATTTGAATGTTTAACTGAGCTCATTTCATCAAGCTCGGGAACTCACTGTCTTTGTTTCTGCCTCCTGGTTCTCATATGGCTCCCTTTAACTAACTCTGTATACTAAAGAAACTATCAGAAAATATCACTATTCACTCTCCTGAATCCACACTTTAAATTAATTTTAACATTAAGGATTGAGGGTCAACTAAATGAATGCTTACTAACCTTTAGTAATAACATACTAAATATTTTAGAATAAATTTTACCCAGAAATCAGTATCTAAAATACATTTTAAATTAGTATTTATCACTTTTACCTGTCACACTTTTCCTGTAATTTCAATTAATTTTGTCAATCCTGGGATATAAGAAACTCTTACGTCCGTATTGTAACTTAAAAATAAACCCTTAAATTTTCTTTGCATATATATTTTTTGATACGCACTTATAAACCTATGTCTGACTTCCATGTCATTTTATACTTGTTTTATGACCTTTTTTGTATTTGGTCCTTTTCTGATGGGTTATCTGTTATATTCTCTATATCATAATCGCTACTGGCAGTAAAAGGTACTCAAATATGTAACTGGATCATTTTGATCAAGGCTTCGCATCATGGGTGGCATCTTCCTTTTCATCGTTCTCTACTTTATAATGAATACATTCTCACCTTAGTCTGAGACTTTTATGTTTCTATTTTTTTCATTCCTACCAGTGCCATCTAGACATGCTGATTCCCTCTAGATGAATATACCATACCTTTTACTGCTACCCTCCAAAGGTATGCTAATTGTGTCAGGATAAGCATTGTGATATAAAATTTTAGTCATACATGAATCAGAGTGCAAAATCTATAGAAATGATGATTTCTAGATTTTGACCATCAGTCTACCAAATTCAGATTAATACATGAGAATAAAGATTAATTCAATTTGTAATCCCTACTCTTGCTGTTCATTCCATGGAGTACAGGTTATGTTTGGTATAGATTCTATCTCATTCTTCCTTAATGTTCAAGGAGGGGGTTAATAAAAGGACTCAGTGGATAATGAAGCTTTCAACCAAGACTGAGCCTGATCACCTGAACCCAAAACATAAAGAATAACTGACACCAAGTTGATTTTTGACCTTTATATATGTGGTAATGTATACAAATCATCTTAGATATAAATATAATAAAATTATACATATAATATGTATAATACATATAATAACATTATATTTATTTATTTTATACATACACATAGTGTGTGGATTGGAAAGAGAAGATAAGTCAGTTAATAAATCATTTACAATACAAGCATGAGTACAACATTAAAATCCTTAGAAACCACAGGATTTCAAGCTCTGTCTGTAACCCCAGCGCTTCTGTAGTTAGATGTGTGTTAGAAACAGGAGAATTCCTGAAAGTCTGTGGGCCGGCTAGTATGGAACTTGTGAAAGTAAACAATAAAAAGACTATCAAACAAAGTCAAAGATAAATACAAAGAACAAACACACACATGTTCTTGCCTCTTTGCATAAGACACAGGTATAACATGCCTTAAGTCAGAGAGTTCTCATATTGCAGGACACAGCTTAGTGGGATCAATTTTAAAGCTGGCATTGTTTCAACCTGTAGATCCGGAAGCAAAGATGATAGTAAACTGTATAATTTAATGATTTCTTGCTTGCTGTTTACATTCACTCTAATGTAGGGGTCATTTTAGTATTTCTTCACATAAAAGTGTCCATTATGACAGAGCATTTCTTTTTGTTTATCAAAATAGCACAGAATAAATTGTAGAGGCGATTGTTTGTAATATTACTACATAGAGCATGAAATGAGAGTATGAGAGTGTCCTAACAGGATGAAAGGTCATTCGTAATTTCCAAATTATTATCATGATTTATCATGTATTTTGTACCTTAACGTTTTTTTTTTTTTTTTTTTTTTTGTGGTTGTTAAGTTTTCTTTCTAGTAGCTTTTATTTAATTTACACAATAATCCTTAGAACAAATAAGAAACCACTAGTTAAAACATTTACGTGCACAAGAGTGGGACATCCCTTTACAGTCCCATTTTCTACTACCTCCACTGTAACAACTATCCAAGGCTCATCATCTGCAATTATAATTTTCTAAAAATAAGTGTAAAATTAGTGAATTAATTGTAGTTACCTTCACATCTTACAGTCATTTGGGAAGGGAGTTTTTATCCTCCATTTTCATAAACATGGCTAATGAATAACATGAATTACTAACAGAAATCTATTTTGGAAACTCTCTTGTCCGACGTCATTAAGGTGGAAGAGTAAAGAAGAGAAAATTTTTATCCAGTAAGAAAAGCAGCCTTGTTACCACATTTCTTGGCTAGGCAGCTAATATAATTCCCAAAACTGCAAATAATTTTGGAAATAGAGAAACTGAAGCTAGGGTATAAAACAGTGGCTGTCTTTCATTTTAGTGTTGCTAAAAATGTGTAAGACTAACATGAAAAATATTCCATTTTTTCCTTTTAAAACTTCAGTTTAATTTGAATTAAATAGTTGTCTGTTTAAATGTTTAAGTGTTAGTCTCTGTTTGTTATTTTTCATCAATTATAATATAGAATTTTTTGCTGTCTTTCTCCCTGTTCCTTCCCCTACCCCAATTTCCAAAATATACTTTGCCTAGTGATCCAGGAATTTTGGTTGGTGTAGAGAGGAGACAGTAAATGCAATGAGAGAAATGTTTTTCCTGGGGAATAGAGATGAAAGGAAAGATTAGGCACACCTGAGAAAAGACACCAACAGTCCTTACATGGTAATAAGTACACATTATGTGCATGACCTTTGACTATATAGTGAATTTGAGTGAACCCAATTTATAAGGCGAAGGTAATTAAAACATATTCTTATGTTTTATGTTTCTAAGTATAAAAATACTTATGTTTCTAAGTATTTTCTGATATACACTAATTTTAATGAAAATAAAACGAATAAAATTTCAACATGTTTCCAAGGGTCATTGTCTCTTCCTATAACATGAGAGGTTTTTTAATAGGTTTCATTTAGTAATGAATGTGCCATAGACAAACATTTTTCCCTTTCATGCTGGCATATGAATTTCAGTGTAAAATTTTTTGCATACTTCTCACAGATTATTTTAAGACAAAATATCACCATAACTCACAGAACATAGATTATTTACCTTTTTGTAAATATGTCAAGCACTATTACAATACAATCAATACTATCTTCATGTCAATATTTATAGAATTTTACACAATTAATTAGCTCAAAGAAGCATGTAGAAGATACTCTGTCAAACTATTCTAACAATTAAATGTGATAAAAAAAAAATCTAACAACAACAAAACCAAACAAAACTCAACTGGAACTTTCCCATGCTGAGAAAAGGAGTTAAAAAGTACCTATGAATTTTTTTCCTACTCAAATATATTTTAAAAATTGATTGCCATTTTTCATTGTCAGTATTGTCTTCATATGCAACATGGTGACCAAATGCAACTTTATTAGGAGAAGCCACTTTAAGTGCAAATATTGTCGAACTGAGAAATTTCAATAAATAGATCTCATCGTGTCCAGAAAAGTAATAGAATAATAATGTGTGAATAAAAATTTCTGACAAACTACTTGACATCGAGCTGATAACATAGAAAGAGAGGTGAAAGGCACAAAGCTAAGCGATGCACCACTTTTCTTCATGCTTTGGTTTATTCATAACTTGACAATGACCCTCCTTTTATTCAGGTAAATTAGGTGGTTCTATTTGTCACAAATCAGAGATGCCAGACCAAGATCACAGCACAATACTTCAACTGTCTTTGCATCAAAGATCACGTACTATATATATTTTTCAATTAGCCTTGCCTAGCAGCATAATTACATTTATAGAGCCTTTGCAAAGGCTTGATTTGTTAGATAGCCAATCACTGTTACTTTATATCAGTATCCATGTAAATTAATTTTGTTAAACAAAGTTTAAGCAATTGACAGAAATGTAGACTTGCAAAATATATGCTGCATTAAGTATTAGGTATAAATGAATCTAATATTTAAAAAAGAAAGAAATTTCAAAATCATACTTAATTTCATATTTTATCCTAAATTAGTTACTTAAAGCTGATAAAAATATTAACTAGGAAGTTATTTACAGATACTTGTGAGATAGCTTCGGGGTTAAGAGCACTGGGCACTGTTGCAGTGAACCTGAGTTAAACTCCTAGCATTCACCTGGTGGTTCACAACTACCTCTAATTCCAGTTCTTCTGACTTCTATAGCACGCAACACACATGCAGGTAATCATTTACACACATAAATTAAAATAAATAATCATTAAAAAACATTTACAGATGTGGATCCCTTCCTCCACTGAGGTAATAATTGATATACATTTAGTTATACTTGAGGTGATGTTTTAAGACCTGCCATGTGGAAGAGGCAGCATGACACTATTCCTGCTCCTGGAGCATGGAGCAGAGCTAGCAGTTGTTGTAGACATGGGGCTCGTTTGTATAATAGTGTTCACAATTTACTTTATATTCCTTCTTTGGGAGATGTTCTCTGTGCCAAGTATAATGAGTTCATGATAATTAGAAACAACATGTGTCTGGGAGATGAGGGTGTGTCTGGTGTTCCTCAACAAAAATGGTAAATGCTGTGACCTTCAGGACTGCCCTTAAGGCTGCCAAGAAAAACTCTGGAAACCAGAGTTCAAAAATACTTAATTTCTCAACTATGTAAAACATGAGGATGCAATATGAATTATATGAGGGGTTTCATGGACCAATAAGAACAGAGGCAACTGCACTATGAACCAACTTGTAAGAAGGATATTTATAAAGGAGATAAAGAGAATTGGGGAGTGGTGATCACAGGGCAAGATTCCACCCAGCTAAATTTATTGTTTATCCTTTCAAAGGCAGGCAGATTCTTGAGTTCAAGGTCAGCCTGGGGCACACCTAGTTTAGGCCCACATGTGGTGGGACTGATGACCTCAGAGTCATATTCCACCAAGGTAGCTTATTCTCTGTGCTGCTTACAAAGGCAGGCAGACCACAGAATTCCTTGCTATGTTAAAAAAAATGTACTTGCTGTCTTTTCTGAGAATCAAGGGGCTAAGGTCGTAAACTGTTGATTTGTGGGATAATCAAAAGGAAACCTGGGGTGGATAATTGAATTGATAGGCAAATGAAAGACTGAGCTTTGGTCTGCAAGAACTGAGCTGTGTGGAGATCTTTGGAAAGCTGTCGTGAGCAGAAGACAGGCTGTGCTGTCATCTTATACCCATGATTGACTTCTAGTCATTCTGTTCACCACTCCCAAACACACAGCTTCCTCAGAATCCCTCTCCAAGCTGAATCTGGCCCTTGGTAGTGATGATTATGAACCAAGGACACTTTTCATGAACTCATGCAGCCATATGTTGTTATACAGAATCTGTGTGAAAGACACTGCAAATCCAATAACTCAATTAATATTAACATCTATGTGGATGATTGATGAAGGGATTCAGACAGGACAGGGATGGTGGCAGTGAAATTATGTTAAGAGTGTTCATCAGTAGGCTTCAATTTGTACTTTAATAACAGGTTAGAGTTAATAGATGATATCTTCTCTTCATAGGTTACTGCTCTCTAAACTGACTGTGAGTTCATACAAAGATCATTCTTGTTAATAAAACTTGTAAACAAAATGACAAAAATGTAGTTAATGCATTTCATATTCTGATTTATTTAAATGGGTAATTTATGCATAGGGCAGGAAAACAAAACTCAGTAGAAATAACAGGAATGAACTGACTTTCAGTAAAAATTCTAACTGATGGCTTTTATCTCCAAAGCTTCACTCGTTTCATACAGAGGATACGTATATGGTTATAGATTAACCAAGAACTCAGGATTATAAGTCCTTTCTGTGACAGACCAACTTCTTAGCTGGTGTTGATAATACTTTTCAGAACAATACCTTTAAATCAATAGAATTAAATATAAGGGACCACAAGTAAATATCAAAGTGCGTGCTTTCAAATGTGTAATATATAAATATCTATTAAAACATAATTAAAGGAGCTAATAACTTGGCTTGAAAAATTTGTATTAGAAATAATATCATTGAGACTTTTAGACATTTAATTCACATATAGGATGAAATGAAAAGTGTGTGATATCTGCTACTAACAAAATCATACATTCTGCTAATATTTTTAGATGTCATTTCCTATATTATATTGAAAATTTACAGGGAAATCCTTGCCCAACAATAAGACATGTATATAATTTATAGTCTTATTAGGAAACTCTTAACAATTTAAATATGTTTTTTTTCATGAACCTATATCCACTATGCTTTGAGGTCCTTTTGCCTGGATTAAAATTTTAGTGGAACACATGTAAACGAATGTGACCAATAATGGAGTGAGTAATGTTTGCAGGATGGTGTTTATGTTCTATTAAACCAGAATCTAAATCCATAAAATGTCACCAACATGACTGTTCAAACATGTGCTCAGTATGACAATAATGGACATACCAACTGAACAGGAAAAGCCCATGAGACCTTAACCACACACAAAGAGCCTTAGATGACTAAAGAAAGCTGGGAGCCAGAAAGGTAGTCTTCCACAGGGAAAAACAAACCAGTTGCTTTTCAAAAGCCAAATGGTCAGCTCTGAAAACCCATACAAATAACATTATATGGTAGTCCATGGTTTCTATAACAGTTTTCATGGATATTGAAACATCCCACTCTGTTCCTTAAGCAAGAAGGTCAACAACCAAAAGAGCTTCAGGAAATCTTAGATTCATGAAACCTCCCTCTGCCATAGTGAACAATAAATGCTGCAAAGAAAATTCAAACAGGGTGAGCTTCAAAGTAAACTTCTGAGGATAAATCAGGTACCTAGAAGAAACAAGAAAACAACGGAGCAGAATCAAGAGAGTCAAATAAACTGAGTCACTTAGAAAAGACTCTCTAACTTGTTGAGCTGACTATAGGCTGTGTAGTGTACTCCAGCTTCCCAGATTGTTTGAAGTAACCTGTTCTAGGGTTGGCAAGGATGATGTAGTTGTCTTTGAGTCATTTCTCTACCTGTAAGTAAATCCTAACCCATACTTCTTAAGTAACTTCAATAAAATTCACTGGTTCATTATGTTAAACTTTGGTGGTATTTGTACTTTTGTCTGTCATGGGATCCCTGTCTGGGAAGAGTAGACCTGTTTTATGTCTCCCCACCTCTGTCACATAACAGCAAGAAAAAAAAAAAAAAATATATATATATATATATATATATATATATATATATATATATATTTTACACACACACACACATACACACACACACACTAGTAAACTAGTGAATAAAAATGGCCATGCATTTGTAGCAGAATGGAAAAGGCATGTGCGAGAATTTGGAGGGAAGAAAGGGAAGGGAACAATGTTGTTATATTTTAATTTCAAGAATAAAAAAATTGAAAAAATAAAAGAATGACTATTAATTATACTAGAATACAGGGATAATTCTATGAGAAAAGGAGATGGTAGTATTAAGTTATTATTTGGTAAATAAATATAAAGTGATATTTATAGATGACAGTCATTTAATAGATATCACCAAATTTTGATCTGCTTGAATGTACTAGAGAGAATGTAAACTGAATTTCAGGATTCCTCTTGAGTTCAGAGCTGTGTTTTTCATTCTGGGTGTTTGGTGGTTAGATAATAGTGCTGTGTATTTATAGACTTTCTTATACGCGTCTTGTTCTTTCCATTTTTCTTGTCAGAATAGTTTATTTTCTGCCCTGATCCAGTTTTTCTTGAAGTTTAGAATTGCACTCACTGACTTTGTGCTGGCTTCATTCTTTTTATAGAACCATACTCCTCAAGTTCAATTTACTTTTAGGTTGGATATTTTATGTGTCTGTTCCTTTAGAGTTCTAAAAAGAAAGTGTATTATTGACCAGATAAAGCTATTCAGGTGACTATTATGAAATTTATTTTTAGGACCTTAGCTGCTTTAATGGCTCTGTAGAGTTTAAGATATGCTCAAAGTAGCATGTCCCTTAACCTGGGAGGTTTTCTGTGGTTTTTACTTCTTACTAACACCTGAACAATCTTCTATCCTAAATTCTTCTCTGCCTCACACTTACAGGTACATACGGATCATTAATGGCTTGATCTTAAGTGAAAAAAAAAAATCCTCTCATAGGCTCTATTTTATCTACCAAGTCTTCTGTAAACATTAATTTCCTTGTTCTTTTTAGTTAATTCTTCTTTCATTTTTCTGATTATTATTTTGTTTTGATTTTAAATTTCTGAAACAGGACGTCATTAGCTCAGGGTTGCCTTCAACCCATGATGTATATAGCCAAGGGTAGCCATGAACTATTGAGCTTCCAGTTTCTACCTCCTAAGTGCTGAAGTGAGAGCTTCAGATCATTTTTTACTGTTGTTTTACACACACACACACAAACACACATACACACACACGCACACACACACTTTTTCAGATAAAAACTACTAATCATTAGCAATCTCATGTACTTAACACTTGTCATTTCTTCTCTTGGTAATGCTGTCTAGTCTTCCATAATTTTTATTAATAGATCAATTTTAATGAACATGATTCTAGAAGTATGTTAATAGTTATTTTGCTATTGATATATAATTATTAATACATTATTTTCAATATTAATATAATATATGACTATCAAATATCTTAATGGAAACATATAACTTGTAACATTACTATTTTAAACTTTCAAGTAGGTAAACAAAAACATATTTATACCTCCACAAGACAGGCTTGGCCCCCCAGTTGAAGGATGGGGTCACCAATCCATCTCAAAAATTTTAACCCAGAATTGTTCTTGTCTAAAGGAAATGCAGGGACCAAAAATGGAGCGCAGACTAAAAGAAAGGCAATTCAGATACTACCCCACCTAAGATTTCATTCAATCTACAAACAACAAACCCCTGACACTATTGCTGAACACCTGACACTATTGCTGAGGACAAGAAGTGCGTGCTGACAGGAGCTTGGTATGGCTGTTTCCTGAGAGGTTCTATCAGAACCTGACCAATACAGATGACAAATGCAAATACTCATAGGCAACCATCGGACTGACCCCTGGGACCCCATGGAAAAGCTAGGGAAAGGACTAAAGGAGCTGAATGGGATTACAACACCATAGGAAGAACAATATCAACTACTGGACCACTCAGAGCTCCCAGGGACTAAACCACCAATCAAAGAGTGCACATAGAGAGATCCATGGCTCCAGATATGTATGTAGCAGAGGATTGTCTGCCATCACTGGGAGGGGAGGCCCTTGGCCCTGTGGAGGCTTGATGCCCCAGCATAGGGGGATGCTACAGCAGTGAGGCTGGAGTGGAGGTGCATCATCATAGAGACAAAGGCAAGGTGGGGTGGGATGCTAGAGTTGTGGAGGGGAAACCAGGAAGGGGGATATCATTTGAAATGTAAATGAACAAAATGTTTAATGAAAAAAAATACATATTTACAGCAGCAGTTTCTTTATGGTTAGATAACAGTTCTAATCCATAGCAAATGTAATTAGGTCTTATTTTTACTTCATTTTATTTTATATTTTTGCATATGATTGATTTCCACACAGTTAATATACATGATGTACTATACATGATATGTAGTGATCTTTTGGGGGCTGTGCTAGAGAACAAATACATGAGTTAGTTTATGTGTAAAGGAAAGATACATCCTTCCTAGTTGAAAGGGTGTTCCTAATCCATATAGGGTGCTGTGGTCTCCATATCTGAGTTTTATCACCTAAGGATCTCTGAGCAACTACCCACACCTCAATAACTAGCAGCCCTACTTCTTTCAGCTGTTCTAATGACATACCAAGGCAGAAAGAGGGCTATTGTGTTTGTATCTCTCTCAGTGGAGCAGATGCCCTGTTTTCAGAACTGCGAACTTGGCCTTTGCACTTACATACTGCTGAACTTAGTCCCTCTTAAGCATACTGAGTCACTGAAAACATTTTGTAGGAATCCTGCACATTGTTTCTATAATTGTCAAATTTGGCTCCAGGTTGCAGGCAAAATTTACCACAACAATTTGAAACCTTTGAGAACTCGAGAAATAATGCTATCATTTGAGTTATTGTCGTTATTGAGGGAACGATTGGGGACCATCTGTTTCCTTTGTCCATCTGAGAAAGACATGAATCCCTACTGCTTATAGTTGAGATAACATAGGAAATCATTTGGGGTTTGGGTGTAATTTCTCATTATAAATTAACGCTTTGAAGCTCACACTATTCATCAGGAAGTAAATTTGTCCTGTGTGTCCAAGAATGTGCTTTCACAAAGTGTAGAGCATAATGTGCAATGTCAATGTTTGGTGACTAAATTGTACCAAACAAGTGACTAATGAAAAAAATACATGTACAGTAGCAGTTTCTTTATGGTTAGAAAATAGTTATGTCTTATATTTACTTCATTTTATTTTTTTTGCATATGATTGATTTCCATACAGTTAATATACATGATGTTCTTTGTTTAATCAGGTCCCAGGCTTCTAGACCTGGAATAACTTCTTTTAAAATATTTTCCTTATGAAATATTTTCACTTTTGATATTGCATATGCTTTAAGTTCTTTAATACATTCACATGCTGAGAGCCCAAATGATAAGTGAAATAATTCATATTTTTAATCTGATAAAAGTAGAATATATATATATATATATATATGTGTGTGTGTGTGTGTGTGTATATGGACTATATATAATATATTATGTATATATATGAGACTATATATGAGACATGTAACCAATCAAGCTATACATTTCATGAGCAAAAAATTCAGTTAGGTTTTCATAAATTCCTCATCTCTATGTACCTCATATGTCTTGCTTTGCATTTTGAAACATGATAGTATAATTTACCATAGAGAGTAAATAAAAGGCTAACATTCAATTTCAAGACATATACAATGTAATAATAGAGGAACATTTCCATATATTAAATTTTAAAGTTACTGTATAGTACATTAATTATTTGCAAGTCGATAGTAAGATAGGAAGAAATGTACATATAATTCGATTTTTTAGAGGTATTTGATGAGTCCAAGGAAGTCTAGGAAGCATCTGATATTTGTTTCTCTTTTACTTTCTTATCATTTTAAGGAACAGCAGGTAACTTTTAAACTCTGATTGTCTACAAAAATCTGTGGGGGTAACATGGAAATTCATATCCAGAGGCATCTGATTGAAGATGGAACTTATGTGTCAGCATTGCAAATCCTACTGAGTATTGCCCTCAGGTCATTTCTGTGTGTGTTTATTGGAGAGACCTCACCTTGCAGGGATGCTGGAATCCTTTCTTGCCTTGAGGACTATCGATGCACTCTCACAGTACACTGTGTGTCAATATTTTACTTTTTTTCTTAACTGCCCCACTGTTTCACATATGTGAAAATCAAAAAGTAAAATATGTGCACATTCATGATATAAAATTTTATATACTTTGGATTTAATTTATGTGAAGATTAATGCTGAGAAAAAATTGTATACACTGCATAATGGATTTTTTTTTTTTATGTTCACAAAAATAGCCAACCTGAAATTAATGGTGTTTCTTCTGTGTTACCGAAGTTCTGGATTCATCCTTATACTGTATTTCAAGCAAAATAGAGTAATCCTAAATTAAATTTGCTGATGTTTATGAAAACAAAAATAAATACTTAACCATCTTGCAAATTTCGGTAGCATAACAGGAATAAGAGATACTGATTGTGAATGAGCATTACTGTGTTTCCCCTTAACCATTGTTACACTTATATTCACATTTCAAAAATATAAATTTTATATTTTAAGTCAAGAATCACAGGAGATTAGTTTATAAGATAGTTTTTAGATGGGGATTGCATTGAATCTGTAGATTGCTTTAGTTAAGATGGCTAGTTTTACTAAATTAATCCTGTCAATCCACGAGCATGGGAGATCTTTCCCTCTTCTGAGATCTTAGATTTCTTTCTTCAGAGCCTTGAAGTTCTTGTAATACAGATCTTTCAGTTGCTTGGTTAGATTCACACTAAGGTATTTTATATTATTTGTGACTATTGTGAAGGGTGTCATTTCCCTAATTTCTTTCTCAGCCTGTTTATCCTTTGAGTAGAGGAAGACTACTGATTTGTTTGAGTTGATTTTATATCCAGACACTTTGCTGAAGTTGTTTATCAGGTTTATCAGTTGTTTATCAGTTCTCTGGTGGAAGTTTTAGGGTCACTTAAGTATACTATTATATCATCTGCAAATAGTGAAACTTTGACTTCTTCCTTTCCTATTTGTATCCCTTTGACTTCCTTTTGTTGTCTAATTGCTCTGGCTAGGACTTTCAGTACTATATTGAATAGGTAGGGTGAGAGTGGGCAGCTTTGTCTAGTCCCTGATCTTAGTGGGATTGTTTCAAGATTCTCTCCACTTAGTTTGATGTTGGCTACAAGCTTGCTGTATATTGCTTTTACTATATTTAGGTATGGGCCTTTAATTCCTGCTCTTTCCAAGACTTTTAACATGAAGAGATGTTGAATTTTTTCAAATGCTTTCTCAGGATCTAGTGAGATGATCATGTGTTTTTTTTTCCTTTGAGTTTGTTTATATAGTGGATTACATTGATGGATTTCTGAATATTGAACCATCCCTGCATTCCTGGGATAAAGCCAGGTCGATCATGATGGATGATTGTTTTGATGTGTTCTTGGATTTGGTTTGCGAGAATTTTACTTTGTATTTTCCCATCGATATTCATAAGATTTGTTTGAAATACTCTTTCTTTGTTGGGTCTTTGTGGGGTTTAGGTATGAATGTGATTGTAGCTTCATAGAACAAATTGGTAGTGTTCCTTTTGTTTCTATTTTGTGAAATAATTTGAAGAAAATTGGTATTAGGTCTTTCTTGAAGGTCTGATAGAATTCTACACTAAAACTTTCTGGTCCTGGGCTTTTTTGGTGGGGAGAGTTTTAATGACTGCTTCTATTTCTTTAGGGGTTATGAGACTGTTTAAATGATTTAACTGCTCCTGATTTAATTTTGGTACTTGGTATCTGTCTAGAAAATTGTCCATTTCATTCTGATTTTCCAATTTTGTTGAGTATAGGCCTTTGTAGTAGGATCTGATGACTTTTTGAAATTTCTCAGTTTCTGTTGTTATGTCTCTCTTTTCAGTTCTGATTTTATTAATTTGGATACTGTATTTGTACCCTTTGGTTAGTGTGTCTAAGGGTTTATCTATCTAGTTGATTTTCTCAAAGAACCAGCTCCTGGTTTTGTTTGTATTTTTTATAGTTCTTTCTGTTTCTACTTGGTTGTTTTCAGTCCTGGGTTTGATTATTTGCTGCCATCTACTCCTCTTGGGTGTATTTGCTTCTTTTTGTTCTAGAGTTTTCAGGTGAGCTGTCAAGTTGTTAATGTATTCTTCATGGAGATAGACAGAGCAATTTGCAAATTCATTTGGAATAACAAAAAGCCCAGGATAGAGAGAATTACTTTCAACAATAAAAGAACTTCTTGGGGAATCACCATACCTGACATCAAACTGTACTACAGAGCAATAGTGATAAAAGCTGCATGGTATTAGTACAGAGACAGGCAGGAAGATCAATGGAATAGAATTGAAGATCCAGAAATGAACCCACACAACTATGGTCACCTGATCTTTGACAAAGGAGCTAAAACCCTCCAGTAAAAAGAGGACAGCATTTTCATCAAATGGTGCTGGTTCAACTGTAGGTCAGCATGTAGAAGAATGCAAATCAATCCATTCTTATCCCCTTATACTAAGCCCAAGTCCAAGTGGATAAAGGACCTTCACATAAAATCAGATATACTGAAACTCACAGAAGAGTAGGTGGGGAAGACCCTCGAATACCTAGGCACAGGGGGAAAGTTCCTAAACAGAACACCAATGGCTTATGTTCTAAGATCAAGAATTGACAAATGGGACCTCATAAAATTGCAAAGCTTCTGTAAGGCAAAGGACACTGTCAACAGGATAAAAGGGCAACCAACAAATTTGGAAAGTTTATTACAAATCCTAGATCCAATAGAGGGCTAATATCCAATATATAGAAAGAAGTCAAGAAATCATACTCCAAACAACCAAATAATCCTATTAAAATGGAGTACAGAGCTAAACAAAGAATTCTCAACTGAGGAAACTTGAATGGCCAAAAAGCACCTTAAGAAATGCTCAACATTTATAGTCATCAGGGAAATGCAAATCAAAACATCCCTGAGATACCACCTCATACCTGTACTGAATGATTCCGATCAAAAACTCAGAAGATAGTAGATGCTGGCAAGGATGTAGAGAAAGAGAAACACTCCTCAATTGTTGATGGGATTGCAAGCTGGAACAACCACTCTGGAAATCAGTCTGACGGTTCTTCAGAAAATTGGACATAGCATTACCTGAGGACCCAGCTATACCACTTCTGGGCATATACCCAGAAGATGCTCCAACATATAACAAGGAGATATGCTCCACTATATTCATAGCAGCTTTATTTATAATAACCAGAAGCTAGAAAGAAACCAGATGTCCTTCAACAGAGGAATGGATACAAAAAATGTGGTACATTTACACAATGGAATATTACTCAGCTATTCAAAATAATGATTTTGAGAAATTCTTAGGTAAATGGATGGAACTAGAAAGTATCATCCTGAGTGAGGTAACCCAATCGCAAAAGAACACACATGCTATTTACTCATTGATAAATGGATATTAGCTCAAAAGCTTGAAATAGCCAAGATTCAACTCACAGACCACATGAAGCTCATGAAGAAGGAAGACCAAGTGTGGGTGCCTCGGTCCTACTTAGATGGAGTACCAAAATATTAAAGCGAGCAAATATGGAGACAAAGTGTGGGACAGAAACTGAAGGAGGGGGCATCTGGAGACCATTCTACCTGGGTATCCATCCCATGTGCAGTCACCAAAGGTAGATGCTGATGTAGATGTCAGGAAGTGCATGCTGACAGGAGCCTGATATAGCTGTCTCCTTAGAGGTCTGCCAGAGTCTGATAAATGGGTTCCCAATGGAGGAGTTAGAGAGAAGGCTGAAGGAGCTGAAATTTTTGTGGCCCCATGAGGAGAGCAATAATACCAACCAACCAAAGCTCCCCATGGTCTAAACCACCAGCCTGGGAGCTCATAGGGAGGGACCCATGACTCCAGCTGTATACGTAGGGGCAGATGGCCTTGTTGAGCATAGGTGGGAGAAGAGATCCTTGGTCCCATGAAGGCTGGATACCGTGTGTGGGAAATTGGTGGGTGGGGAGTTCAGAGTGGGAGTGGTAAGTGGGAGCATATCCTCATAGATGCAGGAGAAGGATGGATGAGATAATGTAGTTCCTGGTTGGGAGAGGGAATGGGGTAAGGATATAAACTCTGAAATGCAAATATAATATCCAATAGAAAGACACATCTTTTTAGGAAAAAAAAAAGATAGTTTTTTAATGTATAAATATTGCAAGCCATAATTGTCATGATTCTAAATGAAGTTTTTTGATTACGTATTACCAGGGCATACTTGCATACAGACATTATATATATATATATATATATATATATATATATATGATGTCATATCATGGATACATTTCACTCTACTGCTACCATAAAATTCCTGATTCTCAATAAAAGGGCATATATTGGTCCTTCTCCTTAAATAATACATTTTATAGGTGTGAGATTTATTAGAGAACATGTCTATGAGAGCCTTGCAGAAGTCCTGAGGGTGCTGAGTCTGCCTCTGTACACAGGACTATTTCTTGGAATATATTGGCCTTACAGCTCTCTTAAATGACCACGTTGCAGCCACTGAATCTTTAAGTTCACTTGTATTCAATTTCATAATTTCCCACTTCATTTGGATATGGGTGTTCTGCTATTCAGGGAACAGGAGTTTGGTCCTTTAGAGGGTCCTGATCATAAGTTCCTTATTTTGCAAATTGGTATGAGAGGACTTGGTAACAAGCCTGTGTGAACCCTGGCTACTGCACACTTTAGCCTTTCAAAGGGATCCTTAATTCCTGTTAATGCCAGTATGGGACAAGCTCTTTTTGATGGAGGTAAAGTAGTAAGAATGGAGCTTTCATGAAATACAAAAATCATTCTTGTATGGAAAAAACTTCCTGTATCCATATGGCATCTCATGTCATCGAATAAGCACAGATTAAGAATAAGGTAAATATCTTTGTCCAGCTCTATGATGTGGATATTGGCACAGAAGACAACTCACCTAAAGCAACACATTGACAGTTATAGCTTGTTCTTTCAGTACAGGTAACACCAGGCAATTCCATAATCATGATGACAATGCTATGGCAGGTTTTCTCGTATGTCTTTTTTATGAACTTCTCATTTCCATTATCCTCCTTTTTACTTTTTCTTGTTAAAAACTACTTTATTTTGGTCTCATTTAAAATATTTCTTCTCTGATGCCTGTGTCATAGCTTCTCCTGTTGGTCAATTTTATTATCAGATTCTATATTTTTATTTTCACACCATTAATCTGCACAATGCATGATAGTCAAGACTGATTCCATTCTATTGTTACTCCCTAGAAAGAAGGTAGCTTGATGTAATTGCAGAACAAATTAATTTATTCACAGACGTTATAAAACCTCATACATATATAGGCATGCCAAGAATGGTCTAGTAAACAATTGTCACTAGTTTGTTTAATCACATGCTTGAATATATTTAGGTTTGTTTGCTTTTACTTACATCTAATTTCTTTCCAATCAGGAATGATTGTTTTTAAAAAACTTATCTTATATGAAATGTATGTTTAAAATATACCTTTAATCTGTATCAATTCAATTTATTAACATATTAATTGCACACATAAAAGGTATTATAGAATTTTCCATACACATTTATTATATTTAGTAGCCATTACTCTCACTTATTGTTTCTCCCTTCTCTTGGTGGTAACTTTCTTTTCCTTAAGTATTTACAATATTAGTATATTCCAGCTCACTTTACCCATACTAGTTATTATCAAGAAAACCATTGACAACAAATGCTGATAAGGTTTCACGGGAAAAGGAATTTTATACTCAGGATTGGTGGCTATATAAATTGGAGCAGTCACTATGAATGTTCCTCAGATTAGTAAAAACCAAATTATCCCATGTTTCAGGCATACTACTCCTGTGTATACACTTGAAGGTATACAAGCAAATATACCACGGGCCACATGTATATCCATATGGCAATGTTCACAAGAGTTGAGCTGTAGACTTGATCTATTTACCTGTCAACAGAAAACTGGAAAGAGAAAATGGTATACATTCTGGGTAGTATATTTACAATGAACTTTTATTCTGCCGTATAAGGAAGAAGTAATTTATATCATTTTCAGGAAAATTGATGAGAATAGTGTATCTGGTGAAATAATCTAAAATCAAAAGAGAAATAATATAATAATTTCTCAAATACAGAATACAAGTTTCAATAAAAATTCTTTCAAAAACCATTTTAAATAGAAAATTAAAAGCAAAAGTACATAATCATAAGATGTGGCCTGATGTTTAATGTATATATATATATATATATATATATATATATAATGCATGAGTTTTAAATCAAGTTAAATCTATCTATTCAGATAGTTATCATTTCTTCTAGATAAAAACATTAGAATCATCTATTTGAAACATTATATTCTTCTTGTTTCTCATCACTCTAATATCCAATTGCTCTTCAGATCTTTGTGCTTATATCCATACCTTCGTAAAACATGATCACCTCACCTATATTATTCTCAACCTCCATAGCTCAGCCTTTTTATGCTTAACATATGTCTGAGATTACAAGGCGTTGTCTGTCTGTCTGCGTTCTTTCACTGCTGGATTTCTTAAGAGCTATGTAATATATATATATATATATATATATATATATATATATATATATATATCCATGTTTAATATGTAAGAAGACACCACATTATCATCTCCACATGTACTGCTTCGATTTGCCATTTGTTAAGTATTTAAATAAAGAACAATGATAGCTGAACATAACCACCAACACATAAACACAAAAAATAATTTTGGGGTTAGTGTTTAGAAAACATGTTGACAACATAGTTAAAAGGAGAATGAAGAAAAATAGTGGCAAGTGATGTCTTCTGCAGTGACTTTAGTTTGGTTATGAATGTTCATCCTTGTAAACATGGAGATGTCTCATGATTTTCTAACCTTATTCTCCTTAAGATTGTGTTCGGTGAGACATTATCATTGACTTTTATAAGCATTGTTCTTGATCAAATATACTGTTATTAAACACAGGTGAATTGTTTCAGTAAGTAATAAACATTTAAATTAAAATACATTTATAATATAAATATATGAAGATAGCCAAGGGTTCATTACTATTGTAATTTTTATCAACTAAGAAAATCCTTGTGAGATGGTTTCAGGTATTTATTAATAACCCATATTACAAATATATTTCATATATGCTAATAATATACTGTCCATCAGTAGAAATTCATTTATAGATGAGGAATCTGAGGCTCAAGAGGAGCAATTAACTTGTTCGGAGTATAGAGAAAGGACAGAAGTGAACATTTTAATTCCAGTTCTATTTGAATGCAGAGCCCGTGTTCTTTTCTTCAGTATTGCCACAACTATTTAAGGTCATTTTTCAAATGCAGGTGCTTGAAAGTATGTGGTGTGATACTCATTCCATTGTCCCACAGTTAGCAGAACCATATCATATGTAGGATTGCAGGTTATGCAGCTTTAGCTAGCTGGGATTCAGTCCAAACAGAAGTTTACTATCCATGCATCCCTAAGGAAATTACTTAATAACTCACTAGCTCAATTTTCTCGGTAAAGTGGAACTGGAATTAGAAATGACCTACTTCAAATAGCTCTTAGAGGATTAAGTAAGACACTTTATAAATTACTTAGAAGAGTACTTGACATACAATGACATCTAAAATGGAGATCAACATTATCAGATAATTATTGGGAAAAGTTGTAGTTTATCAAAAATGTTTGTCATTAAAAAATCATCTTTACAAGGTCATCAGTATAGTGTAAATGGTACAACATACATTCCACACGTATTTATAAAATCAACATTCTCACTGAGTAAGACCATGTTGACAGAAATATATTTCCTCATACACACTACTAGCACAAAGACAAATTCACACATCTGTACCTACTAAGTAGATATTGTATTTATTTGGGTAATAGTAAATGTTTCTTTATTTGATAGTGAATGTTCTGGTTGTGACTATTCAAAAATGAAGGTAGAAAAATCTAATTTTTAATTTTCAAAATCTTTCTACACACACCACCTTTTGTTATAGTCATAGAAGAAATTTTAGAGTAAAGGTCTATAGAATTATCTACACATTTTGTTTATCTGAAAGCTAGATCAGCTTGACATTTCAAATGTCACTTTATTTTCCACGGAAAAGTTTAGGCTTTGTTTTTAATACCTCCCCTTCTCCAACTTATCTGAGTCTTAATTCTTTTTCAGTATAGTGTTCAGGAATTAAACATTATAAGAACTCCCTGGGAAGCTATTTTAATTTCCACAAATAGTGTCAGTGATGAAAATGCATTTGAGTGTCATTCGTGAAATTTAATTATGTCACATTTAAACACTCAAGAGGGAAGTGTATATGGCTGTTGTGAGAAGAAAAATAATTCAACAGACAAAAACAAGTCTAGTTATTTTTAGATTAGTTAACTAATATTTTCTCTCTTCCCATTGCATTATCCAAATTTAAATATCACAACCAGTTAAGCATACATGACAAAACCGATCAGTTCTCATAAGGATGGGTTTGTTGTTGCAGAACCTTATCGTTTTTCTCCTGGGTGTTTATGAAAATACCATTTTGGGCTTCTGAGAATGTCATTGAAAATAACCAAGGGAATCTACACAAAGCCTTTAATGGGAGGAATTTTTGTTATATGTAATAAATATTAGAGGAACACCTAAGTGATATTCATGCCAATCAAAGGTAATTTCAATAGAAATAAAAAACACTAAATTTTAATCAAATTTTACAATCAATAAGTAGAGAAAAACACATGTCAAAGCAAGTGTGTTGTATGAACTGTGGAAAAATCTAACTTAACATTATTTATTTTGCCTTGGTATACCTATAAATATAGCGAATAAACAACTGCTGATAATATACTGGAAATTATTATTAGACAATTTTAACACTTGATAAACCTGTTTATGTCAAATGTGGACTGTTGCTTTTTAGTGTGTGTGTGTGTGAGAGGGGGTTAATAACAAGAATCTTGCTATAGAATCCCGACATGCCTGAAATTTACTGTGTAGATTAGGTAACCTTGAATTTTTCAGGAACTTTCTGCCTTTACTTTCTACATTTAGGATTAAGAGCATGGTCCATCGTACTCAGCAAAGAGCTCATCCTTAATATTAGAAATAATTATAAATTTATACAAAGTTAAAAAAAAGTTGTTTGCAAGATGACAACCTCATATTTGTGCATCAAATCATGAAAAATAAGATTAGGTATACATTTATTTCTCATTAAGCAAAAGTGCATTACAGCTATACTAAATGAGCCATAATTTATGATAAATAATTCATAAATTTTTGTATATATTAACTTTGTACTTAAATACCTTAATTTTGTTTTACTAAAATGAATAAATATTTTTACATTTTAAACATGCTATGTCACTAATGATTTGAGTGCTTTAGTTGTATTGGAAAATCTTCAAAATAAATTCTAAAAGGAAATTTCTATTATAAGCGAGGGAAAATCAGAGAAAGTTTAAGATGTGACATGGGCCCCTTTGTTGTCATTTCTGTTTGTTTGTTTGTTTGATTTTATTTTTAAATTGGACCTTTCAAAATCAGTCAGCCTAAACAATAGGAAACATGACTAGTTTGTCAATACTAATGATCAAAACAAAACTGCCAAAGATGGCAGGTGCTATACCACTCACTATGTCCACAGTCAAGACTAGGTTGTAGTAGTAGTTGCTCAATCATAGCATTCAAATAGGCCTGCTAAGTTATTTGAAATGAATGCGAAGTAAATAGTGTAAAATACTCACACCATGCCTCTACAGACAAAGCTGAAAAGGAGACACAAGTTCCCCTTTATCTTTCTTAGTTCAACTCATTTGTATAACTCCATTGCAGGCCAGGGTGAGGGAGCATGCACTTATACTGTATGTTCATTCACAGGATTCTTGTGTATAGAGAGGATGCTCAATTTAAAGGATCCTAAATAACCGTGAAGCCAGCGGCCTGGGTCTTGCTACTTTCATTGTGAAAACTGGGGAAAACCATATTAAATGTCAGCCTTGCTTTCTATATCTGAATATCAACCTGAATCTTTGCTCTGCATGTGCATTTGGCTATTCTGTAATGCAGATGGCATAATATACATAAAATCAGTATTTATAATGTTTTCTTAATGCCCAACAACTAGAAAAGGCTGCCATTAGTGTTACTGTTAACACTGCTTAACTTAGGCCCTAGTCTGTTGAGTATAGTTCTACAAGTCTTCTTTTCACCTTTAACTAACACAACCATTGCAGTACAATTTCTTCCTCCCTAGAATTTTGATTAAATGGTTATCCTACCATTATACCCAACATCTCAGAACTCTATTGTCGTAAGTCCCAAGAAGACAGAGTTTGCATGTAACACTCTTGCTTGCGTAGATACCAGCAAAGCTGTATTCTGTTTTGTCTTCACACAAATTGGGATTGAATCTATTTGGTCCCATTAGCTGCTCAATCCAATCTATCTCCTTTTGTTGGCATAAGTTCATGTGATATGCATATTGATATGTGAAAAGGGACAAGTAAAAAGTAAGCCTGGGTGTGAGCTGCTGACATTCTTTTCAGATTGCAAGTATTACATCTTCATGTCTCTGTACTGAATAATATCTCCAGGGAACACACACAGTAGTAAGAACATGTGTTCAATGAGACACTTCAATCAGTCATGCATTCTCAAAGCAGATAATAATAACTTGGGTCCATACTCCATTATAAATTCAGAGTTTACAACTAACATCAGGTTTATATACACGTTTTTTCACACCATATCACTTACTATATTGACAATTTCGTCCCATAAATTCTCCTGGGCATTCACAGGAATAGTTAGCAACAAGGTCTGTGCATATTCCACCATTTCTGCAAGGCTCAGCTTCACATTCATTTATATCTGAGGAAAAAAAAGAAGAAAAGAAGATTGTTTATTGATACAAATAAGCAGATGTTAGAAAATGCAGGTATCTTAAATAGAATGTCTGAAGAGTGCTATTCCTTTGAGTATATGTGCATACATTTCAATAACACAAATGCTTCATAAGCCAACAATTTATTTTAAAAACAAATTAAATGAATTTCAAATAGAAATGAAAATATATACATATACATCATATATATATATATATATATATATATATATATATATATATATATATCCAACAGACCCAAATCATTCCCTAAATCCTAAAATAAATATGAGTAGTTTGGGAAAATATTTGGTACATTCTCCAAATTAAATCAAACAAGTTAACCCTCATGGAGAGATGAATTAGCTTCTTTTACAGGATCTCAAATCTATGCTGCAGCAATAACTGCCAATTAACACTGTCTCATTTCATCTTCATTCATTAAAATTCCAACTGACAGAGAGGTTTTAGTTTCTAAATAGGTTGTCGTTGATGAGAAGCAAATTAGAGTTAATAGCTAAAGCTCATTACATGTAAAATATAGTAAATGTAAATGATAATCATTTCCTAATCCCATTCACGAGTTTCTAAAGTGAAGGTGACTAGACGGACATACCTTTGCTCTACTATCATTATACATAATGGAAAACCATCCAAAACGAAGCCATTCAGTGAATTATGCTTGGCTCCATGCTAATATTGGACAACGGAGAACATTATAGGCAGCTTTAAAAATTTATTTTACTTTTTCCTCATGTGTATTTGTGTATGTGTGTATGTTTGTGTGTTCATTTATGCATGTGTATGAGTGCATGTGTGGATAGTAGAAATGTCAGTTACAAGAAGGTATTGAATTTCCTGGAGTTGCAGGCAGTTGTGAGCCTGCTGATATAAGTATTGGGAAGACTGTAACATTCTCTGAAAGGACAACAAACATTCTGAATCACTGAACCATCTCCTCATCCATACTATAGTTTTTGAAATCATGTGAAATTTTAAGCTCTTGGTCTTATCATAATTTCAAATTATTTTAATATGATTAAAATTACTGTACCACTCATTTTGTTATAAATTCAGGTTATGATGTGTTTTTCTCTGTATCATATATACCAAAATTTCTTCTAAATGAACATATATCAATAGCTGATAAATTAAAGCTTCATTTCTAAAACAGTACATTTTTAATGGAGAAAGATATAAATCTTACTTGTCTTTTGCTTTCTTTCTTTCTTTTTTCTATTCTTTTTTTTTTTTGAGTGGAGCAGACACCTAGCTGCTCTGCTCCTGTGGAGACATCATATCCTGAGCCATCCTAGAGGAACCACTGCACACAGAGCAGTGGACATCTTACCCTGAGCTATTTTAGAGGAGTCTCTCCACTCAGACCACTGAACACCTAGCTGGTCTGCTCCTGTAAAGACACCATATCCTGAACCATCCTAGATGAACCACTGTACTCAGAGCAGCAGGAATTCAGGATCTCAGAGGTGGCCTGCGTCCCAGGAGTTTTCACCCAGGAGCTTAGGATCACAGGATCACAGTGACATCTGGAATCTGAGGAGTCTGACACAAGAAAGATAACTAGAAAGTCAGACTCCAGTCAGATACAGCGAGTGCAGGTAACACTAGAATTAACTAGATGGTGAAAGGCAAGCACAAGAATGTAAGCAACAGAAACCAAAGTTACTTGGCATCATCAGAACCCAGTGTTCTCACCATAGCAAGCCCTGGACACCCCATCACACCGGAAAAGCAGGATTCAGATTTAAAACCACTTCTCATGATGATAATAGAGGATTTTAAGAAGGACATAAATAACTCCATTAAAGAAGTACAGGAGAACACAAGTTAACAGGTAGAAGCCCATGAACATCCAAGAAGCCTACAGAACTCCAATAGACTAGACCAGAAAAGAAATACCTCCTGTCATATAATAATCAAAACACCAAATGTACAAAACAAAGAAAAATACTAAAGAGAGTAAGGAAAAAGGTAAAGTAACATATAAAGGCAGCCCTATAAGAATTACACCAGACTTCTCACCAGAGACTATAAAAGCCAGAAGATCCTGAACTGATATTATAGAGACCCTAAGAGAACACAAATGCCAGGGCCAAATTACTATACCCAGCAAAACTCTCAATCACTGTAAATGGAGAAACCAAGATATTCTATGACAAAACCAAATTTGCACAATATCTTCCCACAAACTCAGCAATTTAAAGGATAATTGATGGAAAACGCCAACACAAGGATCGAAACAACAACATAGAAAAAGCAAGAAAGTAATCTTCCAACAAACCAAAAAAAGATAGCTACACAAAAAAAATTCTGCCTCTAATAACAAAAAATAACAGGAAGCAACAATCATTTTTCCTTAATATCTCTTAACATCAATGGACTCAATTCTCCAATAAAAAGACTTAGACTATCAGACTGGATACACAAACGGGACCCAGAATTTTGCTGCATACAGGAAACGCACCTCAGTGACGAAGAAAGACACTACCTCAGTGTAAAAGACCGGGAAAAATTTTTCCTAGGAAATGATCCCAAGAAACAAGCTGGAGTATCCATTCTAATATCAAATAAAATTTACTTTGAACCAAAAGTAATCAAAAAAGGAAGGACACTTCATACTCATCAAAGGAAAAATCTACCAAGATGAACTCTCAATTCTGAACATCTATGCTCCAAATGCAAGGGCACCCACTTATATAAAAGAAACTTTACTCAAGCTCAAAACACAAATTGTACCTCAGGCAATAATAGTGGGGGATTTCAACACCCTACTCTCAGCAATGGACAGATCATGGAAACAGAAACTAAACTGAGACACAATGAAACTAACAGAAGTTATGAACCAATTGAACTTAACTGATATCTATAGAACATTTCATCCTAAAACAATAAAAAAAATACCTTTTTTCTCAGCACTTCATGGTACCTTCTCCAAAATAGACCATATAATTGATCACAAAACAGGCCTCATCAGATAAAAAAAGATTGATATAATCTCTTGTACCCTATCACATTACCACGGACATAGGCTGGTTTTTAATAATGACAAAAACAATGGAAACCCACATGCACTTGGAAACCGAACAATGCTCTACTCAATGATGACTTGGTCAAAAAATAAAGAAAGAAAGAAATTAAAGACTTTTTAGAATTTAATGAAAATGAGGATACATTATACCAAAACTTGTGGGACTTCATGAAAGCAGTGCTAAGAGAAAACTCATAGCTCTAAGTGCCTCCAAAAAAGAAACTGGAGAGAGCATACATTAACAACTTGACAGCACACCTGAAAGCTCTAGAACAAAAAGAAGCAAATACACCCAAGAAGAGTAATGGCAGGAATTAATCAAACTCAGGGCTAAAATCAACCAAGTAGAAACAGAAAGAACTATACAAAGAATCAACAAAACCAAGAGCTGTTTTTTTTTTTTGAGATATTCAACAAGATAGATAAACCTTTATCCAGATTAACCAGAGGGCACAGAGACAGTATCCAAATTAATAAAATCAGAACTGAAAAGGGAGACATAACAACAGAAACTGAGGAAATTCAAAAAATCATCAGATCCTACTATAAAAGTCTATATTCAACAAAACTAGAAAGTCTGGATGAAATGAACAATTTTCTAGACAGATACCAGGTACCAAAGTTAAATCAGTAGCAAATAAACCATCTAAACAGTCCTATAGCCTCTAAAGAAATAGTCATTAACAGTCTCCCAACCAAAAAAAGCCCAGCACCAGATGGTTGCAGTGCACAATTCTATGAGATCTTCAACAAACATCTAATACTAATTCTCTTAAAACTACTCCACAAAATAGAAACAGAAGGAACACTACCCAGTTCATTCTATGAAGCTACATTCATGCTCATACCTAAACCTCACAAAGACTTAACAAAGAAAGAGAAATTCAGACCTATCTCCCTTATGAACATAGATACAAAAATAATCAATAAAATTCTTGCAAAACAAATCCAAGAACACATCAAAACAATCATTAATCATGATCAAGTAGGTTTTATCCTAGGAATTTAGGGATGGTTCAATATTTAGAAATCCATCAATGTAATCCACTATATAAACAAACTCAATGAAAAAAAAAGCACACACACACATGATCATCTCACTAGATGCTGAGAAAGCATTTGACAAAATTCAACATCCCTTCATGGTAAGAGTCTTGCAAAGATCAGGAATTTAAGGCCCATACCTAGACATAGTTAAAGCAATATACAGCCACCCAGTAGCCAACATCAAACAAAATGGAGAAAATCTTGGAACAATCCCACTAAGATCAGGGACTAGACAAGGCTGCCCACTCTCTCCCTATCTATTCAATATAGTACTGGAAGTCCTAGCCAGAGCATTTAGACAACAAAAAGAAGTCAATGGGATACAAATAGGAAAGGAAGAAGTCAAAATATCACTATTTGCAGATGATATAATAGTATACGTAAGTGACCCCAAAACTTCAACCAGAGAACTTCTAAATCTTATTAAAATAAAAAAGAAAAAAACATTCAGCAAAGTGGCTGGTTATAAAATCAACTCAAACAAATCAGTAGCTTTCCTCTACATGAAAAAACAAATTAGGAAAATTACACCCTTCACAATAGTCACAAATAACAAAATACCTTAGTGTGAATCTAACCAAGCAAGTAAAAGATCGATATGACAAGAACTTCAAGTTTCTGAAGAACAAAATCGAAGATCTCAAAAGATGGAAAGATATCCCATGCTCATGAACTGGCAGGATTAATATAGTAAAAATAGCCATCTTGTTAAAAGCAATCTACAGATTCAATGTAATCCCCATTAAAATCCCAACTAAATTATCCACAGAGTTAGAAAGAGAAATTCTAAAATTCATTTGTAATAACAAAAAACCCAGGATAGTGAAAACTATGCTCAACAATAAGATAACCTCTGGAGGAATCACCATCCCTGACCTCAAGCTGTATAAGAGAGCAGTAGTGATAAAAACTGCATGGTATTGGTACAGAGATAGGCAGGAAGATCAATGGAATAGAATTGAAGACCCAGAAATGAACCCACACACCTACAGTCACTTTATCTTTGACAAAGGAGCTAAAATTGTCCAGTGGAAAAAGGTACTGGTTCATTTCAACAAATGGTGCTGGTTCAACTGGAGGACACCATGTAGAAGAATGCAAATAGATCCATTCTTATCTCTTTGTACAAAGCTCAAGTCCAAGTGGATAAAGAACCTTCACATAAAACCAGATACACTGAAACTAAGAGAAGAGAAGATGGGGAAGAACCTCGAATATTTGGGCACAGAGGAAAAGTTCCTGAACAGAATACCAATGACTTATGTTCTAAGATCAAGAATTGAAATTTGGGACTTCATAAAATTGCAAAGCTTCTGTAAGGCAAACAACACTGTCAATAGGACAAAACAGCAACCAACAGATTAGGAAAAGATCATTACCAATCCTACACCCGATAGATGGCTAACATCTAATATATTCCAAGAACTCAAAAAATTAAACTCCAGACAACCCAATAACCCTATTAAAAATAGGGTATAGAGCTAAACAAAGAATTCTCAACTGAGAAAAACTCGAATGGCTGAGACGCACCTAAAGAAATATTCAGTACCCTTAGTCACCAAGGAAACTAATGCAAAGCGAAACAACCCTGAGATTCCACTCACACCAGTCAGAATGCCTAAGATCAAAAACTCAGGTAATAGTAGATGCTGGTGAGGATGTGGAGAAAGAGAAACACTCCATTGTTGGTGGGATTGCAAGATGGTGCAACCACTTTGGAAATCAGTCTGGTGGTTCCTCAGAAAATTAAACATAGCATTACCTGAGGATCCAGCTATACCACTCCTGGGCATATACCCAGAAGATTCTCCAACATATAACAAGGACATATGCTCCACTATATTCACAGCAGCTTTATTTATAATAGCCAGAAGCTGGAAAGAACCCAGATGTCCTACAACAGAGGATGGATACAAAAAAATGTGATACATTTACACAATGGAATATTACTCAGCTATTAAAAACAATGAGTTAGAGAAATTCTTAGGTAAATGGATGGAACTAGAAAATATCATCCTGGGTGAGGTAACCCAATTACAAAAGAACACACATGGTATTCACTCACTGATAATTGGATATTAGTCCAGAAGTTTGAAATAGCCAAAATTCAAATCACAGACCACATGAAGCTCATGAATAAGGAAGACCAAGTGTGGGTGCCTTGGTGCTACTTAGAAGGAGTAACAAAATACTCAAGGGAGCAAATACGGAGACAAAGTATGGGACAGAAACTGAAGGAAGGGCCATCTGGAGAGCATTCTACCTGTGTATTCATCCCATGTGCAGTCACCAAAGGTAGACACTGATGTGGATGTCAGGAAATGCATGCATGCTGACAGGAGCCTGATATAACTGTGTCCTTAGAGGTCTGCCAGAACTTGATATATTCAGAGACAGATGCTCACAGCTAACCATTGAACTGATCAAGGGGTTCCCAATGGAGGAGATAGAGTGAAGACTGAAAGAGCTGAAAGGGTCTGCAGTCCCATGAGGAGAGCAACAATACCAACCAACCAGAGCTCCCAGGGTCTAAACCACCAGCCTGGGAGCACACAAGGATGGACCCATGGCTCCAGCTGTATGTGTAAGGGAGGATGGCCCTGTTGGGCATAGGTGGGAGAAGAGAACCTTGGTCCCATGAAGGCTGAATGCCTCGTGGGGGGGAATTTGAGGGTGGGGAGGTAGGAGTGGGTTGGTAGGTGGGGGCACATCCTCATAGAAGCCGGCAGAGTAGGAATGAGACAGGGGGGTTCTGGGCGGTGCGGGGAAATGGGGTAAGGGGATAACATCTTAATTGTAAATAAAATATCCAATAAAAAAGTAAAAATAAATAAACATTGTCTTATTATTTACAGAAATATAAAATAAACTGTGTACTTATTATGTCTGAAGAAGACCAAATTTAAAAATATAATCTGATTTTGGGTTTGAGAAGACAGCTTCTTCAGTAGTTTCTAGCAGGAGAAATTAAATAGTATTCATGCTCACAGGCCTTCTATATTGGGAGGGAGTACGGGCATCCTGAGTCTAACAAAACAAAGAAGTGAACAGATAACAAGGACCACTTGTTACCACCTGACCTAACTCAATCTTATGTTTTAGCACTATCGACTTGAACCATTGCAAGGCAGTTTCCTCTTACACTTCCAGAAAGTCTAATGAAGCTTTTTAGCTCTTGACTTGAGAACTGAACAGGACAATAGCACAGAGACTGATGTAAGATTTTGTGTTAATAGTGGTAACATTCCATTTCTTTTTGGAGTAGAAGACACTTAATATTAGCATTTGAAATTTGAAACACCCCACGACATTGTTGCTGCTTTAATTCTAGCATACAGTAATTTTCATCACTGACAATACGAGAATAGCCAGTGTTCTATGTTAGCAGTGATGATTATACACTGCTCTCTCTGTTTCATTGAGCCTCTCATATGTGTGCACAATAAATACTGTTTTCAAAATCTGCTTATGAATCAAAGAAACAACTAATCTTTTAAACCTTTCAATTATAGGTACTTTAGTGCCCACTTTAACTATTAACAAACCAAGTTTAAACTAAAGCTATCTGATTCTTCAAAAGCAAGTCAACACCTTTATCCAGAGTTTAAAATGAGATAGGAAAAAGTAGATTTGATCAAGTTGAACTTGAAGTGTTTTATAGACATATCTCGACTATAGTAATTAAGGATCTTTTCATCACTTAAGTGTACACTTGGCTCTTTAAAAATAAAATACGTTAAATCTAAATTCATAAATAGCATGTAAATGAATTATATACTCAACACAATAGAAAATTTAGCGAATCATTCCATGTGTACTTATCTAGTAATATGCCGGATTAAAGAGCAGACAGCAGTTACACAAAAACGCTTATGTGTTAGTGTAATGTAGCTCCTTCATTGATGAAGGTTATTTGCACTGTGATTAACACTGCAAGCAGTCTAAATGAAAACTGACCTCAATTTCTGCAAATCATGTTTAATTAAAGACTAGATCGCAATGTTCATGGGATACAATGTAGTAAAATGAAAATGAAATCTGTGTAATAGATTAGTTTTGGTCACAGATCAAAGCATTACCATTTCAGAAAAAATGTTCACATCTATTTTCAATACAGTGAAATGAAGGATTTTTTTTTGTATCTAAGAAGTACTTGACATTGTAGTCTTTTCCTTTGTGTAAATAAAAATTTTCATACTCTAAGAAATTTAAAGTTAACATATAATTTTAAAAAGGCTCTGCTTCTGTGACTACCTTGTAAGAATATGTTGTGAGTTCATAATGCATTCTCAATGAAGGCAGAAAACTGACTTCTGAAAACACACAACTTTGTTATTTCCCATGTTGTGTGCTTGGCGCCCAGTGGCCACGCTGCTTCTAAAGTTCCAGAAAAATCTCATGACTCACCCTTCCTCATAGCCACTTTTCTTTTTTCCATTTTGTTTTGTTTTGTTTTGCTTTGCTTTTTGGTGAAGAAAAAGTAAAGGAAATAAAGAAAGTAGGGAAGATAAGAGAGGGTAAATGTTTGAGTTTCCGTGAAATGACACAAGAATTTCTGAGTCTACTATTTAATATCATGGGTTCATTCTTCTTATCTGGATAATACTACATTTCATCTCTGTGCTCTATTTATTTCCTGTAGGTCTGTAAATGCTGGTAGCAATGATGGGTAATCCTAGTTGTCTACTGGATCCAATCTGTAATCGAATAAGACACACATTTTTGCACATGTCTGTAAAGGTATTTTATGCAAAGATCAGCTAAAGGGGTAGAGCCTCCTCTAGAGGGCAGTGTTTTTCAAATGGCTGTCCACATAGAAAGAGATCCTAGAGAAAAGAGGCTGATATTTTGACGGCCTGTTTTTGATCCTTGTTGGTGAATACATTCACCCTGCTACTTGCTACTGGAATCCTTTGCTGACATCAGCACCTAGTTTATTTTGCCTTCGGACATAAATACAAAACCCACAGCTCTCTAGAAATCTTCCCTTCACCACTAAATGGAACATCATCTAGTCCTGTGAATGCAGAAGCAGCTACTGGTGTAGACGTTCCAGAGTGAAGAAGGCCATTGTTGGACCTAAACGTGGTGGCAGGAGCTGATGTAGAGGCCATGGAAGAGTGCTACTTAGTGCCTTGATCTTCATGCCTTGCTCAGTCTGCTTTCTTAGAACCCAGGACCACTATCTCAGGGGTAGGCTCACCCACATAGGGCTGGAGCCTACCCTATCAATCACTTATTATAAAAATGTCTTAGAGCATTTTCTCAGTTGAGATTACCTAAAACTAGCTATACTGTAACCTTGTATGTATGTATGTATGTATGTATGTATGTATGTATGTATGTGTATATATGCTAATAACTCACAATTTATTCAGATATTCATGCCTTAATTACTTTTATAGTGCTCTGATAAGATTTCTTGAAAAAGGCAAGTCATAGAAGGGTGAGTTTACTATAGTATTATAGTTTAAGGTGACCATGGTGCAGAGCATGATGTCAGGGAGACAGGCGGGAACAGTGTATGACAGTCTTCATTTTGATCTACAAGTAAGAGGCAGAGTGTGCTAACTAGGGATGGCCTGGGTTTGAATTCTCAAATCATATCCCCAAAGACCCTCTTTCAATAGTATTATACCTCCTAGACTTCTAAAACAGTTCAAATAACTTCGGAGTAAGTATTCAAATAATCTATGGGGGAGTGTTAACAATTCAAACCACCATATTCAAGTTCCCATGAATTGTAACTCCTTAGGCTTCTGTCTATATGAAATTTCAAAATGCATTTAGTCTTATTTCACCTTCATAAATTTCCATAAGCTTCACAGTCACAACACAACACACTTGTAAATTTCAAAGTCTAAAGTCTCTTCTGAGACTCAAAATAATCTCATAATTGTAATCATCTGTACAGTCAAAATAAAATTACATAGTTTCAACATACGGGGGGAAAGATTATAATTCTGATTCCAAAAGGAAGAACTTGGGGGAAATAGTGAGAAAATACTGGACCCAAAGCAAAATAAATCCTAACAGAACAAGATCCAAATCCTGTACCTCTATGTCTAACGTCACAGAGCTTAGATGGTTCTGTCCTTCCAGTTTTGTTGACTGCCACACATTTCTCTCATATGCTGCTTCCAATTTTTGGTTGCAGTTCTTTTTGGCAGATTTCCCACAGCTCTAGAACCTCTGACATCTCACGTTTTTTACCAGAATCTATACTTCATGTTTACAGCTACATGCAATGGCCTCTCAGAGCCTTCATGAAGGGATTCTCCTGCCACCCAGCTCTCTTCAACAACTGTTTTAACAGAGGAGAACTATTGCATAACACCTCTTAATTTTGTATCATTCCTGACTCTAAGGCCAGAAACATGGCAATCACTGCCATGTTTGGCTGTCTTTTGGGAATGGATCCTGGCCCCTTCTTTAAATTATATTTGCATAAACATTGATTTGTTGTTGCTTTTTATGAGCAGAAAATTCCTCAGATTGTCTTTACATACTGCAGGATTAGCTCGCTGGGATCTTGCCCTGAAGACACCACAGCCTTTATTCCATTGCTAGTCAGGTATCTTCTTATTCCTTTTATCTCCTCTTATCTTTTTTAATGTGTTGTCTTGGCTACAAGTTAAATTTCTTGGTACTCCACCCTATGCTCACCCACAAACTACAGATTTTGCATTTCTTTCTACCCTGCTTGGGTTTTTGTTGTATGCTTTTTTGTTTTTTTCTTTTGTTGCAGACCTACAAGGGTGACCACAAAACAAACAAACAAACAAACAAAAAAACATGTGGCAGGTCAACCTTAGGCAGGTTTCAAATCATTGCTGAGAAAAGTAACCCCCAAAATTTCAACTTAGTCTCAGGCAGCTTCTTAGGACAGTGACAAAAAGATGTAATATTATTCGTCAGATTTCACAAGTATCTAGGCCAGTTGCTAATATTGATTCCTCTGAAGCCTTTACTGAGCCTCCATAGTCTACATTGCTCTCATCACTACTGTCTCCTAATCTCCTGTTAGATCCTATTACATCCTAGTAAATAAATAGGCTGACTCATGAAGCCCTGCTCAGATTGTTCAATCATTAGCTCTAGTCTAAATTCCCCAAATATTTCTTATTCCTCCATAATCGGCATGACCAGCTCTGTCAGAGCAATGGCTCACTCTGTTACAAAGTACTGTCTTAGTTACTTTTGTATTGTTACCTTATACCATGTCCAAGGAAGTGTGAAGAAGAGAGTTTACTGGGATTAACACTTTCAAATCATTTAGAGTTCATAACTATCCTGGCGAGGAGCTTGGTTGCAGGCAGTCAGGCAATCAGGCAGGTAGGCATGATGCTGCAGCAGTAACTGAGAGATTATGTCTTGTTCCACAAGCAGGAGCCAGTAGGAAAACTGGGAAAGGCCTGAGATTTTTGAAACCTAAAATCCTATTCCCACTTCCCCTCAGCCCAGTGACACAACTCCTCCAAGGGGATATCAATGTCATACCTCTTAACCCTTCCTTAACAGTTCTACCAACCGGAGACCAAGTTTTCAAACATACTAGTCTGTGAGAACCATTCTCATGCAAACCACCACAGTCAATGTGAATATTCACCCAGGGAGAGCTCAGTTTATATACACTAACACTCTGAGAGGATTCAGCTATTCCTCATTTTTTTTTTTTAGCTAGCATCTTTTTCTCACATATTTTGTATAAACAATAGCCTAAAGCCTATAGATTTTTCTTTGGAGTGACAGGATGTCAATTAACTTTTGAAAATCTAAGCTGTATTTGATAGTTCCTTATTCATTTCTTTCAAAATCAATCTCTCTACTAATACTTTCCTCCAGCAGAAAACATTTTGAGTGGTTGGTGAAGTGGCTGTAAGTAGGAGGGGGCAGGGGTGCTGATCTGAGACATACTACCTTAAATTCTGATTTCAAATTCAGATTCAGACATCAAGGAGGGCCAGCTCAACAGAAAAGGTAGGTGAATAGGCAGGGAAGGTAGGGAGAAGGTGAATGATGTTGAAAGTCTTTCTCAAGTAGGGTTCAGTGTCCAGATACATGTGGTCCAGTTTCTAGCTTTGTGTGAAATGGCTTTGTGGATAGGAAGGTAACAGGCTCTGTAATTCTCTTCCTAAAGTTCCCTCAGAATTCTCAGTACGGGGCAGGGTGGTGGTGGTGGTGGTGGTGACTGATAGGGGGACAGGCAGGAAAAACTGACTGGAGGTCTCTTTCTTGCATCAAGCTCTTGTAGATATTTTCTGGTAGCTTATTTAATTTCTTTCTTAGTATATATCCTTTACTCTTCATGCATAAACAAGTCTCAAAAGCTTTAAATTATCTTTTTTTTGCAAAGATCAGATTTCTTGATTTTCTGTTTACATAGTGATGTCGTTTCCTTGTGATATTATTATTGACAGCTAATTAGTTACAAGAGCTTATTTTCAAGATCCTACCAGTATTAATTATTAAGACCATATCTTCTCTTGTTTTCCCATTGACTATTAAATATTGCACAGAATGTTTAATGATTCTTGCCTCTTAAAATAAGACATTTGATATTTTGTCTTAGCTCTAGTCTTTAGCTTTTCAAATTTCTCCTTCAAGTTTAAATAACTATTGATGAATTCTTAGAATTTTGTTCTGCCACTCGCATAGTGAATTTAATTATGTCATAATCAGAACTACCTAGAGGATTTCCCAGACATTTCTGAAACAGTAAGATAGATTTTTAATCTTGTATGCATTTGTGCCTTTTGATCTTGATTTTTGGCTTATTACCAGTAATTCATCTTAAAGTACCAAATTAAAAGCAGCTTCTTCAATAAGAGTCAGCTGTATGCCAATATTTTATAATGATACCTAGGTAATTAACTTTTCCTTATGAAAAAAACAATAATTAACAAAAGCTCTAAATAAAAAATGCATCTTCTGGCCATTTTTCCTAAAACATGATATTCTGTATCATCTAAGCCTTGAAAACATTTAATTTATTTTGTACTTCAAATTAGATGAAAATACCTTTGACATTAATATTCAAGTATTCTGCAAATTTACCTTATAAACTTGTTTCTATGTTCAGGTATGTGGAAAGCAAGAGCAAGATCAGAGTAATGACAATACAAGGTGAAATGACAATGTGGAAGAGGAATGATTCACAGTGTCTACCCCAATGCCTACTGAGAGAGGGAGAATCAGTCCTCACAAGCGAAGAGCTCTTGCATAGGTTGTCTCATCACAAATGGTGACCCTGGCAACCTCCTCTCTCTCTCCATCCATCCATCCATCCATTCATCCATCCATCCATTCATCCATCATCTATCTGTCTACAATGGCTTCATTGCAAACTGCTAAAGCTGTAATAATTAATATGTCATGGCCTCTAACTTTTACCAAGGCTCTGATAAGAGAGTAGATAGAAAAGAAAATAAATAATGAATGGTAGTGTTGAGTGGTATATTCCTTAACAAAAAAAGAAGTTACTCAAATAAACTCCAAATATTGACATCTAAATCCAACTAGTAGCCTAGGGAATGGTGAGCTTTACAGGAGTCAGTGGATTCAGAAAAAAATGTTTTTTATTTAATATATTAATTTATAATTTACTGTTATTTTCTAAAATTAGGATACCTCATTATTTTATATTTTAGGAATCTATATATCCAAGTATGACTCCTTATTATACCAAGGATTTTGTTCCAAGTACATAAAACATAAATCATATAGCTTACTTCTTTTACTCTGGTGTGTTGTCAGCCATAGGGTTTGGTATATTCTGATTGTTTAATACAATATTGACCATTGTATTTTGTCAGCTGCACATGAAAATAATTTGCTTGAATCTCTTTCTAGTTTGAGCAGTCAACTTTAATGACAACAACTTGGAATTTCTGTTTATAGTAGATAATAAAGTCCCTACAACTAGCTATGTAAAGTGGGATTCATTCAGAAAACTTAACTAAAATTTACATAGTTTGTCTTCATTCATTTGTTCATTCAGCAAACTTACCCACTTATTAACTTATTCAAATTCTAATGAGTAGCTTAAGTAAAACTAGCAAGTAAGAAAGAAAGTAAGCTGTAGAGTTTACTTCCGAATATGTTTTATTAATACATTACTAGAACACACTTTAGGGTTAATGATGACTGGTACAGTTAGCATACTCTCCTCTTTAGAGATTCTTACCTGAGAGCTTAGCATTTCTATAAGCCTTTTGTATGTATTAAATCAAGCTATGAATCAGGCACTAAAATGTGTAATTAGATATTTTAGTGATTCTGATTGGTTCCTGTTTAAGAGATTTTATTTTCAGGATGGAGAGACTGTTCAATGGATAAGCACTTGCCACGTAAGCATGCGAACCTATGTTCAGATCACCAGAATCCATCCAAACCCAGATTTAATTTCACAGGTCTGAACTCCCAGTACTACCACATGCAGAGGAGAGGCAGACAATCAGGAATCCCTAGAAGCTTGAGGACCAGCTGGCCTGGTGAATATAGCTGCAAACAACAGAGAAACCCTGCCCCAAACAAAATAGACTATGAGGATTTGTAGCCAAGGTTGTCATTTGAATTCTACATATGAACCTGCACTCAGACACATGGAGGTCTACACAGACACATGGCTCACACATATACAAACACATACACCCATGGTTATATTCTTTCTTTTTTTATTGGATATTTTGTTTATTTACATTTCAGGTGTCATCCCCTTTCCCCATTTCCCCTCCCTATAAACTCCCTATCCCATCCCTCCTCTTCCTTTTTGCTTTTATATCATTTTAATTGCATGTAAGTATTAAGCTCAGTTCTAGGTTGAGGAACTAGCAATACAATAGATGAAAATAATCAAAAAAAACAAGCAAGACAATAAACAAAAATAGTCAAAGAGCAAGCAAGGAAATTAGCCCAAAAGCTCACAATACCCAAGATACAACTCGCAGACCACATGAAGCTCAAGAAGAAGAAAGACCAAAGGGTGGGCGCTTCTGTGTCTTTCTTAGAAGGAGTAACAAAATACTCACAGGAGCCAATAAGGAGACAATGTGTGGAGCAAAGACTGGAGGAGGGAGACTGGGAGGTGGGAGAGTTCAAAGACTACCCCACCTGGGTATTCATCCCAGGTGCAATCACCAAATGCAGACACTCTTGTGGATGTCAGGAAGTACATGCTGACAGGAGACTGATATACCTGTTGCCTGAGAGGCTCTGCCAGAGCCTGATATATACAGAGATGAATGCTGGCAGCTAAACATTGAACCTTCCATGGGCTCACCAATGGAGGAATCAGAGAGAAGTCTGAGGGAGTTGGAGGGGGTTGCAGCCCCATGGGGAGAGCAATACCAACCAACCAGAGCTCCCAGAGTCTAAACAGCTAGCCTGGGAACACACATGGAGGGACCCATGGCTCCAGCTTTATATGTAGGGGAGGATGGCCTTGTTGCAGAAAGGGGCTATATTATTTCTTTTGTTTCAAGATGTTTCCAATTTAACATACTTTAATTTAAAAGTTACATCAATCTTCTTTTCTCTTTGCTCCCTCTGGCTCTTTGCACATCTCCTATATGAAACCCCTGCAATGCCCACCTCACTTTATCTCAAATTGATGGCCTTTTTATACTCAGCAAGAGTTACTACAAAACAGTACTAGTGATGTTCATAACTTTTAGCATTATGTAAAAAATGTAGTGTGATTAATAATAATAATTAAAAAAAAACCAAAAAACCCAAAAAAAACCCACTGGATTTCCCTAGAAGAAATGTAGAATATGGCCTACAAGATGGAATAAATCTATTTGGTGCCAAAAGATGAGCAATGGGCTTTGTTTCAGAGCTAGTACATTGGTAAGGAACAAGGAAGAACACAATGCTTTTGGAAAGATCAACCACTTTAAGTCACAGGAGCATGTACCCATTTGGATTTGCCTGGCAAGGTAGAGTCGTGAAGGTAGGTGGTTACTATGTAGATAAAGACTAGGTTTGATGGTCTTATGAACCAAGTTTTGGGGGTTGAATGTTAGTCTGTAGTTACTGAAAAGTTAACAGGGAACTCAAGGAACACAAGAAGGCATGCTGTTAGATAAATCTCTGTTTTAGAAAGTTGGTTTATGCAGTAGAAGATAGTAATAAAATTTTGGAAAAATCATTCCAAAAGTAAGAAATTAACATGCTGACTTCTTATTAATCAACTCCTTAAGATAGATACTGGTTACTAAGGATGTCTATTTTTAAACACTGTGCATGGCTTAAAATGCATGAGTAGCCCCTATATTCTAGTTTGTTAGATATAACAAATAAATGCAGAATACTAAGGGCAGTTGTGTAATTCACCCATTGATTTATCAGTTTATCTGAAATGAAAACTATCCTGGAAACCTGTATTTCTTTCAATCATATGACTCTAACTGTTGACTAGAAGGTGATTTCCTCATATTTTTATATTTTTCTTTTTATCCTCATAAGCATTTTAACTTTCAGCATATGGTTGTACTTCGAGTTTTGTACATTCAGCAGAACACTGAGATAAACGACACACAGTAGAAAATCATTATCGATGAATGACCTTCCTTAGGCTTTTGCTCAAGCTAAAAACGTTCATAGTCTTCAGAAGTTTCCTCTGTGTGAACTTTAATAGGTTCAGCAGGAGAGCAGCACATCAGAGGAGACTGATAACAATGAACACTTCTTAATATTGTTTTTTCCTTGTATATGCATATCTATATGAAAAGTTACTATTACTATATATATTCTATAAACAAGGGAAGAAGGGAATAGTAATGTTGCAAATCTTAGCAGCTTTCCTAGAGGTAAGCAGCAGTACCATTAAATGAAGACCCATGCATTATTCTTTATTTTCATTCTCAGCACCGGGCATCCACTCTCCGTCCACACTGTGCTTTAAGAGCTGCGTTGTTCTGCCAAGAGACTGGATGAGGGAAATATCAACTTTCATAGCCCACTGATATTAATAACTGAGAAATAGTAGCATGTTTTCTCAGGGTCAAAGTTTTCTAAATTTGAATACCTCTGAATTTCTCATTTCTTTTATTCCTCATATTAATTTTATTAAAGGCTTTAAATTATGTGAGTATCATGGGCTTTAAATAAATTTGCATATCAAGTCCACAACTGGTACCAATGTAGATCTCTTTTTTAAATGAAGAATTTATTTGGATTTTGTCATCTTTCTCACATGGCACTTAGCTTTGTACTTTGATAAAAAGCTTCATTTTGATTTAATTACTTTTTTTTTTTAGATGATATAGATATATTTCATAGTTTTGGAGCTTTGGTATTTACCTTGAGTGATAATTGATATTATTTTAAAATATCTCTTTGAAGTAAAATGTCCATGTTGAAAACTATACAAAGCAATAAAGTTAATGAGTAATTGTAAAGAAAAACTTATACCGCTGCTGAGTCAAAGCATTAGAACTGTCCTAAGCATTCCGCAGCCTTCCTGTTATCCTTCAATCCAATGGCTCTTTATAATGTATTGGTTTACAGTGTAAATATGTATATACAAGCAGGAGCTTTCATTTTGCCTTTAACATCACAATTTCAAACATCCATCATTCAGTGTGTGCATCTCCATCTGCGGCTTCATTCACATGGTTGTTACAGTGGATGCAGTGAGTTGCTCTCCATTGCAGTCTATGGTTACTGTGAAGTATACCACAGATATTTTCCTGCTTTACTTCCATTGACGTTGTGCTGTTGCAAATAAAAAGTTCAGAATGCCTGCTGGTAACTGTTTCTTGATGAATAATTGCAATGCATGAGTTCTGTATATATCTAGGAGTAAAATGACTGGATCATTTCTTCACACACATTCAATTTTAATTGATAATGCAAGACTTTTTGCAAAGTGGTGGCATGAATCACCCTGGTTTCAGCTATGTAGTTCATAGTAATTTTGAAGAGAGGAACTACATAAAACTTACAAGTGACTGCTTATATCATGTACAAGTTATGAGTAGAATGTTTTAATGCCAACATACCCTTTAAAGTTTCACTAAGAGGATCTTTTGATGTGAATCAATTCTAACTTTCATGTTACTAAGTTAAATTACCTTTTTCTTGTTCAATGGTCTTGAATTTTTTAATATCAGTAACTTTATTCTACAAATGTTCAAACATTGTAAGCAATATTCACTTAGATATCAGGCTCTGACACTCATATGTAATATATATCAACCTACTCTTTTAATTACTTTCTTTAAGTGATTTCTACAACTGGACTCTCAACTGCAAATATCATGGAATATGATTGGGTCCTTGTGGTAAATTCTAATATCTTCTAAATGTGAGTATGATTAAATAAATAAAAATAATGGTCCAAAATGATAAATTAGTCACAACTTCTAGAGTGTCTGAAGGTTAGCTAAGGTAATTGATAGCAAGGAAGTTTATAGCTTATAAACTTTCAGAGCTCAGGAAGAATTATTCCTGTTTATTCAATAAGAATTAAAACAAAATCAATCAATCTTATAAAATATTTCATTTTATCCCTGGGAGAAAGGTAGGTACAAGTATGAGAAGGTATATATATATTCAGAAACTTCCTTTGCATCATTCTTAGAGTACAGAAATGGGTGGGATTTTTATTAATTTTTGGAAGAGTAGCTTTTCTTTAGATTTACTTGAAAGACAGTACTTGATCCAAAAGAACGCACAACCCATGGAACTGTAACCAAACAGAAGTAAGTAAAGAAATCTCATATATTTTTCCAAAAATTGTGACATTTACTTGTACATTATTAATTTGTACATTAACCTTCTATAAACCCTGGAATATAAATTAGTGCAATATCAAGCTGGTGGACTTAAACCAACATTCACAAGTATAGAAACACCACAAACTCTAAGTAGCTTCAGTTTCCCTTGAAGGGAAGAGGGTAGCTGGAGTCCATTCATTCTAGAATCTTGTTTCCATAAGTACAGGATGTTTTAGGTACTCTTGGCAGAAATAAATTAAGAAATTATCTGCCAATTAAGTTCACCTTTGAAGCATCTCTTTCAACCTAACTATTCACTCTTTATTGCTTTAAAAGATAGCCAATATTTTTGTGATTTATATTTTAAAACATAATCGTTGTTCCATGGTAATCATTCATATATATATATATATATATATATATATATATATATATATATAT
>JANHMN010000014.1:12331533-12364500 GCA_030674055.1 Rhabdomys pumilio | reverse complement strand
ACATCTATATATGTATATGTGTATATCAACATCTATATATGTATATGCGTATATCAACATCTATATATGTATATGTGTATATCAACATATTTTACTGCCATTGTTTTATCATTCTGTTTTATGTGATAGTATTTTTTTGAAATATAAAACCTGTTTCTATATATAAAACCTGTTTCTATATTTGTTGGCCCTTTCCATTCTACCCACATAATATAACTAAGTAATGTTTGTGACCACAGCTGTGCTTCCTGTGTGCCTAATCTTTGTATGAAGCCCATGCAAAAATGCCTATGACAATGTGGACGGATATTTTTTAACTTTTATAAATTCTGTTGGCATATTTCCTTTTCTATTGTAATTAGTTCTTATACACTTGTATTATGAATGTAAAATAACAGAATATAGAATATGAAGTGTACAACTTATCAAATGAATATATATACATAAGAGATATAACTAAAATTAAACAATGTCTCAGGCTAGAATATTGCATATCTAATGTCAATAAAAAAGAATGTTCTGAAAATTTCTAGACAATGATAGCTGGAATGTTTTACTGAAGAAAGTATTTCTCCAACAAAGCGGCATGATGCACTTAATTAAAACATTAAGATAGTACACAAACAAAAATGTTAGGCACAATAAGCTTCATTACATCTGAGGAAAGAAAAAAGGAACACATTTATAAAACCAGATATACAACTGACAGTGAAAGTAATTGAAATATGACTGGCTTATGAATCTCTCAATTACAGTGGACAGGGTAATGTAACATTTTGGCATTCTCATTTCTTCACTCTTATCTGCCAATTCACAAATGTAGGTAACCTTCAGGGTCTTAGCAATTTCCTTCTTAACAGAGAAGGAGAACAGTGCTCTGAAGGTTTTATAATTAGTATCGACACAGAAAAAAATTTAAGTGAATTCTGGGGTTATAACTTACTCAATTTCCACTAGGATAACACAAAACTTCTATTGCATTCCTAAGTATTTAAGCATGTCAGCTGTTTCTCAGAGACAAGTTGTGAATTATGCTACAAATAGAAAACCCTGGAGATGGGTGGGTACTCAGAACATTAGCAATGAGACACACTGTTTCCTAAATAAAATAAGACATAAATAATATGATAATCTTTGTCTTTATACTCTGTAATCCTCCTAAGATCTTCAGAAAAACTGTCAAATAAAGAAATGTACTTCAGAATAAATTCTGTAATTTACCTTAATTTTTTAATCTTCAGTGTAGGGAATTCAATTCTGTAATTCTCTATTTTTGCATTTCTAATCCATCCTGAATTTATGGAGTACTAATATCGTCTTTGAAATGTCAACAGTCATTTTATGTGTCCCAAACCTAGTTATTAAACAAAACCTATAAAGTCATATACTGGGTGCCTACTATGTGTAAATAGGAAAATGAAAATGAACAACAAGCAATTTTGTGATGTTTAATGGTATCTCCATTTAACATCATTTAATGGTACCTCCATTAAACATCACACCATATCTCTGTGTGAGCAGACATGTGTGAACATTTTAGCCACAGGGTTCTCAAGAGAACTACTTTCTTCATCTTTGCAATAAATTTTAATGGATAGAAATTTACATTAATACAAAGTGTTAAAAGGCAACTAGTATCTAAATAAATAAACTAAATTTGTGATTAAGGTCATCTTAAATTCCTGTATTGAAATCAGAGACAAATTTTGAGGAATATTTGTGTGTGTATGTGTGTGTGTGTGTGTGTGTGTGTGTGTGTGTGTGTGTGTATGTCTGTGTAATGTAATTTTAATAAATAAATATAAAATAATTATTTTTATGACTCTTGAATTAGTTTTCTTTTGTATATTATATCATAAATTACTATTTATACCAAGAATATCTCAACTAACCTGGGACCCTTGGGAGCACTCAGAGACTAAGCCACCAACCAGGCAGCGTACATAGGCTGGTCCGTCCCCTCTGGCATATACATAGTAGAAGACTGCCTATTCTGTCCTCAGTGGGAGAAGATGTGCCTAATCCTCTGAGACATGAGGACCCAGGAAAGGGGTATGTTTGGGGGAGGCAACATTCTCTCAGAGTCAAGGGTGAGGGGGAACAGGATGAAGAACTATGGGAGGGGAGACTGGGAAAAGTGACAGTGAATGGAATGTAAATAAAGTAATTAATTAAATTTAAAAAACAAGAGTATATATCCATCCAATGGTTGTAGAATTATTTTGCTCACATTTCGTCACCTATATTTCAGTATAGATTTACAGAAAAAATAGTTATTATTTATTCTTTTTAGTTTGATTTTCTTTTTTAGGATGAAAATATTTTAATATTCAAAAACATTCTTCTGTACTTAAGGATGACTGCTATAGAAACCTAGGTGTGCTAGCAGAAGCTTGCACCTAGGTCTAGATAACTTGGGATGTGGTAGGATGCCTGAAAGAACAGTCTCAAGACTAAGAAGGACTGCTCGTCTTCATTTAAAGAGTTGTCCAGGATTTAAAATCATAAACAAAGCCAGACCGAAAGTTACTCTTAGATAAACACTTGATTTTTGCTGGTTTCTGAGATTGTATCATTTTTAAACAACTAGAGTAACATTTCTGCTCATTTTTAAACAACAAAAATGTCTTGAGCCTACTTTAAGAAGCAAGAATAAAATTGTAGCTTAAATAGTAAGATAATTCATGAATGTGTGTAAATTCACAAGAAACTAAGTGGGACTTCTTCCTTCCTTTCATCTGGTGCATTTGGGACTCGTTACATGCTACAAGAAGCTGGGACTCTGAGCACTGCCAGATCTGCATTGAAACAGCAGCCTTCTCATAATGATAAATAGCAAACATTTATAAATAAAGTAATAAATTATTTAAAACCTGTGTCACTTAATTTCTTGAAAGATGCTACTTTCCAAACTCCATTATTTGATTCATCCTCAAACTAACATTTGTCTATACCTGTTACAGAGCTGAGGAATGGATATATTAATTGATATGGTCCATCCATCAAAGAACACATATGAATAAGATGCTTGTTCAAGGTCTGTGTACTCTGTGTGATTTGGACAAAATATTCTGCCACTGAGATACAATATATGCCTTGAGGTGTGTGGGCTCCCTGTGCCTATCAGCACTGTACTATGGAGCTTATGATTTCAGAAGAAGGTCTCCTTTGACACTCCTGACATTGGGTAAGAAAGGAACTAGGAAAGAAGGAAGGATGCCTTTGTTTTTCTTATTGCAGACTACCTTCCTCAAAATACTGTGGGTTTATTTTATTTTATTTTATTTTACTTTATTTCATTTCATTTTATTTTATTTTTGGTTTTTCAAGACAGGGTTTCTCTGTGTAGTCCTGGCTGACTGTCCAGGAACTCACTCTGTATGTAGACCAGGCTGGCCTCAAACTCAGAAATCTGCCTGCCTCTGTCTCCCAAGTGCTGGGATTAAAGGTATGCACCACCACTGCTCGGCAATACTGTGTTTTTAATCTCTGTATCAGAGATGAAATGCTTTCTTGATGGTTGTGTTGCTGTAGCTTCAGCAAAACTAAACCTAGGTTCTTTCTCTTGTGGAAGTAATTTTTTGGAAGTTCTTTAGTGCTATTTCACCACTGAGAGCTCCCCATCCATAGCTCCCCTTCAGTGATTCCTCACTATGCCATCTTGCCTTATGTCCTTGTGAACCACGGGGTAGGGAGATTGGGACATTCCCTAGATGCTGCTTTAGGACTCCACATCTCCTCATTGTTAGAGCTGCTTTGTTTAGGGAGTTGTAGCTGTTCCACAGCAAATCTGGATGTATTCCTCTGTGTCACAGTCTGGGATTTCAGTTCCATCTCCTAAACTTTCCTGCCTTTGCCCTGTTTCAATCTGGATTGATGTCAACTACAGTTTTCTAGTTTTTGTAGGTCTCATGGGAACTAAAGTGCCAGTTTAAATATAATATATTATATGGAACCTTAATCAAAATAAAAACAAGATCTAGCCTTTTATTTCTTTTTAACCTTGCTTCACTATGTTCTGGTCCTTTATCAGTAACTGTATACTTATAACTTTTAAAGAGAGCATTTGGAAGAAACAATGTGAATTGCTTCAAAAAGCCACCAAAGTTTTTGGATTTGAATTGACAAAAGGCAAGGGAAACTAAACATTGGACAAAGAATTTGAATCTCAAAGAGTGACTGTACTTTCAAATGACAAAATTGAATCAACCAAAATTTCTAAAACCTAGAAAATATCCAGGAAGTTAACTTTAAATATAGTCCTAACAATTTGAAACTGTCAATCCATAAACCATAGCAGAAGGATAGCTAGCTATAAATATTTCTTTTAGTTCAGTTGATCTTAAGAGAAAAGAAAAACACTGTTTTCTTAGATAAAAAATGTCATTAAACTTTTGAGTGGCTACACATCAAGTTGAAAAAAAATATATAGCATTGAGCTCCAAGTATCACTTAAAAACAGCTTTAACTACCTTAAGAAACCAAGTTTTATTCATGTTTATTTAATTTTTATATAGGAGACCATAAATCTAACTATTACGTATCTTAACTGATCTTATAAATAAGAAAGTTGTTAAGAGTCAAGAAGCCAATGTCTCTGGAATTAAGAGATTTCTCAGCAAAACTGAGTGTCAAAATCTTTCATCTGGAATCAATTAATGAATAAAATTTACGATAAAATAAGCAAGAATATATTATCTCAGAGATTGTTTTATAGGAATAAAATATCATATCAAAATTTAGTATATATTTAGTATATAAATACTAAATGTATATCAAATACATTTGAATAGAGATATATAAAATGACTATCCACATTGAAAAATATGACCCATGTTACCAAATAACAGCATAGCTAAATCTAAATGGACCCCATTTTTACTATATTAAAAATGACAAATTATTGTTATAAGGATACTTTAGAAACATGGAATGATCTCCAGCAGGTGAGTAGACTGACTGGATCTTCTGAAGATATCCTGAGGGACTCTATTTACCTCTGAATATTCCATGCTGTGACTCTCTCATTATGCATGAAAGCCAAATGAGGAACCAAAGACTATTGATTTATTTTTAATGCACATCATTTTCATACGCATCTGTTCAAATGAATTATAGTAAAGTCTCTAAATATTAAAAAAAAACCCTATAAACAAGAACAGAAATCCAAAGCTATGTTGTAGTCTTTGAGTCAATGGAACTTACAAAAGATGCTCAATGGATTTCAACATTGTTTGTCTAGATCATGGTTCTAATCACCATTTTCCCCAGAAATGGCATTATAAGCTTCCATGAAATAAGAAAAATGAAAAAATATGAAAATAGATGCTTCCCTTTGATTTATCAAACAAATACACGTTGTAATCAACTATATGGCAGGCATAGTTCTTATATGGGATAAATTCCTAGGTGAAGCAGTTGTAGCATCACCCAGTCAGCAGATGACTCCAACAGTTCTACTGTAAATTAAAGAAATAGTAATGATTTCATTTGGTATTCAGTATGTTTTCCTCCTGGTTTCTATTTGAATCATCTAAAATTAAGCAGTAATTCCTGGTATTATTCATTTGATCTTCAATGTGCCCAATATATTTGAGTGCCTATATGCTTAAAATACAATTTTACAATATTGTTATGTGTCAAGTACATCTCAGTCAAGCATATATCTTTCATATACCTGAGGTGATGAGTATAGGACAGAGAAACGGGTCAAAGAAACACAGAAGATGAAGGTAGGGGTATTTTCTCTTGTGAGATACAAAAACCATAGACCTGGTATTGGAGAGGAGCGATCATGAAAATGCTTTCTGGTCATAGGAACTGAGCCAGGCAGGATATGAAAAAGCAACAAATGTGGAAGAAGAATGGCAAGTGGAGAGCTCCGGTGAAATATTTGGTGCATAAGAGGATACAAATGATACCAAGAAGTGTTATCAGTCCCTAAACATGCCATCAGCCTGGCAGGGTGTTGAGGATTAGTTTGTGGATGTAGTGAACTGTGCCACTTACTGTGAGCAATGCAGGAAGCATGTATAGCAGGCCTCTCGCTGTTAAGAAATTGATATTTTATAATCAACATGTCCAGATGAATGTAAGAGCCTCCCCCTGAACTGTTCCCACACAGATTTGCTTTACTGATTGGTGTAAAGCACACCAAAATGGAAAGGGCATGTATTCAGAACCACCAGTTATGTGATAAATCACGTTGGGTGGCTCTCGATTTGAATTTGCGTTCTCAGGGCATTTTTCTCTTACAAGGATAACTCTGGTCTTGCACACAACTCCAACACTACCCAGTGCCACGTTACATTATTGCTCTTGCAGGATTCAGTCCTTTGGCTGTACAACTGACACTTATAAAATTCTTCAGTTTGCTCTGTACAGATGTAGTGATAAGGCATGCACGCCTTGGGAAGAGTGGCAGAGGATGTGCTGCGCATACGTGAAGAGTCAGTCCCTCCAAGAAAATCAGTCTGCTCACTCGGAAGCATGCATCATGATGCAGAAGAGTAGGAAAGTGTCAAATCACTATCTCGGCAATCTTGCTGGGGACCTGTGCTCCTTGCTCTTTAATATTTCAGATACAGTATGTCACCACATGCAAGGCAACATTAACATATTCACTATATCTAGGACAACTGTAGACGACAAATAGAGGCTGTCGTTATATATGCATGAGTGTCTTTCTCCTAGTGAGTATTTGGAATAGGACATATACACCTGAAGATGCAGAGGAGCCTTGCAATAACTTTCAGGTGCACTCTAACTTTGCTTTCCACATCAATCACCTGCCCACTCTCCTCTGAATGGTGATTACATTCTCCACTTGTGATTTTTTTTTATACTGCTTCAAACCTCTGCCTTGCAGTTGAGTTACACAAGTTCATTAAAATTATCTAGCATTTATCTATAAATCATTCTTTAAAAACTTAAGCACTCAGCATAACCACTAAAAAGACCATGAATATTGATAATATCAAAAATAGGAAACTAAACAATGTTCCAAAATTTATTAGGCCATAAACCTTATTGTCGGATGAAGTGGTCTTTCGTTCCACATTAAGTTCATAAGCTCTGAAAGGCACATATTTATTTAAATGTTTCGTTTTGGCTTACTTCAGAGACAAACATCATAGAAGACACACTATTATTTCATGATACCTAACTGTATTGATTAACAGCAATATATTCACTTATTCAGCTAATAAATATATACATATATATATGTATATATGTATCAAAAATTTACTATTACCTAGGTTCTTTCAATCAAGGCAGAGAGAGTAAAACATAAGCGCATTAACAATTTATTCTAGAATAGAACATTATTTTCTAGATAGACAAAAAGGATAAAAAAAAGACCCACAAATACAATAGAAAAGTCTGTGTCATGATTCAAGCTTTAAAATGAGCAAACTGATTTTTCTGGAGTGATTCTCTTTGTATGCACAACACATGTTAGGCCACCATTTCCAGGCCCTGTATTGCTTATAACTACATCTGTACAGAACAATTTGGAGAATTTTAAAAGCTTCAGTGGTACAGTCAATGTTGTGAGTAATGAAAATACTAATGCTAAAGCTGACAAACAATAATATTAATAACACTATTACAACAACTACTAATAGTAATAATTAGAGAATGTTGTATCAAGAGGTGTTACAAAATAGCATTTTATTGGCTGTATTGGTTGCCCCCTTGAAATGTAACTCTTTTGCTGAGTCTAATATCAAGATAAAGAATAATCATTGCAGTTAATTAGTGAAGAGCAAAGTAGGTAAATGACACAGATGTAAAAGTCAGAGACTGAAACCAAGTGTGTCGCGATGGAAGAAGACAAGGAGGGATCAAAAGAAAATCAAAAGAAGAGGAATGGGTGTCTTTGTGAAGGTTTTAGTGCTATGAAAAGTCACCATGACCAAAAAAAACTCTTATGAAGAAAAGCATTTAATTGGGGCTGGCTTACAGTTTCAGAGACTTAGTCACTTATTATCATGGCAGGAAGCATGGCAGCATGAAAGCTGACATGGTACTGGATGGAGAAGGAGCAGAGAGTTCTACATGTTGATCCAAAGAAGCAAGAGGGGAGTGGATTTGTTTCATACTGGCCACAGCTTGAGTATTTTAGGCCTCAAAGCCTGCCTCCACAGTGATAAACTTCCTCTAACAAGACCATACCTGCTCCAATAAGGCCAAGCCTCCTACTCAAGCAGGAGTCTATGGAGGCCAATCATATTCAAACCACCACAGTAGGAATAGATGGACAGGAAGATCAGCAGGCCCAGCCCTTTGGGTCTCAGCAAGAAGTTTGGATGATGCAGACATCAAGATCCAAACATACTAGATAACTGGAGATGGTGTTGAACACAGAAACAGCTTATTGTAATGGCTAATTTAAGATAGTTATTTAGAGTGCCTATAGTGGAGATAGACAAGGGGAAAGCATACAGACAGCAAAACTTATAGGATCATGTAAGACCAGAAGTGGTGTTTTGGTAGAAACTGCGGGAGAGGATACACAGAATCTGGAAATTTTTTAACAAATCACAGAAAATAGATACCAGCCTCAGATAAATCCTCTGAAGAGGAAATAATAACAGTAGCATTTACCGGTTGTCTTCCTCTCATGATTGTTTAGTAAGTGATTAACTCTCCCTTTCCCCCCTCTCTACCTCTCACACATGCTATTGAAAGGGAACAGACCACAATTAGACCCTACTTTTGAAATCTAGTTTAGTAGTTCTGTAGAGATTTTATAACTAGGTCATATATAATCATTTATTTTAGTACTGCTTTCTTCTGTCATGTTTAAAGAAAAAGAATATTTTGGAAAACCAGTGATTGAAATGATGATGAATAAGTAACAAGTGATTATACAAGACCACTTTCAAGTATTTCAAATTGTCTGGGCATTATCACCTGGAATCTAGTAGTTATTGGTCAACCCAGTGAGTTCTGCTTAAAAAACAGTGTCAGCTGACCCTCACCAATATCTCGACTGGACTCAAGAATTATCTCAGATACATGCACCTGGTTCATCTCCAGTACTGTTTCCAAAGATGTTTAATGAGAGAGAGAGAGAGAAAGAGAGAGAGAGAGAGAGAGAGAGAGAGAGAGAGAGAGAGAGAGAGAGAAAGAGAGAGAGAGAGAGAGAGAGAGAGAGCCTAAACTCATTGTGACTGGGATTGGGATGGAATGTACTGGAGCCATGGGGTGACTAACAATGGAGAAGTGAGAAAGTAAGTTAAACACCAACCTTCATCTCTCCATGATTCATGACTGTAGCTATCCTGCTATCATCCTGTTATCAGTTGAAGCCATGTCTTCCCTGCCAAGGCAGATTTTTCCACTCTCAAAAACTAAGCCAAAATTTTCTCTTCCTACTTTCAAATTTTCTTTCATTATCTATATGGCCAGATACAGGAATGAGAAAAGTAACTCTAATTGGGCAGAAACCAGGGTTTATCACAATCATTAATTTAAATCTGTAGGACATGCTAAGGCACATAAGTAATACCTGGTAAATATGGGTTCTCGTTTCACTTAATGTGCTTGTGTTCATCTTTCTTATAAATTGTATTTATCCTACTACAAAAAAGTCAAGACATTTCTTCATTTCTCACTTAAAATGGTCTTTTTCAGATAATCAAGCATGATTTTTTTCTGTTCAGAACTGTTCTAACTTGTACTATATAAAATTATTTAAACTCCCTGATAAGCAAAGGGTAATTCATCTTCAAAGTATATATTGCCTTAAATTTCTATGAATATATAGGCTGTGATATGATTGCCAAATCAATAAGGAAAAATGAGAGCAAAAATAAGTCAAGTTACATTCTAAAAGGCAACATTGGTAAATATTCGCTCAATACAACCATGATGTCCAGATACTCCATTACAGGGTAAATTATGCTTCTTTCCCACAAATGATTATTGTATTTTAGCTTGTAATTATATTACTCTTGATTTACATACTTCCTTTGAAACATTTTCTTTAAAGTGGACCGCACTGTGCAATTATAACTCAGCTTGCTTGAAAGACAAAATGATAATGTATCTGGTCAATTGATTTTTATGGTTGTTTCTTAGCTGAAAATCATAGCCGTATTTATTTATTTTATTTATTTATTTATACTCCAGAGTTTTTACTTTACAGCAGCATACAAACAACTTGTGTACTTACATTAAAAAACAAACCAGCAAGTGCAGTATAACACTTCTGATGAGAAGCTTCTTTAGAATTCCTGTAAGCAAACACTCATTTGTAGCTGGCAAGGAGTAGCGAGTGATGTACCAGAGTGCAGCAGTAGGCAAGATGCAGTGTTATACTTTATAAAAGTCTGCATGGTGTGGCTAATGGTGTTATGTTTTCTTTTCATAATGTTTTATTGCTTTAGAATTTTATACATGCATATAATGTTTTCATCAGAGCCCCATTTTCTTCCTTACAATTTCTTCCCTAAGCACTATGACTTTTCTCTCCCAACTCATGTGTGTCTGCATCCTCTATTTTAAATCACTGAATCCGCTTAGCGCTTCATGTATTACATAGATCTAGAATCATGAACTGATCCAGAGAGAGCCTTTCAATGGATGCATCCCTGAGGAAAGCCTTCCTCTCCCATCCCCAGCACCCGTCACTTGCTCATAGCTTCTTATGTAGGGAATGAACTTTATGGATTCCAGTTACATGTAGTGTAGGCCAATAAGATGGCTCAGTGGATAAAGGTATTTGTCTTCATGCTTCTCTACTTGAGTTTGATCTCCAGAACCCATATGTTTGAAGAAGAGGAGAAATCCACTCAGGTCATCTTCTGGCCTCTATATATGCACCATAGCATATGTGTATCTTCTTTCCCAAATAAATAAATGTAAAAGAGATCAAATTACAAAATTTAGTGTTATAAAAATCATCATACATAGCAAGCCACTGTTTTAATATGTGTGGTGATATTTATAATACTTATTTGTGTATATAAAATGGCTACCTCAATATGTATTTTATATGTTATATATCCTTTTAAAAATTCTAGGCTATATCTGTCATACTGTAGAGAAAAAACAAAGCTCAAAAAAAGCACATACTGGAAATGACAAGAATATATTATATTGTCCAACATATAGCAAGATGTTAAATAACTAAGAGTAATTTATGTGCTACTGAAGTTCATTAGCAAAGCACAAATATTTATGTAATCAGTGTAATCCATGTTAAATTAGTCTCCAAATATGAACATGTAAACTTCTACATGAGTCTTCATTATCCTTCTGTCCATGCTACAGCATCTGGCAGCTTATCTTGAGGGTTCTACTCTTGTGATGTTAGTATTTTTTTTTCACCAGCAGCCAGGATCTTTCTCAAAACAGTGATTAGCTGATTAATCTCTCTAACACTCTACTCTCCCAGTGTGTATCTCTAGAGTAACAATGAAAATTTCAAATTCTGTATATGAATTTTAAGAGCTTCCATCATCTAGTCTTTTATTTTCTGTGATTTGTTTTTGAATCTTTCTGTAACTATGCATTCCATTCAGAATCCCTGCATTCTCTACTCATTGATTGATGTGACTAGAGTTCTGGCTTTATTCACATCTCTATTGAAATATTAATAGATACAGAAAATTGCTTTACCAGGATGTAAACAACACTTACTTTCCTCCACCTCTTAATCCCCATTCTTCTTAATTTACAGTGGTACTTGATAGTATATACTATCACATAATCTTTTAAAGTTGAAAGTTTTTATCATGATGAAGTCATCTATACTACAGGAAACAAGGCAATACTTTGCCTTAGCACACATTATCAGTTTGCCTGAGCCTTTTTCATTTCCAAAACTAACATTGTAACAGTAGAAAAATATTAACATTACTATAATATATCAATATCCTTTAAATGATATTGGATTTGTATATATAATTTTCTATACGTTTTTGTCACTATATAAAATTGATAATCTATCATAATCATCTGTATATTGAATGGTTTGTGTTGCCCTTTATAACTATGTCCCTCCCTGGGAATATCTGCAGATTATTCATTTCTATTTCTAAAGTTTTCTTATTTCAAAAAGGCAGTGTGTGTGTGTGCATTTTGTGGTTTGTTTAACCATTAATTTGCTGAAGGTCATCTGCACAGATTCTGGTATGGAGCTATTGCAAACTAATCTTCGATGAGGTTACACACAGATCTTTGTCTAGACTTACTTTGTTTCTCAGATATTAATGCATGAGTGCAATCACTTAGCTATGTGGTAATGCATGTGTTGCAAAATTTATGATTCTTTTTCCCATTAGAGGTACGGAGACCAGAGAGACTTGATTACTGTGACTTATTGCTGTATTTTCACGTACAGAACAATGCTTGGCACAATAAGAGAAGTGTGGACTAGTGGGCTTTGGCTGGTTGTGGAGGCTGATTTTGTGTGCACAGATGTTATTTTATAAAAAGTAACGATTAATTATAACTCTTCAAAACTTGAATCCCACGAAAGCTGGTTGAGGTGATAGTAAGAAATACAGTTGTATTGCCTGAGGTAGCTACCTGAAGCCAGTAATATAGAGTGGGTCAGGCAGGAAGGCTGAGCATCTAGATATTTTAAAGGGATTCAAATGGTCTAGACACAGCCACATGACTTTCTAATTTAACAAATGAGTGGGATCTATGGAGGACTCAAATTTCCCTGTTGTTTCTTCAGGCCACATAATGTTTTAATTGACTGGGTGACCAGAGCAGAGAAGAGAGTCGGCAGCAACTTAGTAGTAGGTCTTAGGTTGACTCCCTAAGAAAACCAGGAAAAACATTTCTCATTGAACACATACAGAATCTTGGGCAAGTAGAAACACTTTTCTTAACAAACAATGCCAAATGTATGAATAAAGAATTTTCTAACATGACAAGGGAAGACTTGGAGGAGGAACAATATCATACATGAGTACGGAGATGCGTGAGAAAGCAAGGAAGTAATCTGGGAGTCAAACAGTCAAACGTAGTATCACTTGAGGCTGGAGAACATAGAAAATTGAATCTTACATGGTTTTAAAGCATCTCTACTCCTGAGATATATTTTTTTTATAGAATTATTTGTGAGCTGATCCTAGAAGCTCAGGCCTATTACTCTGAGGAAAAACACCTTTATGGATTTGACCTTGGGGGTAAAGTAAAGAACATCTTTCTGTTCAGAGTATATTACCATTCTCGCAGTTAAATGTTTTCTTTTTTAATAAGAAAATGAATAAAAATGATTCATTGTTGTATAAATCACAATTTAAATTATATTGGACTTTGTGTATATCAAATAATTTCACTTGAAACATCATAAAATAAACTTCTGTTTATGTATGGGAATGTCTCTGTGCACATGTCTGTTGTCTATGTCTATCACACAATACTTGTGTTGGTTTCCAGACTATTAAATAAAACAAGAATCTAAACTTTGTTTAGAATGCTGCTTACTATGAACACATTATAGGTTATGAACTCTTAAGAAGGGTAAACTAGTACTGCTTACTTTAGTCTTTCCATTAGGTATGAGTTACTGTGCCATAGAAAGACTTGCTTTGTTTTTGACAAAGATGAAATTAAAAACAGCAAAATTCACCAATTTATGGCATTGCACATCCTGAATGGACATCTTGCTCTGTATTCTAATGTTGGTTTTTCTTTCAGGGCTTTGCTGTTTAGTTTCATTAAGGTACTGAAAATCCTTATGGATTGTTCTAGAACACTGTTTACCATACTTTTTGAACTGAGAACTATATAAGGAAATTTTTGTCTGACAACTTTACCATTATATTAAAATATCTGGAGTGGGAACCAGAACTGCATGTTTTTAACGGGTCCTCATGTGATTTTAACATAAAAGCAAGGCTGAGAACTGAAGTTCTTGAATCTTTTGAATTACTTAACCCTTTTACTTTTTAAGTAGATTGGTGATAAGGAGCCACATACATTCACTAGTATCTCTGTGGCAGGCCAAAGTATTATTCACATCTATATGGATCACTACATGATTCTTATGCTTCTTAGAAACTCAGGTCTATAGAAATAAGCTATCTCACATAAGTCTACAGCCATAAGTGAGGGGAACAAAAGAAAGCCAGGTCCAACCTTGATAGTCAACTGTCAATGAAAAATCTTTTTTGAGATCTTTATTTCAAAGCAATGATCACATTGATCCATCAAATTGAAGACCACACGCACACGCACACACATATGCTTTTTCATAAAGAAGTCAGAAATACACAGTGGCTAAAAATCAAAAAAAGAAAAACTCAGCATCTTCACCAAATAGTGGTAGTCAAATTTGACGTTGGCATGTAGAAGAATGAAAATAGATCCATACTTATTATTCTGCACAAAACTTAAGTTCAAGATGCAAGATCTCAATATAAAACCCATACACCCAACCTGATAGAAAAGAAAGTGGGGAACAAACTTGGGAACTTTGGCACAGGAGAAGTCTTTCTGCACAAAACCCTTATAAAACAGGCACTGAGATTTACAATTAATAAATAATACCTCATAAAACTGAAAGCTTCTATGCAGCAGAAGACACCATCACTTGGACAAGCAGGCAGCCCATAAATGGGAAAGATTGTTATCAACTCCACATTCAATAGTGTTTAATATTCAAAATATGTAAAGAACTCAAGAAACTACATATTAATAAAACAAATACTCCAATTAAAAATGGGGTATAGATCTAAACAGAGAGTTTTCATTAGAAAAATTCCAATGACTGACAAACGCTTAAATGATCAACATTTTTAGTCACCATGGAAATGCAAACCAAAACCACTTTGGGGTTCCATCTTGCTCTTGTCAGAATAGATAAGATCAATAACACAAGTAATTGCTCATGCTGATGAGGATGTAGAACAAGGGGGAGCAGTCCTTCATTGTTGATGGGAGTGTAATCTTATATAGACACTATGAAATCAGTACAGTGGTTCTTCAGAAAATTCATAATTGGCATACCTGATGACACAGCTTTACCGCTATTGGGCATACAACCAAAGGACTCTCTATATGTTCACTGCTGCTTTATTTATAATAGCTAAAAACTAGAATAAGCTTAGATGTTCCTCAGGTAAAGAATGGATAAAAAAAATGTGACATATTTTCACAATGGAGTGTTACTCATCTGTTATAAAAAATGGCATCACGGAATCTGCAGGCAAGTGTGTGCAACTAGAAAAAAAAATTCTGTGTGAGGTAACACAGTCCCAGAGAGACAAATGTATTCACTTACAAGTGGACATTAGCTGTTAAGTTAAAAAAAAAGGAATTTACAATCCATAGACTCAGAAGTTAGGAAAAGAAGAGAAGTATAGGGAGGAAGCATGGCTCTCCCTTAGCAGAGTCAATAGAATAGGTTCTACAAGCAGACTTATGACTGTTGGAATATAAGTAGCAGTAATCAGATTGGGGGCAGGAATGGAGGGAGGGATGTGGGGACAGACAGCTGAAATTGGGTAAGTATTTGGGGAGCAAGCAGTGTGGAAACCTAGTTCGGTGGAATCTTACAGAAACCTATGAGGGTGACCTTATTGAGGTCTCTTAGTAATTGAAGATAAAGTCTGAAATGGCCATTTTTTATAGCCAAGTAAGTCTTCTTATGGTGGGATTGTGGTGTTACATTCTGTTCAGTTGTTGGCCAAGGAAGTCTTGTAGAGATTCAAAAAAAAAAAAAAAAAAAACCCAGGCTGATAAACTAAGAGTGGGGCCTCATTGCTGAGTACAACTTTTACACAGCCCACTGAACACAGAGAGGTAGAACTGATGAAGGCTTGGAAACCTCATCCCTATGTTCTAGTCTCTTTGGCATGAGAAGGTGCTTTGCAGTCTCTGGAAAAAGAACCTGGAAACTAACTCAGCCAAAAAACCCCTCTACCTATATTCTTCTCTGACTGGGGGTGTGCCAGGGAAGTGGTGGCACAGAATTTGTGGAAGTAGCCACTCAATGTTTGGTCTAACTTGAAGCCCAAACCTATACAGGAGGGAGCCTGTGTCCTTTACAGCCTGCAAGGTAAAGAAACAAAAAGTGCACAGTCTAGAGACCTGTGGTAGAACTCAGCACAACTAGCAAACAGAACTGAACAAAAACAAAACACAAAACTTAATGAAATGATTCCTGATGGTATTCTGCTATACTCATAGATCAGTGGTTTGTCCAGTTGTCATCAGAGAGACTTTACAGGGAGATGGCAACGGATGCAGAGATGCACAATGGGACACTATGCAAGCAAGAGTCTAAATTGGTAGTCTCCATTGGATTTCTACTGGAGATCCCAAAACTTCATGGACACCTGGCAGGAAAGACTAGGGTTCAGAAGGGATGGACAACACCGAAAATATGGTCCATTGACTAAACTAAATAGGGCTCCCACAGGCTCCCACAGACTGAAATGGCAAGCATGGGGCCTGCTTGGTTCTATTCCAGGTCCTCTGTGTATATGTTATGGCTGTTAGCTTGGTGAGACTCCTAACAGAGGCAGCGATATCTCTTATTCTTTTACCTGCTCTTCAGATTCTTTTCTCCTACTGAGTTGCCTTGTCCAGCCTCAATCTGAGGGCTTTATCCTTGCCCCAGAAAAGAAAACAAGTTTTTTAAAAATTTTGAAGTTTTCATTAGGGCATACTGGTTCCCAGTTTAATAGTAGAAATGAAAAACGTAACCATGTTAAAATTAGGAGTGACCAAAGGTAAAGAGAGAAGTTCTTATAGAAAAACATAAAGCTCCATTTGAAGTCTCTCCTTGCTATGCATCAATTATTTTTAAATAATAAAATATTTAGAAAGAGTATATATAAATATCAGTATGAATGTCCATCATCTTTTAAAACTTTAGAGCATACTAGCTATAAAAATTTCAAAATGAGTGTAGAGACAGTTTAACAAACATCTTTGTCAGCAGATAATGAATTTTATCCGAGTCTTTGGAAACATCTTTTTCTGGTGCATAGCACAGTGATGTCTCAGTAACCACATGATCAGTTAAAATACCCAACGAAGCTAAGAATGATAAAGGTAGCAACTGGCCATTTATCTGTTACCAAGAACTATGTCAAAACCCAGGTTTAATTTACAATCTTCTGCTTCCTCTAAATATAGATAGATAATCTGTAAGTTAGTGGTCATTTTGTTTCATGAAGCTAAAGGTCACATGGGTACTTAAAACTAACATACAGACTGAGCAGGTTATACTTATGTCTTTAGGAGTAGACATCCACACATATATATGTAACAGGCATGAATGAAATAGAGGCTATGGACTTGAATGAAAGCAAGAAGGATGCACAAGGCGAAAGGGGAAATGATCTGATTATACGATTTACTTTTTCTAAAAAGTAAAAAGAATAATAAAACATTTCTAAGACATTAGATCCAAGGTGTTGGCTAAATTTCTGATTCTGTGGCATAGATATAGGCCAGTCACTCATTTTACTATGTTGAAACTATCACAAAAGCTTATAATTTTGAAATGCACTATTAATTCAATTACAATATTTATTAAAATAATAAATATCATTGGCTCAATAAAATAAACATGAATTGTTCAGTTTAAAAAAATAAAGAGCACAAGCCCAGTACTGAGTACTCAGTAGCTGAGTGTGTTAATCTATACATTGATAACATAAAATTGAGATCAATCTCATTAACAGTAGATAGCAAAATATATAAAGAGAAAGTTTTATAATCTAATTTTTTCTGACTAGCTTTCTCAGTTGAATAAGAGGTTACTAAGCTTTCTATCCTAAGCTAACCTAATAACATGGACCATGTCTTTAATGAGCTAGGCATTTTACTCCCTGTGTTTGACTTGTTTCAAGGCCAGCTTTTTTCTTTTCATTTTTGAAGTGGAAGAAACTGAAAATTCTGTGTGCCGGTAGAAAAAAATGCTTCATTGGGAAGAGGGGCAGAGTCCTGGTAATGAAGAAATCGTCCTTCTCGAAGGCATTAGATTTGTTACTAGGCAACAAACAAAATATGAGCACTTCTAGCATACTCAATGCAGCATCTTGTAGAAAACTCCTTGCTTACAAGTGCCTTTTAGGAGACTACTGTCTTGACAACTAAATTAGGCACCTAATACATACTGCAATTTATATGCTTTAATTTACACATATATTTGAATGTTGGTATGTACATGTCACATAATCCTTTGTCATTTTAAAAGCAAATATAATTTGGCAGCTCCACATCAAATCTAGTACTTAACATTATTATAAAAATCTCACATGGTTGTTATTCCATCACATTTTCAGTACAATTTTTAAAAACCCATGTAATGGCTCAAATATGAAACTAAAAACAACAAATACCAATTAGAGTCTAGAACATAGTTTTTGACTCATTCTAATGGGTCTGCCACATAATAAGAAAGTTTGAATTTTTTAACTAAATTGAATGCACTTTGCCCTCAAATCCAGCAACTGCATGCACAAGTTTACTTAAATGAGCTGACAATGTATGTCCACAAAAACATAAAAATAAAAACCTGCACAGGAACTTGCATATTACTTTGCTTGTTTTTCCTCAAACCAAAATAACAAAGAAATCATGCTATTTTTCAGTAGACAAATATACAAACAAAAGTAGTAAAACTTAAAAGGAAATGAACATCTTTAGTATTAAAAATATGAGCAGCAATAATACAGAGAAAACCTGAATTTATATTTTTAAGTGATAATCATCAACTTTAAAGGCAACACACTCTAAGATGCTAACAATTTCAAGTAATGTAAAAGTCATAACCACGAAGGCACAAATAATATCAGTAACTGTGTACTAAAGAGATGAACAAGAAAGGAGATGTAGCTAGGAAACAAGGGATATTTAACTAAGGAAAACTGTCTTGTGTGGCTCTATGATGAACACGTGATTTTCTACTTCTCAAATCCCATGTAACTTCATGATAAAAAATGTGGATCCTAGCATATGGTATGAATGCTAGTTAGTAGTTCTTTAGAAAAACTTGGGAATAGTGAGGCAGAGATTTATTTGCAACACTCAGAAGGCAGAGTCCTGGAAATCTCTGTCAATTTCAGGCCAGTGTGATCTACATAATAAAGTACTATATCAGAAGTCATTACCAATGTGCTTACTATGTAAGCAAAAATGACAAAATTAGGGTCAAATTATCTAGTAGGAAAGAGAAATGAAACTTAACAATTTCCCTGTTCATATTTTTTATTTTTTGGTAAACTAAAGTTACTCTGAAAATAAAGTTTACATAGTTTTAAAATTTTAATCCAACATTAATCATTTTAATGCTGGCACTGGAAAAAGATTTTTGCAATTTGTATCATAATAATGTTCGTACTAAACATATACAAAATTCAGTCATGTATCATGAAAAATAAAAGTTTTTGATTTTCTATAAATATATATTCACACACATATTTAATTCACATACTATCATATAGAATTTAATTAGCAATTGTTTTTATTTTTCTAATAAAATATTGTTATGCTTGTTTGTATTCTGATGAAAGAAAGAGAGGGTGTAGGTTCAGGTGGCTTAGAAAGTAGAGAGGAACTGGGAGGATCTGGGAGACATGTTTTAGGAGAAACAATATTCAAAAAAATCTATTTTCAATAAAACGAAACACTATGTTTTAATTGTATAAATAAAAATAATGTTACATATCAATTAAAATATTCTGTGGTATTATTACTATTCTCAATTCATTGACTTTCATAATTGTTTGACTTACAAAAAAGTTAATAAATGCTTTGCCTAATCTCTGTTGCTCTATAACAAAAGGTAGAAATCATGTCTTTTGTGTTGTTGTTAAAATGGTCATATTTAGATTATTAAAGTCTCAAGAAGGGTTTTTTTTCAAAATTTTATGTGGATGTGTTGATCAAGTAGTGATTTTTGTCAAATGCAAATTGTGACACAGTTGCTTTGTGGTTAATCTAACTTTCTAAAACACTTCTGGATAGTGCTGATATCACACCACACCTTGGGTAGCAATGCTCTTGGAAATATCTGGGACATAATACTGATGTGAGAATAGAAAACCAGCTCAAATTTCTGTATGTCCAAGCAAGGGATTAACCAGCTCTGTTCCTAATTCTCCTACTGGAAGAATCTCTCAGGGATCTAGCATTTCTAAATCTGTTTTTTTGATGTATAATCCTTTCCAGTTCCTCATGAAAAAGGAAGATTTGATAACCTTTGTGCCATGAGCAAGCTTCTATTTAGTCTTAATACTCTCCTGGCTTATGTGAACCAAGGTCACCTATTTCTAGTTCAATTCTTGAATTAATATATTTTCAATTGGAGAAAGGTCAAAGGAATGAGTCAAGGTCAGTCATTCAATAACTGTAAAGGTCATGTCTCAAATCCCAATTTCTCAATGAAAATTCCATCCTCTTTCATCCATTTTTGTCTTTCTTCTAATAATGATGCATGCCACAGGAAATAGACTGGATAATTAAGATACAAAAATACCAGGTTTGAATTGAATTTCACAGCCTTGGGCTTTCCACTACAATTCCAGAGAGACATTTAAACTTTAGTGATGTAAGTTACAGTAAAGGGTGCAGGTTTTGTGCTTTAATGTAAGCCTTGGAAATTAAGTTATAAATTGTGAATGTCCATCTTACTATATTATGAAATAAGGGGATGTGGGAAAAAGACTTGCGTGCTCCACTGTGGGGAATGGGAGCAAGAACAATCTTCTACTCCCCCATCTCTAATGATACACACGAAAGAGCTCAGCCAACCACAGGTAGTAGCCAGAGGCAGATGGAAAAGTCCTCACTAACAACTTTCAAGAATAGATCCCTTTGTTGAGAAACAAATGATGACTTAATGCCACTGTGTGGCTAATAATCACTAAATATCGTGGGAAGGAGCCAAACTAGCTTGTATTGGATTAGGAAACTAAGTGCTGGAGATGTGAGATAATATTATATTACTGTATAGACCTTATTCACTGAAAGATGATTTCAGTTTTCTAATATCTTTTTAAATAAATTTCACACCACTACAACTGTAATCATGGTGCAATGTTAAATAATAGAGAAATGTGTGACATTAAGGATCTATGTATCATTTCATATATATATATTTTTTTCTATGTATCAACAATTAATGAATAGAAATTATTAATTTGAGTGGGAGCAAAAGAAGAGTAGCATGCAGGTCTGGAGGGAGGAATGGATAAGACAAGTTAGTGAAACATATTTTTGATTATTTTATAAAAAATTTCTTTCATACAATATTTTCTGATCAAGGTTTCTCCTTAACCAACTCCTCACAGATTCTTTCCACCTTCCTAACCACCCAACACCATGGTGTTTCTTTTTTGCTCTCTCTTTAGAAAGCAAGCAGACAGACAAACAAACAGAGGTAGGATACAAAAAAAAAAACAAAAATAAAGAAAACTCAACACATAACACAGGTCACAAAAATAAAAAATAGGAAAACAATATATATAAGCAAAAAAAAAAAAAACAAACAAAACACAACAAATAGACAAACAAAAACCAAAATAGTGAGACAAAAATACAAAACAATGCCTAAAGAAATAAATGAGGAAAACCATCTGCAAAAGACCACTAAGTTTGTTTTGTGTTGACCACTTACTGTGGGACATGCACCCTACATTTAAGAATGATTAATATATCTAATAAGACTCCACTTGTGAAAACAAAAGTTTTCTTTACAAGCAGGTGTTCTTTGCACATAAAGTCTTACTTAGTAAGTGGTGGATGTGTCTGTGCACTTCCAGGCCTCAGTTTTGTGACCCTTCACTAGCTCCTTTTCTGTCAAGTCAACTTGACAGAAACTGGAGTTATCTGAAAAGAGGGAACCTCAATTGAGACTATACCTACAAAGGATCATGCTGTAGGATATTTTTTATTTAGTGGATGATGGTGGAGGGCATAGTCTATTGTGGGTGGTGCCACCCTTCTGCTTGTGGCTCTAGGTTCTATAAGAAAGCAGATTGAATAAGTTATGATGAACAAACTAGTATGTAGTATCTTTCCATGGCCTCTACATCAGCTCCTACATCAGGTCCTGGGCTGTTTGAGTTCGTTCCAGTCCTGATTTCCTTCAAGATTATCTACACCCTGAAGGTGTAAGCCCCAAGTAAACCCTTTCTGTTGCAGGCTATTTGATCATATTGAGAACCCCTAGAATGTGAACTGGAAAAACCTTGTGTGGTGTGGCTCAGCACTAGCACACTCCTTTTATCTAAGATCTTTCTGTTTACTGTAAACAAGTAGTTGTTGTGTGGCTTAGCCCTGGCAAAAACTGTTAACCCAAGAGCTTTCTGTAAACAAGAACTAAATAATGTCAAAGATACCTAAAAAGGTAGAGCAAGCAACCAGTTGAAAGGGAATGAACTTAAGTAGAAAGGAGGAACACTGAGAGAATGTTATTGAAGACAACAAGGAGCGCCCCCCCCCCATTCCCCATGCAGTCTCAAGTGGAGCAGGAAGATCACCTTGGTGCTTTCTCTGCCTCTCTGAGCTAGCAGGTTTTCACCACAGCATCTGCCTCTTGAGTCTTTATTTGGTAAATCAAAGTTTTGGGATGGGATGTTGTTGCTTAAAAACAACAACTTTCCTCACTACATTGTTTTTCCTCATGGCATTGCATCATGACAACAGTAACCTTAAGGCAGATGACAACTGGCTTGAAACTTGAAGGACCTTAGCATATTGTTACAGTCTCTGTGAGTTTATATGCGCATATATCTGTACTGTTGTATATCAAAGACACTGTTTCCCTGGAGTCATCCATCCTCTCTGGCTCCTATAATGTTTCTGTCTCCTCTTCTGCAAAGTGCTGCAGGGAGCCCTCTGACCTCTAAAGGGAATGGTTTGATGAAGACATCCCACTTAGGATCCAGTGTTCTCAAATCGTCAGTCTCTGCACCTTAACATAATACCTTGGGTGGCTGGCCTTGGGCCTTAGATTGAATAGGCCACGAACCTGGAGGAAAAGTAAATGCTATTCCTCTAAAAGAACATAACAATAAACAACAACAACAGCAACTTCTGTAGACATTCTGCTATAAGCAAAGATCAATGTCTCATTTATCCATCATCAGAGATGGCTCCTCTTACAGCATATGGGGACTAACATAGATCCACAACTGAGCAGTGTGAAGAGGTAATTACATTTTAATTTCAAGTGTGTGTGTTTCTTGTGCTTAATATTTGATAATTTTGGTTGTCCTTTTTTGTTTTAAGGTTTGGTTTTTAGAGAGACAGATCAAGACAGTTCAGGAAGTTGGGTGGCTGGTGAAGTAGAGAGGACCAGGGAGGAGGTTAGAGATGGTAAAAATAATATATTGTATGAAAATGTATTTTCAATAAAATTATGCATATTATAAAGTATTTTGTAAAAAGGGAAGCTAAAAATTTTGATCAATTCCTATATCTGATTTTGGAAAACACCCATAATAAAAGTAGGATTCTTCTTTCAGAGAAATCCTTTGTGTGTACTGCATTCAAGAAGACCATGCTTGAGTTACAGGGGTACAGAGACTGTGTCCCCAAGGCCTTGCATCCGATAGCACATTGTTCACACTCTGTGTGCACATGTTTATCATATTTTTCCATGGGAATAAATGAATACAAAGACACTTGCGATTTCCCATTTTAGTCTCTCTAGGTTTGTTTGTAATGTTTCCATGTGGACAATGAATTGAGATCTTACCTCCAAGAAAATTAAACATTGATACTTCTGAACTGGTGTAAAACAAACAAACAAACAAACAAACAAACAAACAAAACATAGTTTCTAATTTGCTTGTTGCAGACTAGAGACTTAGAGATCATTCAGGGCAGGTTGGGTGCTGGTCATAAGTAATAAGAATATTTAGGTACTACAGAAAACTTCTCCAGAAGCTGTACAAACTCCTAACTGTGGAAGGACTCTAGGAAATTGCAAGATGCTACCAGTGTCTAAAAGCTAAGACATAGTATGTCTGTTCCTGGGGCCTGGAAATCTGACTGAGACTGATATATCAAGATTTGTTCCTATTTTCAAACCATTATCCTAAGGATCACTTTAGTATTCATCAGCAATACTCCCTCTCCTCTCTTTCTTCCCATGCTGACTCTCCACCCCTCACTTTGTCACCCTAATCAACATTGTTCCTTCAGCATTTAGTCTGCCTGTGGCCACCTCTGTAAGAACATCCTACAGCAGCTCAGAGGACACTGTGTCCTGCATGAGTGCGGAGATAAATAGTATGTAAGGTCCCATGCCACTCATCGGGCATTTTTGTGTTTATTGAATTTTCAGAGATTTTCACATATAAATGTCAATATGTAAGAAGGAGAAAATGGGCTTATATATGGGTGAGAGTCTAGAGCATTCCTTTCTTGTCCTTATTTTTTTCTTTCTTTGTTTGCATTGCTGTGAACCTAATCACCAGAATAATTGTTCGAATGCTTGGAGAATGTAGCTTTATGGACAAGTATGAAGGAGGAGATTTACAAAATATTGTAAATTGAACTTAATAATAATGAAAAGAAATAGAAAGCAAGCTATTAATCAGATAAAGTATGGCGATTGGAACAGCCCTGATTGTGGGTGGTGACACGTACTGTGAAGAAAGGCCACATGAGACAAAATGCCCAGACTCTGTGCTACTCTACATTTCTGTGACGTGACCACAAACAAGAAGGGTAATGACTTGTACACAGTAGATCAATAAAAATAAAAGCACCATGAATATAAATAACTTACTGTGCTGACAGTGAATCCCATTAAATCCCCGAGGACATTTACAAACATAGCCTATGAATGTGTCTCCTCGATAGGCTTCACTTATCTCACAGGTTCCTCCGTTATGGCATGGGTTGGGGACGCAGGGACCTGAAAGACAGAGACAAATGCTTCAGAATGCATGTGCTTAATGAAAGGTGCTTTTATCAACATTTTCACATGACAACTTTGTTCTTGATATTCGAGAGCAAAAGCACAGCTGTGTGAACTCTGATGAATGACCTAAATTTGAATACAAGCGCCATTATCTTTTAGCTATGCAATCTTGGGAAATTATTTAATTTTCCTGTTGCCTCGGTTAGGTCTTTTGAAAAATATTAATACAATAAAATTATCATTAGTGGTTACACTATAGTTGAAAAGAGTTCATATATTAAAATATGCAGAACAGTACCAACCACATATTATGCATTAAAAATAGCCCTAATTCAATTATTATTATCAGAATTTCTGAATTGTAGAGTACCTTCCACATGTTGAACAATTAACAGTGAATTGCAGTTTCAAAAGAGCTTTTGACCTGGTTGATGCAAAAAGAATTTGAATCTACCAATATAGAAAAAGTCAAATGATACTTGCAGCAATTTATGAAATTTCATAAATTTGAGAATAGCCTTAGGGAAATAATACTGTCATCCTTGCTAACCTGAGTAGGTCACAAAGAGTTGCATAAGAGTCCATGACAACCATTTTGTAGACTTTGAGAATGTAAGTTCAACAAAGACTGAAAACTGCTGCATGAAATACCCATTCTGAGGTTTCCCTGGGCAAAAGCAGCTGTTACCCGTGTGCTGAGCTGGCAGTATCCAGCTACTGCTCTGTAGGGTCTGCTGAACAATTCAGCTAAGGATCTGGAGGATCTGATGCAGCAATGCTCACTCCAGGTCACTTCCCTTAGGCAATGACAAAGCACTATGTGGTATCAAACTGGGCCAGGCCTGCCTGGCACAGAACTCTTCAAGTGGATATTCTGTACTCTGGGATGCTCCACTGTATACAGCCGAGCCTTGCTGGAAAACCCTGTCAGTCTGAAGCTTTATGAAGACAATGCTTTCTTTTCTTCCTTGTTTTTTTCTTTCAGAAGTGACAGGCTGTGTCTCAGTCTGAGGGTTTCTGATAAGAACCCACGCTGTCCTAATGTTCTTTGTCCTTTATAAGCCTATAGTACAATGATCTACACCGCATTCAGTTTTCTAGAGTAAGTGCTGAGTGAAGACAGAATCCAGAGAAGAGATTCTAAAGGATTCTAGGGAAATCAAGGAACGTTTTCCTTAAGATGAAAAAATGACCAAGGAACCAAAATAATTTGAAAAGATTAAAATGTAAGACTTTTGTCTTGTTCTACTAGAAGACAAAATTAATGACAAGCAGTGGGTCATTGAAAGTGTCCCTGATGAACAATGGGTGAAAGGGAATCTAGATGAGAAGATACATTTATTCAGACTTATTTTTGGAAAAGTAGATTAGACATCAAGGTGAGGCTGGGTTAGTCAAATTGACCATTGTTAGATGATAAAAACTGGGGGAAGATGGGAGAGACCAAACAGGAGGAATTCACTTTTTAAAGTATAGATAATAGAACATGTTTGTGAGGGAAAAAAAAATCATTGAAACATAGGTTATATGCGGATCCTAGAAAATGAATGTTGGAGTTATGAAATTAAATGCCTGCTAATTCATGAGGGGCAAATCCAAGGTCCTGGAGAAAGATCAAGAGAAGAGCAAGAGCTCTGAGCTGGGACAGGAGGGAAGGCAGAGCACTGGATACCATAATACTGAAGATTGAGAACAATTATTAAAGGATACATCAAACAATGTTGGTAACAGCGCAATGGGAAAAGTAGACTTTAAAGAAAAAGGGCATTCGCCATCTTCACTCACATTAAATTTTATCATGATTAGAGTCCATGCTCCTGTGTTAGAAAAAAAATTACGATTTGATTATTTCCTCTAGAAACCTTATATGGAAAAACATTTCACTTCTTTCTGGATTTGTGGTTGAAAAATATTACTTGAAACAGTCTATAGCCACTCTATAGTACCTAGACTCAGGCTTCATGTTTAGCATTTCTTTTTAAACAGGAAAAGAAATTGTGAAATCTGTTTTTTTTTTTTTGTTGTTTTTTTTTTTCTACACGTATCTATATCTTAATATCCATGAAAAAAAAAGATATGTAGATATCTAATGTACAACATGAGAATTAATGTCAGTACTATTGCATTACAGTGGGGACATTTATTAAGTATATTTAAGCTGACTATTTTTACTCAAAATTAATCATAAAATAGTAACCATTTTAGTAGCTATGTGTTTCACATATTATCAATTTGTAAATCTCAAGTATATGATAAAAATTTTTAAACAATATATTTTTTAAAGCAGATAGTTTAGTCCCACGTAGTGTTTATGAATCAAATAATTTAGTAACTTCCTTTAAATGGAGACATAGTCTGCTCTTGTGAGAATGAAGTAAGTATAAGACCTATGACAACATTTAGACACAATTGAAACAATTTTTCCTCATTGCTAAGCATTGTGTTAAACATTCCAGTTCTCATTTCTGTTTCTTATGTTTTCTAAAAGTTATCTGATAATGCATCATACTGTAGGAACATAATTTACAAAATAGTCTCATCTACTTCTCACAGCAGAGCAGTAAGTAAGGTGGTTGATGTTCTCTTTTATAGTCCCTGGTTGCTGTTGTGCTGGTATTTAAAGATGAAGGTTAGAGAAATTTGATAATCAGATCACTATCTCCTAGTGATGCATTCAGATCTCAAACTCAGTATCTGTGATTCCAGGAGGGGAGAATCTAACAAAAGTAACACTGAGAGCTTTGTTGAATCAATTTTTTTCCAAATAAGAAAAAAAAAAAAAAAGCAAAAGCATGTTTTCAATAAGTGGTAACTGATACTCATATGTTACATATGTGTTACATAGAAATACACAAAATATATTCAAATGATTATAAAATTCTGAACAGATAGGGCACTGTGAAAGTCACCTAACCCAGTTTCACAATTTAGCAGATAAGAAAACATAATACAATAAGAATTCAGCAAAATCTAAAAAAATACTATGCATGAAGAAAATTGGATTTAAGGAATTATACCTGGGAGAAAAAAATAGTTATTAAAACCAAAACTAATGAAGCTATTCTTGCTTCCTCGAGAGAGTGGAGTAATTATAGCAGAGAGAGTAGAAACCTTTCCCACATCCACTTAGGTTTAAGAAACTCCATGGGGAATTAATAAAAGATTTGAATGGAAGACCTTTGCTTGGCCGTGCTTGGAGACAAAATTGATGCAAAGCAGTGGGTCATTGAAAGCCTCTCTGAAGAACAGTGGGAGCAAAGGAACCTGGATGACCTGGCACATTTATGAGCACTAGCTTTAAAAGATTAGACTAGGCAAGAAGGTGAGATCAGACAGTTTAGTACAGGGAAGAACTGAGGAAATACGGAAGAGAACAATGGGGAGGAATCCTAACAAAGCTGAAAATAAAGTCTCCATGGTGAGAGGGCAGACGAAGTCCTGAGTGGTTAATTCGTGAAGAAACATATCTAATAAGAAATCGTGGTGCCTGTAATTCAGGTTTAAGTCATTTGCACAGATCCTATGTGAATTTTGTTTTTACTGATCTAGACTCCACCGCTGGAGTCCTTGGACTGTGTCTGAGAAAGCCAATAGGGAAATCCGTGACATTTTACAACCTTCATTCTAGTAGAAGGGAAGAAGTGTTGCGGGGCATGCAGTCCAGTGGACTCCAGTTAAAAACAGAAACCTGGAGAAAGATTTGACCGAGGAATCCTAAGTCTTAAACTGCCTAGGAACACAGCTCTGTTGAGTCGTCTTGTTTCAGTCTCTGAGATTCTCTGCAGATGTGTGGTTTTTTTAGTTGGAGCTCTTTGTATTTGCATCCCAAAGGGGATCATGACCTCAGCTGCCACCAGGGTTTTAGGAAAGGATTACCATTACTGCTGGTATTTTTCTCAGTCCATGAAATCCAATGTTTTTATTTTTTAAGGACAAGGATGAACTAAATCACATGGGACTAGGCTTTTTTTTTTTTTCTAGAATCCATTAAGTTCTTATTTTTTAAAATATATATTGTAAGAATATACCCTGGATTTAGGGAGCAAACAGGCAGAAAGAGGTTAAGTAACATGTGTAATCAGAAAGCAAATCTTTTATCATACTTTGCCTGACTACAAAGTCCACAATTTTTCTAGCAAGCCATGTTTGCTCCCAAGTTGTCAGTCTGTGCATTAATGTTAGTTATGACAGATGTAAACAGTCAGCATGAATTCACTGAGCATATTTCTATAAATAATACAGCACTCAACAGCCTCCCCTAATGTAAGCATCTCAGAGTCTTTAGCAATCGGATCAGAATATATTAGATATTGTAGATATAGATAGAAAGGCTCTAATGCTAATGATACTTTTTCTCATTAGTATAATCTTTGAATTCAATTACACCAGTAGAATTTAATCATAATTATATGTATGCCTGATTCTATAAATTCATTAGATTTGTTTATTTTTGTATGTATTTATGTCCATGTCTCTGTGTGCATTTCTCTCTCCCTCTTTCCCTCCCTCCTCTGTGTCTGTCTTTGTCTCTCTCTCTCTCTCTCTCTCTCTCTCTCTCTCTCTCTCTCTCTCTCTCTCTGTGTGTGTGTGTGTGTGTGTGTGTGTGTGTGTGTGTGTGTACTTTCTCAGTTGGGATCATCTGTTCCTGCATCTAGAAAAAAGTCTATTTTGACTTTCTATATCACTTCTCACTCCTTCCTTTGAGGCAAGTCTTACACTGAACCTGGTGTTTCTTCGACCTGTTCAACTAAGTAGGCTAGAAGCAAACATGCCGCAGCAATCCTCCAGGCTCATTTCAGGGTTTTGTAGGGATTCCTGACTTATTCATGTGGTGCTGAGATCTGAGCTCCAGTTCTCATGATTACTGGGCAATCACTTTTAACCACTGAGTCAGCTTTCCGGTCTCCAGTCTCTCTATACCTTTCATGCACTCTTTGATTTCTCAAGGCAGAAAGCTTGAGTGCTGAGATGAGAGGCTTCCTATCCCCTTTGCTTGAGGCCATAAACATCATATGGGAAGAATCCTGGTTCCTCCACAGTAGATTTCTGGGCTTCTGTTACATCTGATAAAATGAACCCATGTCAATAACCAGTGGTAATAATGGCATCTATGTACCACACACCCTTTTAGATTTATTCCTTAAAATATTAATAGTGTTACTCTTTCTTTTCATAAATTAACGTGGTTGCTCTTTAGATTTTTGTATACTTTACGAATTTCCAGCCTTCTGAATTTGTATTCAGGATCTCTTTTTATCTTTCTAGTATGGTTGAAGCTTTAAAATTGCTATTTTTAAATTGTAGAATTGTATTAATATTCATTATGACTGCACATATCCTAATTCTCTGACAAATATATTATTATTAAAAATGTAGCATTGTATAACATTATTGATAGAGCTTTATTTTGTTATCAAACAATCCACATAACAATAAAGCCATATACTTTGAACCTGAATAAAGAGAGTTGACTATAAAATAAGTTAGGACACGAAGATAAAATAGGTGAGTACCCACGAAACTTGCTTGGTGGTAAAAATTGTTTTGTACTTGATATGGGACAGAAACAAAAATTATGGCAATGATTTCTAGTTATCTTTTCTCCAAGTGATAAGAAGGTTAATCACGTACAAATAAGGGATATGGGGAAACTTTCATTTTTGTGCCATTTAGCCACAAGCAGATGGTAAGTTGATAAAGAAAGTATTATTGTAGATCTTGGTATACTGATTAAAAAAAATTAACTGCTTATAATATATGAAGCTTTTTTTGTACTGATAAGAGTAAAACAGGCCCTTCTATTAGTATTATTAGTATCTATTCCCAAGGCACTAACTGTGCTGTACGCACTGTGCCAGGACCTTGTGATCAACGCTTTCAGTGGAGTTAGGATTGACGGCAGCAGACAGAAGAAACTCATAATATCAGAGTCCATTTCCTTTTCAACTTTTGATTGCAGTTGATTTTAAAGAAAATTTCACAGCTCACCGGTACTGTGAGTGGTACACGCGTAGGATTAATACCTTTTATTGTTTAGGTAATGGTTTCTAGAAATTTAATTCTGAGATTTCCCCCTGGCATTATAATAATCTCTTTAAAATTTTTCCTGTTTTACAGGTTCATACACTTAGATAATGAACTTTCGCCATTTTACATCTCTTCTCCCCTCTCCCCTTACACTGTACGTTGCTAACTTTAACAGCTAAGGGTTTGTTTTATTTGAAGCATGTCTCTTATGTCTATTGTAACTTGTTGCCACTGGTACAGGTGACTTATACATAGCATTAAAAAAAATGTAACCACAACCAAAATTTGAAAGCAAGTTAGTGTTTCTGAGCCACTTAGAGGTTTTAAGAGAAAGAACACTTACAAATCTGTCCTCAATGCTTTTCCACTCAAAACAGCAATCTAAAGAACTTGGTACCGTTTTGAATTACAGACATCGAGAAACACAGAGACTGGTGCTTCACTTATGGCTGGTATTATGAAGTATTTTACTAGACCAATACTTTTGGTGACATAACTCTTAACAAAGAGCATAAGTGAACTTTCAAATCTAAAAGGCTTCTGGGAATTTGTAAATCAATGCTTTAATACTTTTCTAGGGAATTTTTAAGTAGTTCCTAACATAATGGGGACAGCATGTGATCAAAATTAATGAATAACTGAGTTCAACAACATTCTTCCAGGCATCTTTATGCAAGTTCATATAAGTATGTCAACAAGATTAATTGCTTACAAAAACAATAGATTCAAATACTGTGCTGTTTTGCTTCCATCTCTTCATAATGTTAATAGCGGAGTTAAAATTATTTTCATATGTGTAACACAGTTATCCTCTTAAACAGTGAACATGAACACTGTGCCTCCATTATGACTGTTGTAGAGAACAGACAGAATGTTAGGAAGCAAATATATTATCACTTCCATGAAGATGTACATTCAGGATTGGTCTATGTTTTATGTTATGCCTCCAAAATCTTGGCGTTAAAATTGAAGGTGTACATTAAATTACGTAATAAATAAACACAAATGTAGTCATTAAATATGGACTTTCAAGTTGTTGCTTGACAATTGAATGAAAAATAGTTAAGACTCAAAAGTTAGACACAACTCTTGTCTTAATAAACATAGAAGTACTCTAAGTGTTGTGTTTATATTTATTAAGATTTGGATATTTTCTTGTCATTTTAAACTGTGGTCATTTTTTTTCAAACTAGTTGGCAGAATACAGTGATGACTCAACAATTAACACTGTTCTTGTAACATATGAGTTTGGGTACTGGGAAGTACGCATGTTGCCAGTCATATAAACCCATGTAACTATAGCTGTAGGTATCCAGCATCCTCTTCTATACTCTGCAGAAACACCTAATCACACAGACACATACCAAAACACATATCTAAAATTATAATAAAGATATATTAAAAACCAACCTTATTGAAAAAAGGAAATTATTTTAGATATGCTTACAGAGTAGATGCTTTAAAACTGTCTTCTATGTAGTCTCTTTCTGTTTTTGTTTTCTTCTTTATTCTTTCTCATAAATATAAATGTACAACATTCAGGTATGTTAGGATAAGCTTATCTAAACTACTTGGTATTTAAAATAATAATTAAACTACTCTAAACAAAATAAAAAAAATCCATTATTGAGAAAAACCAGCAAGATTAATAAGATTTCTCTTCAAACTTTAAAAGCTCTGGGGAAAATCATGCGAATTAAAATCTGTGCTAAGCAGGCTTTTTTTCCAGTTCCTGATGACAAACTGTCCCCTGCAGAACACACTGTGTCAGTATGCGAGTGTCTGTGGGAGGTCTGCGGGAGGCCCTAGATGACCACTGCTTGCACAGCATGCTTTCCTGGCCTTGTATTCATTTAGGATAGCTGCAACTAATTTCCACTCACTCTGTAGCATGAACCAGCAAAAACATACCCTCTGAGCTCTGGAAGGTACAAAATAGACACCAAGGCATCAACTACACACACATACTCTCTCTCTCTCTCTCTCTCTCTCTCTCTCTCTCTCTCTCTCTCTCAAAAAAATACATTTTTGGGTGGGCACTCTGATAATGATGTCATGTGGTCATTGGCACCGTCACA
>JANHMN010000014.1:12216608-12331523 GCA_030674055.1 Rhabdomys pumilio | reverse complement strand
CTAACACTAGATAGGAGACAATAAAGGATAGAAAAAGAAAGGGGGGGCATTGCTATACTCACACTACTCCCTGCTGTTTAGGAGCATTAAGTTCTTTGGGGCAAGTTTGACCATTGCAGCCAGGATATCGAATTTCTTCTGCTGCTTTCTTCATTGGGCATGATTAATTATGAAACTATCAGCAACAACCAACAGTAACCAAGAGCAACCAAACAACAACCCACTCCCACCTTTTGGGGTCTTGGCTATAATATGTTCTCTGAAAAGTCCCCCAAATTCCCAACGTCACACAATTGCAGAAACTAACTGCAGCTGGCAAAATCATGTCCCTGCTAGAAAACAAAGTAGATCATAGTCAGCTGCTGTGAATAATCTGAAACAGAGCCATAAACGATACCTGGGATTAAAATGAAAACATTATCTGTGTTTCTTAAAGAAATCAAAATCCTCACTGCACCTCCCCTCTTCTTTTTTCCATACAAGTCACATATTTGCAGCCCACTCTAAATTCAGTATGATTCCATGAGTCAATGTTTATCAATTTATAACTGCAAGGACATTGTAAATATGAATTGTGCCCTGCAAATTTCATTTATTGATGCCTGAGATGTCAATATTTTTTTATTCCTGTTAAAATTATCTAAGAGAAAACGTTTAAGAACAAAAATTTGTTTGAACACTCATTTCAGAGGCTTTGGTCCATGGTGGTGTGGTCTCATTTGCACAGGCCTTTGTGATAAAGTGAGACATTCAGACAGATGGGCCTTGAAAAGAAGAGAGGTAAATCATGGTTGTTGATCAATAACAAGAAGGGTAAATGGGTGTAGCTATATGCAACAGTCTTGACTGAAATAATCCAGACATAGAAAAATAAATATTACATGTTTTCTCTCATTTTCAGATCTTATCTTTGAATATTCAGAATTATTCTAGTTAAAACATTCACAAAGGACAGGGATTAATTAGGGGTTTTTAGGAGCAAGGTCTTGAAAAATCTCAAAATAAAATGTGGGAGGTAGATATGTAAGTCTACTACTAGCTAGGGAATTATTAGCATGTGATGGCTTTTGGGAATGGAAGTCTTTGATTATTTGGTTTTTGATTGTTGTTTATTGTTTTTCAAATAACAAACAAAATGTGATTACTGATGGGATGACTATATACCAACCAGATCAACCTCCAATCCCAAGACTAGTTTAGCAACACAAACTGAAACGCCATAGAGAAGGAAAGAAGAAGAAGAAAGAGAAGAAGGTGAAGGAGATGGAGTAGAAGAAAGAAAGAAAGAAAGAAAGAAAGAAAGAAAGAAAGAAAGAGAGAGAGAGAGAAAGAAAGAGGGAGGGAGGGAGGGAGGGAGGGAGGGAGGGAGGGAGGGAGGGAAGGAGGGAGGGAGGGAGGGAGGGAGGGAGGGAGGGAGGGAGGGAGGGAAGAAGAAATCTCAAAGTCAGAAAGCTGGTGAGAAGGGCAGGGGTATTTGAGAGGGTGGTAAGGGGAATAATTGAAGGGTTGAATATTTTCAAAATATATTGTCTGAAATTCTCAAGTAAGTAATAATAAAAAACACTGCTTTTTAATACTAGGTCAAAATAGAAATATAGAGCCACAAGTCTTGTTTTGTGGCAGAATACAAACACACACACATACACACATGCATACACATATACACACATACATACATACACATGCATACACATATGCACTCACACATGAGATAGAGGGGGGGGGAAAGAGAGATTAAAGGAATGAGAGGGAAAAGGAGAGGGAGAGAGAGAGAGGAAAGGGAGAGAGAAAGGGAAGAGGAAAAGGAGTAATAGATATAAGAAGGAGATCACTTAGGAAAAACAACCACAGTGACATATCCCTCTGACCCAGCCTCTACCTACTATTGCAATGATTTAGTAAGTGGATTAATCCATTGATTTAGTTTGTGCTTTTATGATCTTATCACTTTTCACAGATTAGATACATTATCTGGGAGCAAAGACTGTAATCTATGAGACTTTTAACCGCCATTGTATACCCAATCTACTAATAATGCCCTAATCACTAGAATCTTAAAACGTGAGTATGCTGGGACCCAGAAATTGTACGGTTGAATGGAGTCATATGTGGATGCCCTCATCTATTCAGCTGGTAAACACTAGGAGATATATTTAGTCACACAAAAGGTGAGAAATGGTTCTGTCTCACCTAAATGGTAAGTGAGGACAACAAGAAAACACCTTGTATTTGGAATTTCAACCTCAGGAACTTGAGACTATACATTTCTGTCACAGAAGACTCTTCATATTTTGCAGCTGCTGATATTCAGTTCTCTCAAAGAGGGTACCATTCTCTAGCTATACTCCTCGAGTTAGCTGCTCACTTATGTAAATGGAGGTGATGACAGGAACCACAGTCCTAATTTATTATTAATATTGTAGTAACTGATAACATTTATATTTTCAGCATTAAAAGTAATTTAATTTGATAGTGCAGTGATGGATGGGTTTTCATAATAAGGGAGACCAAAAAAGCACTCCAATTTAGCAGCAACGACTAAGGAGTATTCTCTAGTGATTCTCCTAGATGACCTGGGTTTCATCAAGGAGGACAAGAAATGGTATAAGAGGAGAGAATGTCAAAAATAATTTCTTTCAGTTGAGCTCTATTCTTTCAAAACTCTTTAGAATTCGGCTTGTTGTTTGAAAATCATTAATTTTTTAAGTAAATTATTAGACATACTACATTGGTAAATATATTTAATCATTGTGACATAGGTATATCACATGATATATTATTCACCAATAAAGTATATGTGTATATATGTAAACTTTCAAATTATGACACTACATTTGACCAATACGATCTACTGTTTCAAGTGCCAGCTATTACCTTGCTGTAAAGTGACCTCTATCCTTTCCCATAGTCACCCACCTTTCACAGCGGTGGCAACAAGCCTTAAAACCTACCCGCATGATGGGAAACCTCAGCTCTGAATATTTCATCACCCAAACAGAAATGTAGCATTTTCTGTAGTCTTACTGTATATGCTTTTAAAAAGTCATCAAGATGTTATTTCTGGGCATACGTTTACTGTCTGAAGACGATGTGATTTTATTTGTAGGTCCATTTGTAGTGAACACAAGACAAAACAGTGTTTATCTATGACTTTCTAAAAAAAATCTTATAAAGTGAGATCTACTTTTAGATCTATTAATAGAAGACCTACCATCTAGAAATCATTGCTGAATTAGTAGATATCATGTTATACTTTTATATCCTTATTAAATTTAGTAAATAGAAGCTCAAGGGTCATTTTTAAGCCCCTTCCCTATCTATGGTATAAACATTACAGAAGTAGAAAATAAGCATAGAAAGAAAAAATAAATCAGAGTTTCAATGTTATAAATTATGCAAAAATTTCTAATGTACATAATTTATAACCCAGTGTTCAAGAATTTTTAACTAATGTAAAGAAATCATCTCAAAGAGTTTTATCTAGAGGAATGATTCCAAAAAACAAAACAAAAAAAAACCCCAAAAACCAAAACCAAAACCAAAACCAAAACCAAAACCAAAAACAAAACAAAACACAAAAACAAAGAAAAACCTGTGCAGGACATTTCTATAATAATGATGTGCACCAGTGTTCACCAGATATGTACTAAAGAGCAGAAACTTGAGGAAATGGCTCAAGGATTAATATCCCTGCCTACTCTTTCTTCTTAATGAATGAGATTCAATTCCCAGAACCTACATGGCAGCTCTCATCTGGCTGCAACTCTTTGTTAAATGGTTCAACACCCTCTCCTGGCCTCTACAGTCTCTGCAAGCACATGAAGACACCTTCTGGCAAATACTGAAGCAGAAGCAGAAACAAAAGTAAAAGCAGAAGAAAAACTTAAAGATTCACATTAGCAGGTGGCATAGAGCCCAAAGATATCACTCAAGATTTCCTTCAGCTACCAACTGTTACATTATCTTCCATATGACAGCAGAAGAGGAATATATTAACAATAGAATAGAGACCAGTTTTCTATAAGATTGTTATAGAAATATTTGAGCCCATGATTCTGGAGCATAGGCAATCTCACTATGTTACATGCATCTCTAAGCAACTACAGAATTTCCATGTTCTTCATCAATCTTTCCCTGTCAGCCCTTCACCTTATTCACCTCCTATTCAGCTTGCTGCCTGTACCTCAGCATCTCACTGAATACTGTTTCATTCATAACTTTATGATAGGTTTCCTTTTTTCCTCGAGTCCATTATTAACTGCTTGTACAAAGTATACCTCTGAGCTTAATTCTTTATCATCAGATTCTAATATAATACACACTTGATAGCATTTCAAACATGGATGCTGACTGAAATATTTATAATTACAATTTGTATGCTAAACCTCTATCACAATCAATAGCAAACAGTAATGGTTGCAGAACAGATATAGGTTTTGTAACCCTATTTATTATACTACCATTTGGAGTTTGGAGTCAAGCCACAATTTCTATGTTGAAGTATTTAAAATAGCCGATGGTGCACAATCTTATCAATTAATGAATTTTTAAAATAGATGTACTTTTTCATGATCCCTATTAATTTGAAGACAGTAATTGGATGTGGTGGAAGAATTTGTGTTACCTCTTGAAATCTGTCCTTCTTGATTGCCATTTTAATTACTGAGCAGAGAGGCCCCTGCAGGAGGTAATTCCAGTTTCATTCAGATGGGAAAGGCACAGACTCAAACTTCACAGCTGAGGATGCTGAAGCACAGCTGGACAGGCCAGTTGCTGTTTGGACTGCCTCCTAAGGTCGCACATGTGGCTTCTTTGTGGCAGACTTGAGAAATCATCAAACAAAGCAAGCATGGATTCTAGCCAGCTGGCCATCTGTTCCTTCACCCACTGTGATAATTTGGTCTTGTAGAATTTTGTTAAGTGAGCATTAAGTAATGACCATGTCAAACTGGTTGCATAGTGAAAGCCTCTTAATCACAGAATGAAAGCACTGGGGAAGCTTACTCAAACACAGAAAAGGTCACCAAATCCATCTAAAGCAAAACGCAAAGAAAAGCAAAACAGAGTCCATACCAAAGCAGTGAATAGCCAGAAAAAAAATCACTAACTCAATTTGCATGTTCACATTGCATTATATTGAATCCATACCAAACAGAAGTGTCTGGGAAGCTAGGAGTTAGATAAATATAACCAGAGGTCCTAGTGCTCCATTTTGTACAAACATATTAAAGACTTGAGATACTAAGAGAATGTGTGAGTGGCATTATCACGCCATCTGAAGTAAAGACATTTTGTGAGTCATTGATAAGAAACAATAACTTGTTCTGACAGCTCAGAATGCATCATACATAACTGTTCTTGTTTTGTTTTTGCTAGGTTTTTAGAAAGCATTCAAAAGAATATGTTTCCTTATGATATTTGCGTACACACTGCTCTTTCTCATCCTCTTCTACTTCCCTCTAGGTCAATGGCTCTCAACCTTCTTAATGTTTAGACCGTTAATTCAGTCTGTTGTGTTGGTGTGACCCCCCCAGCCATTATTCTGTTGTCACTTTTACTTTTTTTAAAAATTAGAAAACTAATTTTTCTGCTGTTATGAATCATATTTCAAACATCTGTGTTTTCAGATTTTTGTAGGTGACCCTTGTGAAAGTGTCATCAGACAACCTAAAGTGGTTGTGAGCCATGGATTGAGAACCATTGTTCTACATCTCGCTCTGAACCCTTCTTACTCAACCCCATCTTCCAATCAATTTTTTTTCTCCAAAATAATGTTTTAATTATTTGGGAATTTCATACAATGCACTTGATCACACTTGGTTCCCATTCCTGTCAAGTACACCCTAGATTCACTGCCCCAAGAAGAAAACTATGCCAAGTCCATTTCTGTTGTCCATATTCTCCACTGAAGCATGATGCTCCTCCCAGTGGCCAGCCCCTTAACGAAACTGAGGCTTTCCCACTTCGTTGCCAGTTCATGTCACATATACTCAATTCTTACCTATGAATATACTCAATTCAATACCTATGCTTTCAAGATTTTTACTTCCCACATTTTCTCCTTCCTAGATCCTTGATTTACTTGTGTGGACAACCCCACCCTCACCCTCCACACACTGACTTACAGAGTTAAGTGCTCCTAAGTACCATATTTTTCTACCAATAAATGGGCTTCTGAACTGAATAGAGAGTTCTTAAAAGATGCAAAAATTCTGGAAAAAGATGTTCAACATTCTTAGGCATCAGAAAATGTAAACTAGAAAAGAAATTACAATGCACTGTAGTTAGTATGTGGAGATTGATGAGGACTCTTATTCACTGCTGCTGGTGATGCATACTGGTACAGCCACTATGTGAGTCAGGATGAAGATTTCTCAAAAGATAAATGAAATTAAGTCATACAATCAAGAATACCATTATTAAAAATTGCTACTGATGAGATATGTACTCTTGTTTTTAAAACATCACTTGAGCTATCCCATTTGAGAAATACAGCTTTCCATCATTTATACTTTTTAAATGATGCAAACATTAAAATATTTAATTTCTTAGGTTACCATACAAATTAATGGATTTTATTATGCCATTTTATATGTGTGTATCATTATATTTTTCAGTCAGTTAATCCTCTGTCCTTGATTCTTGTTCCAATGCCCTCTCATCTCCATCCTGGGATGAATTCATCCCTTTCCCCAAACATTTTTTCCCAGGTTTATTCCATTATCTTTTCTACGTAACTCCTCCTCTCCTCCTTTAAGATAAATCAACCACACTCCATGGCATGTGTCATGTCTAGGAGTAGATATGGTCAACAAAATCAAATTCTGTGTATTTGTTTGTTTATCTTAATTGTGATCTTTTGTATTGTTTGGGCTTTTTTTTTTGTCTTATTGGTGTTCATTTTGATACTGGTCTTTTGGTTCTTTGTTTACTTTCTTGAGAGAGAGAGAAAGAGAGAGACAGAGAGAGAGAAGGAGAGAGAGAGAGGGAGAGAAATAGAGAGAGACAAGGAGAAAGAGAGAGAGGACAAAGTTGAATGGGTAAAAAGGGAGGTAGGGAATAGGGGAATATCTGGTAGAGTAGGTGAAAGAGAATATGACCAAAATATATTGTATACAATATTTAAATAAATAAACACCTTTCTTTTCCTCTATCAGACCACCTGTGTTTTCATGTTATCAGCACATATACACAAACAGACACACACACATACATTCTTAAAAACTTTAAATGGGTAATTAGTGGTTCATTTAATAAATTATAATATTGAGATACTTCTAATTAATTGCTAATCAAGAGTTTCTGTTACCTCATGTGATCTATAAGTCCAAAACGTATCCATTTGTACTAATTTTACTTGGGTAATATCAATTCAACTCTTCAAAATTTTGAGACATAACATTTAACCAAGTAATATTACCTTAAACTTCTAACACAAAATAGTCAGATGTACTCAATGAATTCAGTTTTATAGAGTAATTTTAATCCGGCAACATGATTACTTTGGCAAGGGATCATATCCAAAGATCTGTGCAATCTGGCTAGAATACGAACATGCCTTTAGTATGTACCTTTAATCCCAAACATTGATGTCTAATTGAGAAACAAAGTACCAAATCAAAGAAAGAATTGACAGAATGAGTCAGAGATAGGATGTGCTCAACTCTCATGAAAACAGGAAAAAGAGGATACATAACAGAGTGCAAGGAAAGCGTGGGTGGAGTCAATTGAGTTCAATTAGTCAGACAGTGCAGGAGACAGTGTAGTGGATCTGAGTTCAGTTGCATTCAGTTCATTCAGCACAGACAGTTGAAGGCAACTGAAAAAGCAAACAATTAGAACAGATTGCCAGAGTTAGTTTCAGGCCAAACAGAACAATTCAGTGAGAAGCCAAGAGAAGCCAGATTGAATCAGTCAGCTTGGAAAGAAGTTTAGGCCAGAAAAACTTAGCTGAACCAGCTAGCCAGACCTCCAAAAGAGCTAGAAAGAGTGAGCTTATTCAGCAGTAAGCCTCTGAGATAACAATTACTTATGGTGAATATAATTTACTTTTACACTGTTTAAATATCTTCCTACCTCTAAATGTATTTCTTACCTTTCTCTGTAAAAGTAATTCTATTTTTTCTAAGATTACATTTTCACCAGCCCTTTCCTATCATTTCATTTTATTTTCCCCAATATAATATTTATCAGTTTGTGTAGATTCATTAGTTCACACATTTGTTGGTTAACCTAATCATTCATGTCAGAATAATGTTATTATTGTGTTCTAGACACAGGTATTACTTAATAGTATTTTTTATATTACATAATGACCAGAAATAGAGAAATTGACTAATCAAATAATAAACAGCAAGAGATAGAACTGTCAAGAAAGTGTAAGGTGTGTGACATAGCAATATATTAGAAGTTTTATGAAGAAAGCAAAACCAAAATTAAAAGCCAAACACTAAGTAAAAACTGTAACGAAGAAAGAGGCATACTCCATGTTATCACTATGGAAGCAGAAGTTGGATAGAAATAAAAGGCTATAAAGAGGTCTGTGTAGCTTGTGTAAATAGAGCAAGGTTAAAGAGATAGAAAGAAACTGAGTCAGAAAAACCCTTACAAGCATATATGGAAATGTTGCTGTAAGAAAAACACTGAGATGGTTTAAAAATAAGATACCTGGCCTGATTCAACTTGAAAGACAATTCTTTGGTCTGTGTAAATAATATTTGAAAAGAATGAGCGACTATAAAGTCAACAAATTCAAGATCACAAAACTTGCTCAGGAAAGGCACAAAAAATGTTTTAAAAATAAGATACCTGGCCTAGGTTCAACTTGAAAGAAAATTCTTTGGGCAATATAAATAATATTTGAAAAGAATGACTGAAGGTAGGATAAACAAGTTCAAGATCACTAAACTTGTTCAGGAAAGGCACAAAAGGAGGCCTGGACTAAATTGATTAGGATATGAAATACTGAGAAGTGCTGACAGAATGGCCATGAATGACCCCTTTCCAGAAATAACATTTTGGTGTATGAGCATTGATGCCACCTGCTGACAGAGCAAAGCAGGGAGAGAACAGATGAGAAATCTTTGAAGACATAACATTCATAAGTTAGACACTGGTAAGCTGTGGAGAATGTGCCTCAGGAGCATAAGTGTTCCTTGATGTAGGTAAAAAATTAATGTCTATGGGTGTGCCCGTTAATTAAAAGAAATAGCACAGAGAAAAGTAGAAACAATCTAGAATGAAGTCTAATGGAATTCTACCATCTAATGTCAGAGTATAACTAATGTAAACACAACAGCTATAGGCAAGAAAAAAATTATCAGGGAAATAACTCCTTTGTCCAGTAGTAATTGCTAATTACAAACAGATTTGCATCCAAAATAAACACTAAACACCAGGACAGACACAAATTTTATTTTAGTATATGCATTTATAAGCATCCTTTGCTTTACACATGTACAGGCATGCAGCACATACCTACTGAATGTAAGAAAATCATAGCTGTTAATGAAGAGTTAGGTAAAGGAAACATGCTCTTTTAAGTGACATTATTTAAAATCGACTGGACATTCTGTTTGCTCTTTTTCCTAATCTGGGGAGTTACTTTCATATTAATACAGGGCAAGCTACAAATACAATCTAATTCATACCAATATATTTAGCTTTAAATTTTGGCTCATTCGGCCCATAAGAGGAAACCTGAGAAATAAAAGAATGTTCAATGAAAATAAACAGTTAAGAATGCACAAAGAAATGATTCTTGGTTTTAGATTTGTATGAAGCCCCTCTCCCGTTTTTGCCGTGTTTCATTTGAATCTTTGTTATCTGTCCCCTGCTGGTTGTAGAGGTGAGTATTACTACCATGCAATAACCCTGAAGTCTTCCTGTACATCTAGGACTGATTCTTATGAATTCATTTTGGTTAGAGGCTAGTTTACACTGCTATACCATGATAATAAGAAATGTTCTTCAAAGCTTCACTCATGGAGCTAACCAGTGCAAAGGAAAACATAAATAAATAAATAAGTAAATAAATAAATAATAAATGCATCACCCCTCCTATATGCGTTGAAGTATAGTAGATAATTATGGAGAAGCTAGGAATTCACTTAATGTATGTAACATTATATTATCATTGTAAACTCAGTTAAAATTTTTGAGTTATTAAGCTCAATTCACTTTATATCCCGCATAAGTATTAAATATATATAGCCATATCTGCATTACTATAAAATCTTCATTTCTACATTTCCAGTATTATGCACTCAAAATTGTAAATTCCATGTTACATTAATCAAATGAATATAGATATGGAAATTTTGCACAACACCATAATAATTACTGTATTCCTTCTAAAAGAAACTATTGAAGCTCACACTTTCTACTGGATGTTACTAAGATTGACTATAGTTCAAAAATGGCTTAGCTCCACTTATGAAAGTTATGAAACCTTGAAGTCCACCTCATTCTAATACAAATGATAAAAAGATAAATACTCCACTTTAATATCACTTTCTTTGGACCCTGACATTATATTTAATACTGTATTAAGTATGCATATAAAACATTAAAATAAATGGCAATAATCCAGTTTTTTGCAGTGCTGCAATTTAATATTTATAATATTTTTATGTTCTAAGTAAAATTTATTGACATAACCAAAATGGTACCATGTGGATGATACAGAAGCTGAGTTCACTCCCTAATTCAAAATGCTAAGGATTTATTCTATCTATTATCTTTTCTTATTCCAATAAATTTATTTTTTATAAAATGTTATAGAGTCCAAATAGAAAAAACACAACATGCAAATTGTAGCTTTTATGCTACTAAAAGGTGCCATGCACCTTCCACAGGAGGGAAGCAACCAACAAAGAGTCCTATCAACTTTAATGTCTATGGATCACATCAATGACTTGCATGGCACAATAACCCAAAGAGTGGAATAATCACCAACAGCTCTCTACCTTGACTTAAGACACACTCAACAAAAGAGATAGCATACATGGTATGGAAATCTAGTCAACTAGCTACTTCTAATGTGATTGTGTCTATTAGAGGAGAATTTGCAACTATTAGTTTACTAAACCAATATCATCCCTAACCATCATTTCTATATGTGGGTTCTTATACCTCTCATAAAAAAAACCTATTTGCAACAGACAGAGAACACTATAGAAAACCACAACCAATCAATATGCAGCGTTCTGGAGCTTGGTACATATGGATATATCTATATAAACGCCCACATTTAAGACTCAGGGAACATTGCAGAAGAGGGTGCAGAAAGACTGTAAGAGTCAGAGGATTAGGGACTTTGTAGTGAGATTGATTCTCTTACTAACATCCAAAGCTATGACTATAAAGTTGTGGGGAGCCGACAAAAGGCGACTATCATCCTTGCAGCAACCTTGAGCCATATACCCTGACAAGAGACTTGATTACATTAGCCTACAACAGTTGAGCACACTCTGATAACATCTTGTTTTAGATACCCAGGATCTTCCCTTGGGTGTGTGAGACTTAAAGGTGTGATTTAAAGCTGAGACTTAAGGGCGTGACTTAGAGATTAGATTTAGAGACAAGGCCTAAGGGCATGACTTAAAGGTGTGACTTAGAGGCGTGGCTTAGAAGTGAGACATATAAAAGGTGAGAGGCAGACAGAAGAGATCAGATCAGAGAACCAGACAACAGATTACTTGACAGTAGTATAACTTGGAACAGACAATTGGGCACTTGGCACTTGGAGAAGAAACTTGGAACTTAAGGCACTAGGGACTAGGAACTCAAGACTTGGGCCTTGGAGAGAAAAAGAGAGACTGAAGAATAAATGGAATAAATTTAAAGAATAAAAAAATAAATTTCTCATGTCCAACCTCACTCTCTCTCTTGCTGAACCCCAACCCGTGGACAAGAGCAGCTTGGGGCAGTGCGGGCTCTAACAACTTAGCCCCCAAGGTTTTTGGCAGTGCGGGTCCCAACATTGACACAGCAGTGTGCGACATTTTGGTCCCCAAATGTGGGGTAGCACGGGCCACAACATAAAGTCTTACTAACATATCTTAGAATACATGACCTGAAAAATGAGAATACCAATGAACGTGCCAAATTGGACAAGGGAAAGTCAACGGTCCCTCAACATAAAACACGCAAAAAGTACTGCATGCAACTGAGTAAAGCTGTATGCATGAGAGGTAGTCTTCCATAGGAAAGACCACACCAACTGGTTGTTCCATACAAATGAATAGCCATGGAAACATATATACATATACTCAGGCATATACATGTATGCATATACACACGTAATCACAATTAACAAAAAATGAAGCCATGAGTAAAGGGGATGTTACATGCAAGTTTTGAAGGAAGAAAAGGGCAAAGTGTAATTAAAATACAATATCAAAAATACACAACAAAAATAAGTAAATATCTTAAGTAAATAATAAGATGTGATATAGTCAATCAGCTATTTAACTATAGTAGTTCTATGATGTTTCTCTTTAAAATCAATTTAACAGGGGCAAAGTATTTTCAAAGTAATCTTGAAAAAAGTAACATCATTACCTGCTAGTGACAAATGTGTTATTTCTACTTGGTTAATATAGAATAGCTTATAGATGGATGTTTCTTGCAGAAAAGCTTTTAAAATTATTTTATCAATCTAATTAAGGTGGGATATGTACAAAGAAATAAAAAGATTTATGATTAACTATTTAGTGCTGAAACAATCAGTGAAATTGTATACATATTATAATTTCCAAAGAACCAGCTAAACATTTTTCACACATTGTTGTGTATGACAGTGTGGTAGTTTCAATAAATACATTAAATTCCAAGCATAGATTGTTATGCAGCAAAAATGATTGTAACTAAGGCATTCATTGATCACCATATTGTTCTAGATTAAATACCAGAATGGTGTGGAATGACTCACATCTACATTCAAGGACACTTGCGGTAATAATTTTCAGATTAAATAATTTTGAACATGTTGTACATTAGAAAAGTTAAATGATTTAAAAATTCCTTCATATTTGTGCCAAGGGGAACAAATAATCGGGGAGGTGAAACTCTTAGCTTATCCTCAGCCCACAATTAAATGAAACACTGTAGCCTGTAGCTTGATTAACTGTATTTCACAGGCCTTCCAATTTTTATAAGATGTTACTTCTATATCTGGCTATGTTGTCCTGTGTGAAAATGCTGTTCAGTCTATGTTCAAAATGCTATTTGTCACAAAGTCAGAAAGCACAAATGAATAACTATAATCAACAGTTTAGCAATATTATATTGCACTAAATGAAAGACTGCTTTCTGACAGTCAGACTTCTATGTCTGGAGTCTTGACCTGCCTACACTACCTTAGAAGCCTTTCCTCTATCATTTTTATCACTATTAAACTTGTTTCCTAGTTTCTTCTGAGCAATAGCTACCATGAAACATCCAATTAAATCTGCAAACCCAACACAAATCACAACCCAATACTGCCATGAATATTGTCAATATTTTGTAAAACGAATATGTCCCTGCAGGAACCAGAATTTAAAAGCAGCATTTTCCCTGCATTATGCCAGAATATCTCTTCTAGGAGTACAAAGTGTCCTTATGATAGATACAAAAAATGCCTTCATAGGATTGCATCTGAGTATTAACTTAGCTAACTATACTAAAATGATGTGAGTAAAATTGTCTAGTTTATTTTTTGAGAACATATGTTTTCTAGTATCTTAGGAGTTTACTGAGCTCTTAAACAAAAAAAATGTTTTGTTTATAAAACCAATTTATTTTTATGGACAATTTAATCTTAAAACATTACTCAGAAACAAAGGTTGTGAGCTTACTATATGACAGAATCTAGGTATATTGAGAAATATTGGTATACATATAATCAACAGTCTCAGTAATTTTATAGGCCAATTATTTGAATAATAATAGTCATGGTATTGGACAGTAATATGAAAGATGACAAGAGAGAAGATGAACCAATTGTCAGATCCCGTTGTGATGCCTATGAGCCACAACATTGACCAGTACCATAGATATCTTCAAAAATGCAGCAATGACATTTATTACTGGAGCAAGGCAACAGCTTTTTCATTGGAACTAAAGCCCATTCAACAGAAAGGCTGTTGTGTGTCACTGGAAACCTAGTCAACTAGGGATAGCTAGTGAGGTCCAAAACTTTACAGTAGGAGCTACAAGTGCCACTTTGCCAAAACAATATAATACTAATGATGTTCTAAATACTGATCTTGAAAGAAGTGTTGGAATGATTGAAGAACCAGAGACCCAGATGTATACTGAAAGTACTACACACACACACACACACACACACACACACACACACACACACACACAATGATGCAATATTATGTTATATTATTCTTAGCTTAGCAAAACTAAAGTGATAAGTAAGTACAAGGCCAATGTATGTAACAAACAGGCAATACTAAGTAGGTAGAAATTGACAGAAGAAAACAAATTTCTAGGAAGTGAAAGATTTGCCTCAAATACAGCTGGGATTATGTGAAGAAATTAACAAATTCAGTTGGCAAGATTTAAAGATGTAATTTGCTTTCACAAAACAACCAATGGAAATGTTTTCTCAAGCAATTATATTTGGTAGCCTACATATTATTCTACAAAAGGTACTGGAGCTTGGAATAAGGTCAGTTTATAGCACTTTAAATATGATGTATCTGGATAATGATGAAATATAATTCTTGCATTATAAATCTCATCAAAATAATATGAAAAATGAATACCAATCCTCAAATATGCACCACTTGAATCATTTGCAGGAAGATGTTACAAAATTGCTTTTCAATCCACTTCTATGTTATTATCAGTACATGGTCCCATAGAAGGAATACTGGAAGGATGATCAGTTCTTTGTAAACATCTGCTGTGCATCTGTGGTGACAAAAGATACAGATGTATATGGCAATAGGAAATGGCAAGAGGATTTTATAGATATGTGAATATATATATATATATATATATATATATATATATATATATATGTGTGTGTGTGTGTGTGTGTGTGTGTACGTGTGTGTGTGTGTGTGTATATTGATATGAATATATGTATTTCTAATTCATTATTCATGGAACACATATATTAGTCACACACCACATTTAGTGTTTCAAGCTGTTTTTGCAGAGTCAGAAAACACATGTCCAGTATAGAGGAAGAACTTTGCAATTGTCCTCAGTGTTCTCAAACCCATGGGCTTGCCTTTGCTTCTTAAAAATATTAGCAAGCTCTAATACGGAGTAAGATCTTGGATTTGTCATTTGAATTTCTAATGGGAGTTTCTCTTCATAAAGTGTGAGAGATGATGTGTGTGATTTCTGGCAGGCGTGTTAAGAAGAAATAGGCAATTAGGAATGCTTTCTGCAATTACTCCTGTGACTGTAGAGCCTTCTGGTGAGATGTAGCCTAATTGAAATCTCTCTGTGTCTACAAGTAGGAGACTTTGTAGTGTCTCATATGGATACTAGATATTCTAAAATCTTACTTCTGTTTTGAATAGCTTGAGTGTAATTACGAAGATCATCTTAACTAACAAAGAGAAGGGAGCAACAAGAATCTCGAGTAGGTTTTTTAAATAACATTTTTAGGCTCTAAAGTAGTAAGCATATGCATGAAGATACTGAAATGGAGAAAAGTACGATATATTTAATACAAAAGACAAACTTTGGTTTATCTAGTTATTTAAAAATTAGTGTTATTCCAATTTAGTAGGTGCTGTCTAACAGTTCTGCCAGCAGAAACAAAGAACCATTGACAGCTATAATCATGGCAGAAACAAAAGGACATTTGGACTGTATTAAGATAAATAAACTGTATTTTTTTTCTTAGTACTTAAAGGGAGCAAATATGTTTCTTTTTTTTTTACACAAAGACAGTTTTAAAATCGTACCAGCCAGGAGCATGTATCAAGCCTATGCTTGACAGCATTTGAGACAAGAAACTAGCAAGTGTACAAGGCAACGTTAAGTAAGAGGGAATTAAATGTTGCTTTAGTGTACTATGTCTGACACAGAATTTACTTATGTATACACAGAGAGGCTAAATACAAAGAGGAAGGAAGAAAAAGTAAAGACAATTATTTATGGCTGCAAGTGACAGTTATAGAGAAACAAACAAGAAGGAAAAATGTTTTCCCACGTTTGCGAACTGGCCATACCTGTGGCTTTTTCATACTGATTCTCCAGTGGTCACTGCTTACATGTCAGAGAAAGAATGGAGGCACCATAGGTCTTAGTTTCTTAGATTTGAAAACATGACCCATAAAAGAACTAATGGGAACCTAGGAGGCATTGCAGAGAAGAGGCCAAGTGGCAGCAAATGGGCAGGTAGAAAGCGCACTAAAACACACATCATTGTTCCCAGGTGGCAGAGTTCACTTAAACCAAACGGGAAATGTCAAGGAATCATGGATATGCCGAATCTTGCTGATGAATAAACTAGATCCACTATCTTCAAACTGCTGTGATTTTTGTCTTTTACTGGCAACTTGAGGAAAGCTAAGTCATAAATATTACTTGTGTTTCATATATTTATATTTTGCATAATATAGAGCAGAAAAACTCTCAGATAAGGTCTATTTTGTGAGCATTTTACCTCATGTTTACCTAAATTAAAGCCCAGGGAATAAAGTAAATACTACCAGTAGGAAAGATTTTTATTTCTTCAAATAAAATTTTGTTGCTAAATGACCCAACAGGTGTTGAATAGACCCCTTAACAAGACTAAATCATATATGTAAATTAATTCAACAAATTGTTCTCAAATGGCATTGGAATTGCAGTGCTGATTTTGATGTGCCAACAACACACGCTCCTGTTGGGCATAATACTTAATGAGATGCATAGGAAATTCTGAATTAGGTGAATGTTAAAAGTGGTCTTTAGGGAAATCCTGAGTTAGAATTCACTCCAATAATTTAATTAAAACACTGTAAAGTTAACTAGAATAGAATCTACAACATAATGAAAACAAGAGGCTGTTGAATTTAGGTCAAGGTATTATCTCTTTTATAGACTTTGAGATAATAGTCCTTACTTTTAAAAAGTTTCTTGAAGTGTTATATTCCGAACACCCTCCACAGCATTGCTGTAGCCATTTTGTTATATACTTTCCAGTTATTTCATATTCTTGCTATAACATGCCCGCAAGTCATTCTGTTTTGTTCTGCATGTCCTGAGGTGTTATAATCTTAAGAAATTTTCTTCTATAGGATACAGCATATCTGGTTTTATGTGGAGGTCCTTGATCCACTTGGACTTGAGATTTGTACAATGAAATAGGATTGGATCAATTTGCATTCTTCTACATGCTGACCACCAGTTGAGTCAGCAACATTTGTTATTTTCCACTCTATGGTTTTAGCTTTGTCAAAGATCAAGTGACAATAAGTGTGTGGGTTTATTTCTGGATCTTCAATTATATTCCCCAGATCAACCTGTCTGTCTCTGTACCAAAACCATGCCATTTTTTTTTTATCACCATTGTTCTGGAGTACAACTTGAGGTCAGGGATGGTGATTCCCCTAGAAGTTCTTTTATTGTTGAGAATAGGTTTTTTTATCCTGAATTTGTTATTCCAGATGAATTTGACAACTGCTCTTTCTCTGTCTGTGAAGAATTGAGCTGGAATTTTGATGGAGATTGCATTGAATCTGTAGATTGCTTTTGGTAAGATGGCCATTTTTAATATGTTAATCCTACCAATCCATGAGCATTGGAAATCTCTCCATTTTCTAAGGTCTTCTTTGACTTCTTTCTTCAGAGACTTGAAGTACTTGTCATACAGGTCTTTCACTTTCTTAGAAAGTGCCCTGAAGACATCACAGGGAAAATTTTCCTGAATAGCATACTAATGGTTCATTCTCTAAAATCAATAATTGACAAATGGAACCTCATAATATGAAAAGCCTCTGTAAGGTAAAGAACACTGTCAATAGGACAAAATGTCAACAAACAGATTGGAAAAATTCTTTTACCAACTCTACATTTGATAGAGGACTAAAATTCCAAGATATAAAAGGAACTCAAGAAGTTAGAATCCAGAAAACCAAATAATCCAATTAAAATGTGGGATACAAAGCTAAACAAAGAATTTTGAACTGAGGGATTTTGAATGGCTGAGAAACACTTAAATGTTCAACATCCTTCGTCATCAGGAAAATGCAAATCAAAACAACCCTGAGATTACACCTCACACCAATCAGAATGGCTAAGCTAAAAAACCACAGGTGACAGCAGATGCTGGCAAGAATGTGGAGAAAGAGGAACATTCCTCCATTGCTGTTTGGAGTACAAGTTGGTAAAACCATTTCGGAAATCAATCTAGTGGTTCCTCAGAAAACTGGAAATAGTTCTATTTGAAGATCCAGCTATACCACTCCTGGGCATATACCAAAAAGATGCTTCAATATATAACAAGGACACATGCTCCACTATGTTTATAGCAGCCTTATTTATAATACTCAAAAGCTGGAAATAACCTAGATGTTCCACAACAGAAGAATCGATACAGAAAATATGGTACACTTACACAATGGAGTACTAATCAGCTATTAAAAACAATGACTTCACGAAAATCACAGGCAAATGGATGGAACTAGAAAATATCATTCTGAGTGAGGTAACGCAGATACAAAAGAATACACATGGTATACACTCACTGATATGTGGTATATTAGCTCAGAATACCCATGATACAACCCACAAACCATATAGAGCCTAAGAAGAAGGAAGACCAAAGTGTGATTGCTTCAATCTACATAGAAGGGGAAACAAAAAAGAATCACAGAAGATAGAGAAAGGGAGGGACCTATGATGGGGAGAGGAATGGGAGGAAAAATGGGGAGGAGCAGGATCAGGTATTAGAAGGGACTGGAGAGAAGTACAGAGGGTCAGGAAATTGGTGTGTAACAGTGGGAGGTGAGGAACTGGGGGTTGCCACTAGAAAGTCCCAAATGCCAGGGAAGCAAGTCTCCCAGGGCCCAATGGGAATTACTGTAGCTGAAATACCCAACAAAGAAGAGATAGAACCTGTAGAGACTACCTCCATTAGATAGACACAGCCCCCGTTTCAGAGATTGTGCCACCCACCCATATCAAGTCTCCCTGAACTGGTTTTTATGGTACCATAAGCTACCAAAAGAGGAAAGTAACCAAGTGTCCTTTCTAGCTAAGGTATCTATGAATAGCTAAAGACAAGCATGGCAAGATATCCCCAGGGTGTAGCAGTGACATACATATCTTGACATAACCAATGGCTCTCTAATTGGAACTAAGACCTATAACATTTGAGAAAAATAATGCCTGGTACTATAAACCTGGCCAACTCCCTGAGGCTAATGAAGTCATGGAACTTGGAGGAGAACCTATAAATATCATTTCATCTAACTAGCATAAACCCTAACTACATTCTAAGTAGCTGTCCTCAGTTTTACAGATTATGGTTGTCCTCGCCCACATTAAAGAAATTTCTTTTCCAACAGATGTAGATTCTTACTGAAAACTACTACCAACCAAAATGCAGAATTACATTAGTTTTGTACTAGGAAAACTAGTGGAAGCAAAACTTTAAACATAGCTGCAAATTAACTGTGGAAAAGAGTATTTACGGAAATAATCTAGCAAGTAAATGCGATAACACCACGCAAAGTACCTAACTTCCTGGATTAGAAAGTTATTATTTTGTTTATTTAGTTTTTAAAAAGAGAAAGGGTATTTATTCAATGTGGCAATCATGAAAAGACTAATAGAGAGATCCAGATCCAGTAATTCCCTGTCCTGTCGTTTTTATTCAGGGTCTTGGTATGAGACTTAGGTTTAAATATAAGGCAGGAGGTGCACATACCTAAGCAGCTCTGGTCAAATTATACCTCCTTTATCCATTACCATTGCCTCAGTGCTAGTTCAAATTAATTGTAAAATAATTGCTTTGTTCAAGCAAAAATTACAAATTTCTATAGTTTGGCTAGTGAAATTCACTTTTATGTACTTCAGAATATTATTTACAGTATGTCCCCTGAGAACAGAAAAACTGCCACATTTTAGAATTAAAATATTTTTAATTGAAAAATTATATTTCGACAAAAATAGTTTTATTTATTTTCATCAAAATATAGGGTAAAATAAAATTGAATTTTTATACTGTATTCATTGAGGTCTATTCTATTTTTTATTTGACTAAAATTATTAGAGTGTCTCTGCTTCTATTTAAAAATGTTCATAGATCTCCACTGAGCCATCAGGGTTAGTCATTATCCAATTATTTTTTTATCTCTGACTCTACATACAACCTATCCTTCCTTCATTTGCTTGAGTTCAATTAATTTGGAAACTCTGAAGGCCCTTTATAACTACATATCAGCTTCCTTCAAAGAATCTTCTGCTCTTCTTTGAAGTAATGTGTGAGTCATCTCAAAATAGATCTTAAGATCCTCTGCTCTGCTGTGCCCATTTATAAGTGTAAGGTAATTGGCCAAACATAAACTATCAAAAAATGGATGCATGCAATAAAGGACCAATGTTCCTTTTGTATAATTTTTAAATGCAGAGGTCCTGTAAGCAGGCTTACTCATTAAATTTGAGACTTTTATGGGGTATGCATATGCATTCGAACCTGTTCACCTCACATTTTAGGTTTTTTTTTTTTTTTTAAGCAGTTGACAGTCTCCAAAAGCTTCATGTATAAGCTTGAAACATGCCAATAAACAGTGAAGATGTCAGAAACATGATAAAGAGCAAGAAAAACAATGAAACCAGATGTTATAGTCAAAGCTTGTACGTCTTTCACAGAGGTAGTATGAAATATATAATGCCCACAGTATTGAAAATGATATTAAGAAACTATGCTTGAGGAATGTGACTCTTTAATAACAGATGGTGAACAGCAAGGTTTCTATCAATCACGGGGTAGAGAAATTGGCAATGCTGTAACACTCAGCAATAGAGATACATGTGCTTATTGGTTATCCTGTTTGCTGGTAAATAAAGTGGAAAGAATTCCATTAAAATGTTTTCTTGACACATTTTTCACAGCCATTGACTGGTATTTTCTGCTCTATCTCTCAAGCTACTCCACATGGTGATTTCCCAGGAGTCATATTCACATCACACCGAAACACTTGGCTCTTGTTATCTGAATCTGGAGCTTGGACTTGTGTCTAAGCACATTATAATTTACCTTTTATTGTCAGTCACTTTAGAAGCAAATTTCAATGTGGACAAATATACATTGGTTGAACCACAGGATCTGCGTGGTAAAATTATCATGAAGGTATAACTAGGATAGGAATAATTTAAAAAATGAATTCATTATAGTAAGATTAAACTTTGACTCTTAACTGATAAAAATAAATTTAGACAAAGACTACATGCACGTATCATGCCATGTATTTGTTTCTATTGCAAACTGAGTTGTGAGATGATGTTTATCTGCCAGAGGCAGATAAATAGAATGCAAGGTTCATTTGTATGCTTTCCAAATATTTGTCCATCTACTTAAAATATGATTTTGTTAAAGCTTTATCTAATTTGAGTCTCTGTGTGGAGTAAAAGAGAAAATATTATGCATAGTAGTGATAGAATTATATTAAATTATGAAATACCCAATTTATGAAGGTCAATTTTACTTATGGGAAGTGAAAGAGTGATCTTATGAATGCTTAAGATATTATTACATTATCTTTTCCAGTCTTTACATGTTTTTAAATTTTATGATTATAGTTATAGAAACATTACTAAAGCTGATACCTATCTTCTCAGGCAAAGTCAGTTCTAAAGACGTACAACTGTCATTAAAATGATGGTTAATGCCCTTTTACTGAATTTCATTATCTAAAGTATTGAAAATATCTGGAGGCTTTATATGTTTCTTGGGATTTTACTTTTTTATATTTTAAATAGTTTCACTTGTATTTGGGCTACGAATGATATTGATTACATCATACAAGCATTTTCAACCTTTCAACATTGTAACAGGATATATTGTTATCTACATGATTCACACTCAAAAACTGGACAACTGAAGCTACAAAAGAAAACACAGATGGATGCAAGTATGCACACACACACACACACACACACACACACACACACACACACGTCCCACAATGTTTTAAATTCATAATTTCATGTTGAGCTTTAGTAACAGATATTATACTATACAAGTTACCTTGCATTCTAGAAGGTATTCATTTTTCATTGCATTTCATTACCAATTTTTATGCAAGAAATTTATAAGAGCTATAGAGTTTCATCCATCCTTTCTGTCTGAAAGAACTTCAGGGGTGGAGAATGGAGAGGAGCCTGAGAAGAAGAAGGTTCAGAGACAGGCCCAAAGTGGGATTCAGCTCAAGGGGAGGTCCCAAGGCCTGTCACTATTACTGAGGCTATGGAGTGCTCATAAAATTGGACCTATCATGACTACCCTCCAAAAGACCCAACAAGCAACTGAAAGAATCAGATGCAGATATTTGCACCCAACCAGTGGACAGAAGCTGCTGACCTCTGTGCCTGAATTAAAGAAAAGCTGGAAGAAGCTGAGGAGGAGGGCAACTCTGTAGGAGGATCAGTAGTCTCAATTAACGTGGACCCCTAAGATTTCTCAAATACTGGACTACCAACTAGGCAGCATGCATCAGCTGATATGTGGTCCCCAACACATATACAGTAGAGGACTTCTGGGTCTGGGTTTAGTCAGAGAAGATGCACGTAACTCTTAGAAGACTGGAGGCCCCAGGGAGTTTAGAGGTCAGGTGTGTTGGTGGGGTGGGGAGTAGGGGGTGAGGACATCCTCATGGTGACAAGAGGCTGGGAGGAGGCGTGGGATGTGGAACAGTAGGAGGATGGACCAGGAGGCGAATAAAATTTGGAGTTTAAAATAATAAATAAATAAATAAATAAATAAATAAATAAATAAATAAATATTTTTTAAGTGTTTCTGGAAGGATAGGGTCACCAACCTACCTTCAAAATTTTTGACTGAGAATTTTTTTCTGTCTAAAAGAAATTCAGGACAAAAAAAATTGGGGCGGAGATTGAAGAAAAGGTGATCCAATGACTGGCCCATTTTTGGATTTAATCTATGGTCAGGCAACAAACCCTGACACTATTTGATGTCATGTGTGCTTGCAGACAGGAGACTAGGATGGCTGTCCTTTGAGAGGTTCTACCAGCATCTGACTGAGACAGATGGAGATACTTACACCCAAGCATTGGACTTAGGTCAGGGACCCCTATGGAAGAGTTAGGGGAAGAACCAAAGGCACTGAAGGGGATTGCAAACTCATAGGAAGAACAACAATATCTACTAACCCAGATACCTGGGAGTTCCCAGAAACTAAGCCACCAGTCAAAGAGCATACATGAATTGGCCCATGGCCCCCAACAAATATGTAGCTGAGGACTGCCTTGTCTGGCCTCAGTGGAAAAGGATGTGATTAAGCATGTAGAGACTTGATGTCCTAGGGAAGGGGGATATAAGGGGTGAGGGGGAGGTGAGTGGGTAGGTGGGAGTGAGTGGGTTGGGAGTTAGTAGGTAGATGTGGGTGAGGGAATACCCTCTCTGAGGCAAAGGGGAGCGGGGAGGGAGTGAAGACCTCCTGGAGGGGGCACCAGGGAGGAGACCAACATTTGGAATGTAAATAAATAAAACAATTAAAAATCTTTAGTTTTACCGCCACATATTGCTTAAAAGCAACAAATACAAAAAATGCCAACCTAACTTATTATACATTAGCATATCTAATTTACTATTTTAGCAAGCTGAATACCGCTAAAAATAATTCTTGTAGCCCTACTATATTCAAGTGCTGGTGTCATTGTCATGTGAGTGTTAAATTACTTAAAAAAAAAAAAACCCTTCAAAGAGGTGCTACTTAAGAATATAAAGATGATGTCATTCTAGGTTCCTCAGAGAAGCACCAAAGTCAATGACAAGTATTCCTCTGATGCAGAAGACAATATATAATGTAAAGGTGGCAGCTAAGACTGTAGTGATGTGGCTTCAACTAGTGACATTAAATAATACCAAGATCCACCACAAACTAAGTGAAAATGGATTCCAGAGTTCAGTGGTTCAATGGGATTTAGCCTCATTGACACCTTGATTTTAGAATTTTCACCTTCATAATTCTGAGAGTAAGTCTGGCTTTCCTTTTTCTTTTCTTTTTCTTCCATTTTTCTACACTAGCAGGGCATGTCCTTCCATTTTAGATATGCTATCATATATGCCAATCTGCCCTCAAACTTACTATGTATCTCATCTTACTACTTCCCAAATTCTGCGATTTTAATTATTCACTGCTATTCTTTGGTTTATGGGATGACAGGTGTCAAACCCTGGACATCATGCATCCTGAGCAAGCATAATTCAAACTGAGATATATCCCAGAACCTAGTGGTCCTAATTATATGTAGTCTTGTTTTCTGGATGTCAGTTACCTTCAGTTGAGTATAGTTCAAAATATAAGTGCAAAATACTAAAAGTATATATGCTGATTTATAATTATAAGCTACTCTGAAAAACCTCAAGAAATCTAGCATTGTTTTCCAGCCTGGGACTTGAATAATCCTTTTATCCATTGTGTATGTACATTATGTACTCAAGTCACCATGCAGCTACATTAGTAACAAGATCAGTGTTTTCAGTATCATTGTTATTTGTGTTCAAAGAATACACATCATAAGTTAGAATATTCCCACCATGTAAGTGCAGAAATGTTGGCCACCTTGGCATGCCAAGGCAAGGATTTTAAACATTTCACATGAAAAGGCAAGAGTCTATGACATATTCAAAGAAGCACTATTCATGTAAAAAGTAGTAATGCCAAATGTATGACTTTAGAATAAATAAACCCATACTGCATCCATGCTAGACATAGTTACCTATTTTACAAAACATTAAACAGATGCATAATTTCAGAATTTGAAAATAGATTACAGCATTTTGGGACAAGAGATGAATGGAACAGTTAGATTTTGCATACCTGTAGCAAGCTGTACCAGGGAAACATGAATTAAACCTTTCTAGAACAATGTGTTGGACGTGTACAAAATGCAGTGCAGTAGGATAGTCTACCTATTATGTAGAAGTATGGTTGGAGAGGCTCATTAAAACTAGGTGCCAAGTTTCTGTAGTGAAATGAAAGTATATCTTAAAGAATCATATCTAGTGATCAATTCATCTCCCAAATGTGATACCACTGTAAAGATAGTGTGATCATAAAGATACAATTAAATGTGCATGAGCAGATTCATTTTTCTGCTACCATAATTTAATGATGTGACCAGATGCACAATATTCATCAGAGGACACAAACTTGGAGATACTGAAGAAAGTCAGTGTTTGAGGTTAAAGGGTAGCAAGCTAGGGATAGTCACAGGTTAGACTCAACACCACTCAGGCATTTGAGTGGTCTTTATGCTGTCAGTATAGCCAGCATAGAATATTAAAACATGCCATTCACTCATGTTCTAACCATTTTTGTTTCAGTTTTGTTTTGCTAGTATCTGACTACTTCCACATTAACTCCAGCACATTCAGTCACTAACTTAAGAGCTAAAAGGGGTTGAGAGGGCTTAATTCTAAGGCCACTGTCACGATATCTAAGAATAATAATCAAATAGGCAAAAATTTTTGGCTAATATGTGCTATAGTCTTATTCCTGATTTTTATTTCTGAGAACTTACTGTTCATTGTTACAAAGAGCCTTTATGCAACCTTGAAAACAATCAATGATGTTTTAAACATCTCCACCTCAAATTAAATATTAAACATTTTTATTTGATTTATGACTAGAGATGTAAAATGATCACTGAGTAAATGTAGAATTCATCATTAAATCTTGATGAATTATACCATAAGATCTCTTATGAACAGATATGGCTTTCATATTTTTTCAAAATCTCTTTTAAAAATAGAGTTAATGTAAGATTCCTTGAGATTTTATTATAGAATCTTAAGTTGTCACTTCTTTCTTCTACAACTGTCTTAACCTCCTGATAGATGCTTGCATATGTATATAATGCATATATATAATTATAAAAGTAATATACAATACTTAAACATGTTATATTAACAAATGTTATATACTTTATAATATATATTATATAATATATAAAAATACATAAAATATTATAGGAAGTTGTGCCACTAGGGCTGATAATGTTCTCCAAAAGAATCACACAGGCTAACAAAACTCCCAATAATAGGCAGAGTTAACACCCTTCAGAATAATTGGTGAGAATTGTCCACGAGATCCCTAAAACAATGTAAAATGTGGTTCTGCTTCTCATTGCTTCTGAAAGACTGATGGTACATTCCTATTGCTGAAGACAATGCATACTTAGGGCACAGGACTCTGAGTTTTCAAGCTAGATCTAATCTTATCACCCTCATTTTAACCTCTAGGATACCAGAAAAATGTGTGCAAGTGTCCAAGGGAGAGGAAGCAATTAATGGTCTGCCTAGCTCTATCATCTGCTATCCACACCAGTGACCACCATGGCAAGATATTCATAAATGTTCAATAAGTGGCAATTCACATATTAGTGGTAGCCAACAGCCATCTAACCAGACTTTAGACCCCCACAATAAGGGTAAATTATATCAGATATTAGAGACCTAGCCAAATTTCTGAGAAGTAATCGTGTGGATCTTAGAAGAGAATCTACTACCATGACATTGCTAGACCATTATAATTCCTAAGTTCATTATAAAACTTATCCTTATTTTCACAGATCTAAGTATCTATCAACAGATTTCATCAAAGAAATCTGTCTTATTCAGTCCTCTTGGACCTCTAATTCAGAAGTAAACTGGACATTTAATCTGGGCCCCTATATGACAGGGCTCATTTTTGAGTTTCCTGCTTTTGATGCAGCTCTATCAACTATTAGCATTGGAAATTTGCTGGTTGTTGTCATGTTTCATTGCTTTGATTTCCTGCTAACAATTATTAACAATAGTTAAATTACTAGTATTGTTAACTGAAAGAGTTACTGAGGGAAAAAAAAGCTGTATTCTCCTCAACAAAAGCAGAAAATAAAAGAGATCAATATAATGGCCTTTTTATTCTGCTGAGAAGTTTAAATAGTAATTTAAAACATGTTTAAAATTTGTATCAAGTAATAATCAGTGTTATCCTTTCCTTTGTATTTTCATCAAGAAAATGTTTCTATCATCATTTTTTTCAAACTGTGAAGTTTCCATGAAAAGAGAAATAGTTTCTTAAATTAGCATGGCTTTTGAAATCTTTATATAAAATCATTCTGTTTTAATTTGTTCACTGGCTTGATCAAACCACACATATTTATTACATAGTTACTATTTAACATTAACATAGTTATAGCAGGTGATGTTTTAGTAGCAACTAAGGTAATAAAAAATCCGTACGCATTTTGTTTATGTCAGCAGATGCAGAAATTATAAGCTATAGTGGAAAAAGAACAGAAATAAAAATGAATATTAGTATTAAAAACACAGGGCATAAAACTGTGAAAATGTAGTGATAAACTTTAAAGAAACATGAGAAGGTACTACTGTTTGTTCAATTGTTAAGAGACTGATATATGAATTCCCTTAGCGTAGTCCATATGTAAAACCTGTGTAGCATGTAATGTTCCACCCAAATCCATGGTCACTATCTTCTCACACTTGTTAACTGTACAGAAATTTCCTGCATGGCCTTGCTACAGAGTTGGCTTCACTGGCTGCAGTTTTTACCCAGCAGACTACTGACTGACCACTTAGAGCACTAGAGATCCTGAAGAACAATAAAAGTCATGCTCCTGATTGTCAAGCAATAATTGGTCATGATCACAAGACATTGAGTCAGACTGGAATTTGACCAGGAATTTTTCTTAGAAACCTTAAAAAAATTCTTCTTATTATTGTTATTTGGATTTTTTTTTTTTTTGGTAGAGTTTCTTTGTGTAGTTTTGACTGTTCTGGAACTTGCTCTATAGAAAAGGATGGCCTCTAACTCAGAGTTGGTTTGGGGGGAAGAAAGGTAAGGGACAAGTGTTATAGCATATTATAATCGCATAAATGAAATTCAAAAACTAAATTGCAGAAGTGTCTTTTAAATTGATGTGAATTTCTGAGTCATCAAAGAGCCTGGTCATAAAATCAGGAGTACCCAGTACATTATGTTGTGTAAACTTGGTAGCTACTTTAGAGGCAGGTATCTGAAGCTGCAAATGAAAAACAAAAGTTCAATACAGATAATGCAGGTTAGGTCTTTGTAAGCAAAAAAAAAAAAAAAAAAAAAAAAGTGCGCTTAATAACATGAGAGAAAATAAAAAATCTAGTGAATTTGAGGTGTCAAATCTACATTGTACCAATCTGTATGTGTGAATGCAAACTTTATTATAACTGAGTCAAACACCAAACTACTTGATTACATCAGGCTTCCAGGAATTAATGTGATATTTTAATAAAACAATATGAAATACATTAAAAAACCAACTAACCAACAAATGAAACAAACAAACAAACAAACAAACAACCACCCAGGGAATTTCTTTGAAAAAACATCCAAAATTATGTGACTTTGGCATTTCTTCTTGGCTTTATCAATTATTGACTTATGTATTCCGGAACCCTGATTCTAGTTCATAGCTCACACCTCAGTCACTGAGCTTAAGATTCTCAGGATCTATAGGAAGTGTAGCTGCTGGATGGGCCCCGTAACTCAAGTGACAGAAAGGAATGAATCTGCCCAATCATTCAGCCTCAGAGTTCCTTTAATAAAGCAAGGTGAATTAGCAGGGACTCTGCATTGTGATGTAGTCCTAGATTAGTTCTTTCATCCTAAACTTCCCAATCTTCATTTTTAGTGCAATTCCATTCCTATTGTCAGAGGCAAATACTCAGAAATATTTTCTCCCAGTGACTCTTAATTCCAGGCTTGAACTCAGCTACATGATTTCAATATGCTTCCTGATTTCCATTTTGATCTCTCCAGTCTCATGCTCAGTTCTCTAGTATCCTGCTTGCAGAAGGCCCTCTGTTCATACCTTCCTTCCTCCCATCATCTTGGTAAAGACCCAGACTTTCCTTAACTACTCCATCCATATCTCTCCTGACTGCCTCTTTGTCTTGCTACAGTCCCTGGGAACTTTGGAGCTTGTGTATAACCAATCTATTTAGTGTTTCCCTACAACCCCTATCAACCTTTCCTCCTAGCCCACTTCTATTTCTTTGTGCAACAAAGTACCCATGGAAGTACTCCCTACTAGTGGCTCCTCACTCCCCATGCTTCCTCAGATACAAAGACTACAATCATAAATAAAAAATCTGCTCAACAAGGAAAAACCTTGATGTTAACACCTAGAATAAATGTACTCACAAAAGCTCCAGATTTCTGGACCCCAGAACAAAAACATAAAAATGAACATCCAAGAAAATATGCCTCTACCAGAATTCAATAACCATTTTACCCTTGACCTTGAGAAATACAATGTAGCTAAATCACAAGAACTGAACTATAGCAAATAGAAATATGTTCAAAGCCAAACCCCTCCCCTCCGGAATACCACTTTCTTTCCATCCCTTGATGGGTCTTTTTGGCTGGGGCAGACAACTAGCTGGTCTGCTTCCATGGAGACATCATATCCTGAGACATCCTAGAGGAGCCACTGCACTCAGAGCAGCAAGTAAGGACCGTCTCCCACTACCTTATGCCCAAGAGCTACAACTGGAAGCCTGTTGCACTCAGGACCCATCACCCACCCAAAACTGGCCTCTCTGGGATACCACTTTCTTTCTGCCCCTTGCTGAGTCCTTTTGGCTGGGGCAGACACCTAACTGGTATGCTCCTGTGAAGACACCATATCCTTAGCCATTCTAGAGGAGACTACACTCAGAGCAAACACCTAGCTAGTCTGCTCCCCAAAAGACACCATATCCTGAGCCAGCCTAGAGGAACCACTGCACTCAGAGCAGCAGGATTTCAGAATCCCAGAGGTACCCGAGTCCCAGGAGTTCTTCCACCCAGAAGCTTGGGATCCCAGGTTCACAGAGACATCTGGACCCTGAGGAGTTCTGACACAAGCAAGATAACTGAAAAGAAAGGCTCCAGTCAGAGACAGTGAGTGCAGGTAACATTAGAGTTAAAAGATGGAGAAAGGCAAGTACAAGAACATAAGCAACAGAAACCAAAGCTACTTGGCATCATCAGAACCCAGTTCTCCCACCATCATAAGTCCTTGGACAGCTCATCACACCGGAAAAGCGGGATTCAGAATTAAAATCACTTCTCATGATGATAGTAGAGGACTTTAAGAAGGACATAAATAACTCCATTAAAGAAGTACAAAATAACACAGGTAAACTGGTAGAAGCCCTTAAAAAGGGAAACAAAAAACATCCCTTAAAGAATCGCAAGAAAACACAATCAAACAGGTGAATGAATTAAAGAAAATCATTGAGGATTTAAAAATGAAGTAAAAACAATAAAGAAATCTCAAACAAAGACTAAATTGGAGATAGAAACCCCAGGAAAGAGATCAGGAGTCATAGACACAAGCATCACCAACAGAATACAAGAGATAGAAGAGAGAATCACATGTGCAGAAGATACCATGGAAAACATCAAAACAACTGTTAAAGAAAACGAAAAATGCAAAATGCTCCTAACCCAAAACATCTAGGAAATCCAGGACACAATGAGAAGACCAAACCTAAACATAATAGATATAGATGAGGATGAAGATTCCCAACTTAAAGAGCCAGTAACTATCTTCAAAAAAATTATAGAGGAAAACTTCCATAACCTAAAGCATATTCCATGAATATACAAAGAAGTCCAAATAGACTAGATCAGAAAAGAAATACCTCCTGTAACATAATCAAAACATCAAATGTACAAAACAAAGAAAAAATACTAAAAGCAGTAAGGGAAAAGGTAAAGCAACATATAAAGGCAGACTTATAAGAATTACACCAGACTTCTCACCAGAGACTATAAAAGCCAGAAGATTCTGGAGTGATATCATACAAACCCAAAGAGAACACAAATGCCAGCCCAGACTACTATACTCAGCAAAATTCTCAATCACTATTGATGGAGAAACCAAGATATTCCATGGCAAAACCAAATTTATAAAATATCTTCCCACAGATCCAGCACTTCAAAGGTTAATTGATGGAAAACTCCAACAACAGGAGGAAAACTACAACCAAGAAAAAGCAAAAAAAGTAATCCTCCAACAACACCAAAAGAATATAGCTACACAAACATAATTCCACCTCTAACCACAAAAATATTAGGAAGCAACAATCATTTTTCATTAATATCTCTTAATATCAATGGACTCAATTCTCCAATAAAAAGGCATACACTATCAGACTGGATACATAAACAGAACCCAGAATTTTTGTGCATATAGGAAATTCACCTCAGTGACAAAGACCGACACTACCTAAGAGTAAAATTATATAAAACAATTTCTAAGAATATTGTCCCAAGAAACAAGCTGGAGTAGCCATTCTAATATCAAATAAAATCGACTTCAACCAGAAGTAATCAAAAAAGATAAGGACATTTCATACTCATCAAAGGAAAAGTCTACCAAGATGAACTCTCAATTCTGAACATCTATGCTCCAATACAAGGGCACCCACACACATAAAAGAAACTTTACTAAAGCTCAAAGCACACATTGCACCTCACACAATAATAGTGGGGGACTTCAACACCTCACACTCCACAATGGACAGATCACGGAAACAGAAACTAAACAAAAACAACACAATGAAAGTTATGAAATAAATAAATAGAAGAGAAGGTGGGGAAGACCCTTGAATACCTAGGCACAGGGGAAAAGTTTCTGAACAGAACACCAATGGCTTATGCTCTAGGATCAAGAATTGACAAATGGGACCTCATAAAATTACAAAGCTTCTGTAAGGCAAAGGACATTGTCAACAGGACAAAACAGCAACCAACAGATTGGGAAAGTTCATTACCAATCCTAGATCCAATAGAGGGCTAATATCAAATATATAGAAAGAAGTCAAGAAATCAGACTCCAGACAATCAAATAATCCTATTAAAATGAGGTACAGAGCTAAACAAAGAATTCTCAACTGAGGAAACTCAAATGGCTGAGAAGCACCTAAAGTAATGTTCAATATCCTTAGTCATCAGGGAAATGCAAATCAAAACAACCCTGAGATTCCACCTCACACCAGTCAGAATGGCTAAGATCAAAAACTCAGGAAATAGTAGATGCTGGTGAGGATGTGGAGAAAAAAAAGGAACAATCCTCTATTGCTTTTTGGCTTGCAAGCTGGTACAATCACTCTGGAAATCAGTCTGGCGGTTCCTCAGAAAATTAAACATAGCCTTTTCTGAGGATCCAGCTATACCACTCCTGGGCATATACCCTGAAGATGCTCCAACATATAACAAGGACATATGCTCCACTTCATTTATAGCAGCCATATTTCTACCCAGAAGCTGGGAAGAACCCAAATGTCCTTCAAGAGAGGAATGTATACAAAAAATGTGGTACATTTACACAATGGAATATTACTCAGCTATTAAAAACAATGAATTTCAGAAATTCTAAGGTAAATAGATGTAACTTTAAAATATCATCCTGAGTGAGGTAACCCAATCACAAAAGAACACACATGGTATTCACTCACTGGTAATTGGATATTAGCCCAGAAGCTTCAAATACCCAAGATTCTACTCACAAACCACATGAAGCTCATGATAAAGGAAGACCAAGTGTGGGTGCTTCAATCCTACTTAGAAGGAGTAACAAACTACTCAAGGGAGCAAATATGGAGACAATGTGTGGGACAGAACCTGAAGGAGGGGCCTTCTGGAAACCATTTCACCTGGGTATCTATCCTATGTGCAGTCACCAAAGATAGCCGCTCATGTGGATGTTAGGAAATACATGCTGACAAGAGATGGATACAGCTGTGTCCTTAGAGGTCTGCCAGAGTCTGACATAATTAGGGGTGAATGCTCACAGCTAACCATTGAGCTGATCGTGGGGTTCCCAATGGAGGAGTTAGAAGACTGAAGCAGCTGAAAGGGTTTGGGGCTCCATGAGGAGAGGAACAATACCAACCAACCAGAGCTCCCCATGGTCTAAACCACCAGCCTGAGAGCCCACAGGAATGAACCCATAGCTCCAACTGTATATAAAGGGAAGGATGGCCTTGTCGGGCATAGGTGGGAGAGGAGATGCTTGGTTACATGAAGGCTAGATGCCCAGTGTAGGGACATTCAAGGGTGGAGAGGTGGAAGTGGGAGGTAGGTGGAGGCACATCCTCATAGAAGCAGAGGAAGGGGATGGAATAGGGGGGTTCTTGGGCAGAGGGGGGAATATGGGGTAAGGGGATAACATCTGAAATGTAAATAAAATATCCAATAAAAAAACTTGAATTTTTAAAAAAAAAGAAAAAGAAAGACAAAAAAGAAAAAAAAAGAAATAAAAAGAAAAAAAAAACAAGAAAAAAAAGAAATGAATATGTGTCCTTGGGGATTATAGGGAATTATTCTTTCTAAGCTGTCTTACCCTTATCTAGTCCAAGAATATCTGAATAATAATTTTGTAGTGTTTCAACACATCTGAAATGCAAATGCTTAAAAGACAGTTTGCTAAATGTGCATAATGGAAAGAAAAACAAGACAAACAACTAAAATCTTTACTAATAGTTTCTACTGAATGTGAAATTATAGATATTTTAACATAAATAAACTAAGCCAAAAAAAAAAAGAAAGAAAGAATGAAAATAATCTAATACATGATGGTTGAATTTAAAAGAAATTAAAGTACTAGATATAACCAAATTGAAATAAAACTAGGAAAAAATTAAGAATCCATGCAAAAATTTCTGAGATAAGCTACATCAACAGACTAAAGACATCGAAGAGAGTATTTCAGTATTAACTGTTGAATAAATAGGTACTTCAGTAAAATAAAACCACTAAAACTAAAAAAGTAAAGAAAAAATAAAAAGATAAATACAATCAAACAACACTCTAGGTACAAAACAGCCAGGGAATACGTGACACCATGAAAAGAAAAATTCTACAACTAATAGGGATAATGGAAGGAAACAAAATCCATGTCCAGGGCACAAAAATATATTTTATTTACAATCAAACTTTCAGGACAACAAATATACAGGAGTAGAAAATAAAGTTTTACACAGAAAAAAAAAAAAGCTCTACAAAACAAAGAATATTAAAACTTGCAAGGAAAAAAAATCAAGTAACATGTAAAAAGAAGACCATAAGCATAATATTTGTCTTCTCACTGGACATGCTGAAATTCAAAAAGTCCAGGGAGATGTTTTGTAAAGTCTGAGACATCACAGGTGCTATTCCAGACTACTACATTCAGCCAAAGTATATGTCAAATTTGTCAACCCCCAAAAATCCATGATAAAACAAAATTAGGCAATGTAGAACAATTTTAGTCCAGCAACATGTCTGTTCCTGCAAGGGATCACATCCAAAGAAGTAAATCTATACAGACTGTACAGACTTGCCTTTAGTGTTTATTTTTAATTCTAAACAATGAACCTAAGTGAGGGGCAAAGTGAGGAATCAAAAATTTGACCAAATGAGGCAGAGATAGAAAAGAATGGAAAGAAAAAAGTCTACCTAAGAGCAGTGCAGGGAGTTTGGTGGAGTTCATTTGAGCGAAGTACAGAACATGGAGTTTAGAGGCAGTTTTTTTGTTTGTTTGTTTTTTTTTTTTTTTTTTTTTTTAGAAAAATTCAGTCAGAAGCTGAAGAAAGCCAATTTAAATCAGTCAGCTTAGAGAGAAATTTGAACCAGAATAGCTAATTCATCCATCTAGCTAGAATTCTGAAAGAGCTAGAAAGAGTGAGTTTATTCAGCAGTGAATCTTGGAGGCTGAAACATTCTAGGCCGAGTTTAGTGATAGAGGCTGGAAAGTGAAGCCTTTAAGGTACAGGGTTGCAGAAGGTTAGATTGTACTGAGGCTAGAGGCTTCCAGCCCAAGGCCTAGGGATAAGGAATATTAGGGGCTTAGGACAAGGCATGTATTCATATGGCTTAGGTATAGCTCTCATCCCATACCTTCATCTCAGCAAATAAAAGTAACAATTACAAACTAACTACTATCTACCAATTCAGCACTTTAGAAGGTAATAGAAGAAATTTTAAGTCTGAAGACTGTAACCATATCCAAGAAGACACAGGGAATAAGTAATCTCAAATCAGTAAATCAAAACAGAGAGCAAAATCCACAACACAACAAAATAACAGGAATAAATAAACACTGTTGACTGATAGCTATTAATAATAATTGTCTGAATTTCACAATAAAAGACACAGATTAACAGATTGGATTAGAAAACAGGATATCTTTTTTCCACATCTAAGAAATAAGTATCACTCTCAAGAATAGTATTAACTTAGAGTAAAATGGTGATAAAAGGAATATTAAAATAGAAACATAAAGCAAGCAAAACAAACAGTGACCCATTTTAATATCTAGAAAAGTAGACTTCAACCACTATTATTAGAAGAGATTACAAAGGACACTCTATACTCATTAAAGAAAAGCATCACTTAGAACATATTAGAATCCTAAACATTTATGCACCAAACAGAAGGATAACCAAGTACATACAATAAATTCAACGACAGTTAAAGTCGCGTATACTTAGTGACTTCTATACACCAATCACAGCAACAAACAAGTCATGTTGACAATAAAAAACAAACAAACAAACAGAAAAATGCTAGAGTTGATTAAAATCATAAATCAAATGGACATATCAGGTTTGGCTTTTAATGTTCTACAAAACATTACAGCTAAACACAAAGAATACAGATTTTTTTTCTCAGCAATTCAAGTAACTCTCTCCAAAACTAACCCCATACCTGGATATAAAGCACATCTCAATAGATATAAGAACATTTCAATGACACACATCTTATCTGATTGATCCACCATGGATTTAACATGGATATAAACAACAATAGAAGCAGCAAAAATTCTATAAATTCATGGAAAACAAAGAAGTCAATATTGAGTGAAAAGTGGGTCAAAACAGAAATCAAAAGGAAATAAAAACTTAGAATTTAAAAACAATGAAAACATGACATACACGAAATATTGGACACATGAAGGCACTTCTGAGTCAAGACCACAGTCCTAGGAGAGAATTAAGTTGCACTACAGAAATATAGTAACAAATATAGTAACAAAACTGGCATGACGTTGGTCTCAAAACAGACGCATTGATCAACAGAATCAAACTAAAGTTAGACAACTATGGACAAATGATTTTGGATAAAGAAGCCAGAGTACACGTTAGTGAAATTACAGCATCTTCAAAAAATCAATATTGAAAAATTCAAATAAATCAATAACTGACCTCCGTGCACAAAACTCAACTCCAAATGAATGAGGACCTCAACTAGATACATTAGATTTGATAGAGTTGAAAGTGCATAATGGTCCTGAACTCACTGGCACTTTTCAGAACATGGCACTAATAGCACAGGCACTAATAACAACAATTAATATACCGAATCTCATGAAACTGAAAAGCTTTGTGTCACAAATTACACCATTATTTAGACAAACTCATGCTACAAAATAATAAAAAAGATCTTCACCTTTCATTTACATCCAATAATTTACATCCAAAAGCTTAGAATCTAAAAATACATACAGCATTAAAATAAACAACCAAATAAATAAATACCAAGAAAACAAATGACACTAATTAAATCAGAAAGAGGCAGAGCATTCACAGGAGGAATTACAAACGACTGAGAAGCACTTAAGGAAATGTTCAGTATCTTTAGTCATCAGGAAAATCAAATTTACTTTGATATTTCATCTTACACCTGTCTGAAAGGCAAAAATAAATATAGAAAATGACAGTACATGTTGACAAGGATGTAGGGTAAGAGGGACATTCATTCATTGCTGGCTGGAGTACCAACTTATGCAATCACCATGGAAGTGTGGGTTGTGGTTCCTCAGGAAACTGGGAATAGTGGTACCTTAAGATTCAACTATATCAGTGTTTGGTATACATGGGGAAGGACAACTAAACCAAGGGAATTTGAAGGCCCATGTGGTAATCTGATTCTGACGAAGCCTCCTAAAGTACATATTTATATGAGAAAAGCTTAATGTTGTCAACAAATAAGAAGAAATACAATGTGTGAACTAAACATTTTATGTCTCCAAGTGTTACCCTGATCTGAGGAATTGGTTACATCTAACTTTTTGACCAAAGAGGACACAATGAAAACTCACAAACATATCAAGATAAGGTTAGCATTTTTCTGTACAAACTGAATTTGTGGAAGACATATTTACATATCTCATTGAAGACTGAGAAGTAGAGTTAGTCACTATCTACAGCCTACACTCCTACTGACCAGGGTTTCCTGGACTCACCAACAGAGGAAGGAGGTAAACATCAACCAACCTTCAAACCTGGTGACCTACGGTGGTGACTTGCTTTTGATAAATGTCTGTGCATTAGTGGTTGGTTAACCAACCACAGTTATTAGAAGTACAGCCCCCTTACTGAGATAGAACTCATGTCTGGCACTTCTCAGGTGCCATAGAGCAGAGATTGGGTAGGCAAAGAGTTTAGAAGAAAAACAAGTAGTGTTAAAGGAACATAGTGAAAAAAAATACTTCTGATGAAATTATGTTATCACTATAGATCAATGCCTCACTCAGCCATCATCAGAGAAGCTTCCTCTTACAGTAGATAGGAACTAATGCAGAGACCTAAAACTGGACAATGTTCAAAAGTGAAAGATTGGGAGCATGTGATCCTGAACCAGATATATTCTTCAGATCCCTCCTGTCAGGGCTCAGGGAGTTATGTGCTAAAGGGGGAAAAAGATTATAAGATGTGTGACTCCAAGGAATTTTTTTATCTAGAGATTATAGGACTGATGCACATAAAACCTCCCAAAAAAGACTGTGGAAGCACACACAGGACTATCACAGGTTCAAGTTAAATGGGATCCCAATACTGAGACAGGGAAATAAATGGACATGGGTTTCTTTCTTAACCAAGAAGCTACTGACAGTTGGTATCCACTAGCAAAAAAAAAAAAAAAATTAGTCTTCTCCACTAAATCCCATTAGGCGTATTTACCACACTTCAGGTTGACTACACGCCCAGGATAGGACGATAAACGCAGAACATACTCAACGGTGTTTCTGAAGACCCCTTGGCTTATATAGCCTTATTTAGGTATATTTTTGTCCCATTGGTCTTTTGCATGCATATTTTGGTTACTGATTTTCTGGTTTTATGGGTATATTTTTCATGCATGAGGTTTTTGTCTATTTATATTTTGTTGGTTTGCATTTTGACAGAGAAAGACAGAAAAATAGCATAGAGTTGAATGGGTGGGACATAAGTAAGATCTGGGAAAGAATGATGAGGATATATTTTCAATAAAAATAAAAGTCAGATACAAAGAATTAATATCATTTCTTTGTCGTATGATTTTCATAGCTAAGGGTGCATACAATCTCAGTAGTTACTGTCATATAGATTACAACTATGATGAAAACAGATTTTAAGATACATATTCATGTTATATATAAATATATGTATTTATATTATAGAAGACAGAAGTGAATTGAAGAGTGAAAGATAATGTAAGAATTTAGTGTCATCATTAAGCCATCTATTTTCAATATAATGACTCATCAAAATACCTTAGGTGTTTCTATATTTTATGCATGTACACACACATTTAATAATTCATTGTTAGAAAATTAGCTTTTTTATTTTTCATGCCACATATAGAAATAATAAAAAACTAAAATGTCAATCTTTTATAACTATATCAATAATAGTAACACAAAATATTCATTAGTTTCCATAATAATATTTAAAACGTATAGTATAGGGTTAGTTACAGATTTAACTAGCAAAAGAAATATTTACTAAGTCACATATTTTTACAATGAAAAAGGTCAATATATATCGAATGACTAGTAAGCCATTTTTCTTTATTTAATACTTTAAAAATATCTTTTTTTAAACCTTGAGGTAAATATAATTGATTTTGTGAGTGGACTGGGGTGAGTGGAAATAAGAACAGAGGGAATCAAGTAGGGGAGGGAGAAGCAGAGAGAGAAAGTATAGGGAGAAGTGAGTGGAATTTGGGAACATTTAGAGGGCAATTGGAAAGCTAGTGCTGTGGAAACCTCCTAACAAGGACTCCTAGCTGTGGAAGATATGGAGAGTAAACCTGCCATCTTCTATAAACAAGCAAGGCTTCCAGTGGTGGACTGGCACACCAACCCAGCTACAAAACCATCAGCCTGCAAGAAGTGCTGGAGCAATGGTGACTGAGAGCTTGTGGGAATGACCAACCAATGACTGGTCTAACTTTAGGCCCAAACAATGAAAGGAGACCATGCACCATACTACCTTCATGGCTAGGAACTGGAAGCTGGATGATACAGAGATTTAGGGTTAAATCAAACACAAGTGGCAAACAAAAGTCAATGAAATGATTCCTAATGATACTATGCTATAATCATAGATGGTGTCTAGTCCAATTGTCATCATAGAGGCTCCTCTAGCAGAAGATGGCAAGCAGAAGCAGAAGCAAACATTAGGTTAAGCTTGGGGAACTCTGGGGAAGAGGAGGAGGAAAGATTGTAGGAGCCTGGTGGGTTCGGGACACCAGAAGAACATGGGTCACATAATCATCGAAGCAGAGCTCACAGGGGGACATAAACTAAAGTGCCAATCATTGCACCTACATGAGTCTGTGCTAGATACTCTGCATATACGTTGTAGTTGTTTAGCGTAGGAATTTTATGGGACTCCTTAGTGGCAGTGGTGTGCCTTTGACTCTTTTACCTGCTCCTGGTAACCTGTTCCTCCAACTGATTTGCCACATTCAGCCTTGATATGAGTTTGTGCCTAGTCTTATTGCATCTTGTTAAGCCATGTTCAGTTGATATCCCTATGAAACCAATCCTTTTCTGAAGTGAAGGGAAGAGCAGCAGATATGGAGGTCAGGGAGGGGAGTTAGGGAGAGAACTTGGAGGGAAGTTACAGTCAGGATGTATTGCATGAGAGAAGAATAAATTTAAAAAGAAATAAAAGTCTTGCATGTGAGATGGAATATATACTATTATTTATAAACATTGTATAGATATATCATCTAATGTAAACTAATTGTATAGTATGTAACATAAAGCATGCTACTTAGTAGACATGTAACAAATAAGCCATAAACAATTTCAAATAGGAAGTTTTATTTTTTTCTAACTAAAAACCATGTCACAATGCATGACTGGTTTTGGATGGATGTATTTTGAGATACAAACACATATCTTAAAAAATAAGCATTGTTTTTATAGCACCTTGAAAGATTTTACTTGTCAATAGGATATGCTCTGCTTGTTCCAGTTATGAGTTTTGAAAGCAGGATTGTACATGACATAGCTGCATAAATTTATAAATATGAAGATGAAGGTACAAACCAGTCTGCTATAAATACATTTTTTGTGCTTTGGTGATGTAATTCATAAAGCTTTCTGTATACAGCGCTATAGAGTACATGATTCTTCAAAAAGTCCATACTAGGGAGCTGGAGAGATGGCTTAGTGATTAAGAGAACAATGTTTTCTTTCGGGGGCAAAAGTTCAATTGCCAGTACCCACGTGGCACTATGGAGCTGCTTGTAACTCCAGTTCCAGGGGATTCAAAGCATTCCTACTATTACCAGAATCTAATACAAAGTTTATCCTAACCATACATGAAAAATATGTTATGTACATAAAACAAAGAAAAAGTTGCAATTGATTTTCTAACCATCAACATCATGATTACAGTAATAAAAATTGCATTACTAAAATTAGATTGTCCTATGATCCTTTATATTAGTGCCTAGACTAGAAAGTCAAGTTAAATCTTTAGAAACAATGATCTTTTTTCATTTCTCTGAAAATATAGAAATACTTGCTTCTTTCGTGCTTTACAGTGTGTAGCAATAAACTTTGGTTTTTATAAATTAGGCTTTAATATGTAAGCCTGTTTTGAATATATTTATGAACAAGATCATTCTTGATGAAATAATTAGTAAAGTTTCTTCAGGCAATGGAGAGAAAAATTTATATTTCTCTACAAAGGATTACAGAAAATTCATGACAAATGCAAGACAAAGAAATATAAAAATGCAGAGCTCTATCTCAGGCCCCAAGGAAACAAAGTCCAAAGATCATTAGGAAACAGTTGGTTAAGTTAGCATTTCTTTCCATAGTGTATGAACTATAGAATAATTGAGCATATTCAGCCATTCAGATTTAACCTCCACAAGAAAATAAAAAAAGACCTAAAATGAATGTTAGAGTTTAAAGAAAATCAATTACCATAAACAGAAGTAATGGTTTTATAAGACTAATAAAATATTTCAAAATTTACAGAAAAATATCTGATCACTGAGCTTTGGTATAGGTGTACATTGTTTTATTTCTAGCTTTTGATTTAATAGAACAATATTATAATCTTACAATATTATTAATGGAATAATCATATATATACATGTATATGGAGTATTCATATATATACACATACAAATGTATAAAGTATATACATATATATGAAAGCAAATATATACACATATATGTGTATAAACTATATATAATAACATGTTTTTTCTAAATAGCTAAACTCATAATTTAAAAATATTTTAAAACTTTTCAGAAAATACTACCATTGCTAAAGTGAATATCACAGAGTTTGTAAGAAATCTGTGTAAATGTTTAAATCTAGGTATGTTACTATTATGTCTCCTGATTTAGGATAAAACAAAATACACAGAATTTTATTTAAGTTACAAAATGATAAACCTATAAATAAATGGAGAAGAGTGTAGGTTTAACCGAGTGTAATATAATTATCATTGTTAAGAATTTTATAGCCTTTTGATGAAAGCTATCCCTAACTCACTTGAAATATTGAACTACTATTGTTCTGATTTATATTTCCTTCACAATCCTTGGTGGTTAACCCTTTTCCCATGCCATATTTCTGTCAGCTTTTGAGAATTCATTTGACTAGATTTTAATCTTTTGGGATCTGTTACTGAATTAAATTAAGTTCATAGTAGAGATATGTGTCCCAAGTCTTACATTCCTTTCATGGGCTGCCTTCTCATTGCCATGATTATGTCATCCTGTGAAGGTTTGGATTAAATGTGCTCACACTGTTTAATTCTTTTCCTATCTAAGCCTTATTGTGATGCCCAAACAATCATTTCCAGGTCACAATCCAGAACATAGACTACCCAATTTTCTCTAGGATTTGATGTGTTCCAGTTATTATATTTATTGGTATCAATACATTTGGAATTTTTTTTTAGTTGTTGAGTGGAAGATCCAGGAGACCCTTTTGATTATATCTCAGAATGAATCTTGAAGTTAGTACAGAATTTCCACAAACAAACATGTATAAAACTACCTCTTGACACAATATTCTATTCAGGTGGTATATACAATGTATAACCACTATTTCATTAAGATATGTGCACTACCAAGTCACTACACCATCACATGATAGTAAAGGCATGGAGACAACCTGAGTGTTCAACCATAGAGAAGTAGAAAAAAAATTATCACACATATTAGTACATACAGTGAAGCAAAATTCAATGTTAAGCAAAGAATTTTTGACATCGGTAATAGCACGGATAATTCTATGGCTGCATACATCATGACAATTGCAGTATTTGCATACATAGAAACAGAAAGTAGAGTAAGGATTACTGGTGCACTGGCTAGCATTGTAGAAAGGGAAGAGGTAATACAGTTTTATGTCTCAATTTTAGAGAATGGCCATCTACAGAGATAATAAACAAGAGTGCCACAGACAGTAACATTAAACTTTGTATTAAAAACTTGCTGCAAAAGCAACATATATATGTGTGTGTGTGTGTGTGTGTGTGTGTGTGTGTGTGTGTGTGTGTGTATGTATATATGTATATATATGTGTGTGTGTATGTATATATATTTATGAAAGCAAATATATGTAAATTATAAAATCTATAATGTTCAGATAATTCTAAAGTAAATTAAGGATTCATAGGGAAAACATGTCTGGTTTCACTTGTCTTTGTAAAAAAAATGTTCTAAATAAGTAAGCAATAAATCACTTAAATATAGCTAACTCCTAGTTATAATTAATCCTGATGACTCAAGGAAAGATTTATTTTGCAATGGGGACAACAAGCTTTGCAGACAACATTATCAAAGTGTGATATGTCAGCAAAAAATTAGATTTAACTGGCATTAGAAAGTAGAGGAACAGGTAAGGATTAATATCCAAAGATAAATTAAATTGTGGTTTGGGAACAAGAAGTCATCTTTCCTGAAACCTCTAAACATCAAATATTTGAAGTTAAGGGGGAAAAGTTGCAAATTAGAGAGGAGGCTCAACAACCTTTGAATCTGCTACTCGGTCATGACCTTTACAAGATTGAGAAAAAGTACACAATGCAAGTTGGGGTAGCCAAATGGCAAAGTGTTTTCCCTCATCCAAATTTGTATAGAGCAGTATGATGGTATAAATTTAAAACATAAGTTATGTGGTTTTCTGAATTTCCCAATGGCGTATTTAGGACAGTTTTAATGTATACTATGTGATATATTTTTAATGTATCATTGTAATTTATCAAAGAAATTTATACATTAATTATTTTGCCACAATCAAGTTTATTTTGATCTTTTTCTCTATTCTTACAGAAATATCCTTCCCCAGGTTAACAAAAAAGAGCAAATCATGAGGCATGATAGTTGAAAGAAAATCTTCTATGATTCGTACTGGCTGTACTTGATATGAGAGCACCAACAGAATCATAGTGTTAGCTAGACTTTGCATCATGATACATTTCATATTTTTAAAAAATTGTAAAGAGATCTATTTATTCATTTGTTACATAAGTCTGTCTATAATAGCAGGGCCATGTTGCTAGAGAGGCTCATCTCATGTCTATAAAACAGAGACTTCCTTTTTCTGCTTCCTCATTTCTTTCAGTCCCCTGCTTGTTGACTGGAGCTGACAGAAAAAAATCTTTGTGCTTTAATGAGACATTTTTGAAGCATCCTCACTCAGTAGTGTGGTTTGCTACCTTTCTGGGCATATCTTCAGTCAAATCATATTGATAATTGAGGTTAAACACACAGATACAATCATGTCTGCCATGCTGTCAACCCAAGTTCTCTTTAGGTTTGGAAGCCATTTCCTCCTATTATTTCTCAGCTCTAAATTCTTCCCTCCTTGACTTAGGAGGAAATTGTCTAGTACTGACTTCATTAATCCTTTCCTCTTCAAACCCTATAATGCCTTCATCTTAAGCCTTCATCCTTCTTTCCATGTGGTTTTTCTGTAGCTCTGGTGTTTGGTTTATGTCAGTCAAGTAAGATGTTCCCTGTTTATTGAATTATGTTCTCTCCTCTACTCTTTCCTTTTGATCTGTCTCACACTCCAGGGAGCAAATTAAAAAGTCCACATTTCATTCTACCAACACAGATATTGGCACTTTCAGTGATAGTTACTTTAAGACTTACTTTGTGCTTAAAAATGACAGTCAGTTGGATGAAAACAAAGTCATGCTATAAGGTTGAAAGATCATTATAATAAAGTTATGGAAATTAAAAAATTTAAATATGTGACTTAGGCAATCATATAATTTTCATCCTCAAACATGAATATCATGCCTGATATTATAAATATATTTGGTAATTCAATATATTACCATATAGATTTTATTTCAGAAGCTTATAATTTTATTTTTAAAAATTTAATTCAAATATTTAACCTTGATTATTTCTAAGCATTTTCTCAATGTCATAAATTTCTATGTTTCTATATTGTTTAATTTTAATGTTCATATCATTTCCTCTTTTAGTTCAGTTGAGTTTCTTTTCTTTTTTTTTTACTCAAATTTCTGAGAAAACATCATTCAAACTAGCTTATTATAGCCTGCTTATGAAATAAAAATGAAAGCAAAATTGCTAACTTTCTGGTTTGTAACATGAAGAAAACTTGGCCTTTCATTTTTTGTTTGTTCACTTGTTTGCTTTGAGACAGAACATTAATATTAATATAATGTATTATGAAAGCAATTCAGACTGTCTAGAAATGCTCTGAGTATTGTAAATGTGTGATTTCTTATATCAAGCTCCTAGGAGCCAAATTAGAAGTGTATATAATCATCCTTGACGTAAAAACCATTTGAGGACTCTGCGGATGCTCCAGTAGATTACAACTAGGGCTAGGCAAGTACTGTGAAACTGAGTCATATCTCCAATCCAAATTCCCATTAATACGGTATTAAATAAAATAAGAAAACAAGTATTTGTCATTTAGGAAGTTTACCTGCTGAAGTAGGCTTTTCTTCATCTGATGCTATAATTGAGAAGAGGAAACGGAGTGGACAGAGAAAGAGAATGGAGTGGATCATAGGAGGGAAAGGGAAGGGAGAGACAGAAAAATAAACATTAATATTTTCCATAATCACCGCAAGTCAACGACTAACAATTATTGTCTAATAGAATTTACATATAATTAATTATAGTAAAATTAAATAGATATACACATTCCTTAATGCATGTCTTTCTTATAGAGGACCATTTTTCTCATCCTAATTGATGCTAATTATTTCATGTAATTTTACAGCTTTTCAAAATATTAGTTATATATAATATGCAAATAATTTCTTTTCTGTTTTCAATTCAATTAAAAGTCATTGTCAAGGTCAAAAACCTGTGTGACAGAATGTGATAATTGAATCACACTGATACAATATTACATTGAATATTTTTAAACATGAAGAAGACTCTAGGTAAACCCTGTGTTAATCTTCTGCCTGTCATGCCCTATGCCCCTTTGCCCTCCAAACACTCAAGTATATACATTCAGTCACCGACATGTATCACATACACCTCAAGATTTAGTAATGATAGATGATCACATGATAAAGGCATAGAGATGTGTTTTTTTTGTTTGTCAAAACAATGTATCACTGTCTACCCAAGGCTGACATGGACTTCTATGAAGTGTAAACAGGCCTTGAACTCACAGACTTGAAGTGACAATACTTCCAAAGCTCCTGCACCAAGTGTAGGAATTATGGATATGAGCCACAACACTCAGATTTATGAATGAAAATTTCAAAGTATGACCTCAGGTAATTTTTTTCATGTATTCTGCAACCCACATAGGGATAAACATGGATGGTTTAACAAGAGACACCATAATATCATAAAAGAAAATTCTCCTACTTCACTGTTTCACAACCCATGTGTCAACTTCTGGGCTTATTGTCAAACTAATTACATAGAATCCTTTTAAATGGTACTAATTTGTAGCAGGATAGAAATATTGCCATATAATATTGCTATGTGGTAATGTAAACTATAACTCATTAAAATGCAACTCATGCTGACTCCTGCATTGAATATGGAGGTGTCTGAGAGCAGTAGGACTTCAAACTTACTGCTGTGTGTATGTTGGAAGGGAAATCAACAGTTATAATATGAATGAAAAGTAGCGTTCCCATGAGTGGTTTCACAATGTCTCATATAATCTTCCTATTAGACTTTACATTCCCACTCACACACTGTGTGTGGAGGTATGTCTGTTTTGTGCATAAGAACAATTTGCCTAGTATATTACCATTGAATAATATATCAAAGACTAATACTACTTCACTTGAAGCTTGATGTTTTAAAATAAAAAATATATTAAACTGAATGGCTTATAGAGTAGCTTTGTTCCCACTTGATTAGTTAATCAACGTATCCTGTGTAGCCTGAAAATGTTCTCTACTCTTTTCATTAAAGTTCCAACTTCACAAGGTACATTAGAAAAAGCTTACTTTGTATCCCTACAATATTTTCCTCTCCTTTTTTTGGCATGCCTCCTTGTCAAATAAAGAAACGAAGAGAGAAAACATGGTTGGCACTCATGACATTGAGAATATAAATATTTAAAAAGCTGTTTGCTGCTTGATCATGTCCAAGATATATCATAACACATTCTCAGAGGAAAGTTGGTAGCTCCCTAATTCCTTTGTAGGTAGGAATATGTCAAAGATGACTGCAGCCTGGCAGTGGTGGTGCACATCTTTAATCCTAGCACTTGGGAGGCAGAGACAGGCAGATTTCTGAGTTCGAGGCCAGCCTGGTCTACAGAGTGAGTTCCAGGACAGCCAGGACTACACAGAGGAACCCTGTCTCAAAAAACAAAAACAGAAAACAACAACAACAACAACAACAAAACCCAAAACAAAACAAAAAAAGGACTGCAGAAGTGCTGAATTATACGGACCATTACACAAATCTTCAGACTCAAATGGATAAAAGTAAATGTGCTTGTGGCTATTCATTTTGCATGTGTGAACTCATTTAAATCAAGGAAACCAACAATTGAAGATTAGTGAAGTTACAAAAGTTCCTAGTCCAAAATTTGTCTAAAACCTGTCTATGAATTCTAGCTGATATCAGTTTGACTTTAAAACTGTACTCTTTCATTACACCTTATTGTCCAGCCAAAGCTATTTGGTGCCTTCTCAGAAAAAGAAGAAAAACAAATGACAAATTTATTGAAATTTGTTCACGACCATTTACAAATTAGGGCAGTAAATGAGAATTGACCAAATTCTGATAATGTCAACTAGGCTTACATGAAAAGAAATTAAATGAAGCTAAATTTAACATTGGGGCTAAGGTGATAACTTCTTTGGGGGAAGTTCTTAATGCCTCCCACAATGCAACCATATAAAAACTGAAAGGTGGGAGCATCGTTATAGGTTATGTAAAGCACACAAAGGAAGTGGTACCCAATGGTAAACTAGTAAACTTGCCAAGATTTTAAGTCTGTTGTAAATGTATAAACTTGGACATTTTAAAGACTCCAGGAAGTTCCCAAAATGCAAGTATAAACTTGGTTATTGTTGATGAGTTTTGTTTGATTTTAAAACCAATGTTTTCCCTACTTCCTTGGCACACCTTAAAGCATCTTTACAGATACACAGTATAGAATTACCAGGAACAGAGTATTACATAGGGTTTTATTGCTATAAAATATTTCTCAATATACTTAGATGTCATCATAGTTCCCTTACTTTTAAGATACACATATTCATTGTGGCACATACACAAGACCAAGTACTGGTATTAGTTTATTTAACTAACTAGTATAGTTATTAAATTGTATGGGAAGGTCTCTGTGTAGGTTAATTATATCACGGAACAAAACATCAGAAAGTGTTAACTCAAGTCCAAAAATAACAGTGACCCTAAAAATTGCTGTCAGCAGTCCACATAATTCTTTTTCCAAGAGACATGGGCTGCAGAAGGTGCTGCCATACTGTCTATGTAACTTACTTGTTCCATTGGCCTCTTAGAGCCATGAAATCTGTGGTTAATAAAGATGATCATTTGACCCTACACAGTTTTGTTATGGTCTGGAAATAAATACGTAGGCACTAAGCAAAACAACCAATAAAAATAATTGTTGCTCAAGTCAGCTCTTAGATACACTGACATGTGTGTGATGTTGGGAAAAAATACAGGAAAGAAACATCAGGCATTTAGAACTTAACTAAGTATGGCTCTTCTATCAAACAAAGCAAACACTCTCTGGATGTTTATTAACATGGTATAACATTTTACAAATCTTTTCAATTTTAATATGAATATTGAGTGTTCTCCCAGGCTACTGCATTTTTCAAAAAGCTGTGCAGATGATTGTTTTGAATGTTGTATTTTGAGAATTATGGCTGTAGCTCATTAAAAATTGATTAACTGGAAAAAAGCCACAGGTACTATAGGTGGAAATATTACAAAATTTAGCACTAGGAAAAAATAATAAGAAAAACAATAAAATATGGATAAAATGTGTATTGTGGTAATTTTTTCAAGATTTATTAGGTATTTTTGTTATTGAATTTGGAGAAAAAAGACACGAGATTTGACTTAAAATCTGCTCTCTTGTTGTCCACAGTTATTTTTCTAGTTACAGAAACAAGAATGTCCCTTACTATGTATTGGGTTCGTTCCAAGCCCTAAAGTCTCAAACATAGAATGGCACAGTGTCTACATACAATGAAGTCCAATAGTCATTAAACTTCAAGTGATTTCTGGATTTCATATAACATCCAATGTATTATCAATTATATACATAGTTGTTATACAGTGCTGTTTAGAAAACAAAATCAGGAATAAAAATATATTCTTGTTCCATGTAGAAGCGAATTATTTTCTATCTGATACTGGTTGAACCTCCAGGCTGGAACCCTCAGATACAAAAAGCTAAATCTGCCAGAGTTTGCCTATAACATTGTGTAATTGGAGTTTTACTGATTCTCACATGGGGAGAAAGAATTGGTTGAAAAGTGTTCTCATTTTTCTGAGAAAGTGTCTATAAATATATCATTCATATTCATTCTCTTTCTTCTTTCCATTCTTTTATATATTAACAAGGAAACTTATAGAAACATAGTGATTTATCCAACACTTTAAAAGCATAATTGATGTTATCTTTAAAAGAACACTAAAATGCATTTTCTAATTTAATCTGTTTTATATTTGTACACTAAGATATTTGCAATGATGTGTTTGTGTATTATTAAGAAGAAGGAAACATTAAATTTAAACTTAGACTCAGTTAGGTAACTGTAGAGACTGGTCCTGTGGAACCAGCCAACCATAATGAACATGAATTCAGATGAGGAAAGCTACATCCTGTAGTGTTCTGTTGGCATATTGTTCAGGTTAACCCTAATCAGTTTTCAGTGTTTCTTCTAAAAAAATATTCCAGGCTGCATAAATAATTATCTGAGGGATTTGAGACTAGAATTATATACAAACTCAGGTTCCTACAAATCACTGACTGCATCAATATAATAAACCTGTCCTCTTGATTTTGCAGTCGATTATTTCCCCCAGAGTATGAGCTGTGATATGTTCAGGAAGTGGGGAAGTAGGCAGAAGCAGCAGGAGAAATTCTCCGGAAGACTTATTTTCCCACTTATCCTTCCTGCACTGTCTTCCCCTTTTCCTTCTTCAGGGACCAACTGTGAAGTAATATTTTTTATGTTCTCTGACGCAAAACATGTAACCTTCTACATTGGAAAGACTTTATTCCTTTCTGTGTTTTGAAAAATTCTTTGATATCTTTTTGTCCTTTTAATCCTTGTGGACTTTAAGTGAGCTTTTGTCCTTGAATAGTTTATGTATCATAAACAGTTCTGTAGCCAATGTGACCTGATATCAAGTAAGAAGCCTCATTAGGGAATATAAAATAGACAGTTATTATTTTCTCAAGTATTGTTTTAGACTGATAGTGGTCAACACATAATGACTTAGAAAGATTTTGCTTACTAGGACACAAGTCCAGCTAATTTTGCAAGTAGTGTGTTTGTAAGTGTTTATCTATGCAGTTAACTATTTCATATGTAATAATATGCACTAATGTTTAAAAATATTTTTGTTCCACTGCAGTGAGGGACAGATGTTGATGATAATGTTTACACATGATCACTCATGGCTAACTGATAGCAAGTGTAAGTGTGGTGAGCTTGCATTATAAGACAAAGAAGAGCAAACAATCTCAGATTTATACTCACAAAATAATGTAGATTATGTCGGTTAGGGGGTTGTTTTTGGATGAACTTAAAGGAATAATATAAAGAGAAGCTTAAGTTGCTTCATTTATGGTGGTTGGCCTAATAAGAACAGGGATAAGCTTGTCAGAATTTTGGTTACTATATTCTCTTCTTTTTGAAAGTATGAGAAAACACAACAAAGCCTTCCTATAAAGCATCAGAAAATCTAGGACAAGGTTCATTGTACACTGGAGGGATTGCAGAGCATTTGAGGTGTAGCGAGTTCCAGTGTACACAAAATTTGCACAGAAAATAAGCATCAAATGAAAAACTCTTCTTTTGTTTTAGTCTTTCAAATAATTCTTGAATTTACTTCTCAAATGCTGGTCACTCTTGCCAACTTCCTAACAGAGTTTTTTCCCCATTCCTTCTCTCCTTTGCCCCTGAGATGATACCCACCTCTCCCCATGTATCATTGTACCTGCCCTGGGGTATCAAGTCTCTTCAGGATTGGGAGCATCCTCTCCCTCTCAGGCCACATAAGGCAACTCTCTGCTACACACATGCAGGGGGCCTAGGACTAGCCTGTATAGGCTATTTGCTTGGAGCTCTTGTTTTGGTTTTGAAATCTGATTTTCACATGCATTTTGAGTCCTTAGTGATGTTACAGTAGTCTTGCAAATAGAATCATAATATACAAAGTCAATCATGTATGAATATAGTTTTCATGCCCATATTTTATATGGTTATTAGTCGTACTCATTAACACATCCTTCCAAGGGAAGATTGAACTTAATTTTTCTTACTTTTGATAGACAATTTCTATACTAGTGCTGAAAGTTCATTGCTAAAGTTCAAAGGTACATGTCTAAACACACTAAAGCTGGAAGGCAATTTTCTTCAGTCATTTTGTTACTCAACAAAGTTCAGCTGCTTCATTGTGCTATATTGCTGAATATGTCAAAAAAAACTGTATTTAATTTCCTATCTTGGAGCAAGAAAAAAAAGAATATTTAAAAGATAAAGGGTATTCTAATGAGAATGTAATTTTTGAAAATCTTTCCATTATCATTTGTTGTTGACTAAAATTATGATATTTACAAAAATAACCACAAATCTTGGAAAGTTATAAAGTCAAGCCATTTGTATAGCGTATATAATATTACACCTTTTATCAATATATGTTTTCTTACTTAACAAATAGTTAAGTGATGTTGATACATTTTGCTTATCCAGTCAATCTTCCTTTTATAGCTAAACAGATGTCATCCTCAAGAAGTACCTTCAAATCATACCCATGCACTTACTTAGTGGAAATTAGTCTCCAGAATACGTAGTTACTCTTTTCTACTCTCAACTGACTTTCAAACCAGAGTGTAGAGCCAATAGTAACCAAATACAGCCCATAATAATTTGCACTCTTTTTCATGCAGGGTATTATCCTTATTTTAAGGGTAATGGTTATATATTAATTTCTTTTGTGTTTATAATTGGGAACGAGTAAATAGTTTTAGAAATTTATCCAATTATAGAGATGAGAAAAATGAAACACAGTGGGTAAATATATTGACCTTTAAGAATATTATTACCCAGGTAATGTAGGAAGCTAACTCAAAGATATACTAAAATGACAGCCAAAAGAAAGAGAAATTTGAAAGAAAAAAGCATGTGAAATATTTCTAAAATTATCTCTGATACTTACTCATGTTCAATGAAATTAATGTAGTCATAATATTTGACAAATTGAAAATGAAAGTGATGGATTACTATATAGTAACAATTGTTAATGTGGCCTGAAACTCCAGGGACCTAAAATTATCTGTTCACTATGTATGAACTTCCCATGGTCACAGCATCCAAATCCTGTATGTGGCTTGACAAGTAGTGGGAACTGATGCAGTCAGATTCCTGCTCATTGGATTTATTTCTGTCTGGGAAGATGCTCAATTCAACCTCAATTCATTTCCTTAAGTCTGAACAAATGACTTAATCTATAAAGCAAATGTGTGAAAGACAAAGAAAAAAAATTACTACAATGTAATGGAAAGAACAGCAATATTGACACATAACTTAGTGACATCTACTTAAGCAAACCACAGAATCATTAACCATAAAATGTTAATGATGGTTGAGATTAAGGGGCTGAATATGTTGAGAAGAACTCTACCGTGATAGTGAGTTAGTGTTTGCATTAGAAAATATAAGCATGTTGCTCAAATCATCAAGTTAACAACCAAAATTGCATCTCTAATGCATTTTCAAGAAATTATATTAAAGTCTCAGAACACCTAAAATTCTCATAGTATGTGTTATATATAACATAATAGATTCAAAAATCATAGACTATAATGTTATGAAAGATTTTTGCATTTTATTAACACATACTTTTGTATTTGTTTGCGGGTGTGAATCCATGTGCATTCATGTCATAATGCATATATTGATGTCAGAGACAACTTTCAGAAGATTGAGCACAGGTCATCAGGTTTAGAAGAGCCTTTAACCTCTGAATCAATTTACTGGCACATTTTTAATCTTGAAGCATATCACACAGAGTGATTGTATTATATTTACAGAGTATGGGCATAATGAATACTTGCTCAGTTTGGTGATTACAGCATAATATATTTAACTTTTTTACGTAGCATACTTGGATAGATTCTACTGTTTATCTTGTGAAAAATGATAGATATAAATAGTGTCAGAATCCATTAGAATCATGATAAATATGAATCGTAGGTATTACTTAATAAGTTTGTTAAATAAAGAAGAGCATTTAAACCTAAAAATATTACAAAATATTCATGTTTTAAAAATAAAGATTTTTAATAATCTAGGCCATCAGCATGACTTGTGCAATATTATATGTAAAATTTTTTTTGTGGTACATCTTTTATTTCAATAATGTTAACAAAATTGATTTGCAACTAAAAGAGTCCCTGCCCCATGTCTATGTATCACAAGACACAAAGTGACTGAGTCATATTTGGCCAAAACTGTCTTGGAACAATGAACACCACATTTTGCCTTTCATGTCATTTTGAAAGAAGGGGTAAAACTCATAATTCCAGAACAAATGTTCTCAATCTTATACTGTTCAATCATAAATACAATATTTTAATTAAAAATGAAAACTTCATACTCTATATTATATTGATTTATGTATGATATCCTCAAATTTCATTTATTTTTGTATTTTCTCCTTTTAATTTCTGTTTCCCAGGATTTTTGGACCAAAACACAATTGCCTCATGCCCACTTTCATGCTACATGGATAATGTTGTGCTTTGTGACATTCAGGATCATTGATCACTTAGATCCTCATTTAAGAGAGAACATGTGTTATTTTTTTTTTTAGTCTGAATTACCATGCTTAATTTAATATTTTCTAAAACCATTAGTTTCTTGTAATTTCTTTTTCTATATGGCTAAAAATGATGTCACTGTTTTTAGGAACTACAATTCATTATCCCATTGATCAAGCCAGAGAAAGCACTCAGGTAATAATCTTATCCTGGTTTGCTCTTCTGTCCCTGGATTTCAGTTTATGGCTTGAGTTCCAGCTTTGGAAGTCTCTCAATGATAGACTGTAACTTGGGAGCCAAATAAACCCTTTCCTCTCTAAGTTGCTTTTGGTCATGGAGCTTATTACAACAATGGAAAGTAAACAAATATATATGGAAGTTCTATTTTTAATTTATTTGGCAGTTTCCATAGTGATTTGCAGGATGGCTTTACAAATGAATAATGGTACTCTTTTTCTAGGTTCTTACCATCATTTTTGCCTCTTTGTTTTGTATTCCTTTGTGTTTGTTTGCTTGATTGATTGTTTGGTTGTTTGATTTTTGATGATTATCATTCTGACTGAGTTAAGTTAGATTATCAAAGTAGTTTAATTCGCATTTCCTGATAGTTAAGATGTTGAATGCTTAAATTATATTTATTCCCGCTTGCCTTTGCTCTTTTAAGAGCATTCTGTTTTTTTTCTTTACCTCTTTTATTGATTAACAGTTTGATTATTTAGTGTTTGTTTGCTTGTAGTTTATTATATTTTCTAGACCGAACCCTCCTGATTGAAATGTAGCTGTTATATTATTTCTCCAATTCTGAGGGCTATCTGCTTACTCTGTTGATTGTTTTTTTTTTTTTTTGTTATGCAGAAACTCTTGAATATCATGTAATACCATCTGTTAATTCTTGGGTGCTTTTCCTCTGCTACTGGAGTCTGTTCAGTAAGTTCTTGTTCATGTATCTTAAGTGCTTTCTTTTCATAGTTTCAGCTTTTATATGCATTAAATTAAGGCATTTGTTTTAGTTGGCTCAGAAATAAACCAGTGTTTATTTCAAACTACATACATCCATTTAGTCCATCATGAAAAGAATCAAAGGCAGGAGCTTAATTGTGAACCTGAAGACAGAAAGTGAAGCAGATGATGCTTCTTTGATTGTTCCCCAGGACTCAGTCATATATAGCCCAGGTACAACTGCATCAGAAAGGCATAGTCTAACACGTGCTTGGACCACCTACATCAATTATTAAGAAAATGTCCTATTGATATGAGAACAGATCAATCTGATGGAGGCTATTCTTCCATGAGAGTCCTCTCTTTCCGGTGTGACAAGTTAACAAATGAAGCTAAGTATTACAACATTTGATCTATTTTGAATTGATTTTTGTGAAAGCTGTGAGGGAGAGATAGAATGATTTTCATTGTGTCTATCTGTTACTTGTGTATATCTATACCTTGGATATGTTTATTCAACTTTATTTTTGTAAAGTATTACAACATCTCTCTATATATAAAGTATCCTCTTTATGTGAATGAATTTTTTTCTAATTTCTCAAAAAATTTTATCCTTAGTATAAATAAATACTGCTGGTTTTTTCATGTTAATAATGTATCTTGTAACTCTACTTAAAGTGTTTATCACATTTATGAGTTTTCTGGTAGAGTATGTAAGTTTTTTTTTTTAACAGAAACATGGCATTTGTGGTAGATATAATTTTACTTTTTACTTTCCTATTTTTGCTCATTTCATATATCTCTATTTTCTTATTACCTTCTCTAATATATTAAACAACATACTGAGTGAGAGTAGAAAGTAGAGAATCTTGTGTTATTCCGTATTTTAGATGATGTAAGTGAAAATAGACATGTTCATTTCAAAGAAAGACGTTGGATGATTTTACAGGTCCATTTACAGCTATGCTTTGACTCCAACTTAGCTTTTTTTTCCTTTCCTTTCCTCTCCTTTCCTTTCCTTTTCTTTCCTTTCCTTTCTTTTCCTTTCTTTTCTTCCTTTCCTTTCTCTTTTTCCCCCCCAGATTGAGTTTGTAGCTCAAGGATAGAAAGCACAAGCTTAATATGCAGAAGCTAAGCACTAAATAAATATGTGATGAAGAAATAAATACATTTTATTTTGTGAATATATACACTCTTAATATTTATTTCTAGAATCTTGTTTTTACCCTATGCTTCTAGAGGACCTTCACTACTTATGAAAAATTTAAATGAAGTCCAGAGAAAACATGTTGGTCCAGAGTAAAACTGCTATTGAGAAAGAAACTGTTCAGTACTTCTAGTTCAGAGAATGCTGCATCTCACAAAGGAACTCATCATTTCTATCTCCTAGATTTTGCCTCTGGAAACCAATAGACTAATGTCTCTACACAATATGCTAACTGTTCAAATATTCATACAACTATCACATCTTCCATGGTTTTTCATTGGTTTTTACATTTTTCCTTATTTATTAATTTTTTTCACTTTTGCAAATTGTCCTAGTGTTGAAAATCTCAAATTCGTGGAGATACTTTAAAATATCAACAAGCATATGATCATCTTCTGATAGGGTTTAATTGACAAGGAAAAAATCATGTCTTGCCTTAAGGCTACAGTCCTAAAAGAACCTAATTTGTGTTAGCAACTTCAAGAGTAAATAATTAATTTCCTTTCCTCCTCAAGCACATCTAAAGGGTGGTAGTATGCTTATCCTCTCCCTGTTCAGAAGCCAGGCTTGTGTACTGGGGAACAGAAAGTCTCAGAAGAGGAAACATACTTGCAGTAAAAGTGAGGGGTCCCAAAATATATGTACCATACAAGTATGTTAAAAGTATCTTAGAAGTGGAAGAGAAGTGTGAATTTTTGAACCCAAGAAAAGTCTTAAAAGTATTTTCCAAGGTTTCATTTTCTTTATAGTAAAGAATTCACAGACAGGAAAAGCACACATTTGTTCTTAGTGAAAGTGATTTTCTTGCTGCCTAGGATCAGAGAACCCCTTAGCTGAAGAAAAGATGAGATGGAATCTCAGACTGTCCCCTATCAAGTAACATTTGAAAAATTATGTAAAATTTTCTTGTTGTTCCCTTCAATAATTAATTTCTGGTTATAATTTGCAGGATAGGTATTAGCATTGTCTGTCAATGAGTCACTTTCCAATTTCAAATGAACTGTTAGTCACTAGAAAAACAATCAAGACAATTGAATATAGATGTTGAATTGAAGATAAATTGAAAAGTAAGAAGCTAGGAAGCAGAAGAAATAAAGGCAATAAATAGAGGTACAACTTAAACACTTGATTTTTAAATGAAAGGCATGAGGTACTGTTTTAAAACTGCCCCAGCTGATGTTCAGGATAGAGTTTTGCATTTCATTTTGATAATAATTTTAAACTTCAGAAGTAGCCAATATTAAGAGTTTCTAGCATTATATTCTTGGAGTTAACTTTGATAATACAAAAATATATTATACATGAATAGATGAAGGGGTACCTAGAAGTCTTCCCATCTCAGGACAAAGTGGCTTCTTGTTTGGTACCTGTTTTTCCTAACAAAATCTTGTAATTGGAGCAGAAAACAATTTAATTTTTTCCTATTTTTTATCACTTCTCCTACATATGTGTTTTTAAATACACCATATTTTGCATAAAACATTCTAATGGCACAACTGCATCTGATGAGCTAGACTCGCATTTGTGCTCATCTCAATTCTCAGCCCTGTCACAGAGTGTGGTATGTAGGGATGGGCATGTTTTCCATTCACTAGATGACTGGCACATCTTCCACTCATACAGTCACTGATTTCTGCACTGTGTAATGACTACTGATGTTGCTACTCACATCCTTTCTCATTTTAATGTTTCTCAAGGGAGGAATCTCATCTGGAGATCACTAAAAATGGGAAGATTATCTTTCAGGGTTCAGGAAAAGTCATCGAGGAACAGGGAACATACATTGTTAAATAGAAGCTTGGAGTGTTCCTACTTCCTTTATTCAATATTTATGCAAAGCCATACAGAGTGTATTGTTGATCTATTATACCTAAAACATAATATTAATATGTTGTCATAAATTCTGGCTTGGCATTTATTATATTTTTATAGGAGTACCATTCTGCAATCTTATAAAGAAAAATCAATTCGTAAATTATTTGCTCTAAGCATGAAAAGCTGTATTCCTGAGAGTCTGATTCTTAATTATGCAAGCATTACTTACATTATTCATAATTTCCAAATAATAAAACATAGGGTTATTTTCTCATAGCAAATGAGGTGATTTGTCAAATTATATGTTGAAAGAAAAAAAACTTTAATAACATCAAAATCTGACAGTTAAATTACCCCCAGTTTGTATATTCAAGTACAAGCAGAAAAATTCTCATCTAAAAATAATAGGTCAGAATTTGCCACATGCTTCAGAGATGTTATTACTGACTGAAATAGTGGAAAATATTCAGAAGAGTAGGTGTTTGATCTCTGTCCACAGCTTCTCAACTTAGAATAAGCTTTAACATTGTATATTACTTGACTCCTAGATGGCACTTATTATCGTTTAGAGACTGTTTTTAAAAGCTTTGCATACAATAATTTTTTGAACACATTTAATGTGTTGGTCCACATTTTACAGGCAAGTAGATTAAAAGAGCATAAGCAAAGTTCAGTCATCCATAGAAATGTGTGGGATATTGGTCTTAAAAAGTAGAGTTATCTATAGGAATCTGTGGGACGTGGTCTCTGAAAGTACAGTTATCTGGAGGTATCTGTGGGACATTGGTCTTAGAAAGTACAGTCATCCATATATATCTGTGGGTGGTCAGTCTTAGAAATTCCAAGGGAATAAAAAGTGTGTACTTGACTTCCTTGCAGAAAGAGACAGCATTTGCTTATTACTTAGGCAAACATTTCCCTGTATTTCAACACCTTTAGATGACCCATATTAACACTGAAAATGCAATGTAAACACCTGTCATGTTTATCCTTTATGGAATTATAGGAAGACCATATCTAAGCATACTTAGTTCATTTACATTTTAGCTAGTTTCTATTCATGGCTGTCGTATTCCATGGGTGTAGAACTTACGTATAATCACACTATAATCAGACGGCCAATATTTGAACTCAGCCTTGGTGACTTCTGCTTCTTAACTACAACACCAAGATGTACTTCTTTGAAAACAGCTCCCTTTAGTTAGCTAAGTGCCACAGAATGACAATGCCATAATTATATGCTATATACTTTGCTTCAGGTTGTTTTAATATATCCTCATTTATGCATTATATTGTAGAGAAAGCCTGGAATAACTAATGTAATAACCATTCTGCCATTGAACAAGAGCTCTGTTACCCTGGTCTGGTTATGCTTCAGACTCACATTCTCACTTAATACTGAGATTGATTTTAGATCACATGTTGATTTAGAGGATACGATCTGTAAATATGTTTCATATGCACATAATACATGTGGTATTAGACAGTAAAAACATAAGGTAATATTAGTGAATAAAAATGCCCTCATCACTAGGTTGTTGGTAAATCACATAAAGTATCACTGACAAATACTTTTCAAAAAATCGCTTCTCATATAATGATGCTGCAAACTTTCCTGACTAGCTGTGCGCAGTGAGTCTATCCACAGCCGTGTAAGGTCAAGAAATCATTTTGGTGGGTGTCTATAGGTCAATAATTAATGACTTAGACCATTGAAACAGAGGCTTCTGTGCAATGTACCTGGTTTCTCTATTATGTTAGAACTCGAGGCACTGATTAAAAGAAGGGAATTAATGTGTAGATGCTGTCTTTGGAATGTTTTCAACTCTCCTGAAGATGGTTAACATTAATAAACGTTGTGCTCAATGGCTCTCTTTAGTGGAAAGGAAATACTTGAGCCTTGGTTTTGCTGTGAAAATCTAATGAGGTAAATATATCATGTGACTATCTCAACATGTTAAATAAAGAAGGCATTGTTTCTTATTTGAAATTCGCCATATTTTCCATAGAATAACATGTAAGTGAATAGATACTTTGATCTTGCTTCTACAGTTTGCTGAGGAATTAAGTTGTTTCAATTTTATTTTATAAGCTATAACTGAACTCAAGTTAATAATGTAAATTGTTGTCTACTTAAGCTTAATTAATTATTTTTTTACTTAAAGGACAAGATTGAATGCTCTATAATATATACAGTCTTATTTATTTCTCATTATCAGACTCATTTAAAGTTATGCATTATACAGTGCATTAAGGAATATTGATTCTTAAGATCGCCATCAAATTTATACTTTGAAATACACTGGACAATCCAGTCTTTAAAAGTACAAAGTTACCTTGAACTGTCACCTTGTTTTTCTTTTGCTTCAGGCAATGCAGCTAAATAAACTTCCACAAATAATGCCATCTATTTCCAATTCCTCAGCACATCAATGATGCCTTCACTCTTACTTCACTAATTCTTAAGTGTTGCTTTCATAATTCCCAAAGCAAATAACACTCCACCAGCATGTAGCTATTGTCAACTAAGTTCAGGTGAAATGACATAACAGTTTTCAATAAATTGATTCCTGTCTGTCAAAAATACTTACATTCAATGTATTATTTACATGGCTCTTTTTCCTCATCCCACCTTTTGTATCACTAATAATATGCTAAGAGGGAGTAAACCAATGCTCCCTCATCAACCAGTAGCCTTTCCTTGGCATCCAGGTGATGTTAATGTGTTTGTCTCTTCTGCCATTATCTGACCTTCCTGGTTGATCTCAGCTTCTCCATAATCACAGCACTCTAGAACATCATTAAGATTCCTTTGATTAAATGTCACCTTCTTCACATACTTCTCCTAATATCAGAGACTGAATCCTTTCTTATCGTCTTGCTCTCACACTCCAGGCTCAACATCAACCTGGGCTTATTTTGTCCTATTTAGGTGACTAATATACTATTACAATAATCAAAGGCTTAAGTAAAACAGAAGATATATAATTTTTAAATATTATTTCACTATGCTTCATAACAGTCTGTTTTTCTTTTATTAATCAATTCATAAGTTTTTGTATCTACTATGCAAATAAAAAACTAAAAATAGATACAACTATCAAGAAGCAGACCTATTTCTAATGATTTTACTTTTCACTTGAAACTCACCATAATAAAATTTTATCATATTTTTATTTGTATAATTTCTTTCATTGTAAAAATAAGAATCAATGGTTTGAACCTTTTCTCAGTGGTTAAGAGAACTTCTCTACTATTGCAGAGGGCCTGAGTTATTTCTCAGAGCCCATTCTGCATTTGCACAGTTACCTATAACTTCAGGTTTGAATTTCTTTTCTTGCCTAACTGGGCACAAACTCACAGAGTGAGTACACATACATGCACACACACGCACACACACACACACACACACACACACACACACACACACACACACTTAATTTAATATTTTAAGTTTAGAAATAATAGTAGAGAAATTTGATAGACTAATTTTATTAGACTTTATATGCCATTATCGACAAATTATGTACATATTTATCAATGTTTTGTACTGACTAAACCTAAAAGAAATTTAATTTAAAAGATTCAACAATGATACCACTCTTTTAGTAAGATAATAGGTCCCAATACTCTCTTCTATGTTGTACCCACCTTTGCAATATGAAATAATGGCTCATACACTTAAAACTCTCAAATGTAGCCTCTGACACAGGCTATATTTAGAAAGTACTCATTATTTGGATTTGCTTTTTATTACTCCTCTTTTGGACTTTAGCCATTGTTTGTATAGAAGATAGCATGACCTGCCTAAGAGGGATCAGATGAACCATCTTGGAAATCTAGCTGCTACCATGGGTTGAACTGTTCTGGCTAACACAAGGTAAGAGCAATAAGAAACTACAAGTTGACATAGACACAAACATATTTTTGGGAACAGCAAGATGTATCAATGAGTAAAGTCTGATAACCTAGGTTTGATCCCAAGAAACAATGTGAAAGAAACAGACCACTTTCTGAACGTTGTCCTTTGATGTCTGTGTATGCTGTGGTTTGGGCATGTCTTCATTTTCCCTGCCTACCCCCCCCCCTTTTCTCCACACAAACATATAAATAACTCATTGGTCAATTAAAATGAAAATGTAACATCCACTCATCTAAGTCATAAAACTATGATACTTATACATTATCAAATCCCCCCCCAATGCAATTATCTGCTAAGTCTTGATTATACACAAAGTATCCATCCTCAATTAACATAAAAGCAACATCAGAACAAAAGGTAGTTTTTTAAATGATAGATAAAAATGTTCTCAATAGCTTATATCACATTTTCGTATTAATTAAAACTTCGCAATAAATGGGTCTTTTTTTCAACTGGAAAACAACAGCTTATTGTATTCAATAAAAGTAATGCCCACTGATGGTCTACTTTGATTTTTCTATCAGAAAATACATAATTACTAGAGCTTGCTATTTGTACACATATATGTACACATATTTGTGCACACATAGGTTAACCAATGTGACTAATAACATATTAGAAACTTAAAGTAAGTATGTGAGAAAGTATTCATAGGTATGTTTTGGACATTCTTTTTTATTTATTTATTTTTATTGGATATTATATTTACATTTCAGATTTTATCCCTTTACCCCCATTTCCCCTACCACCCAGGAACCTCCTATCCCATCCCCCCTCCTCATGCTTCTATGAGGATGTGCAACCACCTATCCACTCACTCCCACCTCCCCACTCTCAAATTCTCCCCCACTTGGCGTTCAGCCTTCATGGGACCGAGGATCTCCTCTCCCACCTATGCCCAACAAGGCCATCCTCCCCTCCATATACAGCTGGAGTCATGGGTCCCTCCCTATGTGCTCCCAGGTTGGTGGTTTAGACCATGGGGAGCTCTGGTTAGTTGGTATTGTTGCTCTCCTCATGGGGCCACAAACCTTTTCTGCTCCTTCAGTCTTCTCTCTAAGTTCTCCATTGGGAAACCCTTGATCAGGTCAGTGGTTAGCCGTGAGCATCTGCCTCTGAATGTGTCAGACTCTGGCAGATTTCTAAGGAGACAGCTATATCAGGCTCTTGTCAGAATGCACTTCTGCCATCCACATCAGTGTTTACCTTTGCTGACTGCACATGGGACGGATACCCAGGTGGAATGGACTCCAGACGGCCCCTCCTTTGTTTTGGACATTCTTAAATGTGTAAAAGAAAATTACTCTTTTGTAGTATGTACTAACAAATACATTTATGTTATCTAACTGAACATTCCTATTTGTTTATGCAAGTATGTATCTAGATGATTGTTTTTAGAAAAGCAAGTAAATATAATCATAAAGATAATTCTCTTGAGCTCAAGATGACTCAGAAATCTGTACAATCATCACACAAACTTATCAACACTGTGTAAAACTATTTTAGACCATGAAGAATAGTGAGCTTTCATTATGATAATTTAATATAAGATAAATTCAATTTTTCTTGGTCCAAGAAGTAATATTAAGGGGTAAACAAAGTTTGTCAAATTTTCATTTGGTAACCAATTTTTTTTAGAAATCAAAAAATAGTCTCAAAATCTGCTGGTCTACCTAAAGCTTGTTATCATTCTTGTACATCATTCATTACCAGAAGTCTTTCAGGCAGTCTGACTGTACACTGTTCCATATTCTGGCACCAGTCACTTTCAAACAGTGTGAATATGGCCATTCACATGTCATCAAACACATACTCAGCTTGAATGTTTTTCAATTTATAGAGCAATCTTCATGTTTCGAGGATAAAGAGCCAATTTTGTTTCATAATGACGTAGGAACAAAGAAACAGATTAGAAATGATGAGCTTGGAGGGTCAGAAATTATATAGAATCTTAATCTATGTTAGAAAACAAAATACCAATTACAAACTGAAAATAGGTTTGACTGGGAAAGAGTAGAGTAGGTGACATCAACCTGTCATGTCTCTTTCCCTAATTGTTAGAAATGAGAAGCCTGTTTCAATGCCAACAAGCCTGCTGAGATGAAGAGACAGAGCATGTCATGTTGTGTTCCTATGAACTGATCTCAACAAAATATATTTAAAAAAGAAAAAGTGGAAAAGAGCCTTAAACTCATTGGCATAGGGGGATATTTCCCAAACATAACTCCAATGGCTCATGCTTTAAGACCAAGAATTGATAAATGGGACCTCATGAAACTGAAAAGCCTCTGTAAGACAAAGGACATAGTCAATAAGACAAATTGGCAATCAACAGATTGAGAAAAAAAATCTTCACTAAACCCACATCTGATAGGGGGCTAATATTCAAAATATATATATAAAACTCAAGAAGCTAACCACCAGAAAACCAAACAACCCAATAAAAAACATGCAGTATAGAACTAAATGAGAATTCGCAACAGAGGACTCTCGAATGGGTGAGAAGCACCTAAAGAAATGTTCAAAGTCCTTAGTGATCAGAGAAATGCAAATCAAAACGACCATGAGAGTCCACCTTACACTGATCAAAATGGCTAAGATCAAAACCTCAGGTGCCAACACATGTTGACGAGGATATAAAGAAAGAGGAACACTCCTCCAATGCTGGTGGGATTGCAAACTGGTACTTCAGAAATCAATCTGGAACTTTTTCAGAAAATTGAAAATAGATCTACTTGAAGACCCTGTAATACCACTTTTGGGAATGTACCCAAAAGATGCCCCACCATGCCACAGGTGCACATGTTCCACTATGTTCTAAGCGGCCTTATTTGTGATAGCCAGAAGCTGGAAATAACCCAGATGTCTCACAAGAGAAATTGAATACAGGAAGTGTGGTTCATTTACACAATGGATTATTACTCAGCTATTAAGATTAAGAATAACCTGAGTTTTGAAGGCAAATGGATGGATCTAGAAAATAACACTCTGAGTGATGTAACTCAGACCCAAAAGGATGTACATGGTATGTATTCACTAATAAGTGGATATTAGCCAAAAAAAAAAAAACCAAAAAAACAAAAAACAAAAAACAAAAAACAAAAAAAAAAAAAAAAAAAAAAAAAAGTACAGAATACCCAAGACACAATCCACACAACTCAAAAAATTGAAAGGCCTTTCAACTTTTTCAAGTAAGGATGCCTCAGTCCCATTTGTTGTGTGGGAGAAAAAAAAGCAATCATAAGAGGGGAGGGAGGGACCTGGGAGACCTGGGAGGAAAAGTGGATCAGTAGAGAGGGAGAGGGGAACACGATGTGGTGCTGAGCAGGGCAAAAAAGACCTGAAGCCCTGAGGGCCAGCAGAAAGAATGGAAACAGGCAACCTCAGGAGGTAGGAGATTGGGGGGACCCTTAGGAGTGTACCAGAGACCTGGGAGTGAGAGACTCTCAGGACTCAAAGGGAAGGACCCTAGATGAAATGCCCTATAGTGGATAGAGGAAACTTGTAGAGCCCATCTCCAGCAGAAAAAGAGAGCATCAACTGAAGAAGAGGGTTGCTTTCCCTCACCAAAACTCTGAGCCATAATTGTTCCTGTCTGAAAGAAATGGAGAAGAGCCTGAGAAAAAGAAAGTCCAGTGACAGGCCCAAAGTGGGATCCAGCTCAAGGGGAGGCTCTAAGACCTGACACGATTATACTGAACCTACAGAGCGCTCACAAAAAGGAACCTATCATGACTGCCTTCTGAAAGACCCAACAAACAGCTGAAAGAGTCAGATGCAGATCTTTGCACTCAGCCAATGGACAGAAGCTGCTGATCCCTGTGGTTGGATTAGGGAAACGTTGAAAGAAGCAGAGGAAGAAGATGATGCTGTAGGAGTACCAGCAGTCTCAATTAACCTGGACCCCCAGATCTCAGACACTGGATCACCATCCAGAGAAAATGCAGGTAATCTTAAAGAGACTGGAGGCCCCAGGTTTTTAGGTCTGGTGGGGGGTGGGATGGGGACATCCTCATGGAGACTGGGGGCAGGGAGTAGTTATAGGATGTGGAACAGTCAGAGTATGGACCAAGAGAAGAATAAAATCTGGAATGTTAAAAAAAGAAAAAATAAATTAATAATAATATAATAAAAGAAATTCTTTTTTCAAAATATTGCTAGATCTCATATTACTACCAATCTTCAAATGTGAGTACATTCATGCTCAATATTAAAACATGTATCTCTAAGATACTTGATAGATTATTTATAGTAAACAGCAAGTATCCATCTTATGTATTGTTCTGTGATCAGTTCAATGATTAGCTTCCCAGTGGAGGAGTTAGAGAGAAGATTGAAGGAGCTGAAGGAGTTTGCGGGTCCCATGGGGAGAGCAACAATACCAACCAACCAGAGCTTCCCGAGTCTAAACCACCAGCCTGGGAGCAAATAGGGAGGGACTCAGCTGTATATGTAGTAGAAGATGGCCTTGTAGGACATAGGTGGAAGAGGAGGTCCTTGGTCTTCTGAAGGCTTGATGCCCTGGTGTGGGGGAAATTCAAGGGCAGGGAGGTGGGAGAGGGTGGGTGGGTGGGGGCACACTTTTATAGAAGCAGGCAGAGGGGGGATGGGAGAGATGGTCTTTTGAGGGGGGAGAAATAGGGAAAAAGGAATAACATCTGAAATGTAAATAAATAAAATATCCAATTAAAAAAAAAGAAAAAGAAAAAAAGTATTATTCTGTATTCTTAAACTCATGAATCTGATCAAAAAATCATCTCTGTGTTCCAATTCTACTTTAACCCACCAACCTCAATCTACATTTTTATTTATCTTGGTCCTTATCTCAGAACTTAAATTTTATATTAAATGCTAACTTCTTAGTCTCTCCAACACCCCCTGTAAATCCCTTAGATCTTTGAAGTCCAAGCCTATATTTTAGCAGCCATATGCTCTGTGCACATAGTTGATACTCAAATATTTGATGAATGAATGAGTAATAAATAATATATTGAGGAATATTTGCTTTAGTGATTAAAAAAAATCTACAAATTCTTAAGGACAGACACTCCCATCTGTGCACATTTTAATAACCATATGCGCAATTATCACCTCCAAATCTATGCTTGGCATCTTCAAATATGTCTAACTTATTCCTCGACTTTTGTATCTTGATTGCTAAATTTACTTTTTACCTGCATTTTTATTTAGAAACAATTTCTAATATCTCGGGAAATGGTACACTGTTGATTAAGAATGTTTATTGTTTTTCCAGAAGACCAGAATTAAGTTCACAGCACCCACACTGGGCAGTTTATGCCCTTCTGTACCTCTAGCCTCAGGTAATTTAAACCATTTCCTCTTCTGGATTATAAACATACCTACACTCAAACATGTCCACATCCCCCCACATTTATGTTGCACTGATAGAAACAAAATAGAACAAAAATATTTTTATAAAGAAAATGAAAATAGGAGTAGTTTTGTTTCAACCCTTTTTCTGAGTAAACAATAAATCCACTGTATAAATTGTCTGCTATATTCTGTAAATTCTGAGTGCTTTTCCCCCATTAGTGTTTAACATTTGGCTTATGGTTTATCCACTTAAGAACATCACTGTTGCCAGATTAACTATATCAGTGTCAACCTACTCTCCTGCTACATTCACTGTATTTGTTCCCATACTGCAGCAACATAATCTTCACTCTATCAAGCATCTCTTTTGTTTTTGGTAGAAAATACACATTTGTTTGTGACTTTTTTTCAATAATTTGTTTTTTATTCACTTTAGGTCCTGATCACAGCCCCCCCTTCTCTCCTCCCAGTCCCAACATAACAAATCCCTCCCCGCATTGACCCCTCCTCTTCTCAGAGAGGGAGGGAGGTCCCTTTGGGTACCACCTCATTCTGGGAAGTCTAGTTCCAGCAGCTCTAGGCACATCCTCTCCCACTGAGGCCTAACCAGGCAGTCCAGGTAGGAGAGATCAAATGGCAGGAAGTAGAGCCCTGTTAGTAACTTCTTGTTTCTTGTTTTTCAACATATAGGATCTTTTGTCTAAAATAAGTTTTCCTTCTCATCTTCTAGGACAGAATTACTTTGTAGTTATTGGTAAATGTTACAGTCTTCATTAATACATAAATTCTCTCACATTTATTTGTAACAGGCTGTCTTGTATAGCTTCATGTACTTACACTAGTGTTCCTATTTATTACCTATTTATCCATAGTTATAATCATCTATCATTAAATATCTCATTTCCCTGAAATTTGACAGCAATTCCTCTGAATTTAACATTCATCTCCATTATTAATTAAGAATTAAGTATCTGACTATAAATAAGAGATAATTAAGACATTGTTGTTGATTGATTAATTGATTATTCAACTTCTGTGGCTGTGATGCTGATATTTCTTGAAGTAGATCTAAACTACACTCTTGGCCATAAAAATTATGGTTTTTCTTAAAAAATCAATCATTTCTTAAATTCCTTTTGATTTTATCAATATATTATGTGGTCATGCTTACATTTGTTACTATCAATAATATTTTAACTATTCTAATAGAAAACACAAAGTTATAATACCTAAATTAGGTATTTTAAGAGATACTAAAATTTCCATTAATAAACTACATTATTCACTATCACTAGAAATTTTCTTTAGATATGGAATATGTAAACACTTAGCTCTACAATGTTCTCTTAGAAATGTAAGCCATTTAGTGACTGGGAAGAAATGTGGGGAGAGCCACATGGACTTCTGTTCACAGGATCTCAGAAGTGGGGCCCAGAATCCAGGGCCCATCTATGCAAAGTCTAGTTCATTTGACAGATAATGTCTTCAAATTCAAGATATGATCTGACAGGTTTTGCTTTGTTGCAAGAGAAACTTTCCTAGTGCTTTCTTCGGGTATCTTATTATCTTGAAGAGGGTGAGCAGGTATAAATGTAAGAATCTAAGTGTATGAGGCAAGGAGAATGAGAGAGCAAAAGTGAGTGAGCAAGTGAGCAAGGGAATTATTTACAGCAAGTTCAAAAGAAAGCATGCTATCTAAGAAATGCGTTTTGTAAACCTGAGAGAGTTACTCTTGCGAACCTCTCAGTCAGAAACATAAGGGATATGAGGATTGATAGCAAAAGTGGAGACACATTCCAAGTTCCAGAAAAACTAGAGGTTATACTGGTGAAAAGTAAAAGCACAAACTCTGATGAGAAGACCCTTTGAATTGAGCAGCATAGAGAACTTCATGGTAGGGGGTTATGGTAAAGCACTAAGGTCTGAGATCAAAACATGGCAGAATTTTCCCAGACATGTGTTGGAAATTACCTCTCGCAGACTGTACAACCACTGGGGTAAATGTAATTCTGAAACTTTGCCCTTTTAGGTCCTCCCACCTGACCCTGATGTATATCATCCCCCTGCTTCAAGTTCATAGACTCCCTTTTCATTGTTACTATATGCATAGGCATGCATGGATATACATAAGTATTTTCAAATATAATCTTCTCTGTCTGAAACGCTACCTATATGTATGTTTTCAAGGCTTATCATTTAGCAATAGACAGCAAATCGATGTGTTCTTCGCTGGTAGGGGAAACTCCTCTCCTGCTAATAATTTTTTCCATTGCCTATAGTTCGTTTTGTATGGTAGAAACCTCATGGGCTCTTCATGATTTTTGTATACTCCTATGAGTAAGTTTATTTTCTTTCCTTGTGGAATAAAAATAGATTTGAACTTTTTTATAATTGTACAATATATGTTATTCAGTAAGAATAAGAAAATAAATGTGCATGTAAATATAATATTAATATGTAAGTAAATATATAAAAATGTTCATAGCTCTATATTTTTAAATTATTATCTTAAAATTCCCATTTCTCAAGCTTTGCTCTTTTTATATATAAAATCTCATTTTTATGGTTTCTTCTCTGTTTATAACTTATATGGAGAAACAGTGACTATGAACATATCTCAGGTAGTTTTTAACTGAAAGAGAGTGGGGTTGAATGGTTCAAATATTTGTTTTCTGTATTTTAAAAATAGGGTAAATCCTAAAGTAGGAAAGATACTAAATTAACTACTAACTAGTATTTTTAGTCAATAAGTACTCAGTATTACATTAATGTATGATAGAAAATAAAGGCTTGAGAAACAAGTTGCAAAAATTAAATAATGTGCTTGTTCTATGAAAATATCTAATCTGAAAATTATCATTTTACCCTAAATTCTAATATTTTAATCAAACTACTTGGAACAGATGGAGAGATTGTTCAGTCAAATAGAATGCTGGATATATAAGAATGAAAATCAGAGTGTGGACCCCAAGCACCCACACACAGAACCAGAAGTTCACATGTGCCTGTAATGGAAAGATTCATTGGATCGGGGAGACAGAAGGGTTGCCAAGGCTTGCTGCCCACCAGACAACCTGAAAAGACACAGGCTCACCAGCTTGACTCAAGAAGATGATATGGAGAGCAGAGGAAGAAGACATGAGTGTCTTCCTTTGTCTTCCAATCACATGCTCTTCTATCACATGTGTGCATAGCATGTACACACACACACATACATAAACAGCTCATTTTATAAAACAGCACTGTAACCCATAAAAGTAACACAAAAAAGGTACTTTAAGTTTTCATGGTACTTTTTCATTATTTTGATACTAGAATTGTTATAACATCTATGCTATGCTACATCGTTGGGCTGAAATAAAAATAAACCTTTTTGGAGAACTGCTAAATATACTTTGCAGACAGGTATGGTTGTATAAAACATATTATACTAAATATAGTTTAAAATGTTGTAGTTTAACTACCAAATATCTAATTATTGTAAATGTTTTAGTAGTATAGCAATACACCTGGATAAAATGTAATTCCATAAGCATCCACTGCCTCAGCATCAGTGAACTGTAATATGCATTGTGATTGCTTTCCTAAATCATTCTTCTGGCAAAATGTTGGATGTTAAATTAATAATTAAAAATAGGACATACTTTAAAATATTTATCACATTTATCTCTGGTTTAGAGTTTGCTTTTTAAGTTGCTTACAAAAACATTATATAATACTAAGGAAGCATAAATTTCATATTGGAATTAAAATAATGATACTAAAATTTAATTAGATTTCAATATTCTTGGTAGAATTACTTACAGCTCTAATTTCATTTGGTACTATAGACTTTTGGATATATGGCTCATATTAAACTCTAAAATGTTATCATATATATCTGCAGATGAAGTCAAAGTGATTGCAAAATTTTGTTTCTATGGAATAATGTCAAGCTCCCTAAAATACTGCTGACTTTAAAAGCCTTAAAAAAGAATTATCTGTGATATGAATTAAACTGACAAATTAAGCAATAGCATAAATGAAAAATTTCAGATATAATTATGTTAGTCTAGTATGAAAATATAAGAAGCATATTAAAAATCAAAGTACACTAACTTCTATAATTTGTGTCCAAATGTAGTAAAATAGTGATTTTGTTAAGTGATTTTTCTGCCATTCAGATAACAGTCATGGGCTTTTACTAAACTTAGCTTCTAAGTCAGATGTAGCAAAATACAATGACAGGTAACATAAACTCATCACTGGCTACAAAAGCGAATAACTTTCTTTTTCTAAATTGTTAACCAGAAAACACAAATATGTCCAGTTTTCTAGCAATTATAATGACAAAAAATCTATTCAATTTGATTGGATTTCATATTTTACAAATTAGACTGTCTTGGACACTTCTTGGCACTGCTATGGAAATCATTGTTTTCACACCTAGTCATAGTGCTGCTTTGACTGAGAGAAAACTTTTGCACTGAAGTTTACACTCTGTGGTTTTAAAAATATCTTTAAATTCTTTGAGAACTTTATACAATTTATTTTAATCAAATTCACCAATTAATTTCTTCTAGATCTACCCCATCTCTCTCCTATCCAATTTTCGGTCCTTTCAATTTGAAGTTTAACAAGCCACTTTCTCCAATCTGTGCTGCCTATGTACCTTGGGGTGTGGTGCTAGCCACTGAACTGTGGTCAGCTTCTTCAAAACCCTGAAAATATACCCAGATTCCTGATGGGAGTATGAATATTATAAAGTTCTATAGCAATGACATTTTTACAAATTAAGATGTGATTTTGAAACTAATCAGTGACACGAATCAGTTTTTGCAAAGAAGACTATTTTGAAAAGATTTTGATGAGAATTGCAGTTGGAAAACTGGATAATCTTAAAATATGATGCACACTCATTCATAGAAAACAAATAATTTAGAAGATTTATGAAATACTAATACATATTATCAATTCATTTAAAAGGCCTACTAAATTTACAGTAATGATTTTACCTAAATCAAGATTAGAATTATCTCCTTTATTTGCATAAAAATAATTTTCATTTACATCAGAGGAATAGGGAATTCATTGTGTTCAATTATTTCTGTCAATTACAGTGTCAATAACTAAACTAGCAACTATGATATATTTAAGAATGTCACCAATAAAAATATATTTAAAAGACAAACTATAAACTATAAAATTGATAGTAATACAGCCAAGCAAGTTCAATAGAATCTTAAAAATATCTTTACCACACAAGAGTCATATCTGAAGACCATTCACAAAAGCTAACAGGATGTCTATAGAAATGCTTAAATCTTGCACTTACCAACCTCCACAACACTAGAGCAGTTTGCATCTGTGAAGCCGTCTGGACACTCACAGGAAAAGGAATCATCAGCCAATCCTGACAGACAGATGCCACCATTTTCACAGGGATTGGGGTTGCAAATGTCACCTGAGAAACAGAGTCAGAGTTTCGCTTTTTAACATCTGTCTTAGGACTGAAATACTAGTTCACTTGGTTTACAGGCTGACTCCTGAAAATCAGGGGTAGCTGGGTTTCTTTACTTAGTTTAATAAATGTTCTCTTTACAGCTACATGTTTCTCATTGTAACTTTTTGGATACTCTCTCTCTAATATCCTGGGATATATTTCCCGATTCCTAGAATCTGGAATTGATATGTGTACTCACATTAGCAGCAGGATGTTAGTAGACTTGAAGGTTAAAAAAAAAAAAGACTAAAAACATATCAGATTTCTATTGCTCTTTTCCAACTAAATCAACTTGAATGCATTCTGGCCAATGTATTTCTTGAATCGAGAGATACATTGATGATCCAGAGAGAAACTGTACCATGTAAGTTATCCCAAAGCAAAGGCGGTACGTACTGTGGATTTGTCTTTGCTGTTGCATAACAGATCAAATTTTGCACTGTAAAAATGGATATAACAGGCTTGAAAAGTGGCCATCAATGTTGAACAGAGATTGGCAATTGGTGAAGTTGTCACCTGTAGTTACTTGTAAGATAGAAACTGTATGTGATAACATTTTGTGTAGAAGTAATGAGGTTTCCAGAGAGGCTGTTGAACGTCAATTGCCTCAATATCTGCACATGACAAGGTACTACAAGAAAGAGACATGTCAAAGGAAGAGACATGAAAGGCCCTCTTAGAAAATCAAAGTAATCGAAATCCTGAGAATTGTATCTGAGCAGACTGACATACCCAAGGTAGCAATGTTGATTTGATGTGAAAGCAATAATAGCTTTTATGTAAACTCCTAAGTGGAGAAGCATGACTTATTATAGAAAGAGGAGTTGAGTTAGATTCATTGGACCATGTCCTAGACTTCATCAATAATCCCAGTGCTTCTGGGAACTTTATCAGTTAAAGTGCTGCCTTCACGTCTAAAAAGAATGGGGAAGGAAAGGAGTGAGGACTAAATAAAGAGAGAGGATGAAATCTCACCATCAACATTAGCATCATGTAGCCTACTATTTTGTCCTATTTCCTTGCATCACTAACAACAATGTGTATGAAAGAACATGCCTCTGGTATGAAGACAGCTTCACAGAAAAGATGAACAACACTGCCATCTACTCATCCCAGAGTACTTAGTGTGAACAGTCACCAAAACAATTTTGCAGTGTTCATCATAATGCCATATATTTCCAGCACTATCCCCAAAAGGAGTGTGACTTCCAAAGGCAGCACATGTCCATAGGGGCAAGACAAACTGAAGATATTTATATTCTCTTATTTGTATTGATAGAAAGCAGTATCTGGGAGAGAGTCAGAGCATGAGATATATTCTAGAGCCTTACAATTACATATTAACTCAAGAAAATCTCCTTCTGACATGCTTCTTTCTGGCAGCTGAGACCTTAAGCAGCACACACATTGATCTCCTTCTTTCATAGCACATGGTATATAGCACACAATATAAATAAGTACTGACGCTGGTGAACAGATAAAATCAGAACTACAGACAGGTGGCAGTTCTTGTTCCTTTGCTTGTCCAGTAATTTTTGAGTTTTTCTTAAGAAACCATTCTTGGAGTCTGGGAGTTGGCCCTGTGGATGAAGTCCTGGGAAGTGTGAAACTAGGTTTGAATAACAGCATTCATGGCAAAGCTGTCCTAGAATTATCAGTAATGCCAGTGCTTCTCATTTCACATTGGAGGAGATCCAGACAAATCTCCAGAACCACTAGGGACAGCAATCACACCGGGCACATGGGTGTCACTAAGAAGGAATTTTGCCTCAAACGAGGTTGAGGGTGAGGGGCCATACCAGAGGATAGCCTCTCATCAACAAATGACTATTATGTGACTATTATGACACATTTGCACCAACACTCTCATGGAAATCACATGCAATGAAACCTTCCTTGGCATCTATAATGCCTTTTCCAGATAATATAAAGTATGCTATATATTTTATCATGTTTGTGTACCAGTGATATAATGCTTCTGTGGTTAAAACGAGCAAGATCTGCTTACTTCTTGTCACATGCATAGAAACTCACTGTTATTTAGTGTTGTTAATTCTCTTGTTAAATATTTGTTCTTTTTTGATGATGACTTAACTTTCTCAGAGTTACTATTGCTGTGATGAAACTTAGTGACCAATTTGGAGAATAAAGGATTTATTTGGCTTACTCTTCCATATCACTTTTCATCATTGATGAAATTCAGTGATTATAAGGACATATGACAGGAACTCAAACCTGACAGAAAAATGAAGACAGAAGCTCAGGCAGAAGCTCTGAAGAGATGCTGCAAAATGGCTTGCTCTTGCTCAGCCTGTTTTCTTATAGAACTATAACTGCCAGCCCAGAGATGGCATCATCCACAGTGAACTGGATTCTTCCATATCACTTTGTAATTAAGAAAATGCCCCAGAGGCTTGAATACAGCCTGGTCCTACAGAGGCCTTTTTTCAATTGAGACTCTCTCTAGATTGTGTCAACTTAACATGAAATTTGCTAACACATGCCTACCAAGTCCTAATGAACTAAAGTTTTTAAACCTTTTTAGGTGACATACAATTTCATGTATTTAATGAATACAATTTGATGGAATAACAACTTAACTAGATTGATGTTTACACATAAACATACCCATATTTACCAAATTTTACATGCACTACATTAGCATTTTTGTAAACTTAATATTTTGATTTAGGTTTTATGTACACTTGCATACTTTCTCTTATTTTTGGATGGTCTGACTTTAGCCTAAGGACTTGCAACATGTCAGACAAGTGCTCTATCACTGAGCTGCATTCTCAAACCTAAAATTAAAACATATTGTTAAGTTTTCTCTATTTTGTATCTTATTCACAACATTAATATTTGTACAACATCATTTAAAGGGGTAGAAATGACATAAAAGTACTTTAACATGCAATAAATCAAAATGGCATTGTAACAAAAGAGAGGTCTGTGCAAAAAATTTCAGTTGGTTTTTAGAGTTCATAACAGTATGACTAAGTAGTTAAATTTTAGAAGAAATTGTAATGCATTTGATTTTAAGGAAATATTGTATATGAGGAATTTTCAGAATATCTCAAATAAATATGTCTAATAATAAAGCAGGTATTGAACTTAAGGGCTTTACTTTCTATATGAATTATTAAATGTCACTGAGTATGTAAGGGCAGAGATAGAACAGGTTGTAGAGGATGAAAGATCTTTCAGCTCAAAAGTAAATATAACAAACAAAGGAAGATTCTTTTGAAAAAAATGTAAGAAGTCATAGGTAATCTCCAGTATAAATGTGACACTTGTAGTAAATGAAATCTAATGTTTCAGAGTTTGCCAGAAGTTATCAAAAGTCCCCCAGTATTAGGTGGGTAATCTGAGCTGAACATGAAACTCTGCCTTTGCACAAAGCATAGACAACAATAAACAACCACAAAAAGAAAGGAAGAAGGAAGGAAAGAAAGAAAGAAAGAAAGAAAGAAAGAAAGAAAGAAAGAAAGAAAGAAAGAAAGAGGGAGAGAGAAAGAAAGAAAGAGAGAGAGAAAGAGAGAAGAAAGAAAGGAAGGAAGAACAGATGAACAAAAGAAAACAAGTAGGAGCTAATACAGATATGAATCTGTTTTTGCCATACACATTTATAATAGCATTCTTGTTGTAGCTGTGTTGACCAAGACGTAAATACTAAAAGGAAGTTAATAGTAACAAATTTAGCTAGATGAGACATGTTTCTGTGGTAGAATATGTTTCTGATAGGCTGAAAGTCCTGTACTCAATATCTAAAACCAGGAGAAGAAAAAGATGACAAAAATGTTTGCTAAAAAATAATGACTACACACTAAGTAATCATTTTGTTAAAATTACAAACATAAAAATATAATAACCCAACACTATTGCTGATGCCAAGAAGTGCCTGCTGACAGAAGCCTGCTATGGCTGCTCCCTGAGAGGTTCTATCAGCAACTGATCAATACAGATACAGATACTCACAGCCAACCATCGGCCTGAGCCCAGGGACCCCAATGAAGAGCTAGGGGAAGGACTTCAGCTCCCAATGAAGGAGCTGAAGGGGTTTGCAACCCCATAGAAAGAACAATATCAACTAACTGGACCATCCAGAGCTCCCAGAGACTAAACCAGCAACCAAACAGTACAAATGGATGGATCCATGGCTCCAGATACATATGTAGCAGAGGATGGCCTTATCTGGCATCAGTGGGAGGGGAGGCCCTTGGTCCTGTGGAGGCTTGATGCCTAGTGTAAGAGAATGCTAGAGTGATGAGCCAGGAGTGGATGAGTGGGTGAAGAAGCACACTCATAGAGACAAAGGAGAGCAGGGAGAGGGAGGATGGTATGGGAGTTTGTGCAGAGGTAACAGAAAAGGAGGATTTGAAATTTAAATGAATAAAATGATCAATAAAAAATGTAGTGCCTAGGAAGGATGGGCTGATGAAAAATTAAAAGTGAAGAAAGAAAGCCTTCCTCTTGCAGTGCATGTTTTACACCTGCGCAAAGAGGTACATAGAGATGCATAGAGATTTAGGACAAAGTGGACAGAGGTAGGAATAACCAGGAATAGCCTCTAATGCAGTCAGAACAATGTTTTCTGTAATACTGTAGGAAGTTCAAGAGCAAAAGCCACTCTGGCAGAATCCCTCTCATGCAGGGACAACTAGGAACTGGATATTTCACTGTGAATAGTAATTGGTTTTATGCAATTCAGACAGAATCCAAGGGGACCATCCCACAAGTGCTTCATAGGAGGATGTAAGCTCACAGCATAGTAAAAGCATGTTGTTCTATGAAATTAGATTGGAAATCATATCCCCATGGGCACAATAACATTTCTTTTCAAAAATACCTGGCTTTGCTATCATGTTCATCAAGGCCAACACCTTATCCTGCTATTTTCTGTATGTAGCTGTTATCAAGATAATGGTGTAGGTGTGAGTTGACATTTTTAAAAGAGAAATTCAATGTCCTAGATAAATTTCATGTCTAATTGACATATCTGTCAAAACTTCTGATTCTCTGAAATTCAAATTAATATTAGAAAATAACATACTTGGAGAGGAAAAATGCTACTTAATGCCTATTAAGTCTTTGGAGTTCACATAAATGATTTATTCATCCCCTGCTTCACAAATCTTAAAATTATGATGGCAATTAGCAAAAGAAGGCAGGCTCAATAATGAAAAACAATACAATACAGATTATACAACCTGTTAGTCCACCATCAGCAAGTCCTCTGCTGTGGGTCTGCATGTTACAGCCTATGCAGTGTGACACCTTGATGTTTCTTGGCTAACATGTCTCACATGCTTTAAATTAGGACAGATGTGTTTAATTTTATTCTGTTTTATAGTTCCATCTGCAGTTTATGGTAGACTCAGGCAAATTAATCTGGTGCTGGTTTGCCTTTTTGGCAATAGAAAGAAGTAATTATTTTTCCCATGGGGTAGGAAATCTTTGCAGCCAATATTTAACTTACTATTTGCCTGCATTTTCCACCCACTCTAGAGTTCTGAAAGCTCTAAAATAGTTGGCTTCAGCTGTAGCTTTATTTTTCCCACTGACCATAACTGTTGTTAGTCATTCATACTTAAGGTGATGCATATAATATCTTATTCTGTATCATGATCCGTGAACCGTTGGAGTAACATTTTCAAGTTCCTTAATTATTATCTCTTAGTGTATAGGATAGTGCAAACAAATCAGTAATGACAAGTCAACAAAGACCCAAAAATGTTGTACATTTTAATACCATTCTCTTTGATATTGGTATATACAAATGTGATACTTCTAATTCATATAAAGAAGAGCATTATATTATGGCAATATGGTGGAATCTGGCATACAAGATGGCTAATTTATTTTATTGGCATCTAAGCTCTCCAATGGTTTTATATATTTTTTAAAAAATCAGTTTATATACTACACAGGAATCGATAGCCATTTAATATTGTTATCACAACAATTTTCATTGAAACATACATAATTTGAAAGACTACATAAATATTCTCCATATACAGGACAATAAAATATAGTGCTTTGGGTTTATATATCTTAAACATCTAAAAATAATGTCCTTATTTACATGTGATGTCATAAATTTATGTATTTATATTACTTTATTACGTATTTACATAGTGATACTAATGTCTTCTCAGATTTGCAGAATAGTATAAATACATTAGGAATTTATATAAAAGAATAATGGAGTCCTTGTTTTGTCTTTTCTACTAGATGTGATAGAAAACACAAGTCTATGCTCTCAATGATATTTCTAGGCTTTCTCCATCTTGACAAACACACTTGTACACTGACATAAAACTAAAACTAAGAAACTAGTGTGTTACCAACTAGTTAGATAACTAGTGTGTTATCTTACTTCATTCATGAACATGACTTATTACTTAATCCCTTCTGTGTCTCTGCATGGTAATTGTGCAGGATGTTACAACTCATATTTAATTGTGGGAAAGCAAAACACTGGGAGTGCTCGAATTGACATTCCACAATCACGACAATGTGGGCCTGTGCCATCTTCAATTTACTGCTCTCCCATTGAACGTGGCAGCTATAATGCTACTTCATTAAGGAACTGAAAGAAAGCAAAATCTTTGCTTTCAATTGCACAAGTCAGAATTTTGAAACAAGTATAAATTAAGTACATAGAATAAGCAAATTTAGTATGCAAGTGAGCAATAACTCTAGTTAAAATGAAATAAAGCTCACAAGGATTTGCATACTTGAACTGGCAAACCTTACAAAAAATGTTAACATTCTCTTGATATATTTTCTATGAAACCATAGAACAATATATGTCTACTTTTAAATTGACAAGAGCTGTTTTAAGTTGTTAGCCTTTGAGAAAGCATTTGTATTATATATTCTAATGAGTAAAATGCATATGATTTCATTTTAAAACCTCTGTCATACTAAAGATTATGACAGGTCACTGTGTATTTCAAAAGTTTTTTACATGACTTGCCTCTATGAATGAAGAGGCTATGAATTGCCTCTTAAACAAGGAGGAATATATATACTAAGACCACTTAAAAACTCATATGGAACCTTACATATTATTATAGAATACACACATATGCATATGTGTGTGCTCATATGTATGTATATGTGTGTGTGTGTGTGTGTGTGTGTGTGTGTGTGTGTGTGTATGTGTGTGTGTGTGTGTGTTAAAATATAGTTACCCCAGAATGGGATGGCTATGACTCTGCTAAATACTAGGGACAAAATTAAAAATTTTAATTTCATAAATAGATTGTCTTTAATGGAGTTCTGGGACAGAGAGATCCCCAAGTCTTACAAACTATTGACAATGCTATTTGTGACTTTCCAAAACCTATGGGTAAGATGCTATAGCTGAAGATACCACATACTTACATTATATAAAATTGAGACATTATGCAGGCACTCACTTGGATTTATCTATTTTCGAGTTTTTATAGGTCTTGAAAAGTTTGTTTGTTATTGGTGGAAAAACTATAATCTCTTTTATTTAGATATGAATCTTGTAATCTAAAATTACTGAACTGTTAAGATATGCCTAACTCTGACAGGAATGTCATGGGAGTAACCAATGACTTTCTGATTGAGTTTAAATACCATTCTACAAGATGAACCTCTTATCTGGTACCATTGACTGGTCAAGAAATCATGGCACAACAAATCATAAACCCTAGGAGAGAACCCACTCCTCTTGTTGTGTTAAATGGGCATAGTATTAAATTAAAGCTCTGCCCCCACTGGGTCTTAGGCTGAGACCTCTCTATACCCAGGAGGAGCTCGGTGGCTTCTCATAGCCCGCGTGGAGTAAACTCAGTCAAATTTCCATGGTTCTGTTCCCTGAGCCACTGTTCCAGCCATCTGGGGGACAAACACACGGGATCCACTACTCAGCCCAACAGAACCACACCCACATGTGCAATCTACATCCCCACAGAAACTCATTCTAGACAAAAACCCACCGTGAACAGGGGATGTTGGCAGGAAGATGCACCACTAGCTGTATCATTTGGTAGCTGCAAGGAAAGGAAATATGTATTTCCTTTAAGAGTGTATCCCTGAACCCTTGGGCCTCTCAAAGTCTGAACCACCAACCAAAGAACATACACAGGTTGGATATAGGCCTCCTGACACATATGTAGCTGATGTGCAGCTTGGTTTTCATGTGGGTTGGGAAGGACTGGAACTGGAGCTATACCAGAAGCTATTTTCTGTCAATGGGATATTTTCTTTGAGCTGGGCTGCCTTGTCTGGCCTCAGTGGGAGAGGAAATGCCCAACCCTGCAGAGACTTGATGTGCTAGGATGGGAGGATAGGATATCCACGGGAACTCCACCCACTCTGTGTAGGTGGGGGGGGGGGGCAGGGTGACTGGAAGAGGTGAAGTGAATGGGATATAAAGCAAATAAGTAAAAAATTAAATTAAATTAGGAAAAAGTGTATCCCATGTTAACCTGACCACAGAACAGGGAAAATTTATTCATCCAAGAATAAATGGGCAGTACTCATTGAACTTTGTGGTTGACAAAAGAAGAAGAAAAGTAAAAGAAAAAAAAACATATTTCATTAGGTAGGGGACAGGTAATCTGGGAAGAGTTGGGGGAGAGAGTAAATTTAATCAAAACATATTGTGGGAAATTCTCCAAGAATCAATACAAAAGAATGCCTTAAAATAGGGTGGTCTGATTCTATGCTTTCATAATTTAAAAATAATTTATAGGCTCTTCCAGATAGTTCGACCAGAAATACCTGTCAGCAAGCTCCAGAACCTGCATAGTGACAGGAGAGCACCAACCTAGTTGTTCTTTGACCCCCATCTGCCCAACACAATACATGCAAATGTGCACATATGCATGTCAGTATGCAAGATCCATATACAGACAAAACAAACATGTAATTTAAAAACATCGATAATATTGTATACCATGAGTAATTAGAAGAAGAAAAACTATTTAAAATAGGAAGAAATCCTGAGGATATGCAGAAATAATAGGAAGTAGCATTCCACTGACAAACATTTGACACCCTTATCATGAAAGGCCACCCAATTCTGTACCTCAGTGACATCATCGTTCAAAATTAGTCACAGGAAAACCTGGAATTTTCTATCAAATATCTGACCAAAGGAAACATTAGACGCAGATTCACTAAACCCACACTGATGCTAATCTAAGGCACCATGCTCAAATCAATCCAAAGATTTTCCTGCTATATTAGGGTACTTTTTCTTCCTCAAATTGTTTTCAAATACTAATAGCCTAGAGGACTGACAGTATCTAGAAGAAAATCAATAATTGTTGTTTGTTAACTATTTAAAATTGTATCTGATTTCATGAAGTTTCAGTCAATGCTTCCTGTATAATGAGGTAGAAATATGTTTCAGACTCCAACAAAGAGAATCCTTGATATATTTTGTATTTTAAAGCACTCTAGAGAGTCTCCTAAAATAACAGAAGCTAAAATTTTTGGAACTGAAAGGAACATTAAAGATGATCTAACCCAATGATTCTCAAACTTTGCTGAGCATTGGAAACACAGGGGAACTCCTCAAATTCATGGTGCCCACTTCAATTAAGTCAGTAATACTAGAATTGGGATCCAAGTTTCAACACTTTCAAAGCTTATACAAGTGTTTCGGTACATTACAGAAGATAAAAGAAAGGCAAAAAGTAACAGAAAAGAATAAAAAGGAAGAAGAGATAAAAAGGCCAAAAAACAGAGATTAGTCAGGCTAATGGGAGAATATACTTCACTTCTATGCTTTCTTTGCTTTCTTTGTTAATGCCCTATAAGCCAGAGAATAAATTTTTTTCAGTACGTTATAAGCCAAATTATATACAACACATGCTATACAGTGATTATAGAGTATCTATAATTTAATTATCATTATTGTATTTGTAAACAAAGGAGATGTGATTCTAACAGCAGCAGATACTTTTTTATTTGACAATAAAATAACAAAGTATTTTTTATTTCTAACTATACTGTTATTCAACTGACAGTTATTGTGTCAGCAGCTTGTGCCAATAAAAGTTATATATTTGGAGGCCTAGGATAGAAATTATGTGTCCTCATGGTCCAAAAGTACTTATAAATAAGACAAAGGATGGTTCCATGAGCTAGTTAGGCTGAACTTAGACAGAGAAACTGAGAAGCCTTAGAAAAGCCAATGGCCTCCAGGTAGAAACCATGTGGCCAACAATGTCACACAGCTCAGATTAGGTCCAGAACTACTGACTTGACTTAAGAGATTTTGCTGGCTCTCAATGACCTAGATAAAGAGAGATTCAAGGGACTGGTGCCACCTTAATGAGTAAAATGGGAGTGTTTGTCTGCATTCGCAAAGACTTGTAACTCTAGTGCTCCAGAGACCAATTGCTGTGCTTCAACTTGCAATCCTCAGTCTCAAGCCTTTCAGGCACAAAGGAGGTATACGTTGTTGCCATGCTAAGCCCTGAAACAAGAGTCTTCATTTTCTCCCAGGTGTTTCACAAATGCATTGCTGTACAGTGTATGTAGCATGATATTGTGATTGATAGACGATCAGGTGGGCCAGCCTCCACTTCAAACTTTTCAATGCTATGGCCCTTTTGCATTATATGTCTGTTGGCTTCTTTGAAAAATGATCATTGGTAAAACTCAAATGGCAGCATTCATGGCATAAGTTTGAGCAAAAAATATTGACATTAAAATATCTTTAATAAAAACTACTCAAATAATAGAGAAGTCGGTGAGAGTTGAAAGTGATTCTACATCATAGGAACCTTTGTTTGTACTTTCGTGCTGACAAGAAACACCTTTAGGCAGAAACGAGGTTACAGATAATAATAGCAAAGGAAAAAAAATCAAAGGAGTAGGAAGTGAGGAGAAAAAGGCTTTCAGAGCACATGCAGGGCTGTTTTACGTGAAGAGTGAGACAATGTAAAGGGAAGTTTGGGCTGGATTTCCATATGTTTGTAGATGCTGTGACATAAATTGAAAGACTTCCCATCTGGTGTTTTCATGAGGTTGGCTACTAAAAATGTAAGTATGGAAAAAGAAGTTAACATTTACCTGCAGCGATTAGAGAACAATTTCCTAGAAAAACAGGGGAAAGCTGAGCTAGGGTAAGTAAGAACAATTTCCTAGAAAAACAGGGGAAAGCTGAGTTAGGGTAAGTAAGAACAATTTCCTAGAAAAACAGGGGAAAGCTGAGCTACGGTAAGTAAGAACTTCTCCTAAAATGAGAGCCAAGAACTGATACCAGCATGAACCTGCTGCCAGTGTGGATGGAGGTGATCAGCTGGAGGGTACATACACCACAAATACCCAGAGCCAGGCTTGAGCCTTCACCACAGAGGCAAGACTCATGGAGCCTGGGATGAACATCAGACCTTAGCTTTATTGAAAGACAAAATATCAGATATACTGTTTTATAGTCTACTTTTAAATTACAAATCTAACAAGTAGGTAAGCATCACAGCCCACTGAATATTTCCTCTCAATAAATGCTGCAGTTCTTCAGTTGACTGGAGAGGACACTTCAGAAGTTAGGTTGCTAGACTTTGGCTGATGTATATAAAGAACTCTGAAACATGAAATCCAGGGTCATGCCCATTGCTTGTCATACTGTTCCTTCTTATTTACACATTAGATCAGGAATTCAGCATTTCCTAACTGCAAATCTGCCTAGCCACAATGTAAGAATAATCTCTAAGGGAGAAAAGCCTTACACCTGCCAGTTAGTCTAATCAGTTACTGAGCATAGTAAATCAAAAGGAGGAACAGGACATTCTGTTCTGTCCTCCAGGAATTGCTCTATTAACTTTATTTTTCAGGCAGAAATAGTATTAGACAGGAAAATTACCCTCAAAGGCATTGAACAGTGTTATCTTGTTTTATTTAGAATCTTATTTTGAAATTCATAATTATAAGGCAGCATCAGGATGACTTAATATCAATTACATCAGATCAAAGCTGAACAGGTACCTTCTAAGTGTTTCAAGTGCATCTCCAACCACTTATTGCTCTGATATTTAAAATGACAGTCTCTTGCTGCATAACACTGTAAGATGCCACAGCTGACTTGAGAGTAACCACTCATCTACCTGCCAATCAGAACAATAAATACACTACAAATCCAAAAAATTCCTATAAATGCATGCCAAGAGGCATGTAGTCATAATAAAAACAAATATGATCATTAAAATTCATATACAGATCTTAAATTTTGTAAATATTCAAGGAATAAGTTTACATTTACCTTTAAACAGTATTTTTAGGTGAACACACTTTATAAAATAGATGGATCAACTCTGGTCTGCTATGTGCTCAAATCTCATGGTTCATTCTCTCCAGCCACCATCATTCATCCCAGGAAACAGAAAAATTAATTTCCTCTACAGAACCCTTTCTGTTGATAGGCCTACTGATAATAACAGTACAAATGACCTTGCTACAGCTTCTAACAAGCATGGGGTCTGTTATTCTGATTTAAATCCTAAGTGAACAGCTTGCTTTCTAATACAAGGGAGCTTCTAAACAGAAAGACACTTGAGCAATTAACTCAGCAGAAGGCAGAATCTGCTCAGTCCTACCCATCTCCTTTGGTGAAACATGGTCAGGTTATTGCTGCTAACACCCCAATTTGCATCTTTATAGGAAACAACCGGCTTGTAAGGAGGGAAGCAAAGAGCCCTTTCTTCAGGAGTACCTGATGTATTAATGGAACTGCATTTAGAATATTAGTGCTTTTTCCCTAAGTAGATCTAAGAAAGTCTGAAGAAGTGGGAGTTTGTTACTCTTCTGCCCTTCCAAATAGCAAGGTGATTTGCTGAAAGCAAGCTATTAGGCACAGAAATGGACAGAGGCTGAATGCATGCAAAAGCCCATGATCACCCTCATCTCTGTAGTTCCCATATCAAGGTTTTCTGCTTCCTAATTTCAGCTTCTCTCTGTCCTCATTTCTGTGATGTCAAAAAGCTCTGAACCTGCAGTGACCAGAGGGAATGTTCTTCACAGGACAGGTAGCATCACAAGATTCCTAACTAGTTATCTTTCTTTGTTTGTTTGTTTGTTTCCTCTGCAGCTGGTGAGGCTCTGTCCTCATTTCTCTCTTTATTTTCTCAGTGGCAGAAATGCTATTGAAGTAACATTGTTAGTGACTCTCAAACAAAGGAGTGGTGAGTTCAAGTTAACAAAATCTGAGGTATAGGTCTTCAAATTTCCAAACGCTTTGGGTGGCTCTGTTTAATTCTGTTTAGATTTCTTTTTTTTCCTTTTTATCTTTTAAATTGGATATTTCATTTATTTATATTTGAAGTTATCCCCTTTCCTGGTTTCCCCTCCACAAACCCCATATACTATCCCCCTCCCCCTGCTTCTAACCTGGTGATCCCTTACCTACCCATCCAGTCCCACTTCACCACCCTGGCATTGCCCTACAGTGGGGCATCCAGCTTTCACAAGACCAAGGGCCTCTCTTCCCATTAATGCCCCTCCTGAAAAGGCCATCCTCTGCTACACATGCAGCTGGAGCCATGATAGTATTATCTGGGCATATTACCAGTGCTGTGGGGCCAATGTTCTATAACCACAGAGCAATTGTGCATAACCTCCCCTGACTCCCTTTCACAGGAATCCTTTGGCTTTAGCTGTGACAGACCCTTTACAAAAATGTTATCTTTTTCTTTCTCGACTTCATGATTTTTAGTTTTTATATGAATATTTTATTTAATATTTATATGTGCATATGTTTAGACACACATTCAGCATTTCCTCTGTAGCATTTTCTGTATCCCACTTTGTTTTATACATTTAAAAGTTAGTTTCTTCTACTATATGCAAACAGATTGTTTTTAAAAAAATATTTCTTTTATTTTGTGATTATAATATAATTTTATCACTCATCTCTTCTTTTTCTCCCTCTAAACCTTCTTACACACCCCTTTGCTCTTTTTTAAATTTGAGGCCTCTTTTTCCATCATTTCTTATGTGTCCTTAAATAATTCTACTGTTATGTGAACTATCTGCTAAAGCATTCTATTATTTTATAGCAATAGTAGTTTGTAGTTTCTGTGTTAGTTGCATGCCAACTTCAAACTTACTGTGATGACATGGTTTGTATGCCCTATTAATTCCTACGAGAAATTGCTGATATCATTAACAGGATTGAATTTACCTCTGGAAAAACTAACAACTTTCAAGTTGCATAATTTACCCAGGAGTCCATGTACAAGCAATGGTGCTTGAGAAATAAGGAGCCATGTGTATATACACTTTTCTTAGTCCCTCCGCCATTTGCCTTCACCTTCTTCCTTGCCTTCTAGAGCTCCAGTTTCTGCAAGATATTTTATTTTTGCCTGCTGGCCACTTCTTTAGTACTGCTGCATGTAGCCTGCCTTTTTCATCCTTTGTAAAGCCCTGGCTTTCTGAATTATTGCCTTATCCATATTCTGATTTCATTTTATTTTTGTTAAAAGACTAGGAATTGTGGGTTTCAGGCTGTAGTGAGCATCACACTCTCAGTGTGATGTCCTATGGTGGTGTTAGCACCAGTATCAGAGAGCATCAGGAAAGATCCAGGAATAGAACTGGTAAGAAAAAAAATGCTGTATTTTTGCATTAATTACTTGGTAACATAGTTTTTCTACGTCAAACTAATTACTTCAAGGTTAGAGTATCATAAAATGATTCTACCTATTACTTCCCAACTAACTTAGAAAAGTTTGAGAATCTCAGAATGTGGGTAATCATTTAGGTCAAGAATAAAAATTCCTAGGACATTGTCTGATCTAGATCAGTCTCAATACAGCACCAGGGAAGAGATGCCAGTTTGATACTAGATAGTGCTTACAAGCATCTGTTCTTATTCAAAGAACCAGTGTGATAATACCAAACAGTGTGAGACAATGACGTTATATCGATGTAGAAATAGAGGCCCTAGGAACTCATGGACACATGCTTCAGTGTTAATGTACTGAAAGAGATTGCTCCCCTCTTTTTTTAATAGTCCTATCAATAGTAGAGGTATAGCAAGAAATAATTAAAACAGAGCTAAGGGAAGTAATGAATACCTTATGTATTGTGTAGTGTAGGACTCTTTCAGATGCAAATGACATGCTAAGCAATAGTCTATTCTGTAGTCTCTTAGTGAAAAAGAAGGGCTTCCTGAATGCATGCTGTTTACAAAATGGAATTAAGGCTAGCTCACACAATATAGCAAAATGACTCGTCATTAATAATGTATGAGCATTGTAATTTAAAATAATAAGATGAGAATTTCTGCACAGATATGAATATCACCTCAATGATATGACCTACTTCTATCAGCCAAGGTTTGTTTGACATTGGTATTGATCTGAACTCTTTCAACTAAGTATTAAGTAACTGTAACAATGAGGACTGGTAAATTGATCTCTTGTAGTGTTCTGAGCACTTTTATTGTCAAATAATAATTTAGAAAATTGTCTATATTCATAAAATTGGAACCTTAGCAGAATAACTCAGGAACCTATACTATTAATCACTATTTTTATACTTTTCATTTTAAAAGTAAACATTTTCTTGCTTCTAGAAATAGTGTATATGAATTTTGAACAATTTAGAAAATTAATATTAACAAAAACAAAAATCACAACTATAATTTACTACCTTATAATCATAACCAATTTGCATTGCATTCAATTAAACTTTTTAGTATTTAATTTCAGTGCTTACATTTTTATGATTGTAAAAAGTAAAAGACAGCCTTTCTTAAAAAATAAAAAGAAGTGAATACACTTTCCTTAGTAAGCTAAAGGCATGGAATTGTATGATCACTTCCCTAGCTCTCAGTGCCTAACATGAAAAGACATAATTGCTTTATCTCATATTTTGGCAAGGTTTCTGAAAATCTCTATGTAATTAAATTTACATTTGCTTAACACAGCTGGACAGAAATGACAGTGCTCCATGTCTTACTTTTGGCTTTAAAATACCTCAGAGGCATTGTCAGCATAAAACGGTTTCATTTGCTAAGCAAATATATACTATCCAAGAGTGTGAGCCCACTAGGCTTCACAAATTGCCCCAAACCATATTTTTAGAGTGAGTGCTCCCAATTCTCTCTGTTGCAATCTACTGTGAATTGATGATACTTCCATAGATATCTTTATAAATTTTATTTAGAATAGAAATATAGCCACAGAAGCAAGTCACAATTTTCAAATACTTTTATGCTTATTACCTACTATCCTTTAAAAGTGGTTTTCAATTTAGAATACCACTAATATTGTGTCACCTTTTATGTTTGTAAAAATTGGTTAGGTACTACACCCAAATTAATGTCCATTAGTGTAAGCAATATGTAACTATGATTCTACTGCTCTCTATCTAGCAGGGAGAGTTTGCAAGACAAATTCTACTAAGATAAACTCTGAGTTCTTGTCACTTGGGATGATTTGCTTTATTGCTTTACTAATCCAAAATTGACACAAATTTGGGGTCTTAATTCCTTAATATTGTTCTGAATATGAGTTCCAATGTTAATGTGATTTTTATTGGCAACTTTCCTAGACATAGGGTTAGGGAATTCAAGGAATGTGTCAACAGTCACTACAGAGTTTCCCTCTTTATGCCCCCCTCTGTTCTCTTTTAGATGCAGATAATTGTCATAGGAGATGTTTAACATATATATATATATATATATATATATATATATATATATATATATACACAAGGACACTACATATGAGTATCCATCTTCTCATTTCCCTGAGTGGAAAAGCAATAGATACAGTATGATCTCTCTAAAGTTAGAGAGAGCCTTAGAACTAAAAAACTATGTGTAAAAATATCAGTAACGCTTATATCTTCATAGGAAAGTTGTAAGAAAATTTAACTGTTCTTCCTTGTGTTTATTTTTCAATATTTTTGGTGCCATAGTAATGAGAAAAATTAATTAGAAGATTAACAGCATTTAAAATCTAATTAGCAGCTTGGTAGAAGCAGAAACATAACTACCAAGGTTATCTTGAGACATAGATACAGAAGTTAATGAGAATCATGATGGTATGTGAATATTTAATATTTCCTTAATTCAAGAAACACTAAAAAAGGAGATCTTCGCCCTTCTGCACCTCGCTTGGTCCTTGTGGCTGGGGCAGACACGTAGCGGTTCTGCTCCTGTGAAGACACCATATTCTGAGACATCCTAGAGAAGCCACTGCACTCAGAGCAGTGGATGAGAACACTCTCCCACTACCCTAGCCCAAAAGCTTGAAATAACCAAGATTCAATTCAGAGACCAGATGAAGCTCATGAAGAAGGAAGACCAAGTGTGGGTGCCTCAGTCCTACTTAGAAGGAGTAACAAAATATTCAAGGGAGTAAATATGAAGACAAAGTGTGAAACAGAAACTGAAAAACTATGCAACCTGATTTCACATTCTCTTACCTATAGTCTGAAAGGAAAAATGATGTTATAAACCATGTAGGAGAAAAAAGTAAAACTATCATAGATAAAAATGACTTGAGTCACCTCCACAGCAATAATCTAGAAGTGTCCCTCCATCCCACTCAGAGTGCATGAATAGTGTAGTGTGGTTCAGAACAAAGTTTCTTTTATTTTATTCTTTTTATCTGGACAACTTAAATTTCTGGTTTTCAGAATCTATTGCACAATTTTAAATCAAATATGCAAATCCAGAAAAATCATACATGGAATTTTATTTAATATATAAAACAACTATCAGAGGCAAAAATAATTCCATTTCAAAATATTATATTATGCATACATAGGTTATTATGGAGTTGAATATAAAATTAAAATGTCCTTGTACTGTTACTAAATAAACTACAGGGCTAACTAATAATGATGTTCAGAGATCCTTTATGAATGATGTATATGCCTTTGATTCCTGGGTAGTCCCTAGTTGCTGGTTTGTTTGATATGTTCTAAGCTTGTATGCCACTGAGACTTAGTTTATGCTTGGGAAAAAAAAAACACTCTTCTTTATGTTCAGTTAAGGCAGTTTATCAAATTTTTCACTTTGATTAATGAAATTATGTTTTTTGCTTGTTAATGTAATTACTCAATTACTAAATCAGCTACAATCTAATACTACTGAGATTATAATTCAATTTTAGAGACCATTGGCAAGACAAGATCCAGAATCATTTTCAGGGTCAGCATAGAAATCCTTCAGGCAGGAAATCTTATTTGACAGCAATCAAAGGTGTTGGAGAACCTCAGGGTTGACTCGGTCCCAGGGCCTCATTTTATGCTATTCATGGAGTTTGTCTTTGTGACTTCACTTTTAAATGGTTAATTTTTTTATTTAATGAAAGAGAGGTGATAAACTGGTACTGAAGCTTAAGAGTTTGGAGCTAAAAATTTCATGACACAGCAAGCATGTTCAATGAAAAGACACATTTCTTAGCCCTTGTAAGCTTCATTCTGACTTTATTATATATATATATATATATATATATATATATATATATATATATATATTACAAACTATTTATATATGTTATAAATATTTATATATAAATAAATCCACATGTAATATAAAATATAAAGAAAGAAACATAATAATTTCCCTTTTTCAATCTAAACTATAGCGCCTTTCCATGTGAACATGATTTCTTGAATGCGACTGTTCTAAAATAAAACACAGAAGTGATAACTATATTTACAGGCTCACAACCACAGAATTACTTAACAATATCAGAGCATCAAAAGTCAACGACACTTTGAATTTAAAGGATGTTTTCAAAATATATTGTTAGTGATAAACAATGTATTGATCATTTTCTATATACTAAGATTTACCCAGTAACTACACATGTACACACACACACACACACACACACACACACACACACATGTACACATGCAAGCACGTACACACAAACACACAATCTTATTTAATGTAAAAAACTAAAACATAAGGTCAGCATTATCAGTACCTCCAAACATAAGTAAAGTAAGGTTCGAAAAAAGAATTGTCCCCAGTAAACTAAGTTAAAAACAAAATGCAATGTTTTTTGAACTTGTTATCTTTCTATACTAGTTTATATGTTGTTCTCAAGTCCAAAACACTTCTCCATTTATAGGAAAGTGGTTCTCACACTTCTATGAACAGACCTGTGAAAACATAATTACTTCAGAATGTGTAGAACTAGTGATGCACTGGTGTATTGTCTGGAAGGTGACAGTAAGAAGGTCTTGATTGTTCCCCAAGGGACCTGGAACACAGGTGTGACACTGACAGGTGTGACACTGCTTTACTATTTTGGGAATGTCGTCAGTTCAGAAGTTGACTATCTCTTCTCCTTGCAGTCATTTGGGCTTTGTCTCTGGTATCTGACTGTAGTGCCCGAAGGACCAAAGTGTTTAAAGGACTGACAAGCCTTCTCTTATATGAAGAGAAAGTCCTCTTGCAAGTGGAATAAAATCAGAAAGACTGCCCTCACATAATATTGTCCCTAAATATAAAAAGCACATCCCGATCCAGCTCCTGTCTGCTGTAGTTACTCTTAATTGTCAACTTTATAAGATCTAGAATCACTGAAGAGACAAGCTTGTCAGCATCTGTGAGGGATTGTGCATGTTTGGTTAGTTGAAGTAGGAATACCCACCATAAATGTAGGTCAACAGCATTTTGAGAGCTGAAGTCTCAAACCCAATAAAAGGGAAAAACCATGTGATCACAAACATTCATCTTTTAGCTTCCTTCACTGTAGCAGAAATGTGACCATGTAGCCTCCAACTCCGGCTGCCAAGATTTCTGAACTACCATGGAAGGTAATCTCTTAACATATAAAGTCAAACAAACACTCCTTGCTTGAACTACATCTTTTCAGATACTTTGTCATCACAAGGAAAAGAAAGAATATTTTCCTCTTAAAGGTACTGCTTTGGGCTAAGCTGAACCTTTAGTTTAGTAAGTCTCAGTTATCAGTCTGCAAAGGAGACAGCCACCCTCTTACTGGGATCAACAGAAGAGGAGTTTTCTAATGATGAACACAGCCAGTCCTCTCTCATACTAGGTTATGTCCAATTTTCATAAGAAAGAAGTGAAGATAGAAACATACTTAGATATTCAGGTTGTGCTGAGGTTGGAGTGAGAGGTAACAAGATACTGCATAAAGGACCCAGCTAATAGAGCCCTTCCTTTAATGGTCTGATAATTATGTTAATGTACAAGTCATATTTAAATTAAAAACATTGAAAATTCCTACATTGTTACAGTGAGTCATGATTTTCTTAAGACGCTTTGGTTTTGAGTCATATATGGTTATTCTTGGGGTTCCAAACTTCACCCTCACTTGTTTTCTGCTATAATTTGATCAGTGTTGCTAGCTCAGTCAGTACAGGGCAATGTCAGCCCGGTGAGAAGCCTATAGTTCTTTATCTAGATGTTGTTTTATTCATGAATCCTGTTAATTTTATGTATGCACCTATCACTTTGCATTTGTATTTCTAAGATGGTGGAGACTGCAGGAAAAAAAGAACTGTGAGCACTGAGGAAAATCTTTCCTCACTGTACAATAATTCTTTGATTATAACCCTGTACAGGCCTCTATATTCTCATTGTAGACAACGATGTTTTATTAACTAAACTTGTTCAAGATCTTGACAAGCAATGAAGATGGAGTAATTGATTTTTCTATTGTCGTTGTTTCATTCCTTTTAAAAATGAACATTTGTTTCCTTAATGTATAACTGTGAATTGAAAATATGACTTGAATACCATAAATACTTTAATATCATTTGTGAATAACTGACATCTATACTAATATCATTTTCTAATGATTTCCAGCCTAATTTCAGGAATAGTGAGATGATTTTAGGAAGTTGATTGAGAAGGATATTTTATGTATCTGCCTTGATGTTCATAGGAAAAATTAAACAGGCTTCTTAGGTTCACCTTATAGATGTTATTGTTAATTTTATTTCATAAAATGAGGGAAAGTCATATTAAATATTCTGGATACACTAACTAGGTTTTATATAAACAATGGCTACTATAACACAAACCCACAAAGGGAACAATAAAAACAGAAACATCATGCAATGTGTGTACCAGCACATGGCAGTGTAAATAATTTATTTCAATTTCCAACAACTTAATTCTTGTAACCTATGCTAGAAAGAATATATATTGATATTAAGCCCACCAAGTTTACTTTCCTTTTTAACATAAATTGCTTTCATAAAAAAAATCACAGACAGTGTAGTACCGTAGGTACTATCATCTATATCCCTGGCTGTTTAAATGAAGGGTATAAGAGCAGTCCAAAATCAATAAGCCACTGATCTCTGGGTGACACATTTCGGATTGGAAACTCAATCTCTGACAACAAGCCAGGGTCTAGTTGTTAGTAGTCTCTACAATGCCATGTAACATATTTCATACAAATCATTATTTTATGTTAATCAAGTCAAGATTCCTTGCTAAGGAATGGTTAGAAATAATTTTCCAACAATTGGGTCTTAGAATACTTTTCCTGTATTCCTCAAGATCTAAACAATAGTAATGTGACAAAATACACTCTCCAGTTTACATATAGTAATGCTTTCTTATAGAAAAAATGTGCAGGATTTTTCATTTGCATACATGCTTTGGGGTGTTCACTTATATTTATTTCCTACCTAAACATTATGATTTAAAATATTTTGTTCTTTTACCAGTCCAAGGAAGAAACAAAAGGGATCTATATTGGATGTACTGACAAATCTCAATCCATCATTTTTAATATGTATAACTTAATTACTGGTTATATTTATGGACTCAATATCTATTGTATGGATGAATCTTTATTCCCAATTGTATTGGTACTAATATGCACACATACATTAGGTCTTCAAAGAAACTTTGAGAATTGTTAATTTTATCCTTAAGGAGATTTAAGGACATGGGGGACATATCTGAAGTATCTAGAATACTTGGAGCTTAAATAAGAGACAAGCACCATTTATCATACTCTAAGAATGTCAAAGATTATAAAAGTTAGTCTGACAGATGTACAAGTTATATCCCTAGGGAACGGTAGTAAATGATTTTAATTTTTAAAAGCAGGACTGAAGACTTGAGAGGCAGCAGAAAGAATAAAAACAGGCAACCTGGGAAGGTAGGAGGTGGGGGACCCTCTATAATATACCAGAGACCTGGGAAATGAGAGGCTCTCACGACTCAAAGGGCGGGACCTTAGATGAAATGCCCTACAATGGGGAGAAGGAACTTATAGAAAACACCTCCAATAGAAAGACAGGACATCAAATACAGGGGTTATCATCCCACAGTCAAAAACTCTGACCCAGAATTTTTCCTGTCTAAAAGAATTGCATGGACAACAAATAAGAAGAGCCTGGGGAAAAGGAGGTCCTGTGACAAGCCCAAATTGGGATCCATCTCAAGGGGAGGCTTCAAGGCCTGACACTCTTACTGATGCTATGGTGTGCTTACAGACAGAAGCCAAGCATGGCTGCCCACCAAGAGGTCCAACAAGCAGCTGAAAGAGTCAGATGCAAATACTTGATACCCAAACAATGAACAGAAGCCAGACCCCTGTGATTGAGTTAGGAAAAAGCTGGAAGCTGAGGAGGAGGGCGACCAATTAGGAAGACCAACAGTCTCAACTAACCTGGATCCCTGAGATCTCTCCAACCAGGCGGCATACACCAGCTGATACGAGGTCTCTTACACATATACAGCAGAGGACTACCTCATCTTGCCTCAGTGAGAGAAGATGCACCTAACCCTGGAGAGACTTGAGGACACAGGGAGTGGGGAGGTCTAGTGGGGATGAGGTTTGGGACATCCTCTTAGAGACAGGAGATGAAGTATGGAATGAGGAATAGTCAGAGAGTATAACAGGAAGAGGATAGCAACTGGACTTTAAAAGAAGATTTAAAAATAATAATAATAAAGAAAATAAAAAGGCACACTGTGAAACAGAGATCTTGTAAGTAAATGTAAAGGTAAATCTTATCTGTCAAGCATTTTTTTTTGTTTTGTTTTTTCAAAGATAACCCTTAGTAACAGATCAGTACCACACTCTGACAAGAACCAACTGCACTTTATTTATTGAATATTTGTTACACAGGTCTTTCTATTGTGAGTTTTCATTACAGGACTTTACAACAAGCTCTTGTCTGTGTGGTGAAATCTCATATTCATATGTGCTTGAATTTTTTAAGCATAGATTGAAAGTGTCCAAAGTGTACAAGGTCTTGTACACCTGTTTGGGTGTCTATGTGTTGTTCCTTCACAATTATTTCTTTAATTGGCATATTGATCATTTGTATTAGTGTATAAAAATTCAGTTGCCTTGAAGTTACACAAGAAATGAAGAGTTGAGAAATAAAGTCTAACTTTAATACAGGTTTAGATTATAGTGTGAAGGTGTTTCTATAGTCAGATAAATTTTATAAAATATTTACATTGTCTTTTTTATGACTCTGAATAAAAATTTAAAGTGTGTGTTCAGAGCTGTAGCTCGATTTATTGAGTCTTCTTTACGCACTTGATTGTTAGTTCTTTTTTAAGTACCATTATGACTTTAAAAATTTATTTTTCTTATTTTTTAAAATTATAATTATACCATTAAACCTGTTTTGTTTCCTTCCTACCAAATCTCCCTTGTATCTTTCTAGCTATCTTTTAAATTCATAGCTACTTTTTCAATAATCATTTTTCCAAATATATATCTATATGCATATTTACACTTATTCCTAAAGCATAGAATCATCCTGCTCAGCCAATACACTTGTATGACATTTTAGCACACTCTTCACCATCTGTAAACACTCATTTATCTGCTTTTTGCATTGCTTATTGCATTTTTCTTTGTGTTGTTTCCCTTTGTCATCACTTCTTTGAAATACTCTTAGCTGTATCCTCACATCATATGCATGTTTAGAGCAAAAATCACCTTGTGTACCAATTACATTCTAAATGTAAATAAAATGAACCAAGAATCTTCTTAGCATTTGAGCCCATTAGTATTACTAGCCAATAAGACAGCCTATTTCATGAAAAAAAAAACTTTTAAAAAATGTTGCTTCTTTTTGCGTAAACAATTTAGCTCCAGAATGCAGTGAATTTATTGTTTCTGTTCCCTCAAATCCCAGAGCCTAGACTCCCATCTCTCTGCTGATACAATAAGAAGTGCAGGCTTTCAGTAAGAATGTCCTTCTGAGACCCTAGAGATTCCTTCATTGTTTGTGCTACAGCAATTTTCTATGAAATGAGGTCTCCATGAGGAGAAAGTCCTCACCTGCTTTCAGAATGTAGGAAATAAGTTTCTGTCATTTATAAAATATTTGCCATTAAAAATTGTTATTTTCTATCATACAGTAAGCAAAGAATTTTAATTGTTAATAAAATGTAACCATTTATTTGTACTTTCAAACATGTTGCTACAAAAGTTAAGACCAGCACTTAAAATATTTTATATTTACTTTGTAATAGTTGCTAAATATTTGATGTGATTGGCATAATACCTCCAACTATAAAATCAACATTTTAAGCTTCTGTTTCCCACAAATAGAGACATAATTATTTATATCATGTATATAATTTCTTCAATTTGTTTAATAGCTTTTTGTAGTTTTTTTTGTCCCTACAAAAGGTAGAATAATTAAAATCCATCTAAGTCTTATTCTTTTCTTTCTTTTTTCTTTTCTTTGTTTTTTTTTTTTTTTTTTTTTGAGACAGGAATTTTCTGGATAGCCCTGGCTGTCCTGAAACTCACTCTGTAGACCAGTCTGTTCTCAATCTCAGAAATTCACCTGCCTCTGCCTCCCAGGTGCTGGGATTAAAAGGCATGTGCCACCACTGCCTGACAGTCTGATTCTTTTAATGTAGAAATTCTTCCCAGTTCATGAAGTCAAAAATCTGTCCTTTAAATGTGAATTCATCTAAAATTGATGGAGGTAGGAGGTGAATGGCATCTCCTATTTCCCAATACATAGCCTGGGAGAAGGGAAGGGCCCAAGAATCAATGGAGGTAACCTTATCTATGACTCACTACACTGGGGATTTGGAACCTGAAGAGACCACCCCTTCTATCTAGACAGGGACCTCAGTGGATCGATAGAGACACCAACCTACCCTCAAAACTTTCAACCTCAAATTTTTCCTGTCTAAAATAATGTAGGCATGCGGGGTGGAACAGACATTGAGGGAAAGGCTAACAAATAATCAACTTGAGATCCATCCCATGGGTAAATACCAATTCCTAACTCTATTAGTGATACTCTGTTGTGCTTGCAGACAGGACCAAGTTGTCCTCTGAGAGGCTCCACACAGCAGTCAACTCAGACAGATACAGACAGTTAGTGGATGGAGCTTGGGGACTCTTACAGAAGAATAGGGAGAAGAATTGTGGATCCTGAAGAAGATAGGAACTCTTCATTATAAACAACAGAAGTCAACTAACCTGGACCCTTGGACCTCTCAGAGTGTGAACTATCAATCAAAGAACACACATGTGCTAGACCTCCCCATTCATATGTAGAAGATTTGTAGCTTGACATTCATGTGGGTCCTAAACAACTGCATCCTCAGCTCTCAGAAAAGCTGTTGTCTGTATGTGGAATACGTTGTATTAACTGTGCTGGAGTGTCTCACCTCAGTGGGAAAAGAAGTGTCTAGCCTCACAGGGATTTGATGTGCCAGGGTGAGATGACACCCAGGGGGCCCCCCATGTCACCAGAGGAGAAGATGAGGGTGGATGGGGAGAGGGTTGTGGGAGGGGGCGATCAAGAGGGGGGCAGTGAGTGGGATATAAATTGAATAAGTAAGAAAAAAATTAAATTACATTTTTATAATTTTTTTCTGCATTAACTAGTGAGCACAATGCATGTCATCCATTAGCACTAGATTACTACAGGCAATTTCCCAAATCTCTGCCTTTTAAGGTCCTCATCAGTGATACTATACTTGTTCTAATTGTACCTGTTTGTGTCCTTCATATGTTACCCCAAAAATTCAAATAGTTACATAAGCTTCAGTTACAACTGACATCAATCAAATAGCCCGCTCTCTCTCTCTCAATTTTATATATAAAAAGTAATGAACACAGACTTATGAAGAGGGAAAATGTGTATCAAGGATGGGAAGGGTGTGGAGTAGCTTACGGAAGGTAGATAGATAACACAGTATTTCAAATAGAACACGCAAAAGTGTAGAAGCCTATTTACATGAGGTTTGTACCTCTTGCACAATTCACAAACATTCTTTGTTCCCTTGATTTAAATCACCTCTTCTCTCCCTAGGAGATATCAATTGAGCATATTGATTTCAAGTTCATTTATAAGTTTAGCATCAAATCTAGCATGAAATAAAAATCCAATTACAATTCCTGCCCCCCAACTCCAGCTCCTCAATATTATCTCCAGTTTTGTGGCACACTTCCTGCTACAGCCTCGCCTTCCTTCTCTTTTGTAAGTCATTATCTTGGATTTTTGTTTGTTTTGTCCTATTCTGACTTGTTTGTGTATTTCTTATTTTTATTTTATTTTATCACAGGTAGTTTTTAAAATATCTGTTCATATTCTAAAGATAGAAAAATGATGTGATTTGGGTGGGTGGGGAAATTGGGAGGCTCTGGGAAGATTTGGGAAATACAAACCATCATCACAGTATGTTGAATGAAAACATGCATTTTCCGCATGTTAATTTAAATATTATCTGTATTTTTGACAGAATCTCACAGCAAAATGATCTCATCCATATCCCTTTTCATAATGTTACAGCTAAACACTTTGGTCTTTTGTTTTTCAATCTTTTACCACACATCTAAATATTAGGGGCATACTTATAAATCCAGGATTATAGTAGTCTGAGGGGATAATAATACTGTTCTGATGATTGCCTACATCTATGGAATGTACCAATAACACATTCTCTGAGGCTACTGTCTCTTTAAATCCTATCCTTATGATGATCAGGCTTTGCTTTTCCTCATAGGATAAATTAAACTTTACAGACATGCAGTATGCAATATATTACCCACATGGCTTTGTATAACTCAACTCAGATCTTCTGTCTTTGTGGATGGAATATCCAGGATTCTCTATTCTTTCTCACGTCTTTTCCACCAGAGCTTGTCTCTTGAGTGCCCTTCTTGTCTGTCCTGCTATTCTATATTTCTGTATTCTGTGCATTATGTGGCATTTCTTAATGAGTAGCAGACTCAGACCCCAGGGAAACCCTGTTTACATCTCTGCTCTGCTACTTTCAACCTTGTGACCTTAGGAAAAGTTTCCACTGTCCCAGTTTCCTCTTCAACCATACAGTATGAGGATTAAGGAAGAGCCCTGCAAAAGTACCTTGTGCAATGCTCATTGCATGTTATGCTCCCTAATGAACGTCTTCAATTTCAAGAATGAAAATATATATAAATCCTGCAGTAGAAGAAGACAACTTATTAAGTCTACCTCCCTCTAGGAAGAAGATATAATTTGAATATATGTGGTGTAATCACATCAAAACATGGCTTTAACTAAATTAACTAGATCAATAAAACAAATTATAATCTTCAAAGAGAATCTGTCACCATCCCACTGACGTATTCTAAACTGTCTTATTGTATTTTCTCCAGAAGTCATGCCATACAGATCTGAATCATTTGCATTTTTATTCTATGCAATGATATTAACAGGGATGTTGTCACTGTTACAACTTACAACTGAACATGCATTTGTTTATAACAAGTATGCTTTTTATACCTTACAATCATTTTCTTATTATTTTCAGTCAAAGCTTCTATCTGCAGAACATTTTCCTGCTTATGACTTTGTTCCTGAGACTCTGATTTGGACAGGTACATTGGTATAAAGAGACCTTTGACCTCTCAGATTGCTCCTGCTAGCCTTTTGGTACTTCCGTGCCCACTGCCCACAGCAAAATGTCGAGCAACAGTCTCTTAAAGATATTTCTGCTGACCTCTCTGCAACACTCTCTCTTGTCTAACTCCCACACTAAAATTTTCTGGTGTTGCTCATGCTTTCCAGATGCCCTGGAATTTTGTACAAAAATAGGCATTACTTTATTGTCAGTGGACTGATGCAGCCCAGCACTTAATCCCTGGGGTCTCTTTCCTGCTATTTAATGTACCACTGCTCAAGAATTGATGTTGTCCAGTTTTCACAGAAGACTGAAAGCTGAGCATTTCCTGTGCTTTATCGTGCTTGACGCTTTGGCCACGTTTGTTTTTCACATTTCCCACGTGACTGCTATCACTGAAGGGCAAGGGCTGAGTACAAGAAAGGTAAAATGTTATGTTTGCATTTGTTTGCGCTCTACAGAACTCTTAACAAAGAATTGCTTCCTAGTGGTGCTCTGACACTCATGTCCTTTACTGCATTCCCTCGCTTTCACCTCTGCTAAGAAAAGACGAGTGTCAGTAGAAATGTAAAGGCTGGAAATCATAGTATCTCCCGCTGGTCTTAACCAATACCTGGAGGCTAAGAATGCTTTAGCAGTGTGTGCTTCAGTCAGAGGATATGGATTTCTAGGACTGAAAGTTGTTTTCAAATGAGATCTGCACTAAGCAAGACATTTCTATCTTTCTATGGATGTGTTACTTTCTCTGTGTTCATTTTCATCCCTTTGGCAATATAGTTCTGCAACATTCATTCAACAGGGACTATTACTTTCGTAGCCCATTGAGTGATCAGGTTTCATGTTCAGAGTCCTCCTATCCTGTAAGCTTTCCCATAGTAGCTGGTGTTCTTATGAATATAAAATCACATTGGTTTTAACCTCATTAGTTAGCAATGCTCTGTGTATAGGTATTTTTTCCTATAACCATTCCATGCCATGACTCTCAGTAATACAAAGCTGGTCCACGTTAGAGACTCATTTAACCATTTAAAGTCTATACTTAAAAAATCATTTTTGAAGATATAAAAAGAAACAAAGAAAGAAAACCACATACCTAAAACAGAACCACTAGAGTAGACGAACACATTAAATCTTGCAAAGTCCCAGGGATAGATTTCTATGTATAGGAAGTGCTCAACAAAGGACACTACTTTATCATGAATTGTTAACATTTGAGATCTATTTCAGGACTTTTGTATGACTTTCCACTTGGAATATGCTACTGTTCTCTCATCAATCTATTCTAACTCAATTTGGACTCTTTCTCACCTTTTATCAACAACATTCAGATGTGACTATAAGTATTTATAATATTTCATTCACAAATGTACATCTCAACCTGTTCAAAGGAGACTATAAACAAAGAAGAGTTAGATCTATTGATCCATAAATTACTTCACCTTCAATATCATTATTCATTTGCCTTTTGAACATTTTTTTTACCATCATATTCCCTCTAAATAACAGGCAGTCCATTCTAAAACATTTTAGTTTTCACTTAAATTGGATTTGTGATTTCATCTGATTCTAATGCAAAATAATCTGCATAAAACACACAGCACAGTATATAATCATTCCTTTAATATGCTCACTGTTCATACAGTTTGTGGACCACATCCACAATCCCAGGGTGGGAATGGTGGTTTTTCTGCATGAGCAGCTGTGACTGTGCACTTCACTCTAGCGTTTTCATTTTGGATGATGACAGCCAGACTCTCTCTAATCTTGGCTTTGCTGATAATGGATCATAAATCTGAGTGGTATTTTGTCAAATTTTGATATATTGAAGAATACAAAGTATCTGAATTTGTGTTATTTTTAACATGCATATGGTTACATTAAGTTTTAGTATATTTTAATATTATTACATTTTCAAGAAAACATTAAAGGCATTATTTTAAAGCATGCATGTTAAATTATTTTAAGTTATCTGCTTAGATGTGGATTCTGGGTACTGCTAAACACCCCTTGGTTTACTCTCCTCTTACTCTGTAACATAGACAAACCTGCCTCTATCCTAACTATCCCTGTGGCAGAAGTTGGAAGACTCTAACCCACATCTAGTGCAGTCAAATGTCTGTTATTTTCACTCAGTAGGAATAATGTCACAGACCTTCATTGTCTCGGTTTGTACTCACCTAATTGCATTATTTTGATTTGTAGAAATTGTTATCTTTAATCTATTAATCAGTGTTAATATTCAGTGATTTTCTCTGTTCAGTTCACACAATATACCGTTTGATAAATTAATCAACATACAATATATTTGTCTTTAGCAGAAGCTAATCTAGTAATGTAGGAAGGATAAGACAATGCATTAAACTGCATCTGTGTATATCACTGTACACTGGATTATGTATTATATTTCTATTGCAAAAAAGGGCAACTTAATAAACTCTTTCATAGAGATTATATTATCAGTGACCAATAAGGGTCTATATACTATTCCAGGTAGAATTTCAAATGCCCTCCAAAGATCCATGTGCTAAAGTTTATCAGCCTTTAGTACTGCAGTGTTTTTCTACAGAAACTCAAGACTTTGTGTTAACATACATGTATGTCAAGCCTATTGCTGTTTTTAGGCATATGGCTTATTTCAGGCCTTCAGTGTATAAGCAGGGCCGCCCCTGACAATGGAGGGACCCATGGCTCCAGATGTATATGTAGCAGAGGATGGCCCTGTTGGGCATCAATGGGAGAAGAGGCCCTTGGTCCTGTGAAGGCTCGATGCCCCAATGTAGTGAATGTGAGGGCAGAAAGGCAGGAGTGGGTGGGTGGGGGAACACCCTCATAGAATCAGAGGGAAGGGGGATAAAATAGGGGATTTGGGGATGCGGGGAAGTGGAAAGAGGATAACATTTGAAATATAAATAAATAAGCTATCCAATAAAATTTTTGTTACTACATTTTCCCCAATATATTTTTTATTTTTTAATTTGTTACCTCGATAATTCAGTTCATGAAATTCTATGACACTAAAAATTAATTATATTCAGTAGTGAGAATCTGCAGTTTTTACCTCCAAACCTCTATAATGAACACAATACCATTCATCTTGGCTGCACAAAACAGGTTCTTACTGATTTTCTTTCATTCTCCTTCTCCACTACTTTTGTTTATTAGTTAACTCACCACTGAACCATTGGATATTTAAATACAAAGGTCTACCCTTCAACAAGATATAACCATTGTGCACAGGGCCATCCACCAAAGTTCAATATTATTTGTGTACAATGGCATGTAACAGAGCTTCTGTAACGATTCTATAGAAAGTAACTTCAGGGCTAAGTGCTGTATTTGCCTCTGCTTTTTAGGGTTGGCTGAGCCATGCTCCTACCTGATGTAATATTACAAACTTCTAAATTCTTCTAACATCATATTGGTTATCCAGTACCTAGTGTTCAGCCCTGCAGGTCATGTAGGCAACACTGAATGGACTCAGCACATTGTATTTATATGTTGATTCACCTCATTGTATGTGTGACAAGGATGCTAAAAGAAAACAGAGCTTGAGTGAGAGAAGGTGGGGGAATCAGATATGGGGGGCAGGGATTCAGAAAAAGGGAAGAAAAGTCTTAAGTATATTGTAGTTAAATAAAAAAGAATATTAGAATAAAAACAAACGTCTTGCAACATTCATTTTCCTAAAACATAATTGAATACTATAGCAATTACAGCCTATTGTTAGAATATTGCCATTGTTTTCAGTACAACTAACAAATGCTATTACCTTTCTTCCTGAAAGGAACATTTTTAGATTTATAGTTAACTATCAGTTACCATCCAGAAGACAATGTGGAAAAATCTATAAAATCTATTAGTTTTAGTGACATTCTCTGTTACAGAGAACACGATGTGATGGGCTGAAATTTAGTTTATAAAACAACCAAACTGTCAGAAGAAGTTAATATCAACAAGAATGTTTCTAAAAGCATGAATGTGTGGAAAAAGATGTTCTAAGAAAACATTGCAAATCACCTATATTCAACTAAGAACACGCATGTGTATAATACTGAATTTGAATAGACCTAGGGATTTTTGTGAATATCAGTTGATCATGAACTGTCTGAAAGTCTGAGCTTAACATTTACTGATTTTAAGAAAACGAATAATGATTCAAAGCTGCTATTAATTAAATAACATACATTAAAGGTGTCTCATTCCTGAGACCTGAAGAGACAGCTCGATGGTTCAAAGCCTGTACTGAATTTTCAGAGGACTGAAGTTCACTTCACGGTACCTTCACCTGGAGTGCACAAGCCATTTTTAAATCCAACTCCAGAAGTACCCATCAGCCCTAGCCACTGCGGGCAATTATAGCCACAGGCTAGACACAGATGCCACATATACATATAATTAAAAATAAATCTTTGAAAAAGATTTATACCAATTTAATACCAATGTGTGTGTGTGTGTGTGTGTGTGTGTATACATATATATATATATAGTGTGTGTGTGTGTGTGTGAACTATAATACTTATCTTTCAATGTCACGTTACCTGAAATAAACTTGTTAATCTGAAAAACAATTATGAACTGAACTACTGATGTATAACGTATAGGAAACTTTTCTGGAGAGGAAGCACATATTAGGTATTGAGAGACTAATCATTCACGTGACTAAACATGGTGTAGTATTGAATAGAAAAGAAAGCATTTTGTATATGAAATACAGTCTTGCTTCAGAGTGCAACTACCTGCTGAATTCCTTTAACATAGAATTGATAAGACCTGAAGAATATTCTAGATTTCTAGTGATATCTAGAATATGTAGTTGATATGCAATAAGGAGCCAGTTGAATGAACCACAACATTTTGTCTTTATATTATTATAAACTTAATGTCGCTCAGGTACCTGGAGCCAAAACATATTTATTAATAGAACCTCTACTAAAATTATGTTTAGGTTACACTAATGCTTCTATGTGATTGCACATAAGCTGACATGCAGCTACCAAGGCATTTGAGGCTACTTGGTATGCATTACTGTGCTTCCGGTGATCGTTGCTGCCTTCACCATAGATTTAATGAAGGAAAGTGATGGACTGTGGACAGCCTCAGAGAGAAAGTCTTTAAAGGAAAAGTGTCAAAGTGACTATTCTGTCAATGGCATGAGGGGTCTAGTAGCCCTGATTAATTTCATTGCTAGTACCTTATATGGAAATAGAGAGACAAGTGAAGCACAGTATTAAAAATATATTGCAAATACGCCCTTCTTAACTCGTTTGAAGACTATTACTGGCAGCTAGAATCTTGCTCTGTGGAATCCCATGAGAATATTTTCCATAGATTGACCTGGGGGTGAAACTCTTGTTCTGTATCTTTAAATTTTTTCCTTTAGCTTTAGGCTTACAGTGAACTCTATAGTCAGGCTGCATAAATATTCTTGAGCTCTGCTTTGTGTGCCAAGTTCTCCTGAGAATAGCACAGGCAGTAGATTGCAGTTAAGAATTTTAAATATGTTTTTAATTCTATGGTTATCATAAATTTTTGTATTTACACACACACACACACACACAGAGAGAGAGAGAGAGAGAGAGAGAGAGAGAGAGAGAGACACATACATACTCAGACCCCTTCTGTTTTTTGAAAATGGAGATATTTTGGAGAAATAACATCTACTCCTCATTTAAAAGTAAAAGAGATGATGTCCATGAGAAAAAGCAGATTTATTAGAAAAAAAGAAGTAAATAAAATACTCTCTAAAGTATTAAAAAAAAAAGAAACTAAACTATTCAGCAATAAATCTTGCAGTACAGACTGATAAGCCACACTTCAGGTCTTATTAAGTCTATATTGAAAGAATTTAGCAGGCAGCCACACTCTGAAGCAAGAACATATTTCACATACAAAGTGCTTTTTTTTTTCTATTCAGTGCTATGCCAGAGACCTGCCACACTGTGAATTTAGTTGGCTTCTTTATTTACAGAAAAAATGATTGCACCTTTTACCTACTTCGCAGCTTACTAGGTTGGAAAGGGTAATAGCACACATAGACTACTGTAGCGTTGTTCCTCTAAAAGGATTCAGATTCAAACCATCCTCCGTGCATGGTTTATTTTTTCTTTTGCCCTCATCAAATAGGACACTACACTTCAGGTTATAATCAATTAAACTCATTCTCAGCTGTTCAGCATTCTGGGTTCCCAATGGAGCAGCTTGTACGTGCTTTATCTCCACTCTAGGGTGTTTAGACAGAGCTTCTGGGAACCCTGCCCACCCTTCCGCCATGCAGTGTCAGCCATGCTTGTACAGAAGGTTAATGAAGGCTAGAAGGACCTGCTGCATGGTTTAGAGCATCCTACGGGTGTTTGTCTGAAAATGTCCCCACACTTTAGAGGTCTATGATCAAACAGTAATTGCAGTAATTCAGAATAAGAGTAGACCATTACACCAAGCCCAGAGCTTTCTGTTTGGTGATAGTTTTTGTCATTATTAAAGGGATGAGTATCTAAATGCCCATCTCTCTTATAATGACAGAGTTCTGCTAAATGAAGCCCATGTTTATTTATTTCCTTTATTTATAGAAGGCAAGGATAGATTACTAATTTCTAAAGAAAATGTTCATTTATCTTTAATATAGGACTTACAACTTATTTTTAGATATCATAAGATTTGTGAAACTATTTTAAAGAATACCTTATTAAGCAGGTTAAATGTGGGTACTTGATTTGCAATGTTTCCGATCTTATTTATAGCATATTTCCATAACTTTATTAGCATAATTGTGAATGAAAGCTTTCACAGAATGCTTTTTTGCAACACCAAATGTTTATATCTAATCGATAATGTTTTTCAAAGTGGTTTCTCAAATTTGTTTTAAGAATCCACCGTGAATCTTGAAGTTGACAAAATTATACAAGCTAAATGAATGTCCTGAATTCAAATACAAAAATGTCTCTGTCACAGGAGTATATACATAAGGAGAATATAGGTGTTAGCTCGCATGTTAACAGAGGAAAATAAAACAAATGCTGGCAGTGCAACAGTAGCTGTTTGTCCTTTCTAACTGGACAAGTCAGCAGCTGTGCATACCTGATTACTCTGTAAAATATTTTCTTTATTGGCTGCCACAACAACTTTCAACCCAGTTTCTAACTTCTCTGACCATTCAGGCTTTGTGAGCCTTTCTTCTTCATTTTTTTTCTATCGTTTGTATTACAGGCTCTATGATTTACTTCAGGCTTTTCCTGCAAGCTGATGACCAGCACTGTCAGGCTTGGAACTCAATCACATGAACTCAGCATTCCAAGTTTCAGGATTACAGGAATGGCCTATCATGCTCACCTTCATTAATTTTAGAATATTCCAAGATTCAGTAACTTATGTTTTCTATCTATATTCACTCCAAATATAATTTCAGAGTCTTATCTATAAATAATTTTGAGCAATTCATGACTCAATGATTTTTATCTCATTTGATATACTCCTAAAACACTAGAATTATAATCTCACTTGAATGATTAATTTCTATCTCATATTTAACATGTTGAAGTTCTTGACCATTTTCCCAGACCTACTTTTCCTGTTCCATTTCATATCTCAGGTTATGTCAGTTATGATCTTAGAGTCCCCTGAGCCAAATCACAAGAGGCACTCACGACACATGCCTCTCATGTGTATCCTCTCTGACTACAGTTCCAGTTGGTTGTGCCTTCAAAATGACTTATCTTACCATTACATAGTGAGCATCTAAATTAAATCTATAATTTTCCTTGGCTTTGGGTATCGCATTAACTACTTATCCAGCTTGCCTTTTAATTATCTTTATATAGATTCTCAATATTGTAGACACAATGATCTTGTTAAATATCTCATGAGATATCCTATTTCATAAAATTTTTAGAGTAAGGATGTTATCTCATAAATATAACAAGGAAATAACATGGCCATGTCTTACTTTAATATATTAATATATAATTTAATATATTAATAATATTAATATGGTATGTACTAATATGCCATATAAGCTAAACTAGAACAATATCATCCACACTCAGTGGCTTCTGATCTGCCTGCCATCTACTTCTATCTCCTTTCTCCATGCTTGTCTCCATCATTCAAACCACTTTGATGACTCTCGCAAGTTCTCATCAGGATCGCACTGCCTAACCTATGTCTCTCACCACTTTCTTGGCTTATTTTTATTCCAAGTAAGAAAAAGCTCTGTAACTTAGTCTCATTTTATTGTTTGCCTATGCATTTCTTCTTCTGGAAATCTCTGATGACTATAACACTTAAAATTGTAGGTCTTCATCTTGTCACATTCTTGTCCTTCTTTCACAAAATCCACAAGTTTCACGAGCCACCAGTTTTAAATATTTTATACTGGTTATTCTTTCATTCTAGTTTGAATTCCCACAAAGGTAGAATTTTTGTTTTTCCTCTCATAAACTCATTTCTTTATCTTTATAAAATAATTATTCTAGAATAACAGATGAATTAGATTAAGAAACAACAGAAAATAAAGAAAGGGAGAGAAACAGAGAGAAAGAAAAATCCTTAAGATTTTTACAAATGAAGTCTCAGGATTAAACTCTGACGAAGACATGCCTACTGAGTCCTAGATTGTTGTACTGCTTTTGCTGTTCCTAAACAATGGCAAGGCCCAAATATCTCCACTCTGAAGCTTTCCAAATCAAGCTGGGAGTATTCTAAAAAGGAAGCCGATGGAGAGGGATAAGGTCATAATTTAAATTTGTCTCAGATTTAAATTTACACATTTATTATTACAAGGATACTTTAAAGGTAATTAGTGTTGCCTTTCTTTGAAATCAATTAAAGACTATCATCTGAAGTGCTAGAGTTTTATTTACCATTCTTTTGTAGAGAACTTAGGTTCCATTTGCTCACTTTGGAGAGATTTTTACCATTTGGCTTGTATTCTTTCAGTTTTATGCTCATCAGTTCTCTATCTAGCCATGCGCGCATGCTCAGAGTCAACTACACTCGCCAATTCCTTATTCATTCACTTCTTCCCTCCTTGAAACTTATGTTTCCCCTTGGCTCTTCTCTCAAGCTGTCCTTTATTTTTGATACTACAAAGGTTTCAGTCTCTCTGCTCCCTAACTTTTGGTCAGCACTAAAGTAGTTAGATGCTCTTTGATCTTTCTCCTTTCTGAGTGGTCTCTTGTTATAAAATTCTTATTAAATGAGTTTTGTAATGTTTTACCAAAAATCATGGAAGTCACAATGGTTTCTTCCTGCCCCTTCTATAAGAAATGAACAGCAGAATTTTCCTACCTGTAAGCCAACATATATGCATGATGCTTTAGCAACAATTGGAGTAGTGTTCTGCTAGAATACAGAAATGAGATTTCCAAGCCTGTTTTGTTAGCTCTTGAGAGTTCATAAGTCACCTTTTCCCCAGTAACCTCCCAAACAAAATGAACTGACTTCTATGGGGGATACCAACACTAGGGCTGCTTAATTATGGACTACAACACAGCTACATTTTCTAATGTTAGAGCTGTCACAACCTCAGAGTTCCTTACCCTATCACTGGAGAGCATTTTATGTCTCTGAAGCATAGATATAATATCTCTGGATATTTCTCTATTGGCTCAATGTTATTTCTTTTACTGCAAAACATTTTCTGCTTCTAGGTCATCATATCAAACTCATTTGAATTTCTAGGGGATGCATTTAGATACACATCATGTCTATTAATAAATATAATATCTGTAATATTATAGAGTGTCAGAAAAAATCTTCAAACTATCACAGTGGCAAGAAGATCATTTTTATTTAAAGACATTTGATCAGTGACAAATGAAAAAGTCTAATTTTCTTATTTTATTTTCTATGGAACAACAAAAAAGGAAGCCTTCTTAGCACTAGGAAGGTGGAGTTAAGGGTACATAATACCTGTATATACATATTTTGCTAAAATACCTCTCACACAATTATTCATGTTGGTTTATAGTGCATTAGTGCATCATAAACAGGAAGCAATGGATGCATACATGCTAGTACTTAGCTTATTTCACCAACTATTATACACCAAGGATCCCCTGGCTAATTCTGACAGCCTTACTGGGTGTATCTCCTAATATCATCTAAGGTGATCAGGTATTCCTCATAGACATGACCATAGGTGGCCAACCTAATGCAGAAAGTAATATTATTATTCTTTTCCCAGGTGATTCTAGATTGTGTCGACTTAAAACTAACCATCACTAGTAAATTGGGATAAATTGTTATCTCTTTTACTGTACAAATCTTTCATTGTAGTTGTTATTGGTTATTAATAGAGATGAAAAGGCCTTGATCTGATATTTCCATGCCTTGATATGTTACACACTGGTTATCTTTCTGTCTTTCCTCTAGCTCCATGTTGATGTGATACAGACTGCTCACCCCTCTGACTTTCCTCTAGCTCCATGTTGATGTGTCACACAATGCTCATCCCTCTATCTTTCTTCTACCTCTACACTACCTCTTACCTATATCTTTCTTCTCATTCCCCAGAAATCAGTTTATTTACAGATTATCATTTTTTCTTTCCATTTATTATAAAAAAATATAAAATATTTGTCTTTGCCTGCTTTTATCAGTTGATATGTTTGCTGTTTCCCTATCATTCCTCTGTAAATATCAATTTAAGACTGAGTAAAGCAACATTGTATCATACATATCATGTACATATGTGTATATGCATATCTATATATGCATATATGTGTATGAATGCACATGCTATATTTTCTTTATTCTTTCATCCATTCATCCATTCCTTAATTAATGTGTACTTGTATTATTTTAATCTCTTAAAACTTTTTCTCATCTTATATTTTAGTTACTTTTATACAATTGCAACTATTTTGTCCAACCTACTACCTTTCATAAGTATTTTATTTTTTCTATTTTTTGGGTGCATTGTTTTCTTGTGGAATTCTCTATATCATTACAAAATAAAATTAATATGTTTTTGTCCTGTCAGTATATCTTACGTCAGTTTATTTCAGAGACCCAAGCAAAGCTACAAAGAGGGTGGAGTTAATACTTTTACCTCTTCTACATTATTCAAAGTAATGAAGTTTCAATTCTTATACAGACAGCTACTGAACACTTGCTAGCAACACTGCACTAAAAATACTCCCCAGAATGGAGTTATAAATAGAAAGTCATGTTCTTGTTACTATCTTTTTGACAAGCTTCTTAAAAATTTCAATATATGGTCCTATCAAAAAAATCCCTGTAGTACCTGCCCAACAGTGAGGTTATGTGTCATTCAGAATAATATGAGTTACCAAGTAGATGCTGTAGGACCAAAACATATTAAAAGAAGAAAAGATCATGTAGTTATTTTTAAATAATCCTACCAAACCAATTAATATTTACTGATTTTCCCAATCATATTAATTTTCATTGTCTGCATGAGAATGGTAGTCAAGTAATATTGACACATTTAATTATCTCATAACTTTATGCATAAACATAAACAGGTGCATTGGTATGTTTGATTCTATATAGCAAAATGCATAAATAAGGGTAGAGTTTTAAAAATGAAAGCATAATCACTTTTAAAGGATATATATTAAAAGGAATCTTTATCATATCATAAATAATATGATAAAATACACACATACACACACACTCACACACACATACTCACTCACACAAGACATTTGACTTAACAAAAATATATGTATACGGCAAGCCAAACTTTAGCCAAATTTAAGGTAATATATTTTAAATATTTTAAGAAAGAAATGATTTTAAAATAGACATTAGAATTTCCATTATTGCTAACTCATGGCCACAGAGGTTAAATATGAAAAGTACAATATAAAAAAAGGCATGGAATAACACGTTAAAAACATTCAGTTATATTTATAGGCCAATACTACTACATTCAAAAACATCTCACTAACACACCCTGTATGTATATAAAATAGATGACTGCATACATTTGAAGTTATTGCTCTTTCTTTATTCATATTCATTACATATCCAGTGCTCAGTATTTTTGAGTGCAGGGGTTACCTCATCATTCATATTGAGCAAGAGAAAAAAAATCACAGAAGTTTGGACTGGATAGTGTTTTTAAGGAATAAAAATCTAGTCAGGGATTGGTGATGCAAACCTTTAATTCCATCACTCAGGAGTCAAAAGCAGGTGAATCCCTGTGAGTTCAAGGTCAGCATGATCTACAGAGTGAGTTCCACAACAGACAGGGCTACATAGACAAATTCTGTCTACAAATCAAAATAACAAAAAAAACAAACAAACAGGCAACAAAAGTAAAAGGAGTGCTAGTCTGGTAGTAAATTAGTGTGTAAAAAGAGTTTATTACTTATTTTAACTGTTTTCAGATGCCTTTAAAAATATTTCAATTCTAGGTTAACTGTACAGCTAAAAATTATTTTCACAGCAGAATTCTATTCAAAACCTGATTATATATATACATATATATATATATATATATCAATAATCAATATATATCAATAATCAGTATATATCATAATACATATTAATATATACATGTAATATAATAATGTATATCAATATATATCAAAAATCAACTTAATGTGCATATATAATATATATATACTATCTATATTTCTCTATCATCTATCTATCTATCTATCTATCTATCTATCTATCTATCTATCTATTTACACACTAAATTGATTTTGAGTAAGATTGGACAAAAAGGCAAGTTTAATGTCTTACTAGAATAGCTTATTGCTATTTAAAACAGAATAAAAAACCTTGGATCTAGGGATAGAGGTGTTATGATCACAATTGCATCTTTGAAAGATATGTTGAATTACCAATACTCAGAATCTCATGGCTAAATTTTATTTGGAAAGGTATTGTGTTTAAGTAAATTCAGATGATATCATTAGGCTCCCAACCCAAAACAAGCAATGCTATCACAAGAAGATCAGGACACAGGCACAGAGAGAGAGAAACTGGAAAATCCATGCATTTGGTATTCTAAGAGACAAACTACAGAAGCAAAGAACTCTGTCGATACCTTGGTTTTGAATTTCTAGATTGAAAAATTAGGAGAAATAAGTGTGTATTCTCATGCACTTATTAGGTAATACTTTTTTGAAAAATCTCAGAACATAGTATTTCACATCTACTATTTTTGTTATTTATATCTGTTTATGAACAATAACAACACATTGATAATTTAGGAAAAATATAATCATGATACTCAAAATTTAAGTTTATTTTTAGCATGAAGCATCATGAGGCATTTAGAATTATCTCATGCTGAATAAGATGCATTGTTCTACAACCAGAAAAACATTTGGGTTGATAAATGCTCTTTTGTTGAGTTCCCTCAGCTGTGGGCACATGAAACAGAAGAAGATACTGGCACTGATTTGTACCACACAGTGACGAGCATCGGATGGGAGAGGTTATAAAAGATTTGAACTCTGATAACTGAAGATGACAGGACAAATAGTCTTGGAATAATCGCACCTTTGTTGTTTAAGATTTGAAAATAATGTTTCATTTAAAATATTTGGCTCACAGAGTCATTACATTCAGATATTTTGGATTAAGAACACCTGGAATAGTGACTATTCCCAAGCACCTTGTAAAGTCTACTAATTTTTGTAACATCTCCTAAATTAATACTCTTAAACTGAATGCAGTTTTCAAGTTGAGGAACTGAATTTGAAATTCAGCAAAGTTAAAGAAATTTTCTACAGTTACAAAGGCAGGGAGTGTTTGATCCTGTTTATGCTATATTTGTATCAAAGCATAAATACCCAGATATGCAATAATACACAGGAAAAAATAAAACCGTCTAGGTCAACACATAGTGTTGAACTTAAATGTTTAAAAAGTAAAATTTTAAAGATGGAAAATATATAGCCTTTGTGGACATAAGTTCAGGATATAATGTGGCAAAAGAAGTAAGAAACTGATTATCATAATAGAGAACATACTATATTCATTAACAGGTGGAAAAGTCAGGAAGAGGCACCAGGACCAGGCTTCTGCAATGGAATTCTTTGCTTCAACTAAGAGAATGCTCACATGTATTTAATGTTTAAAATAACTAAATTTTAGTCTATTTATACCCGTGTATTTGTGAATTGTTACAAAAATCTCCTAATATTTCTAGAAACACACAACTACTTCTTTTGGAATTGTAGTAAATAGAACCATATTGCATAACCTATCTGCAGGTGATTGGTGGAAATATCAGGAAGATGGTCGCATACTGAAAAGAAAGTCAGTCTCAATTAAAATCATCACAGAGTTTCATTTAAAACTTTTATATGCTATGACAGCCATAAAGATGTCATTGTTCAAACAGAAATATGGTGAAAAGTTTTAAGAAGTCATATACATATATTTGAAATTATATATATATATATATATATATATATATATATATATATATATA
>JANHMN010000014.1:12198931-12216598 GCA_030674055.1 Rhabdomys pumilio | reverse complement strand
TATATATATATATATATATATATATATATATATATATATATATAAAATTCAATATTGCTATATATCTTTTCATAGTTACATCATGATCACAATGAATCAGGCTGAATACTCAGTAGTCATAACAAATGGTTAATTTCTGTGTTCTTCAGAACATCAGATGTGCAAATAGAAAAGAAACACTGTCATACATGAGCGTGCACACAAGCACACACACACACACACACACACACACACACACACACACACACACACTGAGAGGGAGAAAGAGAGAGAGAGAGAAAGAGAAAGAGAGAGAATTATGATTTTTTAATTAACAAATCTGCAGGTGAGAATGTTAAGTGTATTTTATTTTAATTTAAGTATTTTATTAACATGTCATTTAGAGAAGAGCTACCATTTCACCATATAGTATTATTAGCTATCATCTGAACACTACAAAAATAAAAAATAACTTAAGAAAATTGTAACAGTGCTATGCATAAGACATTTAAAAACATTACTAAAGAAATAGGCAGAATCATGGGGTATCAAAACACATCCATTAGAAAGATCAACTTAATTATATTGTTAAAATAATAAATATGCTTTATAACATTCAACAAAGAGCTAATGTGTAAAATAATAAAAAGACAAATCATGAACTTCCCCAAATTAATAGCTAATTCTGAGATTTATGCTCAAATTCCATTGTTTAATTACAAAAAATCAGCAATAAGAATAATAATTAAGACTATGACTCTTAGTTGCAGAAAAGATATTAAGCTCCTCCCCTCCCTTGCCCTAGGATAGTCATCTCTCCCTTTTCTACTTGGAGCTCCAGGTGTTGAAGTTCAGCCTATCTACATAAGCACCTAATTACTGCTTTATCAACATTCAATTTTAGTTGGATATGTTAGTAATTTTGTGGATAAAAGTTGTATCTCAGAATAAATCAGTTCTATTTTACATTTCCCACAGGTCCTGGGAGAGTGACACATTCCAGGAATATTAAGTACATATTTTAAAATTAAAATGAAACTTTATCTCCAGATAAACAATCTACAAGGCAATTCTTTCTCCTCTTAAAAAAGTAGTTTTTAAATTGATCACAAAAGTTACAGATTGATTTTAATTCACCCAGTTCTAAAACAAACAGGAGCTTCACATCATGGAGACTTCATGACTGTTTTCTTTCTTACACCCTCAAAAAGGTCACTGTCTTCATGGAAGAAGTGGAAGGTCACTGTCTTCATGGAAGCTGCTCTTCTTTGAATAGACCTTGAACCAATACCATAAGTTTGCTTTCCTGTCAAACATAGTGTACCTCCTCGTCCTCCTAACTACTCCCTTTGTATTAAGCCATCATCCCCTGAGTTTCTCTAGTATCTGCTTTAATACCGGTTTTCAGTTTTTAGGGTTGTAAGACAATGAAAATCAGTTCTGGATCTCTTCACCCTCTACTAATTTTTTTTTCTAGATGACTTACTTCCTCTAGCTTTAGTTACAAACTGCTTAATCCCTACAATAATTTGTAACCTAGCAAGAAAGGAGTCACACCAACCAGAAGAACTCTTCTGCTAATATGTGAAAAGCCCAATAGACCTGTACTGAAACAGGAACAGTGATGGAAGAGCTTACTTCATAACACTCAGTCAACCAGCTTCAGAATAACTAGAAGAGGAACAGCTCTGTGGTTCATTAACAGGCAGTGATGATAGAAACACAAACACAATCCCCTTTAAATACCAGCATATGATGATGGGCAAGCAAGCTGTTGGGCTCTGAGATGGGAACATGTTTAAAAACAATGTGCACTAACACCAAAATAAGATAGCCAAAGGATAACTGTAATGCTTCTTGGAACAGCAAGACATAAGCAAGTGACAGTGGAAGCCTTTTTTAACTCTGCCACTGAGTGTTATACATTTACTGTAAGAAGTATTACTTCTTGCACATAATTCTATAATTACAAGTATACATACATGCATAATATATGCATATAAAACCATATGAGAATATATGACCAATTAATGTATGTTTATTCATTCAAAATGATGTTGAGCTGAAATTCCCACTTCCAAATGTTCACACAGAAATCAAAGCTGCTTCAAAATTCTACCATCTTCAATTTCTTAATTCAATTGATTTATTTTTGTAATTAATTTTTATCCATGCTATTCTAAAGGCTCTACAGTTTATTCTACTTCTTTTCACACTGATAAAGCCTGTAATTCTTGGATTGGTAGCTGTCTTGATCATCAACTTCTCAGAGACTTTTGTGTATGTGTCACTGAAAAACTCTATTATTATTTTATACTTATAGACTAGAAGTTATATATAGTTCTCAGTGGGTTAAAGTTCAAGTGTGAGTAGGTATACATCCTTTCCTTTATTGAAGCAAAGATTAGAGTACTTTAAACACTTTTTAAAGACTAACAACTTTAAATGTTCATGACAGGAGTCTGAGACCAGATCATCTAGGGATACCTCATCTCATCTTTTAGAACCTCAGTTAGATGAGTAAAGTATCTTTTGCCAAAGAAAGAAACCAGCAGGATTCCCAAACAAAGAAGAATCTTTAACATCTAATTTTTGTTTCAATCTGTCATATTCACTATCATTGATGAAAAATGACCCTTAAAGATATTCAGTAGTATTGAGAGCTGCATAAAAATATTTTACTTTTCCATGTTAAATGTCTATAATATCCAATTGGCTATGATTACATAAAAAATCAAATATATTGTAACAAATAGCACCAATGGGGAGAAAACACCTAATAAACATTAGTATAATAAAAACAAATAGGTATATTACAATTTCTGATTTTGTGTTTTTAAGAGAGTTCTGTGTGTGCAAATGTGTGTTTCAATGTGTTTATATGTGGGGTATTTTTGTTTTTGCTTTGTCTGTATTCTTTTTCTTCTGTTTGCTTTTTCTTATTCAAGCTTGTTTTTCTTTCATCTTATTTTATTATTATTTTTATTTGTTTTCTAATGAAAGATGGGGAAAGAGGATATAGATTTCATTGAAAGGCTATGGGGAGAATCTGAGAGGCATATGGAAGGAAAATCCATAATCATAACATAGTTTATAAAAATTATTTTTAATAACAAAAATAGAATAAATTCAATTCTATAGTGCTTCTAGTTACAAAATAATTCTTCATATTAATTCATAAAAAAATTACAGTTAGGAAAATGTATGTTTTTATTCATAGACAAGAAAAAAAAATACTCTAAAATAGTCACTCAAATATTAGGCTATGATGTTTCTGTCATTTCAAGCAGCAGAAGACCTGGTATCCAAGACTCTGGGTCTGTAATATATTTGCACATGTTCTCACACACATTCACGCACATGTACAAACAGACTTTTATAAAACACCTTAGAAATTTTACAGAGTAATATCTACTAAGAAGTTTCTTTTTTTTGTCAAAGGAAAATTCTTGAAGCAAAGTGAAACCAGCAGCATGAACTATAAAAGACAGTTCTTGTGACAGCATGAATTTTAGACTTGCCAATCTCAAAATAATCCTGTTAAGTCAAGTCATGTGTAATACAGTATACCCTCATGCTTGCAAGGCCTAGTCTTGCTTACTTTAGAGGGCCAAATACGGAAATAGAATTCTCAGATTCTCCCTAGCTAAAACGTGTCAGTTCCCATCTTATTATAAAAAACACAATTATCATTATTTTGACAAAAGCCTGTCATAGTTTTAGTAAAGAGTGTAGCTTCACCTGCACTCCCCCAACTGCGGGTGGCCATGTCTGACAGCCTGTGAAGCAATCCTTAGTCAAAGCCAGACTTCATATAAAACACTCCCAGGAGCTAAGCACTCTTCAGCTAATGAGTTTTTAGTTTTTGTTTTAAAAGAATTTTTAGTTATTCTTTTGTACTAATTAGTTGAAGTTGAATGTAAAACATAAAAAGAAGAGAAGAAATATGCATTTAGATTGATTCTTCATTTTGTGGTACAAGTGTGTTTATGTGTGATGAAGGTGGGGGGGAGACAGAAACAGACACGGAGACAGACCTATAGCAAGAGATACAGACAGAAAGGAAGATCCTGATCAAAGCTTCCACATTTCTCTTCATATAGTCAGAAATATGAGACAAATCTACATAACATCCAGGATATGATGAAAAATATTTAAATCAGCATGATTTTTTTCTCTAAAGAAAATTTATTATATAGAGAAAATCTGCATCCTGTATACATATTGTATACAAATGTTTCAAAAAGTCATTGATTTAGTGTGAATAATTTGCCTAATGTTTACATATATGGCAGAAGATTCTAATTAAATAATGTCAGAGAGGTAAGTGATTTCTGCTCTCTTGATAATCCCTACACTTTACTATGAATCTTACACCTACCTGACTCCCTTTTTCAAAGGCATTACACCCAGCATGTTCAAGGATTTTCGATCCATGAACTATGGATAGAGCATTACTTATGTTCTTTATCTCAGTTTTCAAACATTTTTACTTAAATCACACAAATTCCACTTTCTCTGTATACATCTTTAAAATAGAAGTATCTACAGGCATGATATCAGGGCTCTAATCTCAAGCTTCTGTGTGTTTAATCACTTAATCAACTATTAGGTTTTTATTCAATAAATAACCTAGAGTGGGTCCATATTTGAGTGATTTTTCTGATATTTGTGTATTTATCTACAGAGTCTCACAAGGCTAGTAAAAAATAACCAGCTGTTTTTCTTGAAGTAAGTATACTAATCTTTGGGGTTGTATGTACTGATAGGTATGTGTACATTGTGGCTCTGAGTGTCACAGAGATGGTTCAAATCAAGGGGAGCCATTAGATGCTCAATAAGAGTCACTAGTCTGTTTGATAAATGTTCCTTCTGCATTTTGAGAGTTGATCTTAGATTTGACTGCATATGATACTCTCTATCTCACTTTTGCTATGTAAACAATTCTATCCCTTTATGCACAGACATCAGGTGGATTAAACTAATTCCATTTATATCTTTGAGCTATTGGTAAGATTCTCTGGGAACACTCAGTGGAGTAGAGCACTAGAGCTGTTTATGTTACTATTTCACAGTTTCTTCTCTATCCATTTGGTTAAGATGCATAGACTTTTTTTTCATTAAGGATATCAGCAAAGACAAAACTACAACACTTTTGAAATATCCTTTTGGACACTTGCATGTTGAATTTATAGTTTTCACAACTAAATTGTGTGAAAAAGAATAGAGATTAAACAATTTAGAATGGCCGCCATGTATTGCAACAAAATGCACCTCTCTCCATACCATTTCTGTTCTTCACGTAATCATCTTCCAACAGAGTTAACTTTTAGAATGGTACAGACTTCTCTTTCCTCCTGTCATAAAATGCTAATTTGTTAGGATTTTGACCTACAGAACTACATCCAACAATTAGTCACTTTTTTATTCACATTTTCATAATCTGTGTTGGTCTATTTCTCCCAAATAACTTAGTGATTAACTTTAATATGGGAAGATGATAACTTTGTTGTAATCATCAGTTAATCTTTATTCACTGATTTTGTTTTTATTTGGTAATTGTTAAAAGTTAATACTTAAGGACCAATAAGGTTATTATTATTATTATTTATTTTGTTTCTTTTATCAGAGTAATGTATTCATTAGCCTGGACAAGACTTCATTACTTTTTTATTTGTTTATTTATTCATTTATTCACTCACTTATTTTTAAAACCATCTTTTCATCAGTTTGTGATTCCAGATATTTATAAATCTGCTTACTAGAAAAAAAAACCATATTAACAATCACAGCAAACAGCTCAGCTCATCTGCAATGCTTTGCCATGGAAATACAAAGATGTTTTCTATGTAAAACCTGAACAGGTAACACAACATCTGGTTTCAACATAATACAACAAGCCTCACTACATATTTTAGTATATGTCAATGAACTGACAAGAATGTCAACCTTGCAGTTTTTATCTTAAAGTCACCCAGAGGGCACCCAAACCGTATTCTCTGGAGAATGGAGTTTTTTTTTTCATTGTAATAGAGAACACCTGGGACATTTCTGAAATTTAACTGACTTGTAAGGCAGAAAACAAATTGGTGTTAATGGCCAGATTGCATCATGTAGTTTGGAAAAGTCTGCTTTTATTCCAACCATGTTGCTTTAGTTGAATGAAAGAAGGCTGCCAGAGGTGCTATTTTATGCATCGTCAACTTTTATTTGAAGGCTAATCTTATATATTGTTATATAGATTAACAAAATTGTGAAATGGAAAATTATTTTTAGATATTGTGTATAACAGAAATTTGGAATATTCTGGAAAAAAGAATAAAATATGTTCATATTATTTAACAAAGTGATTGAAACTGAAAAGGTAGAGGAAAAAACACAAACCTAGTGTAAATAAATTTAGGAGCTAAGCAAGAAATGACTTGATCAATATTCCATCTTGGTTTAGATGTACTTTATAAATGAACATTGAGCTTCCATTATGTATAGGTTCATTTGCATATATATATATATATATATATATATATACATATATATATATATATATATATATTTCCAAATACACATGTGTGGTATATAATACATATTACACATAATATGTGTTATTCTTTCACACACATATAGTCACTCACATATAGGATTAGACACTTGAACAATTAACTGCTTTCTCCTTTTTGATAGTAAACATATTTTCTCTTGATTACCTTGCAACAATTTTCTGTGTCAACATTGTACATAATTTGTTCTGCAAAACTGAATTCTTACCAGATTTTTTGCAATCATCACAAAGGTTTATATAGGTAGGTGCTGCCCTAGTCTCTGGAGCCTATTTAGGTCTCAGCTGTAATCCACCAGCTCAATGAAGCATGCTTTCTCTCAGGATCCTGCAGTGTTTGATGTGGTGTTTGGTGTAAAGTTCCAGTCTATGAATTCTGTTGTTTATGGATTAAAAATTAACTTCAATAGTAACTCTGTGACATGTAGGTAACCCCTACTTCCATTGTCTATTGCATATATGTTCTGACTGGTGAAACTAAAATATTCTTCAGGTTTACTAAAAAAATAAATGCCTTGCCTTTTTGCAACGAGGACTATTTTTCACTTAACTCTACATTTTTAAAGAAAAGAGTTAAAGCACACTTGGGAAATTAACCTAAGAATAGTAAATAAGTAATTTCCCTGATATATTTCTTTCACTGTTACCAAAGAAGCATTGGAATGCACACCAGGTTTAAGCAAATCATTGAGTTACGTTGGGCGCTGGCTTGAAATGTAGCAGTTCAGACTCACCAGCAAGCAACATATTGATGCAGCCTGGATTGTGTTCTGTTGTAATCATGAAAATGGTAAATTCTTAAACAATTACAAGGCTACTAGTAGTCCTAGCCTAGTGCTCTTCGCATGTTTCTAATATCAAGACACACTTTAATGATGACAGTCTTACTGACAATTGTTATCTGTATAAATAATGATATGTTACCTAGCCTGCAAACTAAGTAGAATTTTGCTGTAGATTTTGAATAGTCACACATAAATATCTTTCACAGCTCAAGTATCTGTGGCTCTCTCAAGTAATCACAATGAGATGGTCTCAAACACTTTTAGAATTTACAGTTAGTGCTAAATCATGCACACAGCATGAAACATGCATTAAACACTGACAAATACATTAACTTATCAGTGCATCTACCATCTCATTATTTTGTGCTGTGAAAGTTGGCAAAACACTCAGGATAGAAAGCCAAATTCACTGCATGAATATTTTCCCGGGAAGACTGCATCTGCAGCACCCTACAGCACACTCAAGCATCGTATTCCAAATCAAGTGAATGTTTCTATATATATGTGCAATTCTAAACCAAAGTTTAGTCTACTCTGAACCAGCCAGGTAATCAAAGACAAGCTATTTTCCCTGTATGTACATTAAGTTCCTTGTCAGAAAAATCAAGAGTAATAAATGTGTAAGTCAAGAGAGCCTTCATGAGCAATAAGCCATTACAGCATCTAAACTTCTTTGTACAGTACTAAACATACAGCATAGGGAGTGGCCAATAAGAGTTAAGTGCTGTACATCCACTCTTCCAAGAAGTGGGTGTTGAAGCTCCATCTCTGGCAAAAAAGAAACTAGATATTTAAAAGATAACAGTGGTAGAATCACAAGCCTAATTCCATTAGAGTCAGAATTAAGGAATAATAATAATAAAAAATAAAAACAAGTGAATATATATCCAACAGAAAATAGCAAAACTTTCTAGTTTTAGAATGATAGCATAGGGGTCACACAAGACAAACAGTCAACAACAGAAGCCATACATGATCTGAGTATGTTGTTTCATAGCCCTTCTTCCAGCAAGAATGCCTGATAGAATTCAATTTCTATGAGTTTGTGGGTAACCTGGGCTATGCAATGAGGACAAGACCACCCAGTTTTACCTAACGGGTTTCATTTTGAAGAAACAACAAACAAATTTTTCAAAGCCCTGGAAATAAATGATTGCATGAGGCCAATATTAAAATGGGCAAGAGGAGACCAATAAGAAAACCTACAAAATATAAGGTACCCCATGGAATGGAGAAGAAAGCAGGTCACTACTCAGACGTATTAAAATATTGATGTTTATACTGCAATCTACTTATAGCCAACAGTAAAACACAGTCTTTTGTAAGAATGTTATAATATTGTCAGGATTGTGAATAACAAAAAATTTTAAATATTCACTATAGTTCCTTGAAGTGGAAATTAACTTGTCAATATTACATTTTACATGGGTTTTGCCAGAGCTGTAGGCTGTACACACTGGGTAAAGGAAATAACAGAAACACAGAGGCTATTGTCGGAGTTTGGAGAGCAAATGAAACTTCTCCTAGGGAGTTATTAGAGGAAAAATAAGCTGAGGGCAAGGGCAAACTTGATAGAAGCCAACATTAGTCATGAGCAGCTCAAGAAATATACATGTAGAGGGATCAGTGCTGGGAAATTCTGATGTTTAAGGCACAGATAGTGGTAAAGAAGTGGATAAAAAGTGAGGAAGACTTGAACTTGGAGTACAAAGGTGACTTGACCATAAAGGAACTATGGGTGTTCTTGCATTATCCTTTTACTCATTAAATCATTTTAGAAACCACATTAAATGAGTATTTTAGAAGAGTCATTCTGTTAGCCAGTAAGAAGGAAATGATTAGGAGAGAGAAGGTTAAGAACAGGAAGATAATTTAGGGATTGCCAACCACAGTTTATTGGAGAGAAATAAACCTGGAGATGAACAGCAAAGGAATTAAAGGGAAGACAGAGATGTCTAATCAATATGACTTAGTGGCTACGAGGCTAGCTTTGTAACATTTATTAGAATTCAGTCTGAGAAGACAATAACAATCAGAAAACACATGCACTGAAAATGCTATGTAAGGAGACCCAGAGAACGTAAGCTGCAGGCTTTAACCAATACTGGAATTTTGAAGAGAGAACCCCAGAGAATGCATATGTAAGACAGAAACATTGGGGTGATACATGCTCATGATTGTTATTTTTAAAAGAGCTTAATGAGTTCATTTCAAAAACAAAATATGAAGAAGCCCTGTGTACATTAGGCAGCCTCAGGATTCTAGGTTTAGGTTAAGATTTAGGTTAAAGCTTTATCTCCGTTGATGGACCAAGTGTTAATGACAGTTGATATGTTTGGTTTTAGTAATGTGTGCTGCTTAATAGACATTCCAAAATTCTAATTCTTCTTGTGTTTATTCCTCAAATGAGGTCTTTTCCTAAACAACTGCAAGGCAGTCTACATTTGCAACTATCTCATTGACAAATGGTTTAACACGATCAGTACAGACCATTTATTTTATTTCAAATTAATTCTACTTCACCTGTTGACCTTATTTTCATGATCATACAAAATACTAGAAGTAGTACTCCCCTTTAGCTAGTAGTTTTGAGAAATATCAAGATAAAAATCAAAGTAAATAATTCCTTTAACATGGATTTCTTAAATAAAGAGATTTTATTTTCCATCAAGACATGGTAGTTCATAAAATTTCTCTAAAATTAAAATACAGATTCATGAATAAGTTCATAGGTATAAGACTATAGATCTGATGAGTCATATTTGATAGTAACTAAAAAATTAAGTTGATTGTTTTTATAACAGTTGTGACATGAATGTCGTATTATGTAGTGAGTTTGAGACCAGTCTGGGATACGTGAGGCTCTTTCCTCCACGGGAGAATTAAGGATTCCACAGAGATTCCACATGGCCTTTAGACCATGTGAGTGGGCAAGCTTCTATCCCCATTCAGTAACTCATCATTTGCATAATCTGAATAATTTTTAGATTATATTCATATTTGTGTCCTATCAATGGTTTACATAATGCTTATATTTACCATTTCCTTCCAGAGTTATCATTCTCAGCTGCTGAACAGAGAGACTGTAACTTCAACCTCTGTGCCATGATTCCTCTGAACATATCTTATCCATTAAAATGCAGCTCTAAAACCTCAACAGACATTTCTCAGCCTGAAAATTTGCACTTCTTTGGGGATCAGAAAGCCTTTTTCATCAGTTCTGAACACCATATCTCACTACATGTTATGTAAACTTTGCCATCTCCACTGCAGAGATAACATACAAGTCTGAAACTAAAATAAAAATTACGAAAAGACAAAACCAACCAACAAACAAATAGAAAACTCGCAGAGATGACTGGATGCTTACAAAGATGTGAACGTAGTTTACAATGATACTCTAAAATACTTCTCTAGATATGGAAGACACACAAGGCTTTAACTGAGACATTTGTTACAATAACATTTCTGTACTAGGAGATGAATGCAATCAACAGCTGTTGTATGTGAAATAGTGATGATTATATGATATTAGAAGTTATCATATTAATATTAAGGAGTGATTATGGAAAAAATTAGGGTAAATGTTTAACTGTGGGGAAGCTACTTTAGAGAGCTGTTAAATTGGGGGTTCTTGTCCCTACATTTACCTCACAAAATCTAGGAATAACACGGTTCTTTCTTCTTTATGTTAAAGTAGTAATTATCAATTATTTGGCAATGTCGAAATTTAAATATCAGTTTTATTCCAGTGAATTAGATAAACAATTATCAACAAACAAAATCTCATTCCCTAGGGTCTTAACTCTTGTAAACCACATAACAATCTGGAATACTAATCCAAAAATTTTTGAGGCCATATTTTCTCTTTTTCATCATACAAAAAGTTATTTTTCCTCATTTTTTTCTAATCCAGACTCTTGATCCTTTAGAAACATTCTTTAAGTTGACAAACATGCACATATTCATACCCACTGTACTTTGCCAGAGTTACAATTTGCGTGCAAAACTTGTACACATTGCGAGCGCACAGCTCTGTTTGCACAGGGATGTGTCTTCAGAATCTCCCTGTTCAGTACAAATCATTTTCAACATCCAGCTTGCTCTCTTGTGCCCTCATTCTGTCAATGACTGCGTTTCATATTTGTGATGTATATTTTTTCTATCCTTCACTCAAAGTTTATGTTCAAAATTCATCTGTATCATGCCATGAAGTAGTTTTATTTTTCCAATCCCATGGGTTCCTGATGATTATGTCAGTAACATTATCGTTTCTACATCTGATCCGCATTTGGTTGTTTTCAATTCTCGCATTATGAGCAGTCTCTATTAGAAGCCATGAAAGTCTAAATAGTTTGCCTCTGTTCCTGTATATATCTAGTTAGATAACTGACATTGATTGTAGTAAGCAATGCCAAATGGCTTTCTACAAAGTGTACCATTAGCTATTATATACATCTTCTGTTTAGTGTTTCTACACATGCATTGGATATGAAAGTATTGTTAAACCATTCCACTTTTGTCAGCTTTATACAACATAATACATAAGAGTACTTTTCTTCTAAGTTACGATGTACTTTAATCAACAGCCAATAAACCTAATGCCAAAAAGCCTAGGATATCAAATAAGGAGGAAGGAGCCTGTAAACTTAAAGTATCATCAAATATAACAATCAAAAATGTAAACGAACATACTTTGAAAGAAAAAATAACTTTAACAACTCTTAGAAGAAATATTTTAAGTGACAGTCCATTCCGGACATAATAGTATTTGAATTAGTCCTAAAGAGGTGTGATTTTGAAACATTTGCTTTCCATTATGTATATGTACATTATTGTTTAGGTATATATAGCTTAATGCAGGTCCCCTCAGAGACGAGAGGTATGTGATAACCCTGGGGTAGGAGGTACAGGCAGTTGTTAAGTCACTTGATGCAATTGGTGGGAACCAAACTGAGGTCCTCTACAAGAGCATTAAGAGTTCTTACTGCTACTTCATCTCTTCAGCCATAAAGGTCTTATTTTTATTGCAGGATTCGAATGTATTTCATATCCACAGAAGTTCAAATTTACAACTGAAATCAAGTGGGACATATTAGAATAGCCTTTCATTCTTTGTGTGTATTCATGTGTGTTTTGAAGCAGGATCCCATAGCAAGTCCTACTTGCTATAAAGCAAAGGCTTGACTCCCCTACTTCTGTCTGCAGAGATTACTGGTACAAAAACACCCTGTTCAGTATTTCATGCTAATAAATATATCATCAAATAAACATTAAAGATCTATTGGTCAGGTTAAAAGAACATTTAATTTTTTTACTCAAATTAACCACTGTATTTTTATATTAAATAAGGAGAAAAACAATTTTATTTTCCTAGATGTAGAATGTTATTAATATACATATACACTTACATAAACATTATCTGTTATTATGAAGAATTTCTTTTAATTTATTTTGACACAGCAATAAGCAATAAAATGGAGTGATTTTATTGTATGTCTCACTCATGCAATACAGAAATAGCCCTGCTTCAAACTACTAAGACTAAGCCATCAATAAATAAATCTAATACAGAATGCTATGGGTTCAATGTACTAGTACTATTAATCTTACATTAGTCACCTAGTTATTCTAAAATTCAATTTGCTTTTTTTGCGATTTAAATAATAGCTAATGAGAAGACAAGTTATTAGACTAAGTAGTAACTATAGTCAAATAGATATCCTAGAACATTTTCTAAGATACAACTATACATTACTTAGTTCATAAAACTTACGATGTTAAAGCTGTACCAGCACTAATTAAATTAGACTTACTGCCAGAAGCAAAACACCTGTATTTCTTAAGACTTCTAGATCATATTTAATTGTAAATGTAATACTTAGAACAGGTCTGTCCACTAAAGTTCAGATAGAGAATATAGGGAGATTACCATTTTGCCAGCTAAAATTAAGAAAAGTCTAGCTGAATAAAGTGAGAATTGCCTGGGAATTCACAGTTGACATGCCAGCTGAAAAGCTTAGAAGCTGGAGAGTGGGCAGGACAGCAAGTGTCTCCACTGTTATCCACCCATTAGAATGGTAACTCAGCTGCCAAGCTGCAGATACGTTAGATTATCATCTTTGTCTTTATTATTTCTGTAGTGAATTTAGCTGTTTACTTTCATATTAATGGAGGAGTATGAAGAGAAGTCTACTATGGGATTTTGGAAATTCTTAACATCAATTCAGATGTACAGAAATGTAACCTAAAACATTTCTTAAATTTAATAAAATTCACCTCACTTAAATTATAGCTGCAATTTTCCTCTGCAGGAACAAACATCAATCTTCCTTCCAAAACATTCTGAAGATAAATTGTCATCATTTAATCTTTTCCAATAGCTTTTCTATTCTATAATATGAAACATTTTAAATACATATAATAAAATTTTCCTAAAGTCTCTCAAATAAGACTTTATAGCATATAAATTTTTGCAGTGTCTTAAAGATAATAAATGTTAAAATGCCCTCCTAATGTAATAGACATCTTTGCCTGTTGAATCTTTTAGAGGAATGAATCCCAAGGACCAAAGAAATCATTTGAAAATTATTATGCTAATATCTTTGCTTTTAGTTGTTTAAAAGTGTAGTTAAAATATAAATATGTATTTCATTTTATTCCTTCTATATTAGTTGTTAGGAGCAGGTAATATGTAGGAAGTGTAATGTGATGTTACTAAATGCTTATTGGAAAATTTTTAAAAATTCATTTACTTTCTATTTTGACATACATGTTGATGACTGTAAAAATATTTGATCTTTTTTATGACCTGTTACTCTGCTGAACTATTATTACTTTTTAAATGATTGATAGAATTGTCTGAACTCTATAGTTGGGATGTTTACAATATACATAACTGTTTTAAAATTTTATATGTGACCTAGCACAAAAATCTTGTCACTGTCAAAGCTGTATAATTCTACCTGTTATAGACTAGGTCAAAACAGAGAAATCATCAAATAATCACAATTCAGCTAGAGTACTTGAGACTTATACAATTTACATCAAAACTGTTTGGTTTGGAAGTGTTCATAGTTAGATCAACAATTCAAGTGACATCACATGCTGGTGGGATTGTGGAGAAAGGGGAACATTACTAAATTTCTGGTGAGGGTGAAAATTTGTACAACCACTTTGGAAATCATTTTGGTGTTTTCTCAGAAAATTGGGAATAGCTCGACCCCAGGACCCAGCTACACCACTCCTTGGCATATACCTAAAAGATACTCCACTGTACCACAGAGATGCTTGCTCAACTATGATCAGAGAAACTTTAGACTTAAAGTAGCCAAAGACTGAAAATAACCTACATGTCTCTCAACTAAAGAATGGATAAAGAAAATGTGATATATCTACACAATATAATAATATTTGGCTATTAAAAACAAAGACATCATGAAATTTGAAGCTAAATAGATGGAATTTGAGACTATCAGTCTGAGTGAGGTAACCCAGAAGCATAAAAGTATGCATGGCATGTACTTACTTGTAAGTCATAAAGTGCAGGATAACCATATTACAATCCACAGGCCAAAGAAACTGGTTTTATAATAAGGAGGGCCCAAGAGTGGATGCTTAAATTTCACTCAGAAGGGAAAAGAAAATAGTCATCAGTGGTGGATTAAGAGAGGGAAATAGGTGGGAGAGGGAGTGAAGAGGGGAACTAGGATGGGGATCAATATGGAGAAAGGGGAGGGGAGAGTGCTGGGATTGAGAATGGAAATGGGTAGAAGGCATCTCTGGGACTAGCTGGTGTCTGGCACAGGCTCCAAGAAAGTCTATAGGGATGAACCTAGCTGAGATTCCTACCAGCAGGCATATGGAGACTGAAGTAGCTACTGCCTGTAGCCAGGCAGGACTTCTGATGGAGAGAGGGGAACATAAACCTATCCACAAAACCATCAAACCAAAATTTGTCCTGCTTACAAGATTCACATGAATAAATATGGAGCAGAGACTGAGGGAACAGCAAGCAGTGACTGCCCCAACTTGAGCCCCTACCCTTGACTCTATTCAAGATACTCTGCTAGGTTTGTAGACAGGATCCTAGCATAACTGTGTCTTGAGAGGCTACATGCAGTAGCAGATAGAAACAGATTCAGAGATCCACATTTAAGATCAGATGGAGCTCAGAGAGTCTTTTGGAAGAGAGGGGGATAGAAGAGAGCAAGTCAGAGGAGTAAAAGATACTACAAGAAAACTTATAGAATCAACTAACCTTGTTCCACCAGGGTTCATATAGACTCAACAACCAAAGAGCATGCAAGGGCTCAACATTTACATATTTGTAGAAGATGTGCAACTTGGTCTTCATGTGGGTGCCCTAACAATTGGAGCAAGAGCTAGCTCTGACTCTGTTACCTACCATTGGATCCCCTTCCCTAACTGGACAACCTGGTTGAATCTCAGAGGGAGACGACATTCTTAGTCCTACTGGGACTAGATGTCCAGGGTAGGGTGATACCCAAGGGGTGCTTCTCCTCTTCTAAGAAGAAGGGCAGGGGATAGTGATGGGAGGGATTTGTAAGGGTAAGACTAGAAGGAGAGGAGGGAACGGAGCTGTGAAAATAATATAAAGTGGATAAATTATTGAAAAAATAGACATATATCTCATGACTACCAAATCCATAGTTACCCCCTTCTTTGCTCCCTATTATATATCATGATACTCCCTTTTATCATTCCATTCAAAAAGTAGATAATGCATTCTACTTATTTCCGTGTATCTGTGAGATTAACTGTAATAAGCAGTTAAGTAAAAGATCATACTATAATTAATATTTCTTGAAAAGTTGCCTGTAAGTCATGTTCTCATGAACTGAATCTTTTTACATTCATTAAATAAAATTTACTGATTGGAAGAATTAGTTTGAGAATGTTTTAAAATATTTTCCTGTTTCAGATACATTAATTAAATACCTGTGTGAGCCAACAATATTGGCATAACTATAAGATTTATGTAAATGAAAACAATTCAGGTTCCAGATTAGATTGAAGTGTTCACTATCTACATTTTAGCAAAGCTGTGGAACATGAGTGTCTTAGAGTTTGAAAGGTAATAAAGGCAGTACTATACCAAATGAGGGAGAGGACAGCAAGTATAAACATAATCCTCACTGATTAGCTATGGAAATTAAGAACTGGAGAACTCCTGAAGATATTGTAGTTTGCCTGAGGCTGGGCTTGGGTAGTATTGAAGATTTCCTGGACATTATAGACTACATCATCTAGAGCTCCAAGAAAACTTTCCCTTTCTGAGCAGATCCGTCCTCTGTATTCACAGACAGGATCAGTAGGAGCTTTTACATTTCATGTTGCTCTGCTTCAGGACATATGTCTGAGTCTATTTGTTGTGTTCTGAACAAACACTGAAAAAGAGAAATCTAGAAACGAGATGGTTTATTTCATTGTACAGCCTGCAGTCCACCATCAAAGAAAGCCAAGGCAAGCCACCAAAGAAGAAACCTAAGGCAGAAACTGAAGCAGAGAACATGGAGAATCACTCATTACAGCCCACGTTCCAGGTCCATTTTCAGTATCCTTTTATATAGCTGATGTTCACTTGGCCAGGGATGGCACTCCCCACACAATGAGCTGTACCGTCCAACATCAATAGGCAATCAAGAAAATGTCCTACAGTCTTGCCTGCAGGCCAATCTGGCTAACATAATTCATGATTTGAGGTTCTAGGCTTTTATTAAGTTTATAGCTGAAACTAACTATGACACCATCTTAGGTCAAACATGAGAAGAAAATAAAAGAAGTTTTCAATATGTTTTCTTCTATACAGATGTCAACAGGAAGAAATGTTAAGGTAATAAATAACTGCAAATGCAATGGTCTGTATGAGTCTGATTTGTTGAAAGTTTTTGTAGAAAAACATTGAATAAGTAAATCAAAGTCCTGCCTGCTAAGTCCTCTGGGATCATGTCAAGCTTTCATAAGCAGCCTGCTATCCCCTCTGGACTTCGATTCTCTTCCCATCTCTCTGCCCACCTTCATCAGAACTGAGCAGCCTGAACTATACAGATTATCTTCCCTTTCATCACCATTTTTCTTGGTGACTGAGTCCATACAATTTAATATTCCAGCTGACTGATTCAATATAGCTTCTCTCAGCTTCTGACTGGATTGCTGTTATTGGTTTCATTGTTAGAACACTGACAATGAGTAAAATTATCTGGATCCTTCTCATTCTCTAGCTAAACCTGTCTTCTCCTGTTTTTGCCCCAGTGATACACCACCACACACACAGAGTTCTCTCTCTCTCTCTCTCTCTCTCTCTCTCTCTCTCTCTCTCTCTCT
>JANHMN010000014.1:12119008-12198921 GCA_030674055.1 Rhabdomys pumilio | reverse complement strand
TCTCTCTCTCTCTCTCTCTCTCTCTCTCTCTCTCTCTCTCTCTCTCTTTCTGTCTCTGTCTGTCTTTCTGTTTCTGTCTCTCTGTCTGTCTCTCTCTGTCTCTCTGTCTCTCTCTTTCTCTCTGTCTCTCTCTGTCTCTCTCTCTGTCTCTCTCTCTCTCTCTCTCTCTCTCTCTCTCTCTGCTTTGCTCTTATATATCCTCTTTTTTCTGTACTATTCTTATGTGAGTTAGGCATATCCTATCTCTGACGAATTTTGTCAATATCTCTTGTTCATCACTTTGTCTGCCCACATTCAAACATGGTAACTTCCTTCTACAAACTAACCTTACCATCACTGTTATGGATTAAAGGTATGTACTAAGGGTGTATTTCTATTTCAGCCAGATCTTACTGTAATACTGGGCATATTTGCATTCCAACTGGATCAAATAGAACATATTTAGAGGGGAGCCTTTGCCTGAATAGCCATGTTGATGGATTAAAATTCCTCTATAGAAAATTTTATCTGTACTGACCTTGTCAGATAGATTTGTCTTCTTGTCATTTTGAACAATAAAATACAATAATGTTTACTTAGCAATGGAACTTGTCTCAGGTATCATAGCAATGTAGAAATGATTTATAGCATCAAAAGGATATATGTAGGACATGTTATTCAGTCCTGAAACATGAGACTCTGTATATTTCTCTCCATGGGTTTTCCTGGAGTCATCACTTATGGACACTGATGGACAATTGAATATACTGCATGCTATACAGAGCCATGGCACTGTGCAAAATTACTCCATACATTTGTATTGTGAAAATTCTGGAAACAAAGGCAATTTGGTTTCTAGAGTTAGTAACTTGAACTTTTACTTGATACTTGTTCATACTGTTGTACTTACTTCTGGTTGATCCCTAGCCCTGTTCTACAGCAGAGCAAAACTGGGATTTTCAGTCTCCTTTTCATCATATGTCCTGGGAACATTGTAAGAGACTGACATTTTGCCATCGTATACTTGAACTCTTCTCAGAACCTTTCCCACATTGCTGCTTGTCTCTCTGCCTATCTTCTTGTCTGGCTGTTTGGCTGTCTGCCTGTCTGTCTGCCTGTTTACCTGTCTACCTCTCTGCCTGTCTGCCCATACCATTAATTATGGTTTAGGTAGTTCTATTACCAGAGAAGAACAGTCTGCCTCAGTGTCCCCCTTGAGTACTAAAATTGAAACTTTCACATATAGCCACCATACTCATTATTAGGTCTCTAGACTTTAATTATCTGTTCTATGTAACTACACTTCTATATACCGTTGACTGGCAGCTTCCCATATTTTTTTTAGTATTGTCTACTCTCCAGTTCCCAAAAATGATAAATCCACTTAAAGAGAAGTGCAATTGAAAATGGCAACATGACTCAGTGATAAAGGCATTTGCTGCTCAGCCTGATGACCTGAGTTTAAGGCACTGTTCCTACATAGTAGAGTAAACTGAACCCTAGAAGTTTTCCTCTGATTTCATTCACTTGCCATGGAATATATGTTCTACAAATACTAAATAAATTAATAATGATGATGATAATGAATAAAATTTAAAAGTTAGTACAATTACCATGTTTTCCATATCTAGAAAGTCAACTTCTTTTATTTGTAATATAACAGGACAGTATTTAAAGATGCTTATGGTTTTGTCATACTTTTTAATTCCTTTGTGTTTATTTCTCTAGATGTTTATGTGTGGTGTACTGTATACATTTGTACATATTCATGTATGCACAGGTGCACAGTGTATAATATGCAGGTATAGATGATACACACATAGATTTGAAGGGAAAAGGTCTAGTGTCTTGTCACCCTCCAAATCAATTTGAGACACCATCCCTCACCCACACAGCACTAGCATTAAGTCAGGCTGGCTGAGGAGTGCCTTGTGATTTTCTATGCCCACCAGCACCCTCAGTGCTGAGAGTGTTAATGAACACTATTGCCACTGGCTACATACTTGGCTCCTAGGGATCCAAACTTAGTTTCTTATGCTCACATAGCACAGCACTTTACCGCCTGAGTGATCTCTTCAGCCCTTTTAAAAATATTTTTAAGGAGCTTAATGTAGATATACCTTTCATCTGTACTACCCATGAGAGCATATTGTGTTTACATCAGTTTTATCCAGGAGACAAAACTTCCCAAGGTTACTTTACAGTAAATTTTAAAACGCCAATCAATGGGAATTGTATTTCTACCACCTTAGAAGAAAATATTCATGGCTAAGAACTTTGGTAAAGACATTCCATGCTTTTATTTCTGTTTTAAGCAACTTTATTCATTGGTAAAATTGAAAGGCCTGAAGCTTATTTTTCCTTTTCCAATGGAGAGAGAAAACCTCTTCCAACTTGAGTATACAAGACAGAAGTGTAGACAGAGTATACTTGCATCATTTGTTAAGTGAATAAATGGATATTTCTAAAAATAAAAATCACCTGCTTACAGTCCCTACATCCAATGGTGCTTATTTTCTTAAAGTTAAAGTTCCTTTTCCTCCATTAAAGTGATAAATCTACTAACTCATGAATTTTAGAAAAAAGTACATAGCAGAATGCAGTTTCTGAAGCATAACTGTAGAGGCATATCACGTATTATTAAATATTTTTGTGTTTATTGGTAATCCTCTTCTTCAGAGTTAAAAATGCTAGATACAGAACTTGTTTCTTGAAGCTTTGTCTTAACATAGAAGAAACCCAAGCTTGTAATATGTGTGACAGAACATAGTGATACAGTCTATGTGCAATCTCAACCACATTTTTATTCTATTACTTTCTCTAGAAAGATGTGTTTCTATTACCAAAGGAGGGAAAAAATAAACTTAAATATCTCTAAGGAATAACTCTTTGCTTGTTTATACTGAATGGTGTAATATACCCACCAATAATGTTTTGGGTTTTTTTTTTTTTTTTTTGATAGCTAAAACTTGAATTCAACATATTTGAAATGGTCAGGTGACTCCTATTTGCTGAAGGTTCTGTATACATGATATAAATAGTCCTATAGATACAGAAACCTCTCACCACTGTCTCTTGTCCATGCCTCTGATTTGGTGCAGAATTGGAAATTTTCTTCAATTAAAGTGACACTAAAATATTATTTGAGTAAAGTGCTTTATATCAACCCATCAGGAAAAGATATATGGAGCCTGTGTAAAGTGAGATGCCAGCAATGGCTGCTGAGTTATGACTTCTCTAGCTAAATCTGTAAGATTATTTCATTTGGGAAAAGGCAAAGCAGCAAAATACACATTGTTTCTTATAAATGCTTGCAATTGTCCTCAGGGAACTTTCAAATTGGTTGTCTATTTAGGGAGAGAGAATGGGAAAGATGAGAAAGACTATCTCTTAAAAAAGTCATACTTACTTGACACAGAACCATCAGTGATTGAAAGCAAGCAGCTCTGACTCTCCTCCATTTATGAATCATTGTTATATGTATAGCAATGATGGAATATTTAGTATACCTACTCTAGTATTGCTTCTATTTAATAACTGCAAAAACATACCTTTTGAAGAACATGCAAATTGCTTAACAATATTTTCTTCCTTAATAGCTGGACATATGAATAAGTTATAAAGATAAACATAGTTTTCAACTTCTATTGCAAAAGCCTGTCTGAAAACCTGTGTGTTATGGCTTGTTGAATGTTATCATTGCACAGGAAGGGCAACTTGTATATGGTAAGATAAGAGCCGGATAATTTATACCAGTGTGTGACAGAATTTTGTTTGTCTCTTTGTTTTGTTTCTCTGTACTACTCAGTGAATACTAAGAACAGGCAGGATAAACAATGGCCCTGACTCCTATCTTTATACCTGATATTCCGATGTACTAGCATATAGAAAACTTCTACCTCTGTTACCTAGTGTTGGGTAGGAAACGTTTTTCATTTAACCTACTGCAAACTATGACATTTGCCACATTACTAACTCATGTTATTTTTCTCAGCAGTCAGTATATTGTAATGCCACTCATCTGGTATACTGTGAGAGATGCTGAGAACAATTAGTCATCCATCCCCAGTGAGGAATCTTCTAATTGCTTACTCAATACTGAGCATCAGCCCTGACATAATGTACATGTAAGCAATACTAAACAGACTCAGAAACTTGAATTTTTATATTTATGCCTATCTGACCCATCATATTTGTGCTTAAGTATATAAATACACAGGCACGCACAAACACATAAACAATACTGTGAAAACCACTTATGGGGGACACTCGTGGTAGAAGTTAAATGGAGAAAAGAAAAGGAGAAAATGTGGGACTGTGTTTTAGTTTAGTAAAATGAAAGATCTAAAATCATTTTTTCAGGCACTTAATTTCTACTCATAACTTTGATGAATAAGAAGAGAAGTTCATTGCACAACAAAACAAACAGCATTATGACATATTAGCAGAGATTTTACACTAGAAAGTATGTTATAATTTTAAAATAAAAAACTCAGATTTGTAGAAGAAACTTCAATTTTTCTGCCACTGAGCTTATCATCTTGCCTATTTTCTGATATCAGGTTTAAACATAAAGATACTTGGACAAATAAATACATAATACACATGGAAAATACGTACACAATCTTCAGAGACATATATTATATACTGAGCTTCAGCACTACTCTTCAAATCACTAATCCAATCTCAAATAATATGAAATATGTGCCAACTAAGACAGACTGAGAAGCTAACAACCTCACAGTGTTACCAGATTCTCCTGGAATAGCTTGTTGCTGGTTTGTCCTAATGAATAAAGAAAAGGATGCGTTCTAAAATTGGCCCAGAACAGTTGGAATTCCGAAATGCAGAAGCATGCATTCTGATTTTGCTCAGACAGCAATAAACAGGCTGGAGTAAGATGAACAGGGGTAGCCAGGCAACAGTCTGCATCACACTGGACTGGCAAAAAGGCTTTCTGAGATGCCTGGCTCTACACATTGCTTTAACATGCAAGTAATTCAAGCATTACAGGGTCAACAGGTACTTATCAATGTTTAAACTAGTAAGATCTACAGTATTTCCATGTGCATATTTTCTTCCAAGAAGACTATTTTTGAAGAAGCAGAAGCAAAATTAGTTCATGTAGTTATTATATCATAATTGGTATGATTATAGTCTTCAGAGTTTGCATGGAATATGTTACATAAATTAAAAGTGTGCATCTGATATACAATCAGTTATGTTTATTACTAGAAGAAAACTGAAAAAAAAATGTTACCGATCTTACTTACTCACAGTGTGTTTTGTCTTAGTCAGCTATTTTTAATCTGCATTTGAACAAAGTCAAGAAAACCATTGTATAGACAAGGATGCAAATTTATACAAAGGTAGTCAACATTTACAAAAGAGATAAAGTGCTAATAAAACTCTCTAGTTGTTTCTGCTTTGTTTTGTCTTTGATTTATCTTAACATTTAGGTTAAATTGGGCTCATTTGGAGGCTCCAACAGTCCTGTGAGTATGGACTCCGTCAACTTATCTACACCTTCTTTCCTGGAAATAACCACACCACGCAGCTGAAAGAAGTGAACTGCACATGACTCAAGATTTCTGGTCTAGAATTTTATGAAGCACAGGAAATTATAAGTGTTTTACCCGTATTATAACTGCTTACCTAGTGTTTATTTACTTTTATATTCTTCTGGGTAGTTGTCTATGAAACAGCTTTACAGACTTTTAAATATATTACCTTTACCAGTAGGGTCAATTTGTATATAGATGATTTGAATTTAATTTTATGCCTTCTACAAATATTCATAGCTTGGACAAAGTATTATTAATCAATAGTTGGTTATAATAACTGAATTCATTGTATGATATAAAAAAGTATATATTTCATTAGAAAATCCACTAGCATTCTCCTCATTTGGTCTGTGGAAGGGACTGCCACATTACAGGATAAAATATCTCATAGCAAATACAATCTCAGAAAGTAAAGAGAACTGGATACTGCAGCAGTTGATTTCCTAACTCAGGTGAAAGATATTTTGGAGAATTCAATATAAAGTTCTGAATATACAATTGCAACTTTCAGTGTGATATCTAACAAGCTCAAGTATCTACCTTCAATAGTGGGATAGAAAGTACCTTCTCCCTCCCACACGCAAAGATTTGCAAATATGATGACTTGTAGATTTTTTTCAAGGCATTGAAGAAGGAGGGTATGGAGATGGTCACACTTAATTAGCATATGTGTGGAGGATGTGGAAGTCAACCTTGTGAAGGAAAGTGTAGGATGGAGAGCAAGGCACCACAGGCTGCTCAAAGAGTTCTGATCTGCCATACATGGCATTAGATTTAAGATGGCTTCCAGATCACTGGTGAGACAGCAAAAAAGGAACCGAGGCCATGGCTCTGGCTGCTTCCCCCATCTTCACGGAAGCCCTAACTGGTGCAGATGCCCCCCAATCCCCAGCTCCTTCTCAGTTACCTCATCAGGCAGGGCTTTCAATGGGGCACAATGAAGGTGTGGCAAGATACGATTGGCCGAGAATTTAGAGGATCAGGATTGGCTCAAACACTGTACATAAGCTTATGTGCCATGCAATAAACTCAGATCTGCACCTTGATGCTCGTCTCTGGAGTTTGATTACTGGGATTCCTCATGTGACTATTGCCTCCTGCCACTCATTCTCAGTACTGTTCCCACAATTAAGGGCATTTGCTTCAGCTTTCATGAAAACACTGACGGAAAAGCTACAACTTGACTAAACAATTCCAAGGATTCTAAAAAGACTGCGAGGGATGCAAAGATCTTAGTATTCAGCACAATGCTGATGGAGAAAAATCTGGAAGTTTCCTAATATCTCATAACAGTCAGGGGAGGAATATTTGGTATTTGGGCTATCCTAAATATATGTACATACACTCCAAGATTGGAGATATATATATGTGTGTGTGTGCGTGTGTGTGTGTGTGTGTGTGTGTGTGTGTGTGTGTGTGTGTGTGTGAATATCACTAGGCAATATGTTAGAATACCAAATAAACATATTTTGGGGAACAAAAAGAATTAATAGTTTCCTAGTAAAGAATAAAGCAAAGACATTTAACCTTTCACTGAAAAAAAATTTGTAGAGAGTAATCCTAGAACACTTAAGTACAATGTCAAGAATAATTTTACTGGTTTTTATAACAAACAAGTTAAAGTACAAATCCTCTGAAAGTTTTGTTTGAAACTGAAAGATAAAGTTCTATTTCAAAAAGCAATAAATAAAGGAAGGCTGTTGTCTATAAAAATACTTCTATAAAAATATTTTTATTGTTTTGCTTTTAAACTTGAAGCATTTATCATTAAATAAACAATAATCAAAATTAAAATTTTACAAAAAAATTAATATCCACAAATATTATACTAGTATTTATACACTCTTTTTATTATATATCACAATTAATAAGAAAACTATGTCCCTAAACCGGTCAGATTTTAATTTAGAATTGGATACTGGAGAGATCATTCAGTTGGTGAAGTTTTTGGTGACTGTTTGTTAAAGTTCTCACCTTTCAGTGACATAAAGAAAGGCAAAGGTGTTGAATTCACAGAGAGCCACGAACATTTGGGTAAACAATCAAGGTTGACCTTTCTCTCTCCTGTCTCCTTATGTATATTAACACGCATGCGTGAGTACCTCAAAACATATGGCCATGAATGGACACATAAATATAGAAATGATGATTGATGGCAGATACAGTACAGAAAAATCAAAAGTGCCAAGTGTGTAGCATTTCTGTATATAGATGTTTGGATAACTGAGGGAAGGAATTACTTATTAAGGACAAGAGATATAGGATGTTTCAGAAGAACAGAGGCAAGTGCCACTTGACACTGACTTTATTACAGATGAAATGAATTCCCTTACAATGTGACCTTCTGGGAGGAATAATAGAACTTGTAGTCAATTTGTCTTGATTCAATGTGTGGTTCAACGTATGGAGGTCTTCTTTTACTGAGATTTATACCTCTGAATTAATTTGGCATTAATTTATTGAGTGACTCATATACTTGAAAAAAAGCAAGTTGGATTAAAAATGTATTCATCATCATGAGATACTACCATGATTAATGATATCATAAAAGTCCTGCCTTTTGTTTGAAGTATCCTTTTTCACCTGTCTTTCTAAAATTATTTTTCTCAATCGACAATATGTTCAAAAGTCCTGAACATGCTCAAACCAAAACAGTGCACAGCACACTGACCAGAGAATGGGGACATGAAATCCTATCCCCAACAAAAGTCATTAACATTGATTGCTGTGGAGAGAGGGACAGTTTTCTTTACTGATGTAAACCCTAGTTGGTTGACCAGATACCAGGACAAACAAAGTGAAAAAAATAATACTGAATGGGCATAGGTGAATGGAAAGAAGAAAACTAAAATCTGGGTTGAGCTTGATGAGAGGATGAAGAGGGTGGTTGTGATAGGAGCTGAGAAAGTGATGGATATATTCAAAATGAATTGTAATAAATTCTTAAATAATTCATAAAAATACTGTTTTAAAAATGACCATTTGGGCTACATGCTTTAGTGTGTGTGTGTGTGTGTGTGTGTGTGTGTGTGTGTGTGTACAGTAAAGACTGTAAAATATTATGCTGGTTTGTGGTGAGAAGATCTTAATTTTTGTCTGTCTCCTTCAAATCTGAGGACATAAAATCACTTAAATGTTAGTTATCTGATTGTATAAGAAATAATGTTAATTTTCATTGTAATTCTAGCTTTGTAAATGTCTCATTTGTACTAAAACTGAGTAGGGGCCTTTCAATGTCCTAGTAAGAGTCATGATAAAATAGGTCTTTGTCGTACGATCTCACCCTGTGAGATCTGAAGATGCTGGGACTGAGATATGGCCTGCAGGCTATGACTTTCAGGAATAAAATCCAATGTGTAACCAAAAGAGTGGGTGCCTCTATCATAACAATTATGGGCACCACTCACAGCCATAGTGGATGTGGTTCTGCACTAGTTTTTTGACTACAATGAAAAGAAGTATTAATTTCCTTCACTGCCTTTCAGTATTTTAAGACAGCATATCAGTTAACAAGTGACGTTCATGGTTTACAGTGAAATAATTTTCTGCTACATTATATGGCTAATCTTTTCAAATATTACCTTCTTCTTAAAAGAACTAATTATTATGCTAACTTGGGGAGATATGAGAATCAAGAGAAAACACACGTGCTGGTATAAACATAGACACATGCATACATGTACACACACACACACACACACACACACACACACACACACACACAGATTCACTCATTTGAAGTAAGTTAGTGCTAACTGCCAGCCCTTATCTTTAATGCTTAACATGATGTCACAAAGAAACATTGTATTTGGAACATTTTTTTTCTGGCAGAATGTCTATAAAACTAGACATTTTCAGATATATCTAAGCTACAAATGGTAACTTCTTTGTAGTCTATAAACTATCTGTCATGCAAAATTACTTCACAGCATGAGCAATAATACTGTCCAGCAACCAGTTGCTGGGCTGCCAGACAATCATAACTGCTGACCCACAGTTCAGCTTAGTCCTTAAAATGTACTTGTAAATGCTGTGACATTTACAAGCAACAGGACAAAGTTTTAAAAAAAGAATTATCTTGGATATTGATTAATACATTAAAAAAAGTTAAACCCATGACCAAATGCCTCCTGGGTGTCAGAAAATATGGGAAACAATTTTAACACAGACAAAAGTGAGGATCGTGAAGATACCAGCAGTCTCTACTGTTTCCTAATACATGGAGCCCCTTTTCTATTTAATCAACCTGCCGCTTTTTAGTATGCATAATTTAATATTCAATTTTAATCATATTCCAGGTCTAGTTGTGAATGGAATGTGTTTTTCCATGTTAGTTCTAAGTGGCTTGTAGTGACAATAGAGTTCACCCGATGCTATAGAGTAGATTTTTCTTCCTGTGTTCTGGTCACATAGTGATAACCTCCATCATTTTTATCAATGAGTCTCTATGAATCTTACTCTGTGATATTTTCTTTAATTCTTCCCTCGGTGAAGCTACCAAATTTTCAAAATGTTTAGTCTGTGAGTTTTCATCTCTTTTGCATCTCTTGATTTAAATGTTTTTCAATTACACATTTCTCCCTTACTCTGGTAATGATTTTGCAGTCATTTTGTACATTTAATTCATCATTGTTTCCAGTCCTCTTTTTCACCCTAGAATCTCCTTTCTTTTTTGTCCTCCACTTCTACCTCCTAGGTTACTTCTTATTTTATGTTAGATATGCATGCTGAAAGGCAAATGGAATCCTAGGTAATGAAAGTGCTCAATCGTGTCATTTGTTTGAGTCACTTGTGAAATAAATGTTTTGAGTCGTGCTTTAAGTAGAAATCTAAGGCTATAATGAAAGCCATGGCTAAGTTTTCTAATTCATTGTATGCACAACAAAATGGAAACTGTGACTAGTGGGTTAGGGAATTACAATTCACAGGACACTCATTATTATAAACAAAGTAAAAGTGGCTGATTTGGACAAGATGAAGAAAATGAACTGCTTTAACACAACTAGTACCAGCTGATTTATGAAGAATGTTTATCTATTCCTTACATTTTTGAATACGAGGAAATAGTCTATGAGTACAAAGATGTTTCTGCTTTTATCCAGGAATGATACTTCCTCTTAGTGTGCCCTTACATAAGGAAGGACAGAAGGATGAACAGGTCCCCTGTATCTCTGCTATAAGATTATTAACCCCACTAAAAGCATTGTGATCCAATACCTTTTATTGTCTATTTTAGTTATTCATCTTGTGTATTTAGATGGTGCTGCTGACTGAACCCTTAGCCTCCTGCACTTTAGGTAAAAGACTCTAACACTAAACAAAACATATTCAGAAAGACAATGAGATCAGAAAGGAGAGATACAAATCAAAAGCAAATGGGAAATGAGGGTGTAGGTTTTGAATATTGGGAATGGTTTTTTTCAAATGCAAATGGTTATGGGGAAGAGTTAACTTTTAAGTCTGCAGGCAGTCAATAAAAGGATAGAGAATCAGACCGGGAAAGGAAATGAGGATCTGACCATTAGAAATTTTACATGTGATACTCATGTCTGAGATTTTCCTGTGTCATTCATGAATCTATTTCCGAAAGATTCAAATGAGAACATATATGTTAAACAAAGGTGCCCATTAGGACTGTGTGGAGATGGTATTCAAGAGGGCTGAAGGTGGATTACAATAATACAGGGATTTAATGAGCATCTCGACCAAGGCAGTGAGACTCACACAGAAATGCTATAAAAATAACAAGCAATTGCCTAAGAGGATGTTAAACTTGATCATTAAAACTGCAGTGGGTGAAGAGGGCGGACCACAGAGAAGTGATCAGGTTTGATCCACAGGATCAACTGAAATCCTGTAATCCGTAACTCAGATACATTTAATAGACAACATATCTGAGAAAGGCTAAATATCAGTATAGAATAATAAATTCCTAGAGCTTGTTTCTTTTCAATATTGAGATATAGTTTCAAGATAACATACTATATGGTATATACCTTCATTCTCATTGAAATTTTTTTTAATGGAAAGATTAAGAAACTTGCTCAAAGTCACTTCCCTGAGGAATGAATGACTACTGTAAATCAATTTTTCTTTGTTTAGACTTTATATGAATTTTAGTTTGAAGGTGGTCACTTCATTACAGTTTTTTTTTTATTCTGCAATAAAACCAGGTTACAACAAAAGGGACAAATTCCAGCCCATGATCTACCAATCAGAAACTGAATATGCTTCAAGCATGATTCTAAAGCTTCAGTGGGCTATTTTTTTTTTAACAATTCAGTAAGTCATGCTGATTACCAAGATGCATGATATCATAACTATGTCTCTCTACAAGTAAACAGGCAATGACCATTGTGAAACTGGAGAAAACAACTTCCTTAATAGGCATGTTTCTAGAATACATTCTCATACATGTAATGTGATTGAAATATATGAAGAATAAAATCTTTCTGACACCATGTTCTTATGTTATACTACCATTAAATTTTTTGAGTAAATTGATACATTCAGATGGTCTGAAATATTTTTTTGGTCACTATTTTTGGTCATAGTAAATGACTCATGACCAAAGGAAGGAGTTCTTCTATAATGGTACAAAACCTTTACTAAAGAATTATAATCTTTAACTTCAAAATGAATAAGATATCATAAGAATACGGAACACTATTGAAAACCATAAGGGTATGCTCCTTCTATAATAAAATATGAGGTTACTAGTCATGAAACTTTACAAAAATGTGTATTTTATTTCTATTTTAGGTCTGCATTCATGCTTTCCTGAAAAATAATGCAAAAGCATGCCCTTTGATTTTTTTAGTAGTTCATTAAACATTTATGTATAACTTTGTAAAATAAGCTTTAAGTGTTGTTGTTGTTCATGTCATATGATCCAAATCTCACACAATCATCTTAAATCCTTCTGAGACTAAACCTGTATGTGATGATTCATCAGAGTAAATTCAACTGAATTAAAATGAAGTCACTGAGGAAATCTGTAATCCATTAAGTACAGATAGCATTTGATATTCATCGATTCTGCACATGTTGCCTCAATCAACTATTAGTATCTTAAAAAAATTATTGCATCAATACCAAATATGTACCTATAATTTTTCTCATCAATTTGTTTTTTAAAATGTAGTTTTATTTTAGAAACCGTTCATGTAGCTTCTGTGTTTAAACCTGAGTGTCTTTGGAACCGGGCACTCCCATACTCTGAAGAATGACTGATATTATATCTTAAAGCCCTTTAAGGTATTTAAAGGGTAATAGGAATTATATATATATTATATATATTACAATTATTCACTAATATACAATGATACATTATAATAGTATACAAATTATCTATACATATATTACTATTGGTAAAGAGTCCCAAAAGTATATAATGTGGTTTGAATAGGGAGGGTCCCCACAGATTCATTATTATTATTATTTTTTTTGAGGAAGTGTGTCACTCTGGGAGAAGTCTTAAGGTCCTATATGCTCACGCTATGCCCAGTGTGGGACACAGTCTTGCCTTGTTTTCTGCAGATTAAAATGTAGAACTCTCAGCTCCTTCTGCAGCACCATATATGGCTACACGTTATGATGTTTCCTGCCACTATAATAACGGGCTAAACCTCTAAACTGTAAGCTAGCCCCAGGTAAATATTTTCTTTTTTAAAAGTTGTTTTGGTTATCATGACTCTTCAGAGCAATAAAACCGTACCTAAGACATACAATAAATTCTGATATTGCATATCAATTCAATATCCTTGCTAGCAAATTGTTCTTCTATCAAAAACAGAAATAAAAAAAACATAGTTATTTGTGTAGCACAGGTTAGTGTTTTACATACACAGTGCATATCAAACATACTAAAACAGCATGTTGTTTTTTCTCCTACAATCCTTGAGTATTTAATGAAAATAAAATGCTTTTCTCTCCAGTTGTAATAAATAAGGTTTGAAATCACGATATGCCCTGATATGGTCAAGAGAGCTGAATTAATGTTTTGTCCATTGAAATAAATATTATTAATGTAAGAGGTGGACTTCTACTATCCAATTTTCTAGAATGAAATAGACAGGTCTTTTGTCAGTTCCTTGGGTCCAGCACAGTAAGTCAGTCATGATGTAGTGAGTCCTTCATAATTGCTCAGCATTGATTGCATTTTACACTCAGATACAGTAAAAATCTCAAGCTGTGTGACAGATGTTATTTACACCACATTTTTGTTTCTCTTTATTTTAAGGATTACATACTTAAATTTCTACAGTTGAATAATAAACTTGGAAATGATCAACTCATAAATAAATTCTATGCTCTCTACATTCTGCATATATATATATATATATATTCATACATACATATATATATACACTAATAATCATATACATATATAGTGCATAGATAAAACAATGGAGAATATTTTTTATCTTCTCAGCTATTATGTTGCCAAGAGCATGTACAAATACCTTAATTATAGAACTTAAGGAACCATTATAGTTAAAGCAGGATAAAAAATTTCCTGCCCATTCTGTCTACATTACTTAAATGTACATGACATATCCCTCATATTATGGTAAACATTCCTTTTGAAATTTTTAATAGCTAAAATGCAATTAAAAAGTATTTGCCTGTCTCAAATCTTTGTCTTCTGACTCCATATTGCTATTCCTACTCCTTTCTCTCCAAGAGAAACTGAAATTTAAGGGACTGTTCAGGTATCACTCAAACTTACCCACCAAATATTTGTGCATTGCATACTTTATTTTCTAAAATGTTCTTTAAATAAAAACATCTCATTTGTTACAATTCAACACTTAATGTTATTTGTTTTTACTTTCTGGCTCTATTACTGATGCTATGGTATGCTTACAAACAGGGGTCTATCATGACTACTCTCTGAAAGGCCTAACAAGCAGCTAACTCATATGCAGATATTTACAGCCAACAAATGAAGAGAAGCTGGTGATCCCTGTGGTTGAATTAGAGAAAAGCTGTAAGAAGCTGAGAAGGAGGGCAAGCCCATAAGAAGACCAGCAGTCTCAATTAACCTGGACCCCTGAGATCTCTTAGACACTGAGCCACCAACCAGGCACCATACACCAGCTGATATGAAACCCACAATACATATACAGCAGAGGACTGCTTGATCTTGCCTCTGTGAGAGAAGATGCACCTAATTCTGGAGAGATTTGAGGCCCCAGGGAGTGGGGATGTCTGGTGGAGTAGGGGTGGGGTGGGGAGATACTTTTGAAGACAAGTGGGCAAATAGGTGTGGAATGTGGAACAGTCAGAGGGTGGACCAAGAGGGGAATAAAGTCTGGACTGTAAAAAAGATGGAGAGTAAATAATATTTAAAAAATGATATGACTTTCAATACATTTAAAATTAATGTGTGTGTGCACAAGTGCATACACTTGTGTGTGTGTGTGTGTGTGTGTGTGTGTGTGTGTGTGTTTGATAACCTCTATTTTTTGTCATATTCCTGATTTAGGTCTCTCCATACTTTAACCTGAAGTAAAAATAGTTTTCTTACAGTCTTACTTTGTTATTAATGAATCACCTTTAAATCTGAAGGAAAAATAGAATTGATTTTTTAATCTATTTTAACATGAGTCAGCTTATCATCACAGGGACAGGAAGTATACTACTTGCATTCACTAAGTTTTCAAAGACAATATGAGGATTAACAAATCATATAACTCCACAGTATTTTCCCCCACTGGAGATGTCACAAAGGTACTGGAAATCAAAGTACAGTAAATCTGGAGAAGATTCAAGGTACATACTTAGCTATACTTTTATTTTTGCAAATACATCTACAGAAGTAAAAAAATCAATTGCTTCCTGGGATTTGTGGTCTATTCTACTCACTATCTCTATCAGAACCAATGTGTGGAACAGACATAGAATCTCAGAAGCTGGGTCTTCTCTTTGGTAGGAAACTGAATGTTAGACCTAAAGCACAGTCATTTGCCTTCATTTCCTGCAAAGGCTTAGGGTTATGTGGAGTGAGATCTCGTCAGACTTTTGACAGGAGACTATTGTGCATTGTGTACAAAAGAACCCATGCTATTAAGAGATGTGCTGATGGCACAATAATTCTACTTTAATCAAATGTGGTGGTTCAAGTTAACCAACTATTGGGGTGGTAGATCATTGTGAAAAAAAGACCTAGAACAAATGCTGAGTCGATAAAGTACCAAGTGTGAACAGAGCAAATCCCTGCTCATCTTATGTTAACTATCATGGAGAAATTACAACACTGCCTTCTCATATGGGTTGTAACAATGTAATATAATACATTTTAGGTAACTCAGAAAAATTGGATCTGCATAACTAACTCGTATTGTCTATCGATACAACACAGTAGACATCAAACAAGGTTCTGCAATACTTAAGTATGGATACCCAGCCTGAAGAAACAGTTTCAGTTTTGATTGAAATTAATATTTTTTCAAATCTATAAATCCATTTGGCTACTAGAAAATTCTTCGTGTATATAGAAACAAATTAGGAAGGTTATCTTTTGTTTTACCAACACTTTATTTTAAAAGTTAAAACACTAAATATTTTAATTAATATTTTGCATATAAATTGAGATGTACTATTAATGTAAATCAATACACAATTCATAAAGGATAAGAAAAATAAATAATATTATATATATCATTAGATTATAATCTTTTACTACACATTCAAATAAGAGTTGAGAATACTTTTGACATGTTACATAAAATTCATTATAATTTTGACCTACTGACCTAATATTTTTATGCTATTTGAACATTTTTATGAGGAAATATGAAATATTATTTTTCTATCTTTGAGATTTAAAATATGTTATTCAAATATTTCTTTGCTATATTTTTACACATAATTTAAATTAAAAGATAATTTTCACCAGGTTTGAGGAATACAACAAAAAATATATTATTATTCTCACAATATAAAATATTTCAACCTTCACAAGTTCATTAAATATATGAGATTTTAAAACTACTAATTAGAATGAGTCGATTGAAATTGAAAAGCATTTCATATGCACAATACAGTGGGTAAAATAAATTTAAAATTGTTTGTTTAGTTTATTGAATTTTTATACAGTTTTATTAAATCTGTTTCAGACAATATATTTTGAGCATATTTCCTCCTTCTCCTGCTGCTCAGATCCAGTTAGACATTGTACACTTCACTATCTACCCAACTACATTCTTTCTCTCTGCCTTTCTGAAACAAAACTAAACAAAACACAAAATCAAAACAATAAAAACAACCAATATTACAAAAAAATTAAAAGTCCCATCGAGTTAATAACATTTTGTTAAGAATCATAAACATTTCTGGGTCTTCAATTCTATTCCATTGACCTACCTGTCTGTCTCTGTACCAATACAAAGCAGTTTTTATCACTATTGCTCTGTAGTACAGTTTGAGGTCAGGGATGGTGATTCCCCCAGAAGTACAAAGACCCAGAAATGAACTCACACATTTTTGGTTACTTGATCTTTGACAAGGGAGCTAACACCATCCAGTTCAAAAGAAAAAAAAGACTGCATTTTCAACAACTGGTGCTGGTTCAAATGGTGGTCAGCATATAAGAGAATGCAAATTGATCCATTCTTATTTTTTTGTACAAAGCTTAAGTCAAGTGGATCAAGGACCTCCACATAATACCAGATACACTGAATCTAATAGAAGAGAAAATGAGAAAGAACCTCGAACACATTGGCACAGGGGAATATTTCCTGATCAGAACACCAATGGTTTATGCGCCAAAATAAAGAATTGACAAATAGGACCTCATAAAATTGAAAAGCTTCTGTAAGGCAAAGGATACTGTCATCAGAACAAAAACAGTAACCAACAGATTGGGAAAGATCTTTATCAATCCTACATCAGCTAGAGGGCTAACATACAAAATACAAAGAATTCAAGAAGTTAGACTCCAGAGAACCAAGTAACTGTATTAAAAATAGAGTACAGAGCTAAACAGAGAATTCTCAACTGAGAAATCTCAAATGGCTGAGAAGAACTTAAAGAAATGTTCAACATCCTGAGTCATCAGGGAAATGCAAATCAAAACAATGCTGAGATTCCACCATAAACCAGTCAGAATGGCTAAGGTCAAAAACTCAGGTGACAGCAAATGCTGGCTATGATACGGAGAAAAATGACTACTCTTCCGTTGCTGGTGGGATTGCAAGCTAGTACAGTCTGGAAATCAGTCTGGCAGTTACTCAGAAAACTGGAAATAGTTATATCTGAGGATCCAGACATACCATTCCTGGGCATATACTCAAAAGATGTGCCAACATATAACAAGGATACATGCTCCACTATGTTCATAGCAGTTTATTTACAATAGCCAGAAGCTAGGAACAACCAAGATATCCTTCAACAGAGCAATAGATACAGAAAATGTGATGCATTTACAAAATGGAGTACTACTCAGCTATTAAAAGCAGAGGGAGGGGATTGGAGGTTTGTGGAGGGAAAATTGGTAAGGTGGATATCATTTGAAATGTAAATAAATAAAATAACCAATAAAAATGAAAAACAAAACAAAAGAAGAATCATAGACAATAATAGATCACTTACTGTTTTAAATGATGAAGTTCTTAAATACTTCCTATTGTTTCAAAGCATATTTTTAGGCAATACTTCATATCACTTAAACAAAACTGACAACACTGCTCTTTTACAAACGTGTAAAAGTCAACTCTTTAACATATAAAAACAAAGAAAGTTTGTGAGGCAAATTGGAAGATGGTAAAAGATGAACTGAAACCTCTAAAAATGACAAACAATAATCAAGATAAAACATAAGGGCAATTGTCCCTTTACAGAAGTGTAAGCAGGCAGAGAAATTGTTAAGACTACAAAAAAGAGCATTGAAAAAAAAAGTGTTGCCTGGAGAAGCACAATGAACTGGTGCTTTCTGGACTTTCATTACTCTTTAAAGTGTATCCAGTTACTTCTACGATTTTGTCCTTAAATCTCTGTTGCAGGGTTCAACAAGCTGTTATTTTGAAAGACCAAATATACCGTGGACTTGAAGGTCACACTGCTCCTGCTGTTATTACTTGTTTCTGCTGATATTCTGCAAAATAAGCCAGCAAGTGAAAAAACTATCATGAATGGGCTTGGCTATGTTTCAATAAAACTTTATTTGCAGAAACACTGTATAGAGTTCAGCATAGTGGTTTATATTTGTGGTGCCAGCACTCAAGACGCTAAGACAGACAGGTTGCCATGATTTAGAGGCCAGTTTGAGCTACAAGGTGAATCCTATCCAGTCTGTGGTATGGTATTAGAATCTGTCTCTAAACAAAGAAAGAAAGAAATAGCCGTGGTGCTAATTCATGCCATACAGGCATAGCAGAATAAATATTTGCTCTATATTTTTGGGCACATAATTGTGTCAATTTTATTTTCAGTTATCATATGCTTCTTCAACTATTCTAATTATAGAAGATGCTTGTTGTACTTCTGCCTGAAATCCATTAGTTTTCTTGTCTGCATAACTCTTTTATGTTACTTAGGGCAGGTATAGGGTTCCTAACGAGTACTTGTGCTTTTGATGTTATCTAAAAAACAGAGAGGACAGGGACATCAGAACCAGCAATGATTACTATATGATTTTTGTAAATCCTAAAGAGCCCATGTACATCCTCTTTTGTCAGACTGTATTTAGGGGCCTGTGTGAGGGATGGTTGTATGAGAATAAATTCTACATATGATCTAGAGATGGAATGAAGCTTAATTTTCTTAGCACTCTTTAAGTCTCAGGATCCACCTGTGTGTTTAATTAGGAATGTTTCAATTACATGACACAATGCATTTTACTTTTACTTCAGTTAAAGTTAGTTTTCTCACTTTTGCCTGCAAGAAAGTACTGACAAAAATACATTGAGAAATTACTATTATATATATATATATTGGTTTTTCTCTGCGTAGTCCTGGCTGTCCTGGAACTCATTCTGTAGACCAGGCTGGCCTCGAACCGACCCTGGAAGCCACGCGCCCGATCTCTAGAGGTGGACGCCCAAGCCGCTGCGCCACAGCACACTCACTGGAGAAATGACTGTTATATTTTTTAAGGCTTCCAACTCCTAGCCATAGGTACAAACTATATATGAGCTTGGTTTCTCAATACATGTTTTTAGAAAGGCAGATATTTTAAGTGACTTTTCCTTCCAATTTCCCAATCTTGACAACACTAATTATTTCAATGGAAAGAAAACAATAAAGCCACAAATCTCTTCGTTGTTAATCAAATAAGCTGTTCTATTTTATTGATCTCATTAGAAAAAAATATTTGACTTCTCTGTCTTATATCATGAATCTGTAAGAGAAGTATTACCCCGATGTGGGAATGCTGAGCTTACAGCTGCAGCAACATTCTTCTTTATTTTGTTATGATGCCTGTGCTCACTCACTAAAAAATCCACCCTCAATGTCTGCCGTGCAGTTAGATTGATCTTCTTTACCTAAATACACATAACTATAGTTTGTTTTCTTCCTAAGTCAGATACAGTCTGCTAATTTCTAAAGAGGAGATAGACTAGGATTAATCTAAAAGAGAGACAAAGTCTAGCTAAATTCTATAATCTAAAGAGTAATTATTAAAAGGAAGATATCATTGCATGTGAATTCAAAATGCTAGCCTGTCCTATGATCATCTTTATAATAATCTTCTCTTGACTGGGATGAAGTTTTAATCACAGCAGAGCTACGTACATTTTGCTAGAGTTTATCCAGTGTAGTTTATCCAGTGTATGAGCTTGGTTTTTTTTATTTTTTTATTTTTTTTATTTTGAATGCTGTCATGAGCTATAAGTTGAATTAAATTTTTGTAAGATGCATTTAGATGTTTTAACCACAAATGCATTAAAAAGACTTGGGTATCAAATGTTGCAATTAAAACAGGTGAGATAAATTTTTCTTTATTGCCTTCCACCTAATTGTTTCCCCCCTCGTGTTTTCCAGGGATGAAGTAAACGAAAAATAAAATAAAACCAGATATAAGAACAATCGCAAGGACAGATAAGCACGAAAGAGAACAGCTAGTGAACTCTGATAACTGCACCACTCCAGAGGATAAGTTGTCATGCTTGAATACTAAGCATTTTCTCAGCATTAGACCATGGGTTGCATAAGTTAGGCCACTTAAATCCTAAGCCTGTCAAGTAATTGCTTGGAGAGTGTGCCATAAATATGTTAATTCCTCATTATTTTCACTCAACCTATTCCAGAGAAAGACTTTAAATAGAGATGTGAAGTGGCAACCGGAGGTCAGTCTCCACATTGTAACCTGAAAGGAAAGCAATGGGGCAGGCACTAGCAGTGTGTACTGTGCAGTAGTCTTCAAAGTGCACACTCGATTGATGCTCTAACTTCTAGTGGTTCTTTCTTAGCTTTGCCAAATTTAAAAGTATAACCTAACATTTTCTGTTTCTTTTTCTTTTAATTATTTTACACATTTGGATAAGTTAAACAGCATCTCTCTCAAAAATTTAGTCAGGAGTGTGTGTGTGTGTGTGTGTGTCTGTGTGTGTGTGTGTGTGTGTATGTATATGTATAGCCCAGTGATAGTTTTCATGTCCAGTAGTTTTTCTTTATCTCTAGTATTTAGAAAATTCACCATCATAAAAAGTACACAGTACACAGCCTTCTAATGAAGGCATTTGAAATATTCTCAAAATTAAAGATCCATTTAACTTTATAAAAATTCATTCATCTGGAATTGTTTACAAATTTTACATTTGAGATAGTTTTCATGTTTCTTTAAATTGGTGTTATATTTCAGGATTTCTGATTGTAGAAATACAGTATTTCATTCAATCATTATTTTGGCAAATATATAAACTTTCTATTTTGGCTATATAAGGCACTGTGCAAGAATGCAATTCTAACATGTCTTCATTATTATAACTTTACCAAAAATCTGAATCATACAATCATTTCTTCTTGTGATATAATATAATCATATTTTAAAAGAATGAATTATATTCTTAACCTCTAATACCAACATTTGAAACATTGTTATTGCCATTGTTTATAAAGTATAACAACATGCTATGCCAAATACAGGTCTTGAGGCAACAGTGCCCCAGATATTTCTTCAGCCTTGTAGTGAGAAAAAAGATGTCCAGAGGAATCTAATTAGTGACAGTATATCCACCTGTGCTCTCTAGTCAGGTGTGACCTGCAGCAGCTTGCTTGCTCCCCTGCAGCGATAGGTTAAGGGGTGATTGTAAAGAAATGATCCGCTATGTATCAATTAGCTAAGCTTCTAATCTCAAAAGGCAATAATCCACTCCAACATCTACTGTCTCAAAAATGTATCGTATCCATTTTTTGAGAAGGAAAAACAAGCATTTAAGATTTTTATATTAAAACATAGTTTTATTCCAAACATGCTTCAGGAATATTTGGAAATCTAAAGCTAATAGAATTATATTTAAGCAACTTTTCACTTAAATGGATTCATGCTCACATGTTTTAGTCCTCTTTTATAATAACACAATGACACATACAGTTAATATATGACTTCCTCTTCTCTATATATATGCAATATCACAGCTCACATAAATTAATGTGTAGAAATTATGACATATCATGAATATGCCAATATTGAGCCAATTGTTTACTGTATAAATTTTATTCAATATTATAGGTTTTATAATTACATATTAGCTACTTTTTATTGATTTAAAATACATTTTTTATATGTCAGGTAATCTTTTAAATTAATGATATAAACCTGTTATATCATGAATCTTACAGATTCATGATATAAGACATGATATAATCTAACCTTGTAGATCTAATATTGCTTTCATACTATAAACTAGGTTTGGAGGCTCAGTAAAACTGAGTGCTATACAGAGAAAGGTTTTGTCTAGCACAGATAGTCTACTTCCAAAGCTGTTGTGCTCAGATGATATAAAGCTCTGCTAATGATTTTAGCACTCACTATAATATGATTTGTTGTTGTTTACATATCAAACATATGCCTAATATTTAATATTCTAAGTTCAGTAAATCTTATGTCTCATGTCAATTTCTATAGCTGAAAATTTGTACCAAATTATAGTCTTCCTTAAAAAATGTTAAAAAGTAACTAGACTTTATTAAACTTTTATGTTTTTATTGCCAAAAAATAGCAAAGGACAGTTTACAGTGGTTCAATTTTGTTTATCTGCTTGCATGGTGAGACTGAGTATTGCTGGATATATTTATTGATAACATAAGTGGAACCTCTGTTGAGAAAAATAATTTCCTAGAGTTTTGTATTACATAGATGTAAAAGATTTGGGGTAAATATATTCATACAACTGTTTTTCATCTTCTAAACTACACACAGTCATACATGATAAAATAATAAGCCTGTAACTTCCTTAAATATCTCATGTGGTTAAAAATGTTATTCTTTCAGCAACACAAAATATATTACTATCTAGCTTTGTAAAGAATAGTGAGCCAGGCTGGAGAGACTGCTCAGCCATTAAAGGCTGGGCTCACAACCAAATATCCAGAATAGTGTTGACGGGGATCTTTTATAGCAGCCACACTTGTTTTTCTTAATCTTTCACACAAAAAAAACCTATAAGCAGATGTTTCCTACTGCTGCTTAAACATTCACTCTTCTCAACATGTTCAACCATGCGCCACTCAATAGAAACAGGAAGTGAACTGCGTATTTTGTGTTGCTATAAGCTATATTTATTTTTTATTTTTGTAAGTGTTGTGTGCATTTTTCATTCTGTCTATCTCTCTGTCTCTCTCTGTCTCTGGGTATGTTTGTGTGTGCATGTGTGTGTGAAGGCATACATGCATGCTCACGTGTGTGTGTGTGTGTGTGTGTGTGTGTGTGTGTGTGTGTGTGTGCAGCCGTGGAAAGGAAAGGGGTCTGGATCTCTGGAGCGAGAGTTGCAGGTTTTAATGACTATATCAGTGTACTTTTGAAAGTTAAAAAAGGTGTGGTACTATAGATTTCACTATATGAATTTAAATAAACGATACATATATTTAACTCTATCATTCAACAGTGCATATATAGTTTAAAATATTGTATTGTAGATTATAAAATATGTAGTAATATCTTCCAGTTGTATTAAAATATGAACATGAAGTAAATAGTTTTAATAATTTATTTCCCATTTTAAAATGAATTAATTTAATTAAGTCATTTAAAATATGTAACATTTAATCAAGAGAACAACTGAAAGATAATTTTAGGTAGATTCTAATACTGTGCTAAAGTATCATAACCCAAAAAGCTACTTGTGTGTGTTGTGGGGTGGTGGTATTTCATCCTATAGTTTATCCTCCATCAGGAGCTCAAAGCAGGAATTTGTAGGCAGAAACTAATCAAGAAAACCCACCATCGGCTTTCACACAAGCCAGTTTTTGAGTGCATTTTCTCAATTGAGGGTTCATTTTTCCAAAATGACTCCAGCTTGTGTCAAGTTGATATAAAATTAGGCAGGACAGAAGTGTAAACCAGAAGTGGGGAGTAGAGGGAGTGGAAGGAGCATGAAGGGAAAGGTAGAGACAGCGGGGAAGAGATTTAGTGGTGATAAGTATGCAGTATACACATACATAAACTTTGTAAAGAATATATCTAATTAATAGTAACAACAATAACAGAGTTCTTTGCCTTTGAGTAAATACAATGATGAAAATTGTAACTTTTGTTATTGACTTTAAAATCTCCTGTGTAGTCTGAAGTCACTAGACACATTAACTGCATTTGGCCACATTTCAAGAAATCTGTACCCATACATGAACAATCTGTAGTACTGGGCAGTGGGGCTAAAACGCCATCCTCCCATCTTTCTCTTTTAAATTGTCTCTTTTGCATTAAGCAAGATGTCTGTAGTTGGCAATGAGAGACACTTTTAGGAAACTGTCTGATCTCACCAGTACTGCTAGCACATTCTTCCTGTCTTGACTCTTCCTGGGATTTTGAGACAAGAATTTTCAGCTTCCTTATTGGTTTTGTGCTTTCTGACCTAATATTCATATACAGTATTGAACACTTTTACATTTTACTGCTAGTCATTTGTATAAAATTGAGCTGGCAAGACTGATATTGTGTGAAATACATCAACTAAAGCAGTGATCTCGAATCTGATATCCTATTATCTTCTTAGCCTTCATATCTTGACTATCTAGTAATAAATGGTAACATTTAGGATATCTAAGCAGTTAAGGATTGTTAAATAACAATCTTATGAAAAGATTTTAAAATATCATTCATGTTATATTTTCTGTAATATATTAGTTACTAATGACCAATACACACAATTGACATTCATCCAATGTACATTTTATTTTTCATATAAAATTTACATGTAAACTGTCATTTTCTTTTAAGAAAGTTTATATTTCACAACTGTGGCTTATATTAGCCCCATTTGTTAAATAAATCATTAAAGATCATCAATTGGGTATGTAATTTTGTGTAAAAAAAAAAGAAGCATGCATGTAAATCAGAGCAGATGTTTCATTTATCTCTAGCAATATTTAACATAAGAGAAACTTAGTGTGGTGCAATTATAGACACCTTTAAAAGTTCATTTTTAATAAAATTTCAAACCCAGTAAAAAAAAAGCCCACTTCCACTTTATAGCTAAGAAGCTGAAGTGACTCTTGAGTATAAGCTATAATCCATTCCCCAACCACAAATATATCTTTTAAGCAAATTGGAAACACTGATAAAATCCTAATTCACCAAATTTGTTGTTCATTTGGATTGAGTCCCTCTACAGAGTTAAAACTCTTAGCTACCCACATAAACATCACAAAAATGGGAAAAGGGGATGACATCTGAAATGCAAATTAATAATATATATATATATATTTATAGATGAAGGGGATCCCATGTATTTTGCATTATGCTATGTTTAAATATGGTCCTCAGACACCCATGTGTTTGAACAAGCATATGGAAGTCAGATAGTGGAATGCAGTAGCTTGAATATGCTTGACTCAAGGAGTATCACTATCAGAAGGTGTGGCAGTGTTGGAGGAAGAGCATCACTGGGAGTGTGGGCTTTGAAGTTCTACCCAGTGCTGAAGAGACCTTCTTACTAGCTCTCTGGAAGACAGTCTCTACCTGGCTGCCTTTGGATCAAGACACAGAATTCTCATCTCCTTATTCAGCATTCTGTTTCCTGAATGCCCACCATGCTTCCTGCTGCAATGAAAATGGACTACACCTCTGAAACTGAAGCCAGCCCCAATTAAATTTTCTCTTTTATAAGAAAAAAAATCACAGAAAATATTTCTCTAATTCTGTGTGCAAAAATAAGATGTTGGTTATGGAGGCAAAAACAGGGTTGAGTTTCTGGTGAAGACATTCTTCTTGCAGTTAGAGCACTAATTTCCCATTACTTCTATAGAATGAAATGTCAAATTTAATGTCTTAAACTTTCTAAATTTATCCTGAAATTCAAAGCAAACATAAGTAGGTATCCCTAGGCTAAAGTCAAGGTGTCAGCAGGACTGCATTCCTATTTGGAAGCCCCAGAGAAGAATCTGCATCCTCAGTTACTAGGGCTGTGCCAACAATCATTCTTATTCTGTCTTTAAAGCTGGCAGCAGTCATTTTCATGGGGATTTCCAAGACTACTCTGTCATCATATCCCCTATATCATTTAAAAACTATGACAACTGGGATGAACGGATGACTAAGGAAAGCTGTTCTGTTTGCAGAAGCTTAGATTCATTACATCTATAAAGTTCTTGCTCTTTCATTTTAGGGATTAGAACAAGGAGATCATTGTAGGATCCTTTTCTGCCTACCATGATCAAATAATACCATGAAGAATTTTCTAGAAAGACACTAAAATATCATTTCAATAGTTGTGATATCATTTATAAGAAAAAAATAAGCTTCCTCAAGTACTTAATTACAAAGCTAAAGGAATTTGTATTTATTCATTAAAAATATTTTTTGTATTGTTACTGTCTCCCCATACAAATTAAAATTAAGAATTATTTCTTGCCTATGTTGTGTAAGATGACCTTAAAAACTAAAAGTGATATTTTAAGTGAATCAATTATTATTTCTTTTTTTGTTTGTTTTATTGTTTTTTTGTTTTTTTTCGAGACAGGGTTTCTCTGTGTAGCCCTGGCTGTCCTAGAACTACTCTGTAGACCAGGCTGGCCTCAAACTCAGAAATCCACCTGCCTCTGCCTCCCAAGTGCTGGGATTAAAGGCATGCACCACCACTGCCCGGCTGATTAATTCAAACATTGCCCTTAATCACTGCCATCATAATAATTAATAAATATGCCAGAGTAATATAAAAAATACATAGAGAGAATTTTCATAAATGTTATCCGTAATGATGAATTTTACCTAAAATGTATGCAAATGTCTATATAATTCGATAATATATTGCAACACTTTGGTAATCATTAAAGCACAAATTTTAACATATGGAAGTTTAAGAAATAGAAAACCCTTAAGATTTGGCATTATGACACACATGCCAATGTTCAAATTTGAAATAAGTTGAGAATCCCTTGAAAACATGAAATTATGAAAAACTCATTTGTTATCAGTTGGTTAAATTATAAAATTTTAACAGATACAAATGATTGTCTTCTAGGTCTGTTTATTGATATGGAAATAAAGAAAATGTCCTACTTGATTTAAAAATATGGGAAAATATTCATTGAGTAACTAAAAGGCCTAAAATGGAGCAACAGAGAGATGACAATTGGCTTCACCAATCAAGCATAAACAGGGACTGCATGAGAGCTTTGAGCAGGAGCGTTTCCTTTGCCATCATGCAGATTCAGCCTCCGAGTATAAAACGCTCAATTAACTGATTTAAACTTCTGTCTTTATATTCCGTGATCAATAAGAGGTGAATTAACTGACAATAAAATTCATTTCTTTCAAAATACCTTTTGTGATTATAATTTCCATTATGAAAGTTCAGTTTGATATTTTGACATTACATTTTGTGTCTGTCCTGAACCTGGGTGTTAATTCTCTGGAGACATGACTCTGTATTGATCATTCCATGTTTCCATTACTTGCTGAACTATTACTAACATGCTCATTCCTCCCTGACTACAGTGAGGTGGGATCAGTCCACAGAAGAGATAAGACTTGAAAATAACAGAAGTGGACGAGACACATTGCCCTGCCTAGGACAAGGATAGGAAGCAGGAGGAGTGCCAATGGAAGAATAACTGGAAGATTTCATGAAGTCAAAGGTCAGGTACTCTGGGGTTAATCTAATACAATCTCAATACTTCAGAATCCATAGAAATTGGAGAGAGAATATAATGACAACTGTTTTAAGATTTCTCTGTGCTCCATTAATTCAATCAGAATACATCCTCTTTTGTTAAACACAAAGTCTGTCAAACTAAAGTCCAAGGTGATTGAAGGCTGAGGATAAATTCAATGTTTCCTAAAACATTCCTAATATAAAATGAGTGGATAACTTTTGTGTCTTTTATTAGTCATTCCCAACTAGAATAGCACAGAAGGAAATACTGCCATCACTTCTGTAGGCTGTAACTTCCAGAATTCTGATTACTTAAATGAGAGCCTCAATTAAAACTGAGAGAAAGGAAGCTTAAGAAAATCTCCAGGGAGCACTTGAGACAGATCAGAGAAATCTTAGCACTGACTAGCATACTGGAATGGATCTTTTACGGAGTTTTTATTTTATTATAATATATATGTATATATTATAATATATATTTTTATTTTATTATAATATATATGTACATATACATATATATTATAATATTATAATATATATGTTTTTCTCAAAACATTCAAAGAAGCATGTTGACATATTATTTCTTACTCATGTGCTAAATGAGTGCCAGTAACAAACATTTGAGATGACTATATAGTCTCTGTACAAGTTTGATCCACTTTTCTAAGATTATTTTGCATGATAATTTTTTTAAGAAGATTTTTAAAAAAGAGTTGATGGGTGTGGTTTTGTTTAGTTGGTTTTTGTTTTGTTTTTATTCTTTTGATTTTGCACTAGTGAGTTTATTACATGATTGTAAAGTTTAAATAAAAAGTGAAAAATAAAATTTTGGCAGGGATGCTGGAGCCAGGATCTGACAATAATGTTCTTGTTCCCAGATTCCCTGGCCAAGCCATCACCACTAACTGAGCGTGACTCTAAGCAGTTCTTCGAGACTTGAATCTCTATGTAACCTAGACATTTCTTCTCTTCTCTCTGAATTTCCAGGCTCCCGGCAGGCACTGTAACTTCAGTGAGAGCATCATATACACTCATGGCCTAAGCTACCATACTTGTGACATAAAAGGAAGTAGGCAGGAGTAGGACTGTGCTAGAATCCTTGACAAGTTTAGAGAACTTGCTGACATATCTGCTCAGCCACAGCCAGTGCTGCTGCTGTATCTCCATTACACTAAGTCAGAGCTTGAGCCAGGATTCGAATGACTTCACCTTGGTGATGGCCAGAACTGGACTGGCCCCTCCTGCTGCCTTTTTTGCTTCGGAGGCCAGAATCTTGACTTTGTTCTTCGAGTCTGCCAAACTGACAGCTTTTTCTAGTGCTCCTTCAGATTCTAGAACCCGTTTCTAAGTCAACTTCCACCATTCCTCCTCTACCTATACCTGGATAAACTCTTTTACTCAGGGTGGCACATGGATATCCTTGATCCTATTACTCTGGCAGCAATGCTCTAGCTGCCAGCAGCCTGGTTGATGGCATCCACAATGTTGGAATTCAGAGACTTCTACTTTTGAAATATTTTATCCAAAGAGCTTGCCAAGCTCAGATCTCATAATCATCTGAGATAACTGGGTGACAGCATACTTTCTCTCCTCTACACCATAACTTGCTTTGTAAGGATTCATAATACACAAGTGAAGGACTCCATCTATTTGCAAAATTATATTGTCAAGTTACAAATGACCGCTTAGGCACGTTGATGACGAATTCCTTGAGACTCTTGCATATAGTGGGTTTGGCCCAAGGGAGGCCCAACGAGATAATAGGATCTGGTGGAATCAGCCCATTTGATCCACCACCAAGGCTTCCTGATGCAGCACAAAAAGTACCAAGGGGGTTTGGGGCCATTCAGGGGAAGCATTGCCAGAAGCGGTGCTTCGGTACCACACACCATGCCAGAACCCAAAAGTATGTTTTACTTAAAAAATTTACAAGAAAATCTCATCATTTGAACTTAGCTCAGGTGTGAAACCAAGAGCTAAAGCAAAGCTTTCTAGAAAATCCACCTTTCTGGAATTATGTTGACCAAGTTCTAACCCATTTCACATACACACACACACACACACACACACACACACACATACTCATTTTTTCTCCTTTTTTAATTGGATAATATATTTATTTGCATTTCAGAAGTTATCTCCTTTCCACATTTCTATCCTCCCATCCAAAAACCCCTTTTTTATTGGATATTTTATTTCTTTACATTTCAGATGTCATCCCCTTTCCACATTTTCCCTCATTAGAAATCACCATCTCATCCCCCCTCATACTTTTTGCTTTTATACTATTTTTAAACTATTTTTATACCATTTACATGTATTAAGATCAGTTCTAGATTGAGGAAATAGCAATATAATAGATTCAAAGTCAAGGAAAAAGCAAGTCAATAAACATAAATAGTCAAAGAACAAGCAAGGCAATAAACAAAGTTCTGTAAATACTCCTATGATCACGGTTTCTAAGGGCTTATCAGGATAACCAAAGTATCTGAGCCTACTTCACTGTCCTAGCCCAAAGTCATTTTTATGCCTGAAGCCTACTTCTTTGTTCTATCCTAAGATTTAGATTCCTGCCTATAATTACTTCTTTTTTCTAGCCAAATGTCAGATTCCTGCAGGAAACTCATTTCCTTGTCCTCGACCAATGTCAAATTCCTGCCAAGTCGCCCCCAAAACTCTCCACAATTCTTCATTTTTTTATTTCATAAACAAGACTGAGCCTGTCTTAAGTTGTTTTGACAAGAATGCCTTTCTTAGCCATTGTGGAATATGCATTATCCAAAGCAATGCACTTCTGTCTTTGGTTGGTAAGGCTTTTTGTGCAGAATCTTACCCATTCTTGGCTTACCAGCCTCTTAAATTAATAACTCTGTCTGGGGGTCCATTTTCAGTTTCAAGTCTTGTACTTTGGCTGCCAACATGTTAATGTTGTTAAAGACAAGCTTAAACATGATGGTCAGGAATAAAAGTATTTGCAGGACAAAAAGGGCTAGCATGGTCACACATTCATATTCTTAAAGCTTGAAAAGTAAGTTCAACACTAAGAAATCTTTTCTTGCTGCATGGCCCTAGTAGTGTACAAAAATCTGTGAAGCATTATAACAATGTATTTTTCATTGAATTTATGTAGTTTATATGAATAATGTTTGCCTGTGTGTATGTTATATATAATCTGTGTGTGGTGGGTGCTTGCAGAATTCAGAAGGGGGCATCAGATTCTCTGGGTGGGACTCAAATTCTCAACTGCCATGTGGGTACTTGGAATCATACCCAGGTCCTCTGCAAGAACAACAAGGGCCATTGAATCAACTCTCTGGACGAATATGACAAAGTCTTTATAATACAAGAGATTCACTTTTGCATCTAAAACTGTTGTAGTGTAATCATTATTTTAAGATGATCATCTGATCATAGTTATTCTAAGTCTTTTCAGTTCTGGGCTATTTTTTGTTGACTGTCGGTTTCAGTTACTGCAACTTTCACTGTGCCAGATTGCTATGAATCTTTGTATGTGTTTCTGGACACTTACACTATTAAGTTTAGCCAAAAAATTTACTATATTTATTTTTTTTGTGAATGCTTGACTGTACAAAACCTTTAAAAGTGTGTTTGTAAACAGCTAGTCACAGCATGGGGCTGGGAAATCTCTATTCTACAGACAGAATTCCTGTTTCAAAACAAGGTGAATAGTGAAACAATCAATGCCATGTTGCTGTGTTTTTTAAGTCCTGTTTCAGAACTTAAAGTGCATGTCATTTCACAAACATAATGATAAACATTTTCAGGTTACAAAATTAGTATACAGAAACAAAAGTGTTACCATTTGCCAGTAGAAAATAATATGCAGTAGAAATCAAGAAAAAAAAATACCCTTCAGAATAGTTACAGAAATACACATTGGAAGAAATTTTCAGAGGACATAACACTCTGCAGTTAAAATGGAAAATCACCAGTGCACACTTATAAAGTATCACATTCTTGTACACACACTGATAGAGTTAATATTGTAAAATGTTACAGTACCTAAAACTACTACTTCTGAATTAAGAATGTTTCCTCTGGAACTACCTATGATATTCTTCACAGAGCAACATAAATCTATTTGAAACTTTATATAGAGCAATAAAAAATCAAGAATAGCTAGAAATATCTAATCCAAAAGTATAATAAAAGGGAGATTATAATACATGGCTTTAAATATAATACAAAGCTGGTATAAATTGTTTAGGGTAGTAATTTTGTTTTTATTTTTAACAAATATCTGATGAAAACAACAATATTTTCAATTAAAAATGCTACAAAAATATTTAGCTTCACTATATATTCAAAATTCACACCCAAAACACTGGAGAAACAATAAGAATGGTTATTTTAAAAGTAGAGCTAGCATGTAATGGTAAGAATATGGAGAAAAGTGAATTCCTACACAATCCTTTGCTAGCTTGTTAGCACATCTGTTATAGAAAAGACCTTATGCATAAAAGCAGGACAAACCTACAGCCTCACTAATGGAAACCTAATAATATGCAGATGGACATCTCCCTTCATGTTCCTTATAGTACTATTAATAAGAGATATGAAGTGATGAAATGGAGCCAATTTTAGTGTTTGCGAGGTGATGAATAGATTATGAAAATGAAGTGGAATACAAGTTAGCCATAAAAGAAAATGAAAATGTGCCATGTGTGATAAAAAGAGAAGAATATGGAGATCATTACCTTGACTTAAGTAAGTCACAGACAGAAAAAGAATGGCTAAATTGCTTCACTTGTGTTCAGTGTGAAACATTGACATCATTGAGAATAGAACTATGATTAGTAGAGCCTGGGAAGAACAGGGAAGTAGCAGTTTGAGGGAAGGCTCACCAGTGAGAACCATACAATAGTGAGAAAAGAGAAATACGTTTGGTATAGTCTTGCATAGAAGACAGAGTATACATAATAATATATTGCAGATTCCAAAATCAGTAGTCAGAATGTTTTTACATGTTTCCTTCAAGAAAATATGATACATGTTTGAGAAGATCGATCGATAGATAGATAGATAGATAGATAGATAGATAGACAGACAGATTAGATTAGATATATATGTATATACATACATGTATATATTATATATATATATATATATATATATACTCAGATTTACAAATTACACAATTTCTAAGTGTTACATTTTGTCAACTTTAATAATTAAAGTTCTAATTTTATTGCAAATGAATTTCTTAGTAATTGACACATATACACAAAAGAATAGGTAGTAGAAGAGAAGAGAAATTTGGCATGTGAAGGCTTTAAAACACATCAAACATAACATCCATGGAGCAACAGGCAATATACAGAGATATTTAAAAATATACTATACCTTAGATAAGAAGCTACAGACAACACCTAAAACTCAGTGGCACAATACAACCTACTTCAATAAGGAAAAAGAAGTTGAGTAAACATTTCTGCAGAAAATACATACCAGACGGGAATACATAGATAAAAAAGGTATTCAATATCACTATTATTACAAAGAATATTTAATTGAGACTACATATTTATAGTAATATTAGTAAGTGTAGTATTTAACACTATTATCAAATATTTAAATGAGACTATTGATGTGTATATATACTACATATTTATGTGTTTTTATGTAATCATATAAAATAAACGATTCTCTATGGCCTATCAACTGTCCTTAGTGTTATTTATGTCTACTTCTTCTCCCTCCATTTGAGTTACATTCCCTGCTCTTCCCCAGTTAAAATCTCTCACTAAATTTTCACTTATCCTCTTCATTAGCACCTGTGTTCTGCTAAAATTCTCTCTTGAACTTCATCTTACTCTTTCCTGACACTGTCTTTTTCTATTGTCTTGGCTTCTGAAATTACTCCAGATCACATATTCAAATCTAAAAACTCAGAACTAAGATCCACTAGTAGGAGAAAACATCACAGTGTCTATCTTGCTGGGTCTGGGTTGCATCACCCCATATCATATTTTCGGTTTTATCAATTTGCCTCCAATTTCAAGACTTCATTTTTATTTACAGCTATGGAGAATTCCATTCTGATTGTGTACCAAGTTTCAATTATCTATTCACTGTTGGTAGACATGGAGGCTGCTTACATTTTTTAGCTATTGTGAATAGACTCGCAACAAACGTGGCTAATAGTGTCTTTGCAGTAGTAGGATGTAACAGAATCCTTTTGCCAAGGAGTGACACAGTAATTTTAAGTGGTAGATCTAATTTTTACATTTGTGAAAATTTCCAACTGATTTCCACAGAAGCTGCAAACATATAAAATTGGGTTTACCGATCCAGTCACTTATAGCTACTTTGTAGCTTCCATCTATAACAAAATGAAGCTTCTTTAATGAGAACAGAAGCTAAGGTTACCTGTAAGTATGAGGATAAATACTTAAAAAACAGGAAGAAACTACCTACAATGATTGAGACAAATGGAAGTAGTAGGTTGTTCTAGGTTATGTCTTCTCTAGCCATGGTCATTTGTCTAGGTTTACAGTGACAAGTATTAATTCCATCCCATTGAATAGGCCTCAAGTCCACTTAGAAAGATGCTGATTACCTTCAAGATAAAAGTGTCACTACTGCAAGATTGGAGATATCTTACCAGGCAGGTTAATGTTGTAGTTCATAGGCTTTATAGCTTGGTAGGATTACTGACTGCTTTTCTCTGTTGGTTGCCTGTACAACACCTTCAGATACTATGAAGAATATCTTCCTTGTGGAGGCTTCCAGGACAGTACCCATTTCATTCTTTCATTTCCTATGGCCTACATGTGTGGTTCTTCACCAATTTGATCTTACCTTCAGTTCTGCGAGAAAACCAAGGGCATTGCCAGTAGCTTATATTGTCTTTTGGGAGTCTCTTAAACAACTATAAAGGAGGATTACCTTTTTTAGCACTGGGTAGTTGTTGTATAGTCTATGTTTCCTGTGGATAGTATTATTATTTATTATGCTTGTGCCAACTGGTACATCTACACCTTGGTTTATACACTTAAAGCTGAGGGAATATGATACAGAGAAAAGGCAGAAAGATTGTAAGGACCAGAGGACCTCTTGCTGATAGATAGCATCTTTTAGAAATGACAGGGATGTTAGACCCTTGTAATTTCAACAGTATGTTGCCTAAACAAGACCTCCATAATGGCCACTCCATTTGAGACCTGTAGATAGGGAAAATCTTATAATGATACATCTTAGTCTGAAGCGATACAAGCAATCAATGGCTGATAACAGGAATAGTCAATGTATTCCAAGGAGGAATCCCCTGATAGTATATCTAATTCTCAGTGTATATCTATATATAAGAAGGTGACACAGGAGAGCTTGTGGAGAAGAGTGTGTGAAAGTAACCTGAATTGAACACTCATGAACACAATTCACAAAATGTCTACAATGATACACCATCACAACATTAAGATGTCTACTATCATAACTCAAAATAACAAGATATGTAAAGGATGTGGGAAAACTGGAGCAAGTGTATACTGTTTGTAGATAAAAAAAATGCTGAAAATATATGGAAATTTGTAAGTTAATTCCTCCTAAATAAAAAAAAAAAGAATAATATTAGCACAGAATGCAGTAATTCCACTTTAGGTTTCTACAGGAAACTAAAGAATTTAGCAATAGCTAAAGTGTGAAGTAACCCAAGTGTTTATAGAGAAGAATGAATTCAGAATAAATGTCCATTATGCATATTGGAAGTTTATTCTGCATTACAAAGCTAACAAACAAATACACAGCATGGATGTGCATTGACAATATTACACTAAGTGAACAACTTGTGAAAAAAGTACAAATAGTGTGTGATATGATTTTACTTACCATTTAGGAGCGGTAAAATCCATAGATGTGGTTGATTCCCTAAGGACTCTCATGGTTCTTTCTGATTTTCTCACTCCAGTGAACTTACGCAGACCCCACTTTAGCCTATTCCTGTTCCTTTGTGTTGGTTGTTTACCTAGAAACACTCTCTCCCTGGGAACCTATTGGCCACACCAAGATGAGAATCCTGTCAGTGTCTCGCTCAGTCAACATCAGAGAAGAGTTCCACATGCGGGAAATGAGAACTGAGCAAAGTACTGAGAACGAACGACCTTGGAACCGTTAGTCATAAATGGGATACCTTCATCAAACCCCTTTCCTCGGGTCTCAGTGGACCCCAGAAGGTGTCTCCAAGTGTCAACCATTAACAAAGGAAAAGTTAGTTTCCACCAAAAAAGAAATACCCATGATTAAGGTCAGGTGCATGCCCAACAGTATTGGATGGTCAACAAAAAAATGAACTTAGTGGGAATTTGGAGCTTAGTTAATTAGTTTGTTTTTCTTATGATGTTTTGTTTGGGTTTTTCTTTTTTTATAACTTTTACTTTTTTTCTTAAATATTACATTTTTTTGTTTTTGTTGTGTGTTTGTGTGTGTTTGCATGTTTCTCCTGCATTTGTGTTTGTTTCTGTTGTTTTGTTTATTTTGTTTTCTTTTATTACCCATTTATTTTCTAAAGGACAGTGAGAAAGACAGCTTGGAGTCGGAAGTGTGTGGAAATTATGAGAATTTGGAATGGACGAGGCAGGGTAACCATGTTGTATGAAAAATTGTTTTTAAAAAGTTAGAGCTGGAGAAAAGAAACTGTGATGACTTGAGGATAGAACAGGGGAAGGTTGTTGGAAAGGCATTACTTGATTTTTATATAAATTATCTTTAGAAGTTGAAGTTAGATGGAGTTGATAGTATGCCTAAAGTACATTAACATAATATTCTATGCTATGTGTAGTTTATCAACATAAAAGAGAAACAATAATCTGCATGGCAAACATATTATTTAGAAATATTTAAGGTTTCTGCAGAATGCCAACAAATGCCACTATAAAATAGTTTTATTGTAATGACCATATAATTGCTGTGCATTCAAAAGTAATAAAACTTTAAAATAAGAAAATCAGAGTAAAAAATTAATTTTGTTCTCCAAATTTAAAAAATATGAAAATACTTTCTAAGGTTTCTAAGCATTCGAAAAAACAAATACTCTATTTTTACCTTGTATAGACTTCTCCAGAAAGACATTTGCTTTTACAATTTTAAGCTTAGTGTGGAAATCACACAATTATTGAGGTCACAGTGCATATATCATTTCAGAACCACAATAACATTTAAAAACAGTAGGAGTATGGTTGCCTAAGGGAGCAGACAGCACTTCCAGTGACATCCAGATTGCCATTACACACACAACTAACTCTAAACAGAGTTGTTTCCAATGTTCTTAGATCCTGGGCAGAAACAGCTTCCAGGTGCTATCCGTTGTTTTTAGCCAGGGACTTTTTGGTTCAGCAGGTGTGAGGGCATGGGCTGGGGGAGGAAGAGACATGGTGGACACAGGAAAGTGATTGCTGGTGCATTTTAAGGCATTGGTCGCCAGGGCACTGAAAATAGCAGATGAAAGGGCTACCTGTAGGCTCTAACAAGTAAAAATGCCCCTAGTTATTTTAATTTAGTTGTACATACTTTAACCACCCTGGCCAGATAATTACATTTGAAGTTATCTGTTTTTCCATATACAGTCCTAATTATTCTATTCAGTTAGATAAAGATGGAAAACAAATCTATTTTTAAAAAAATATGTTCATAAATTAGAAACTTATAAAAAAACTGGATCAAATAGTAACTGTGTACTGCTAAAAATCAAGGATAGGGGATTTACATACTTTCAGTAATGTAAAAGTATTTTGTCTTCTTTAAGCTTACAGAACACAGAACAAAATATATTAAGTAAATTTAAAAGTGATTAGGTAAAATTTTACGATATAGACTATTTCAAAATACTGGTGAAGTGTAAAACATTTGTGTGTATGTGTCTATCTTACTGTCTGTCTGAAGTATGTAGGTATGTATGCATGTCTCAGAGCACAGATTCTTTGGAAAAGACAATTTATTAGCAATTCTCTGTGACTATGCAATTTCAACTGAATAATGTTCTGGAAAATAAATATAGCAGAGAACATGGGAGACAGGCAGAAATAGATATAGAAGCAGATAAAATTATATACAAATAAGATCTCAAAAGAAGCAATGTGAAATTGAATGTTAACAGTAAGAATCTGTACACATGTGTACACATGCATGTAAATATACATGCGTGATAAAAATGCAACAAATAACCTGTTGACATCTTTTGGAAATGAAGCTCAGAATTCCAGCATCTTTGTCAGGAGAGTACACATCATAAAAAAGTAACAAACGGAGCAAAAGCAAAATTGAAACTGGTAAGAAAAATTAAAATAAAATCAAGTATGTAAGATATAATTATGAAAAAACCCTATGCTTTCCCTCTGAATTATCTAGGAAGAGGTCACCTTCAAGAAAATTGAACAAATAGCATACTAAATATTTACTGTCAGTTTCAAATTTTTTTAAAATGAATAGTAGTATATTGCAGTGCATGACTAGAATTTTCTGCTGAAAATCAGAAGCTTTTGAATAAATCTGTAGGTTAATGAGATGGGTCCCAATGAAACAACTAAGATGAGGTAAGCAATGGCTTAGGAGGACCAAAGAAAGGGAAAAAAAATGTCAAATTCCAGCATGCCAGAGACTAAAGAAGAAACACTGCTTTACAAATATTTGAGACATGTAAATTTGAGGATAAAATCTTTCTGTACAATGTGCAACAAATTCTTTAAAGGGGTGGAAGTTATGTTAATAATTTTCTGTATGAACAATTTAAACAAATGATCTAAAATGACCAAGAATGAGGGCCGCCCATCAGATAAAGCATTCTCTGTAACTACTAAGTGCTGACCTCAAAAGACAGAGAGCCCCATCTCAGCATCTCAAAAGTGGGTCAGAGAACAACTGCAGAACTCTCCTTCTGTCCCCAGCAGAGCACTAAATTTAGAAGAGATACTTCTGTGGATTTGAAGCATTTCTTTAACTATATTACAGAGAAATGATTCCTGTATGTTAATCTATCAGCCCTATATTTGATGCTATTAAACTGTCCTGCTCTCAGTGTACAGTCTTATCTTGCTGTGTAAATAATTCTTTAGATTCCTGTAAGGGCTAGAAAAACTGTTTTGTATAAACATATAGAACCTCTCTATGGGATACGGCAACTGTTTTAAGTTTAACATGGAAAATATGTAGACTGAGAACTATGGGAAAGAGAAATAGATACACCAGGTTAATAAATCAATTCTCTTCCAAGTCACTATTACCCTTCCATGCTGTCAACTGTATAATGTTTCTTCTTATATAAATCTTATATTTGAAGTGGTATTTTTCTGTTTATCCATGTCATTTCCAGAATGTTCTGTTTCGTTCCATGCTAAAAGCCAATGAGTTGAAACTTACATCATTCCTCTTTACTCTCAGTGTGTCTACATGGTGTTTTCATGATGTCTACCACATCACCACATACTCTTTTTCTCCTCTCTCAACCTTTCCACTATCTCTCATCATGCCTTTATTTTGGCTTTAATTCCCTCATAGGTGACATTTTGGTAATTGACCATTTACTGTTTTGACTCCTTTTTTCCTCATTTTGTCTTCTATCTTTCTTCTGGTTAGCCCCATGGTTATATTCCAAAATTTGCTATTAGCAAAATTATGCTCATGTTGTATTTCCTACAATGCCTCTATATTCCTAGTTAATCACTTCTTACTTTTCTCTTTTATTTCTCTCTGGAGCCCAATTCAACCTTGGCCTTATTCTGACTTCTGGAATGTGGATTTTACAGTCTCTTGTAAATACCTAAGCACTAATTAGCTACAGATAGGAACAGAACTTTGAAAATAATTTTATTAATAGTTAAATGATACAAAAATGATGAAGTTATCTGGGCAATTCAATCAATGGAAAAAATTTCGAAACAGTGTGTTTACTCTTGAGATGACTAAGTACAAAGACCAGGTAGGGAACAAAGTCTGATTGAGTGAAGATTATTGTACTATATTATACTGATCACAAGTGAGGTCAGTGGAAGTACAGAAACTGAAAATTAAAAGGCATGAAGTGTATGTGTGCGTGTGCGTGTGCATGTGTGTGTGTGTATGAGAGAGAGAGAAAGAGAGGGAGAGGGAGAGGGAGAGAGAGAGAGGCTGAAATATTTAAAGTTAGTGGTTTCAGTTAACAGTAGGAATTCTACTGACTGGATGTTACTAGATGTCATCTAAAACATAGTGATGGCAACCATGGATGCTGGGAATTGAAGGAGGTCTTCAGATTCATTGGTTCTCTCTAATAGGAAAAAGGTGACAATGTTATAAGAAGATATTAAGAACTATTGCAAACACCAGCCAACCTCTTGCCATCTCCTCCTTTAAAAAACTGAGGATCAAAGAGAACTTATGACTAGCTGGAGCACTCTTCTGAGGCAGCTGTGAGCAGCAAGAGTCAGCACAGTAGATTCAAGTTCACACTCGTCCAAGTCTGTGGAATCTAGGACATTGGAGCTTTAGAATCTCTGGTTGTCTTGTTTAAAATTAGATTAAGAATATTCTCTTCATCCATATCTTCTAAGGCCCATTTAAACTCAAATATGGTATACTCGCACAGAGAAAAAATATAAGATGGTCTATACATTAGATCATATGACTTTCATTACTTTTAAATATAGTTCAATTTTATTTGGTTTTAAAATTCTTAAAAATATTTGGAGTAAATAATAAACTCAATTAAACCAGAAGGAAACTGTGAGGTTGATGTGGTTTCATAGTATGTGTGCCTGTTTGGCTTTGTTTGGATAATGGTGTGGAAAGAATTCAGAGCTTTGTCATGCCACTAACCTTCCTAAGTAAGGCTTTAGTTGTCTTGTTGGTGGTGGTGATTTAAAAAAACAAATGTGCCCAGGTGTTGTCCACAGAAGCCAGAAGAGGGTATTGAGCACCTGAAACTGGAGTTACAGATTATATAAGCCCCTATAAACCCATGGGTAGTCAGTTTTTGAGTCTTCTGGGGAGCACCCAGTGCTCTTAGCCACTGAGCTATCTCCCCAGCTCTGGTTTACTGGGCATCATACTGTGTAATTCAGACTGTCCTTGCCTTTGTGACCCTGCTCCTTCCTCCTCAATGTATGATTACAGTCATCTGCCACCCTATTTGGCCATTAAGTTTACCTTTTAAATAGGTTGTACAGAAACAAATGAGAGTGCTAGAGATATACATATGTCACTGACATATTTGTGGCACGTTAAATATGCTGGTTAAAGTGGCAAAAATAAAAACCATTTTGTCTTTTAATATCTCCTTGTACTGTGTTATGCAGTTGAAATTGATATCCCTATACATTATGCTCAATAGCACTGGAATCATACAGAGGAGTGGCAGAATCCTAGAAAACAATCATAAAATATCACGCTAAAATAAAATTGAAAGGAAAGATTTGGTGAAAAATCTGTATTTCTAACCATGTCTTAAGTGCTTCTTTTCTCCCTTCCATCCCGAGTACCTTTATTTGCAATGTGCACTAAAAAAAATGCATCATCAACTCTTTCAGACTAAATAAAATACTCATTAATTTCTGCATGTGGAAAGAGCTTTATCCCTGTTTTCTATTTAAAATTTAATTTATTAAAAATTTTAAAAGTTATTTTCAAATTGTAGAATTACTTAATATTTCAAATTGTTTTCCCTAGTATAAATTTGTCTTCTAAAATAATTAGATGTTGACTTGTTGTTTGGTAAGATATATGTATTTTTCCAAATAATAAAATATGGACAATACCTTGAAACACACAGTGCATGACTTATTTCCAAACAATATCAATCGGGAGTGAGGAGGGCAGAGTCCAGACTTGCTCTAATAGTTTTTTGGAGTTTTTAAAATAAACCATAAGAAAGTTGCAAGTAAATAAAAACATCAAATATACAAGTTATTGGACTCAAATTCTATAAAACTTAATAAATGAATATATAATTATAATTGCCATAAAATGGAAATGTGAATTCCCACTGTATGCTTATAGTATCAAGTGTATTTTATTCACTTACCCATCACTAAAGCAAAGTATCTGTGGCAGAATTAGAAATATAAAAACTAGATTTATGTTCTTTTTTATAACTCGTGTTTGTAACCTGCATTCACTCCTTCCTCATGCCCATATATAGTATTTTTTTCTTCTTTTTTCTTCATGTTATATACTACTGTCTAACTTAGTCACTCTGTGGTCATGGTATAGTTATCTTTGTATCTGTTTTATTATTCATTTGTCAAATGGTCCACCAGCACCTTCATTGTTGAGTTGTGAGATTCAGAACTGCTACCCATCCCAGTGCAATGTGCAGAATGCATCCTCTAGACTTATTTACCCTGTTTCACATCTCTCTGAGTAAATGACTCTTCTTGTCTGTCTATAAAGATGCTTATGCTGTTATGGTGGCAGCCTTCCTATGAAAAGAGGCAAAAATATGAAATAAGATTGTGACTCTAAAAGCTTAGCTTTGTAGGAAAAAATTTCAGACCATCAGGACAATGTATGTAATAAAGGAAGCTACTGTTTAGTGGTGACATTTCTTTTAACTAAAGATGTAAAACAAACATAAAAGGCAGTTTATATTCTGTCTGTGACTTAATAGTATATTTGCATTAGTGCTCTTTTTGCCAAAACGGTTAAAAAGTGCTTTCATAGAAGGTCCATTCTAAAACAGAAATAGGAATAAAGAAAAGCAAGTAACACAGATTTTAAATTTTCTGTACCTATCTGTACGTGTGTGTGTGTGTGTGTGTGTGTGTGTGTCTGTGTGTGTGTGTGTGTAAACACTGCTACTTAAAATATGCACTTATGAGGATGGAGAGTCAGACATCTTGGCAGGTAAGGACCCTTGCAGAGGCTCCAGGGTCAGTTCCTAGAACCCATGAGATGGCTTACAATCTTCTGTGTCATAGTCCTAGGGAATCTGACACATTTTCTGGCCTCTCTGGGAACCAAATACACACATAGTTCACCTACAAACATAGGAAAAACTAAAAATCCATGAAAAAATATATTCATTTAAATTATTAAGAACAAAAGCCAACTGTCCACTTACTCTTTAAAAACAGTGAAGTGGCTATGGTTATGACGATAACTCCATCTAATTAAAAGACTGTTATGAACCCATTTTGGAGTTTTGGTTACTGTTGTTTGATTTTGTTGTTTCACCTATACTATACTAATTCATGGAGGCAATGACTGCATCAGTGTTAAACAAGAATTTGGAAAATAAATATTAAAGCATGTAAATGGTAAGCTGTCATAAAACATTACAAGAAATTTGGTGTTTATATGAGTTAAGCTATACAAATAATAGACATGTATAAGATTATACACACACACACGAAAATAATGTTATTAAAACTGGAGCATCTAGTGTTGAGAAAGGATTATCACATATTTGTGACTGACAGACATACACAAACTACAAAAATGATGATTAATTACAAAAGGGATTGGTCCCTGTGGTTGAAAAAAAATGTTCTACAATCCAATATTTCCACTTGGCTGTTCTGGATTTTCTTGCTCACATGTCAGGAGACCACTTTACTACAGCTGACCTCATAATCTCCAGTATGAGTGAAATCTAAACAGTCACTGTGAGCTCAGTCCAGGAAAGGACTTAAAGGATTATTTTTTCATTCTAAAAATAAACCACTTTGTCAAACGCGAAGCAGAAACCTTAAGGACTGCGGAGTAGCCTAACCCCATTTACAGATTGCCTCCAACGTAAGCGTGTCATCATGTAACCAGAGATTAAGCCATGGCCTTCCTACTTATGAATAAGTAAGCAATCAGTCATCGTGATACAGATCTGTTTTGGAAAAGAGGAACAGTAAGAGGAAGTCAGTCTTTCAGAGCAGCAACAATCCCATTCTGAAGTGCTTTAGTGTGTAAGAAGCTTCACTGATATCCTTGCGGTTAAATCCTCCCTGCTCACTGATGCACCAGAAATCTCTGTTGGACAAACCTGACCCATCACTATCACTGCATTAACACAGATTTAAACAGAATGCAGCAGTATATTTTCTTGTAAATTGTGGCCTGGTTGCTGCAGGCCACCTTATCTGAATTTGGAGACCGACTCCTTTCCTGTAAAACTAAACTGTTTTGTATTGCCTTCACTTGATTATTCTAGGGGAAAATTTACAAAACAGCATTTCTACAGCAGAGTAAAAAAAAAAATACAGTTGCCAAATAAGTACATTTCTCAGATTTCTAACTCCTTTACAGTAAAGCAGATTTCTGAGCTATGCACATTGAACAAAATATTTTCTTATTAATATATACAAACACTTCAATATTTTTAAATTTCCAAATTGTGAACGTGCTGCAATTAGGTCCTATCTAGAGATATGACAAATATTTGCATCAATTAGTATGATAAACATTCATAGGTTAATGGCTTTATTTTACTCAGTCCTCTTACCACATCACTGCACTTTCCTGGTTATTTTCATTGTATAATATTACTGTCTTACATACACTTTCTGTTTCCTTATAACAGCTGGCATACTTCATTGCTCAAATTGAGTCTGAGCTACTGCTTCATATTTCTCAGTTTCAGAATGTAGTTTACAGACGGAATTTAGAGGTCAGGATAAATAGATTTTTAAAGCTTATTATATAATCTAAATTCCAAATGTGAAATCTACATCAGGTTGTCAAGAGTTTCTCATCATTTTGTCATTTATGCTTTCTATGTCCCTCTCTGTGTCACATGGATGAAACTGTGAGGCAAGTCAGGTTCGTATTGTTAGGGGCACATGTATCCCTGCCCAATCGATATTTTCAGGCAGACCATGTGATCAAACTAAGGAATAAAACCATTGACTTGTTCTTCAGCTGAGATCCTTTTAAATCACAGGGATTGGGAAAAGGGGCATTATGTTCTCTTTTTCTATTTTTCTGTTTCCAAGAGAAAGAATGACAAATTCTCAGTATTTTGGAAATTTCCAGTATTTCAATAATGATGACAGACTGTCAAATTGATTTTATCCTGGATGCTGTTTCCTAGTTACTACCCAACAAAGCATTGGGAGGGAGAAGAAAAATGTAAAATGGGAGAGACAGAACAGGAGATTTCCTTTTTAACTTTAAGAAACTTTTACGTAGAAAGAATGTCACTGAAATAGGCCATTTAGCCTGTCAATGCTCACATAAAAACTTGAGCAAGAGTACACTGGTGAATCTGAGATACACATTTAAGGGCTGGATCAACTGAAAGGGAACAAAAGTTTGATAAAGATAAACTAAAAGTGATTTTCAGTAGCTTAAATAGGTATATATGTACATTATGTATATATATACATATATACATTAATAATTTCCGGAAATGGATAAAGAAAATCTAGGATGCATTTAGTCTCCTTTGGTCATATTATTTTTATTAGTTAGAGACTTGTAAGGTCTATTAAAAAATTACTATAGCTAATAGGTAGGAACTCGTGACTTTCCACACAATAGATGTGTACAGAGATACACATGTGTAAATGTCAAATATGTAAATGCATGTAAATTAGTATAATAGAATGAATAAATACTAAGATTGGGTGTGAAGAAGAAATTTAGAAAGAACGCTAGGAATGCCAGTAATAATTGTTTGCCCATTACTAAACCGATATTGTATGTCTACTTCCTTGGAAGGCACTAATGAACACCTTGAAAAAGTAATGAGCTCCCCAAAATGTGTGACTCTTATTTGTGGCATCTGTGACTCAGAGTTAAAATTGTACAGTAAAAGCTGTCTATGCTGCCAATGTACTCCTTCTGTCTTCAGGGACTGATAGGTGATATCATTATCTCCATAGGTAGTAAAAAACGTATTCTATGTAGATTTGTCGACTAGCCTTTCTTATTTACCTCTTTTGCTTCTTTCAAAGATCTTTAAAATATCTCCACTGATTACTCTGACACCTGCTGGTGAGGGCGCAGTGGATCCTAGTCTTTTTCCTTCAACAACTATGAAAGCAAAGGTTTGGATTCATACTTGTTCAAGAACAACTAAGTGATGGTCTCTAGCATCTGTAGTAACCATGTAAAACCTTTTTACAGTTCACAGCAGCATTCATTTGATTTTTTTTCACAGCAGCATTCATTTGATTTTTTCATAAATTAATTTAGTTAGATTAGAAAAGATATCACTTTTTTCACTGAGTGTGATAAAGCAAAAGACAATCACAGCTAAGAACTCAATAGTAAGAATAGCATTGACTGGGTTTACAGTTTTTCATAAGTGCGCAGAAATTCCAACTATTTAGCTAGTAAAATAAGTAAATTGATTTCTATCATAGAAGTTTTATTACTAATTGCATATTTGTCATACATATTTTGACTTTTTATCCTTCTTTTAATTATTATTATTATTATTATTATTATTATTATTATTATTATTATTATAGTTTTTGAGGTTTGAATATAACCACATCTGTCTCCTCTTCCCTCTTCTCTCTCCAACTTTTTTCATATAACTGTCCACTCACAATTAGCTTCTGGATTGACTGAGCTCAGAAACCTTTACCATTTTTTTTTTGGCAAAGATTTGACGAAATTGTTATATCATAAATCATACTCAAAACTATCACACCTGCAACTGTTTGCTGTAAACAACATCAGCACCACTTTCGCTGGCTTTAGAAAACCCCAGAGGCTTATAAATGTACACAAGTGATTGCATATACAGTTCATGCCATTATTAGCATCCATTTAAATGATGGATCTCATGAATAAATTACCCAATTAACAATATTATCAGAGTAGCTGGTAAGGAAATGTAAGAGTTTGGAGTAGTGTGGGCACTAAAGCTTTTGGTTTTATAGTGGTGTACTTGCTCCTTTATCTGCGTATCCTTCCTCTTTTATAACAACCATGTATGCTTTATTCATGTTTATTGCCTTTAATGATTAGTAAAAAATTTATAACTTAGACAGATGAGTCAATTATATTAAAATTATCATCTTAAAAACTAGATATTAACATTATATGGACATTCACCTTAAAATATTTAATGAAAATACAAATGTTTTTAACTTAAGGAATTATTCAGAAATGTACTACATTTGGACTTATTTGGGAAACCTTTGTAAGTTTAAGATCAAAGAAAATAGTATATTCTATTCCATTTACTTTTCCATTTTTTTTACTGTAAATATTCACCACAAGTAATACAAATTTCTAGACAAAATAGATTGAGTTTTAAGGGAACATTTAAGATTAGAATGAGAACTTTCTCAGCACCATTGGGAAAGCTCTGCTGTATCATGGTGTTGCCTGGCACAGCACAGACTTCACACTGGTTTCAAACAAGGTACTTTATGTCCACTTAACTATTACCTTCAGTATAATATTTTTAAATTAATTTAAAATGTTTCACCTTGAATCTGATGTTACCAGTTATTTCTTAAAGTGTAAAGTTAATGGTCATGCAAATTAGGTAATGATGGCCCAAAAGTGCAATAATATAATCCCCATAGAAACCGGTTATTTCAGCTTAAACTTCACTATGCAATCACTGAAGCATAGTGGCATCTGGAGTGAGATTCTTCAGGTATTAATTTCTTCTCATGTAGAATTAACTAAGATCTCCATTGATTAAAAGATGGGAATCCAAATGCCAATGATTCATAGCATTTAGAGCACATCTAGACATTTTTAGATAATGCCGTTTGCTTAAAGACTCCAGGCACAAGCTGCAGGCAAAGGGACAGATTGCATAAGATGCCACGTGTTTGCTGCAACTGTATGCATGTTATTGGATTTTTTTAAAGCAATACACAACGATGAATAATTTAGGAGTTAATAAAATATTCAATCTGACTGATCCATTGGTTTAATTTTAAAATAAAGACGGTCAATAAGTGGACATACCTATCATTATCAAATTCCAGACACGAGTGCCTGTAAGTTGGAATCCACACAAAGGAAAACACAAATTTTTCTAAGACATTTGATAAATTAAAGTTATATGATGGGGGAGGGGGTATGAAAAAAGAGAGTAAAATTCCATGTTAACACTAGCTTCTGTAAGTTCTCCCAAAGTTTAATTGTTTGAACTATCAGGCAAGCTCACTTCTGCTGTCTGCAGAGGTCTGGGAGGGGAAAATTAGAGAGGAACAAGTTTAACAGAAAACGCTTATGCAAAACGGTCCATTTCTTTCCCAGAAGCTGCCGCCCTCCACCCACCGGGTGGCTTACAAAGGATCAGTCTGAAGAATGGAGGGGGGTAGGCTTCCTGAGCTTTGTCTAGAGGATCACAACGGAAAGCCCGGGCAACAGTTCCATGGTCCACTTGATTGGTGGCATAGAAGCCTCAGCGTGGGCATCTTTAAGAGCTCAGGGCAGTTTTTTTTTTCTTTTCTTTTCTTTTCTTTTTTTTTTTTTTCTTTTTCCCCAGGCTCTAGCAACTAAAAGTCTTCTGGCAAGCACAGTCACTAACTAGGTCCTCTAGCATTCCAGTCACCTTTGATAAGGGTCACTTAGTGGCAGAGTTACTGAGTGCACCCATGAGCATGTGTGTGTGTGCGTGTATATGTCCTCGCTCGCATCAGTGTGTGTGTGTGTGTGTGTGTGTGTGTGTGTGTGTGCGCGTGTGTGTGTGCGTGCGCGCGCGCGCGGGCGCGCGAGTGTATGTGTGTGTTCCTATTTGGGGTGGGAACGGAGGCGGGGATAGGAGGAGAGGGGAGTGCCTGTGGTTCTTACAGTTCCCTTCCAGCTAAGGCATCAAAGTGCAGAAGGAATCCAGACAAGAAATAAAAGAAACAGGAAATATCCGCTTTGGAAACCCGTTCTTTTCCTTACCACTGGAGACTAGGCGACGCACTCCGAAAACATTTCCATATGCTAACCTTCACTGGAGTGGCTGCCTCTATGAGGCAGCTATCAAAGCAGGTTTGGAAAACAGAAGCAAAAAACAGATCTCACACTCACACCTACACCCCTGGGAAAAGGCAGTCATATCCTGGGGAGCTGAGAAGACCTGAACTGCCCACCACTTCGAGTCCCAAAGAGATGGCATCTGGCTGCAACACAGGTTTCTGGAGGAGAGTCTCCTAACAGCCCATCCTCTGAAGCGCATACGTAGGTGGTGCATATGTGTAGTGTAGAGAATCCATGCAATGCCTAGTCTGATCTCAAATGGATTCGAGTCAACGCATTTTTTATTCCAAATACTTCTAGAGCCACAGCGTGTCAAACCCTTGTAGCTTATTCAGCTCTCCACTTACTGCTGTCTGTGGAGGATTCTAGAACATATCTCTCAGAAGGGCCTTCTGTGTTCACAAACGCAGAAAGGGCACAGCCAAATAGCTTGATACCCCTTTCTTCTCTCTTTTTGACTTCCTGGCTTCAATTCAGTACCTGCTGGTATGCAGACAAAGGTTTCTGACCAGCTTTTACATTGACAAAGCCTAATCTCTCAGAGGATCTGAAAGTCACCCAAACAACTCAGCAGGAGACTCACTGTAATCCTGTATTTTTTAATGTTTTGTTTTGTATGCTCATTTCCTATTTACATGCAAACCGTGAAAGACACAGGTAGACCAGCCTGAACAACTTTTTGGCTCCTGGACCAGGGGCGCATGAAGGTTGGTTTGCACATCACAGCCATCTATTATCAAGAGTTACGGTCTTACCCAGAGGGAGTGCACAAAATGCTCTGGTCCCCTGGGGTTAGAGGAGAGGATAGTTGTTTGAGCTGTTGTAATTGAAGTCACGCGCCCAAGAGGAGGGTTGGGGAGAAAGCTAACGACTTAGTAGACCTCTCTCTTTCTCATTGGGAGCAGAAACTCTCAATATCGGGTCCAGGTTGAAAGACCCCTTAGCCCCCGCCCTGCACCAGAGCACGGTATCCAGCTTACCGCCCGGTGTTTATCTAGGCTGTTCTAGCACCCACTATATGACGGCCCGGCACACTTAGCTCTGTCAGGTCTCTATCACAGCCCTGTCCACTGTCATCGGCCAACAACATTGATATTTGCTAGTCAGGGGTCGCGCAGGGGATCAGTGGCAAAGAAAGCCCAAAAACACAACCCCTTCACACCCCTCAACCTTCTTATTTTCTAGATCAGACCCTCTTCCCAGGATCAGCCTGGGGCACTCCACTCGGACTTTGCTAGCACTTTGGCAGGGTATCCAGGGAGCATCATCTCCTCCGAAGCGCTCTTTACGCCGTGCACGCACCGAGGACCCACTGTGGCCCCTTGAGCGGCGTTTCCAAAGGTGCTCCCCGCCCGTCCCTCATCCAGAGACCCCTGTCCAGCCACCTCACCTTTGCCGAACTGGGGCACACCGAGGCTGAGTCCAACCAAAAGCCAGGCTGCTACCAAGTGCTTCATGATCCCTTCTCCCGGACGTGACCCGGGCTGGTCCGGGGTCGTGGCGGAGGGCACTGTAGAGGAGGTGGCCCTGCAGGACAGCAGTAAACCCCACCCTGTCAGAGATTCAAGAGGACGTCTTCCTCCCGCAGCTCTTCCTCAAACAAATTCTTGGGCAGGGCGATAAAGAGTGATGGCCCTAGAGAAAGGGTGACTCCCCCCTCACCCGAGCTTCGCCTGCGCTGGGGTACGCGGAGGTGGGTGCGCTTGAGAGAGGCTGGGGCTACGAGTGGGTCCTAGCAGAGGCACAGCGGGCGGAGCGCGGGCTCCCTGGGTTCCTGGCTCCCCGATTTCTGTGCGCGCACCGCAGGCAAAGCGGCCAGCAGTGACTATGGCTCACGCTGCTGCCTCCGCGGCTGCGGGGCGCGCACAGAAATCGGGGAGCCAGGAACCCAGGGAGCCCGCGCTCCGCCCGCTGTGCCTCTGCTAGGCCCCCCTCCTCGCCCCAGCCTCTCCCACACCCCCCCCCCGTTCTCCCTCCCCCTCTCTCCCCAGCTTTGGAAGGTGGCTCCTTCTGCTGGAAGAGAAAGGGAGACAGCCGCAGCCACACCCTGCCTGATACCTGCCACAGTCTAAGTTCCACACCTTCTCTGCTCACGATGCAAACTCTAAGGTTAGAGGTTAAACTATAGATGTCTCCAAGTGTTGATCCTAGGATTGGTTTTATAGTTAAGTGTACAAAGGAGTCCACTGAACTTCAGGACTGCCAGGAAAAGAAGTTAAGAGATTTCACAAAGTGGCTCTAGGAGCTTCAAGCTTGCTGAGACCCAACACTGCTGAAAGAAGTCTTCCAGTTTCTCCGTTTCTCCAGAGTCATGATTTAGTCAGGAGCCAGACTCTAAACAAGCAAGACAGGCTGCTGCTCTGTTGTTCTGTCTGCAAATCAGTTTGCTCAGGACTGAAGAGGAAGGTTGTGGGCTCATCTGCTCCTAGTGAGGAAAGGGCAAGAGCAAGTAGGAGGCATGTAAGCTGGACATCTGTTTCACATAGGAGAAGTCTTAGAAAAACAGAGGAAAGAGCAGATTCTTGACACATCACTCAGGTGGATCAAATTTCGCTGCTCCTCACCAAAACTAAAATAAATGGGCTTATTTTGCACTGAAAGTGATTGAACTGAAAATAAAGCCTCTGGCTTACAATTGTGCTTTTTCTCCTCTGTTTTTCAGTTAGAATGATTGTTTACTGTAGATTCAATTCCTGTGGTATAAAGTACCAAAATGAATCCGGGTTCTCTGCTCTCCCGGAGTCCCCATTAGGAGGGGAGATAGAAGGACATGAACACATGCATAGAGAAAGTGAATAAATGAAGAAAACTGTCACTCTCAGAACTAGAGAAACACGAAACTTCCCCTTCATTTCTTCCTCACGTCCTTGGAATCTCATCTTGTACTATGTCTCTGGTCTTTGGAGTAAAATCAAGGGTGGAAGGAGACGCAAAAACAATTGAGAAATAAAACCAAAGGAAGGCTAGAGAGGTAATCTGTACTATGGGCCAAACACCAACCACAAAAGCCATGCTTCTCATGCTGAGTGAAAGGGTGTTTTAAAAAACCAACCAGAACCCCCACCCCAGACATCGCAGGGACTAAACAATCAACCAAGGAGTACACATGGAGGGACTCGTGGCTCCAGCTGCATTTGTAACAAGGATGGCCCTATCTGCCACCTGTGTATGGGAGGGGATGCACTTGATCCTGTGAAGGCGCTATGCCCCAGTATAGACTAGGGAGGTGAGGCAGGAGTGGGTGGGAGACCAAACCTCCCCCCTCATTTCCGCCCCCCCATAGAAGCAGGGGAGTTAGGGATGGTGGATGGTGGTTTTCGGAGGGGAAACTGGGAAGGAGGATAACATTTGAAATGTAAAGAAATAAAATGAATCACTTCCTTGTTGTACTTTTACGCTTAAACCCAGCCCTGTTGGATCAGGATAGTATTGGTTAGAGTTGTAAGTTCATTCTAGTCAGTTACAATGTTGCTTCCTTGTATGTCACTACAACTTAACTCTGAACTTGTACTCACGCCATGACATGTGCTTTGCGAAGACCTTCTCTAACTTGGGAAATGACAAGTCATCTTTCAGGAATTCTTTCTAAAAGATTATGGCAAATCCTAAAATTCAGAACCTGAATTTGCACTGCATGATGAGACAGCCAATGGGAGACAATAGGATTAAAAATCCTGTTTATTTTATTTACAATTTCAACTTTACTAGTAATATGTAATATTAAGTAGCATGTCAAGATGTTAGTATTTTTTTTGTCAAAACGTAGACTATTAAACATTTTCCTTTTTACAAAAAAGGGTTCTGTGTTCGTTTGTCTAGTTGCTTTTTTCCATACTCAGGTAGGCATAAAGCCACATCAAAATACATAATCTATGCCCAAGCAAGTGAAGTCGTGACTATAAATGCTGCTGCTTAGCAAGTGCTATACCACTTATGAAAGGTGTTGCCAGTTTGGTACCTCTGTACCCTTAAGTCTTATTTTCTATCACAAGTTGCTATAAAGTCTCAAACACAACAGCACCTGCCCGATGTGGCTTCTTTCTTCCTGCTTATTCATAATGACCATCTACAAATAAGCCTTACTGTCAATGACATTTGTAGAGCTCATTTTACCACTGGTATACTTATACAAGGCCATGCTCATATATACATCCCTTTCCTAGGTGGAATAGAGAAAGCGCCTGAGAAACAAAGAAAGAAAGGGTAAAAAGGACAACGCTGCTGCAAATTTTTTCCTGAACATAAAGTGCTAAGAGACCTTTACTAATCACATATGATCCACCCTATGGTTTTACAGCTTCTCCAAATCTGTGCCTAAAATACTAAAAATGATCTATATATTTCATGAAAACAGCATTTCTCAAATTGTTTTCTACGGGTGTTCTTATCCTTAGGATATTGATAGGTTTCTGGGGAAAGAAAATAAAAGTATTGCATGAACAAATGATTTAAGGAACACTGTATATTAATGAGGCGTTTTAGTATCATTGAGGAATATTTGCATATTAAATTCTCTAAAGGTCCTGTGGTCAAGAGGCTCTTCTAAAAGTTGTTAACCCAGCATTTTGCAAACTTTTGTTGTTGTTGTTGTTGTTGTTGTTGTTGTTATGGGCATTATGACAAGCTTTTTCTTAATATACCTGTTAATATAACGTAGGTTTAGCACTACAAGGAAAAGAACATTACCTTAAAATAAAGCAACATAAGTAGAAAGAAAACAATAAAAGGAGAAAATGCAGAAAGATTATTGATTTTTTGCTAGGAACTGAATATTTCTTTCCTGCTATGAATGTGGTAATTAATCTCAGTTGTCAACTTGATGAGTTCTAGCATCACCACCAGAGAACTGGTGCTCTGGGCATGTTTGTGACAGGTTATTTTGATTAGATTGAGGTGGGAAGACTTTCCTATTGTGAGTGACGTCACTCCCTAGACTAGGATTCATGACTGGAGAGACAGAGACCATGAACTGAACTTGCCTTCGCATTATGCTTCTTCCTGTGGATACAGTAAGATTAGTTGGATCAAGCTCAAGTTGCCATGACCCCCTGCTCCATCATGGCGTCATGATAAGACACTTCCAACTGTAAGCTGAAATAAACCGTCTCACCTCCCAGTCATTTTTGTCAGGTATTTTATCACAGCATCAGAAGAATAAACTGACATACCTCAAAGAGGTGATGCTATGATAAACCTTACTTATCACATATTTCTTAGGCTTTGGAGCTCTTCAGTCTTCAATGAGAATAGTTTGTTACTTTCAGCTAAAAAGGCTGTAGCTTGCAGGGAAGAGACTTAATGGAGAAGACAGTAGACTCTGGAGGCCTGGCACATAAAGCTTCATAGAGAAGTGCTCATTCTGTCAGGAACTAGTCTAGTGATCTCTTCTGTGATATTTTCTATGTAAATCACATGTCCTGAGACACTCACTGAAGTTGAATGGACTTCAGTAAGTAAGAATATTTAGGCAGGGTAGGTACTAGGTGATAAGTAATTTTTTTTAAGAGAAAGATGAGAGGCAATGGAAGGGAAAACTAATTGGCTACATGGTAACAATGGGAAGAGGTCCCAGAAGGCAAAATGTATCCATTAGCTCAGCAGCTCTTAATCTCCCTAATATTGTAACCCTGTAATACAGTTCCTCAGGCTGTGGAGCCCCCAACCATAAAGTTATTTTCATTGCTATTCCATCACTTTAATTCTGCCACTGTTAAACATTGTACTTTAAATATCTGATCTGTAGATGGCCTTTTTTTTTTTTTCAGGACTCGTTGTTGAGTAGGAGTTTGAACGTATCTGAGTTGATTTTCTCTACCTCAAATATAACTCATTCACCACATATAAAGTCAGCTAATTGCTAGGCCTTAATAGTCTCATCTGTAAAATGGAGTTAGTCAACAAAACTTGTGATGTTAAGCTGCTGTGGTACATCACAGGGCCTGGTCAAGTAATTGTCACATATCGGTGAAATATAAGGTGGTAAGTAAACATAAAAAATATAATCTTATGCCAAATTTCAGAATGACTTTCCATTATTAAGTAATTATCTATATCCATCAGTTGTACAGAAGTTTTAATCCAGCAATATGATTTCTCTGATCACATCCAAAGACCTTCTAGAATTGTGCAATCCAGATGAGATACAAACACACCACATACCTTTATTATCTCTAGCTGGAATATAGACAGTTCCTTAGTACACAACTTTAATCCCAAACAATGTCACCAAATTGAGGATCAGACACAGTGACAAATCAAAGATTTAACAGAATGAATCAGAGATAGAATATGTACAACTCTCAAAAAGAAAGTTATTTAACAGTAGTCCAGGGAAAGAGAAAGTCCACTCAGTCAGTTGAGTCTAGTGCTGTGGAGTTGAGTCAGTGAGTTGGGAGTCAGTGTAGTGAATACAGCGCAGTGGAGTTGAGTTCCTTTGGGAGTTCAGGCAGTTCTGTTCAGGTCAGCACAGGCAGTTGAAGCCAGACAATCAAAAGGATCTGGAAGATAAGAACAAATTTCCAGAGTTAGTTTGAGGTTAAGTAGAGCAATTCAGTGAGAAACTGAGAGAAGACAAATAGAATCAGTCAGCTTGGAGAGGAGTTTGAGCCCGAACAGCTAAAGTGAACCAGCCAGGTAGAGTTCAGACATAACCAACCAGGAAGTGTCAGCATATTCAGCAGTAAGCCACCAAGATGACAACGACGTCAAGAAAATAAATGATATACTGAGTTTCCACTTGTATTAAATTATCTGAAAGCATGGGGTTTAACTTTTAATTCCTCAGGGGGGAAAAAAAGAAAACTAAGCCTAAATGTAGCATTTCATAATATTCTATCATTTTAAAATGTTGTTAAATAAGATAGATAGATAGATAGATAGATAGATGATAGAAGATAGACACATACATACATACATACATACATACATATAATCTCAGAATACTTAGTCAAATTATACTCAGTACTCTTTATTTCTGTTCAGTATTGAGGATCGAACCTGGTGGTTCTGATTATTTAAGTCAGCACTGAGATGCCTTACCAGCTCTGAGTATTATAAATTCAGCCAAAGCCAAGTAGGATTTCTTGACCTTAAAAATAAGCTGTAAGCTTATAAACACATGTTATTTTTACTGCCAACTTTGTGGCGATATGTTTTGTGGCAATGGGAAGTGACTATTATCCTCATCATTTCAATGAGAAGTAAGTCATAGAGTGAAACTGACCGAGTATATCTTAGCGTTTGTCAGCGCTAGAACTAAAGCTTGAATCTAAGTCCCCTGAATCCAGATCTTTCACCACAGCTGTCAGTAACATTGCAGAGTGCTACAGGCCAAGCTGCAGTGCATTTTTACATATACTGCTTTTGTAAGTCATGAACTGTTCCACTATCAAAAAAAATAAATAAAATCCACCAAATCCTTAGAAGACAAATGACTGTGTCTGTTTCATGTTGAGAAATGATGTGCTAAACTTTTCAGTGACTCATCAAATATAAGAACATAGTTAAGGCCTGGACCTGTAGACAGGACTTGAATTCTGTTTGGATTTTCAGAAATTATTTTCAGATTATTGTGTTACAGTCCCAGTTTAGACAATTGTCTCAATTATTCTATTTATTCATCTTTCAATTTAAATAGCTATAATTGTTGTTTTGTTTTACCATTTTCCCAGAAATTTTGATCTGTTCTTTGAGGATCCATGGAGCTTGGATTTGAAGTTCTATGTACTTGTTTAAATCTTTAAATATTTTCCATAATTTTTCCTGCTTCCCCAGGACCAAGATTATTTGTTATTCCAACTGTCATCTTGAACAACCTCCTGCAAATACTACTAATGAAATTACTATCTTCCCTTGAGTCCTCCTCAAGGTATTCCCACAACCTGCTGGGTGTTGTTTCCTGGAAATGTGTAAGTTAACTGAAAACAATTGATCTTTGCTTTTAAAAGTCTGGCTCTGAAAGAGAGATTTCTAGCACTTCTAGTTTCCAAACCAGCCTAATTTAATTATTTAGATTTTTAATTCTCTGAAATATCTTTGAAGGTTTGATATACATAACAAAAGATCAAAGTCTAGGGAAGATGTATATAGTGAAGGCATTTCCCCACTAGTGGCATTCCCTCCTAATACAAGCTTATCACTGTCAATAGAGATATGTGCACGTAGTTAATAGATGCTGTTGGCCTTGTGCATGTATGTGTGTGTGTGTGTGCGTGTGTATGTATGGGTTGTTGGCCTAGTGTGTGTGTGTTTATCTGTACACATACCCACATGAATGTATGCATATGATATACATATATACATAAACTTTACAATATTTACTAAATTATCAGAACATTATGAATCTTGCTTATTTAAAAAATGATTTCTCTCCAAAAGTATACCAAAGCTTACAAAATGTGTATGTAAGATAAACCATTTTTAAAACATGGACTTTTCTCCCCGTCTTTCAGTATCAAAGGCAAAATTAAAATAATAATGTATTTTACACATGTGCAAGATAAGCATCAGAAGAATATGCTGCTTGAAGTGGCCTTGTTGAGGAAAGGTGACTGTATTTAAACTTATCACATAGGTTGGGAAGAAGCCATTCAAAAGAGATATATGAATTCATCAGTCTACACTATTAGATAATATGTCTTAAAATTAAAATATCTTATCACCATTTTGTTGTCTGTCATTCTCATACTGAAATATATGTCTTTAGAGTATTCTTTATAGTTAAACAATTTTCACATATTTAAATTTGTATTTTTATGTGAGCTTTTTCTTGTCCTTTTTTCTCTTTTTGTATTGGAATGATGATTTTTCTTACTGACTCTTCTGAGGCCTGTATATGTAAATGAAACCAGTATGTGACATATTATATTTATGTCAAAATTATTCAGCTGTTATTGCTATTATTGTTATTCATGATGAACATTAATATTGTTCACCAGCATTTTGTTGATTTTGCTGTGGTAATGTATACTACACCTGGGTGATGACATTTGTTCATCTCTGTTGGTTTTGTTTTTTTATTCAAATATACTTTCTCTGTTCTGGGTTCTAAAACATATCTTTCAATGTCTGATAGGAGTAATATGTATCATGTTCTCTGATGAGTATGAACTACTCTTATTCAACTCTGTTGTAAACTGATGCTATAGATCTTATTTTCTCCCCAAACTACCACATATACCAAAGACACATATTAAATGAATCCATCTCTTCTTAACTGACATGACATGACATGACTCTGTCTTTAGTCACTATTGTTTGTCTCTGCTTGTTTTCTGTACAGCACTAGTGGATTACTTCTCCAGTACCACATATTTTGTTTGAAAATGTTTTTAATACCCGCTGAAGTAAAACACTCTCATTTCCATTCTTCAAGATACTCTTTGGCCAATCTTCATTTACTTTTACTATAGAAACTTTATAGTGAGCTGGTCAAGTTGAAAAGGAGATAAGTATATTTCTAATATAATGACTATCTGTGTATTCAAATATTTTTTTGTTTTTGTTTATTTTTATTTATATGTATAATTTTTTTACATATTAACCTCAATGAACTTCCATTTTTTCATAACTGGCTGTAGCATATTTATAAGAATTCTGCATCTCTATGTGTACTTATGTACATTTGTATACCACTGTTAAAGCCAAACAGGTTTACTATATTCCTTATTATGAATATGATTATTGTTATCATCATTAATAATATTATTATTATGTTGCTTTTCAGTTCATTCTTTGGAATTGTATAACTATATAACATTAAGATAAGTTTTGCTTTCTTTTTGAAAATATTTATGCTTATTTATTTTCTGTATCTATTTGTTAAAACTAGTAGTACTCAAATTTTAAATAGACACACTTGAATTTTTTCTATGAAATTTGACTACTTCAGTTATGTTCTAAATAATCTTATAATGGGAGCTCAGATCTAAATGTAATCAATCCCTCCACAAAGAGTTCAGAGAACACCTCAGAAGGCAACCAAAAAATCAACATATATACCAACTCAGTCACAAACCCTTTGATCTACAATGCTGTTCTGCTAATGCAATGGTGGCACAAAGCTTGTGGGAATCACCAACTAATGTTTGGTTTGAGTTAAGACACACTCCAGTAGGTGGAACCCGTACCCAAAAACGAAAGACTAGGTATCCCAGAGACTTAGAGTAAAACAACACTACTGATCCAGACAAAAACAATAACATCAAAATCACACACACACACACACACACACACACACACACACACACACACAAAGTAGGGTTAACTCCTAGTGATATCTGCTACATTTATAGATCCGTGTGCCTTCAGCAATCATCAGAGAAGCTTTCTCCTGCAGCAGATGGGAAAAAATCAGATATTACAGCATTACAGGGTGTGTGAGTAGTGCATTCAGACAAAGGGAGGGAGGGAGGGACGGAGGGAGGGAGGGAGGGAGGGAGGGAGGGAGGGACTCCATCACGTTCCTCCCCACATGGTAGGTCCCTCCCCAAAGAAGAGATAGAGTACAAGAGCCAGAAGGAATGGAAGACACCAGGAAAACAAGGTTCTCATGAATCTACTTGGACTGAAGCTTCAAGACAGGGCCTACTCGGGTCTGCACCAAGACCTCTACAAATATAATATAGCCTTTGACTTAGTGTTCTGTGAGACTTCTGAGTGTGCAAATGAATGAGTTTCTGACTCTTGCCTTCTCCTGAGCTCTTTGTGTTGGGTTGCCTTGTCTGATTTCGATGTGATAGTTTTTATTTTGTGTTATTAAATTTTATTTTGTTATGTTTTGATGTTATCTCTTAGATGTCTGTTCTTTTCTCATGATAGTCAGAAAGGGAGTGAAGCCTGATGGAGGGCAGGTAGGGAGGGTGTGGTGAAAGAGAGAGAGGAAACTGTAATCAAGATAGATTGTCTAAGAAAAGAAACTCAATAAGGGAAAATTTCAAATATACAAGACAGTTATACATAAATCCTAGCATAGATTAAAGAATATGCTAATTAACATCTAAAAATTCTGTGTGTTATTCACAAAAATTAAGCATTATTAATAAAAAATATCTTTAGATTTTTTTTTTGTCAAAGATATTTCTTGGTCAAAAAATGACAGCAACATAAAAAAATTGCTTTAATTAAACCAATTTATTTTCTTTATAATCATTGTTTTATACAAAATAAGAAAATAAAAAATTAAATACAATTTACAATATTCAAAAATATTCTTTTAATTGTATATTTCACTCATGAGAAAAATGACATTTAACACTATGTGTTTAGAAGTAGTATGTGTTTTGTTAAGTTTGACTATCAATAAAAATCATAGTAAATTTTATTAACACATAATCATTGAAATGTTATTTTAAAACTTAAACATCATCCATGTCTTCATCTACCTTTGTAATTTTTTAATAATTATATTATTACTATAATATAAAATATTTGAATAAATGATCTAAGTCTATGCATTTCATCAATAACCATAGTACATTAAAATTGAGCTCATGACATAATGTCACAGTCCTCACTATGAACTAAGTGAAATGACAGACCTGGTAATTAGTATGTTTAAGCAGCACATTTTTAAGATAAAAATGTACAAAAGCTTTTTCAATTAAATCAATATTAATTTTAAAATAAAATTTTACTTCAAAATTTTTTCTTTGGAATGTGATCAAAAACAAAGATAAGAACTCAAATCAAGTTTGGAAATTATTTGTTTTGTTTATTTTCTGCTGTTTACAATTGCACCAACAGGCTCCTGTAAAGCATTGGTTCCGCAATAAGCCACATAAAGAATTCCATATTTTATGTAGTATTTTGAAACCACAATTCACTCTATACTTCTGAGACTTGAGAAAGCTTTCAATTTAAAGCACAATTATAAAGATACATAAGGAAGGAAGTCTTCACAGTTTCATAATTGCCTCACCAAATTCTTAAAAGATTGAAATATTTGCCTGACTTTACACAGCTCTTACAAGTATTTATAGGAATGAGTTTTGATTTGTAGAATGATTTGTGATTTGCAATAAAATCTGGTGAACATCTAGAGCTAAATAGCTGGAGATTTTAAATACCCACTAAAATGTGCACCTTCGTTCATCCAGTAATCACCAAATTCAAGTGAAATAAAACTTTCAATTCAACTGAATTCTCAGTTAAGTTCATATTGTATGGAATGTTTTCACAATGTTTTCTATAATATAATGTAATGTATTAAAAAGAGATTGCAAGTCAATCTAAAATGATTTTAGTAATGACTTCCAAGCAACCTTGAAGACACTTTCATCACAGTAGTTAGAGATAAATAAAGAAGAAGTTCATCAGCATAGAAATTATGTGTTCTTTCAAATTTTAGAACTGAGTGTTTGTGTTTTTTTTCTGGGGAAACAAAATGAATAAAACAATTTTCCTTTACTTCTCTTTGTGATTAAGAAAAGACATAATCGAGTAAGGAGTGGATCTTCCAGTTCTGCCTTTGCTTGTCTGACTCAGCATCAGCTGAAAACACCCTATTAGTTTAACATTTTCATTTCCTCTTTTAAATAATGTGTCACTCTGGGATTTGGCCCGAGCCAATGACTCAGCTCTGCTCAAGACTATGCCTGAGGACACTAAGTGATGAGAACTTTCCCCTGCAAAGGCTGTGGGTTTAGTGAACAAGTGCACAGGCTATGTGCCACCAAGCTCAGGCAGTTCCTTTCAAAGAAAAGGCTTGCTGGGTCCCTTGCCTAGTATTTCTTCAGCTACCACAGAATGTTTTGTTTTTATCTGCTGTGTATTATACTGTATTTTCTTTTATTTAGATTCGAATATTTACATTTATTTTCTTATTCAAATGTAGAAGGATAATTTTACAAATTCTGTGACTAGCTTGCATTCCTAACAAGAGAGACAGGTAGCCTTTTTGCTTCTAATTACTTCTCTAAAAACCCTTTTAAAGTTCCACAGCTGAGCTACTATTTTAATCTCAGATGGCACCTTTGTCCTGAGACACAGTCTTGTTTAGGAAAAAGACAGTGCTGAGCCTAAATCACTGCTAATGGCAGTCAGGAGGATTTCTGACTAAGTATTTCTTCTCATGGGAACAATAATCACCAACTCACAGCCAGCTTGGGGATAATGACTGAAGCATTGTTGCTTTCTAATAATATCTAAGCTCAATCAGGCCTTAATAAACGAACTCATGATTTAAAGATAATTTTCTGGCAGTGACCAAACATTCCATTCGGTCCATATAAGGGAATAGAAGTGAAATTGAATAACACTACAATTCATCTATAGATATACTTGTAAAAAGGACTATCCCATATGTTTAAAAGCTGTGAATATACCAGTATATTTCTATATAATTGTTACAACTTTAACATTAGACAGTTTACTTGTGTGTTGTCTTTCTTCTATCAACCACAATAAATTTAGTGTTTGCTCATATATTTATTATTTATTTAGTTTAAATATTTAGTAAATCTTATAATCTATAATGCTATATTTTCAATATTAATTTTTATATAAATCTGAGGCTCAGCAGACAGTTCATTTTGTCTGTATTTTCAAGACAAAAGACAGTTTCAATTTTATGAATTTAAAGTTTATTTCATATCAATTTGGTGTCTTTCAAAGCCTTAAATTTTAACTGGCTATGCTTACATTGTTATTCTACTAGATGAACTTATATGTCTTTTAGTTAAAGTACATTCGGTTCAAATTATTAAATAGTTATAATTGTATAGATGGAGTTGAAGACAGATTCTGTATTCATGTACTTAACTTATTCCATTATGAATATGACTTTGGGCACTTTTGGGTAAAGACCAATGATTATGAATCCTCCCTTTATCTCTATTGCTAATGCATATACTTATGTGACATTAAAATAGTATATTATATATTGTTTCTCTTCTTAACTACAAAATTTTGAACCACTGTAATCCAAGTGACTCTGATGTAATAGACATTATTGTACTATATTACTTTTCTCCCTTCCAAAGAATATTGTTCTCATCATTTTTCTGTCTAGATTTATTTTCTTACAAATGACCTGTGTACAACTAAAAAAAATATTTCTCTCTGTATCTATTTATATAACTTTAGTTTATTTAGTTATCTAATTATGTTGTTTAGAACTTTAAATAACTCATCTGTCTGAACTCTCAGCTGTGTAAAAGTAAGTGCAATCAATGCCAAAAATGTGCAAATTGAGCCACTTAGCAGATGAGCAAACTTACTTGTTCCTTCAGCCATGGTTATATAATAAGATCCTTTTTTTTTCCTTTTTGAAACCTTTTTAAAAGATTAGCAAGACCATTTCTAAGAGAGCTGGCAATGGGATTTAATTTGGACATTTGTTTCTTAAAAATCAAAGAAAAAAAGAAAATTGGAGGGGGAAATTTTTAATATTTCCCCAGATATAGAGTGGGAAGAATTTGTAAGGTGGCTTATTGTCGGATGAAGAGAGCTGGCCTCTGTGTAGCTGGAGTTCATAACACAGATTTTGATAAAGAGAGATTAGCAAGCAAGAGAGAAGGATCACATGGTCATACGGAGAACCACAAGAAGAATGGTCAATAGAAACTGAGAAGCCAAAAACTGAGTAAAGTCGTAAGAAAAAGACTTCAGTGTTTTCATACTTGTTCCCAAACGAGATAATTTGAAAACGTTAGCAGTTGTGAGTTTGGTGTTTTTTCATTTGCATTAAGAATATATAGGTAATTACTCACTGCTCTTAAAAATTGTCCTAAAAATAAACCCACTATCATTCTATGAGGAGTTTTGTCTGCAGAGTCTAATGCTTGCTAGGCTTCTTTCATTGTTGATGTCAAGAAATATTGATCTACTAAATAACATTTTGTTTATTTTATAATCTGGTACTTTTAAATAATTTTGAATTATAGGACAAGTGACTTGCTTCACTTTAATTTCTCTAAATATAAATTAGTCATAATGTCTGACTATGCTCTTTTCATTTTTTTTATTGTTGGAAAGGGTACTTTTAAGCAACCGCTTAGATTTTAGACTATAATAATCTAAAGTCTTTTCTAAGTGTCCAAAAGAACAAGAATAATCTTTCCCTTCTCAATGTTTGTTGCTTTCTTCTTTTTGTACATTATGTATCATTGCCCCTGTAATAGCAAACATGCACACACACATACACACATGCGTGTGTTCATACACACACCCATACACATACACAGGAAGAGAAGGAGAGAGAGAGAGAGAGAGAGAGAGAGAGACAGAAACAGAGACAGAGAGAGAGATTGATGTTTTGTATAAGGTAAGCTAGCACTCTACCACTGAGCTATATCCCCATCCCTGTAGTTTATAATATTTTAATTGCATTTTTAGGTAGTTTGTGTTGCCATACTGTGCGTTTGTAGCTTACCTATCTCTGCTTAGCAGACAAACAAATTCATTTACATCTTATTTACTTGTTTGAAATCTCTCTGAAGGTATTCGTTGTTTTACTGATGATGATTCTTAGTTCAGAAAATCTTATGTTAACATTTGAAATGATCTATATAAACTTCAGCAGTTATTTCTGGAGATAACACTCAAGGTGCAAGATTTGCTTAGGTAAGAAAATGTTCACACTTTACATTTTAATAGAGTCATATTTATTGAAATTTTATACCCAGTTAAAGTCATAATGTATCATGTATGTATCTCAGCCATGTTTACAATATACTATCTAAGTTTCTTGGATATAGGCCTGATACGCAAAAATTCCAGACTACTAATGACATCACATTTCCCTATTTTGTCAATATTTTCTTTTACCTTATATGAGTTATCATCTTATATGTTATACTAATTTGTAATCATAGAGTTTTCCACATAATGTCATAGAAGTTTTAACATAATAGTGACAATGTATTTTCTTAGCTATTCAAAGTTCTATTTTTTTCTTTTCATTTTGAACAAAAGTTTTTGGACTTTTTGTTTGTTTGTTTGTTTGTTTGGTATTTTGAAACAGTTTTTTTTTTTCTGTGGGTAGACTTGGCTTTCCCGGAACTCACTTTGTAGATAAATCTTGCCTTGAAAGAACTCTACCTGCCTCTGCCTCCACAATTCTGGGATCAAAGTCATGTGTCACCACACCCAGGTTTGACCAAAAGTTTTAAACATATGATCTAACTTAGAATTCTTTCTGTTATAACTACTTATTACAACATCATAGGAATATATTAAGTGAGATAAGACTGTTCAAATTCACTTTTGATTATGATGCAGTTTAGGTACTGTACTTACCTGTATGTAAATTGAGCTTATTCCATATATAAAAAATTATAGTATATATTCTGTCTCTAAAATCTCTTACAAAAATTTTTATTAGTTTTAGCTTTAGAAAAGCCACAGAAAACTATTTTCTATTTTGAAAATAAAAAGTTTGCTTTCTGGTCGGTGGTTTTGTAAAATGCCCTGGCACCCTGCCAAGCCAAGAAAAATCTCCTGAAACCACTTACTTCCTGTAGTAAGCTGAAAGCTGACAATGTCCATTTATTTAAAAAAAAAATGGTGTACGTCTGAGAACTCTTCAGCTATGCATTTTAGCTTTTAATGACATCCTCTTCATACTCACATAGAAAAGAAGAACGAAGAAGGATAAAAGTCAGGGCCAGCGAGATGGTTCAGAGGGTAAAGGGCTTGCTGTGCAAGCCTGGTGCCTCAAGTTTGATCCTCAGATCCATGGTAGAAGGAAAACTCTGACTCCCCACAGTTGTGCTCTGACCTCCATTCACACATACCTGCACTCCACATACGTATCCGACACAAGTCTGCACACAATAATGAAGAGCTTGCTTTGCTCTTAGAAAGTCATTTTCTTGCTTGCTTGCAAAGATAAGGGTCTTTCCAGGACTACACAGGGCTGTATAGAACCAGCCAAATTTGAAATGCTGTTTGTCTGAATGAAACCTAACAATACCAACAGTAAACAACAGTCAGGTTTGTCAGTTAGTATTCACTTAAAGTTATTAAAATTATTTTAAAATTCAAACAAACCCAAGAAATACACCAAAGTTTGAAATGTCACAAAGCCCAATATATTAATAATACAGTACTGAGCTGTCTCACCTTGTATGCTTAGTGATAACTTCTTCACTTAAGAATTGTTTAAAAATGTGATACATGTATATGGACTGGATAAAGAACTTTGTTTTGCAAGCATCATTTACCAGAGAATGATTTTTTCTCTCATAACTTTTGACAGTGTCATACACAATTAAGATACATGTGAAGGCTTGTAAACTGTACCATGCTCATGTGCTCATGAAACACATGAGTAAGAAACAATATTTCAAGGAATTTCCCACGCAATGAATCTCTGGATGTAATCTGTCAAACTTGTCTCTATTCCTGCATGGTGCCTGCTGATTCCCTTCCCCTCTAGTCTTGGTCTTCTGCTTGTTCCATTAGCCAGTAGTAAAATGATTATAAGATAGTTGTTACATTATAAAACTGAGCAGATGCTTATGGTAGTAGAAAGGACTAAACCATTCAGAAGTGTGCCATTTTTAATGACTAACTAAAAGGTGTCCTTAACTCAGTGTTTGAGTTGTTAGATTCCTAAATCCCATGGTGTTTTCAATGTTAGTCACTCATAAGTGCTAACAAAAGGATGTTTGTCCTGAAGAAAACAGTAGCTTATTTATTTTAATATTTCAAATTAATATTTTTATTCTTTGAAATTTTCATACATGCATAAGATACATTTCTCATATTTATCTATACCCCTCCTCATAATTCCATACAAACTCCCAAATTTATGTCATTTTTAAAAATAAATCCATAAAGTCTAATCATGCTACTTATATTCAGGTTTATGAAGCCATCTATTGGGGTGTGGTAGACCTTCCAGCATCTAAACACTTCTTTTGTTTTGAGATAGAGTTTGATTACATATTCTGGCTGGTATGGAAATCTCTATGAAGAACACACTAGTCCCAAACCAATAGAGATTCACACACCACCATTACCCCCATCCTCCATCCCCCCACCCCACCCCCATCCCCACTCTCCTGAGTGTCATCATTTCTACATGCATGGGGCCATATTTTAAAATTGATTCTCCATCATTGGGAAGCCATCAACTGTTAATCGCTTTTCAGTTAAGAGTGAGGGCATGGACTTCCAGTACTATATTGAACAGGTAGAGTGAGAGTGGGCAGCCTTGTCTAGTCCCTGGTTTTAGTGGGATTGCTTCAAGTTTCTCTCCGTCTAGTTTGATGTTGGCTACTGGCTTGCTGTATATTGCTTCTACTATATTTATGTATGGTCCCTGAATTCCTGATCTTTCCAAGATTTTTACCATGAAGGGTTGTTAAATTTTGTCAAATGCATTCTCAGTGTCTAGTGAGTTGATCATGTGTTTTTTTTTTCTTTGAGTTTGTTTATATAGTGGATTATGTTGATAGATTTCCGAATATTGAACCATCCCTGCATTCCTGGGTTAAAGCCTATTTGATCATGATGGATGATTGTTTTGATGTGTTCTTGGGTTCTGTTTGCAAGAGTTTTATTAAGTATTTTTGCATCAATATTCATAAGAGAGATTGGTTTAAAGTTTTCTTTGTTTGTTCTGTCTTTGTGTGGTTTAGGTATGATTGTAACCTCAGTTGAGAAAATGCCTTCATGAGATTGGGCAAGCCTGTATGTAGGGTATTTTCTTAATTAGTGATAGACAGAGGAGGACCCAACCCACCATGGGTGGTGCCTCCTCTGGGCTGCTAGTCCTGGATTCTATGTGAAAGCAGGCTGAGAAAGCCATGAAGAACAAGCCAGTAAGCAGCTTTTCTCCATGGCCTCTGCATCAGCTTCTGCCTCCAGGTTCCTACCTGTTTGAATTCTTGGCCTGGCTGTCTTTGAAGATGATGAATTGTGATCTGGAAGAATAGGCAAAATAAACAATTTCCTCCCCCCCCCTACCCAAAAAAAAGAGTGAGGGCATAAAAGCCTCTCCCCACTCTATGTTGGGATGCTGACTGGATTCTTACTGTGCAGGTCTTTTGCAAGCAACCGCAGCTTCCCTGAGTTCTTGAGTATAGCGATCCTGTCATAAGTAGGGATAAAAAAATCCAGTTTATAGCATTACTGAAAATCATTAAGCTGCTTCTTGTAAAGGACATAACTGTGGTTTCAGGACTGAAATATTCCCACTGGATGGGGAGTAGAAGTTCATTTAAATCACAAAATATTAGAATTTACAAGAAAGTTCCAAGTGTCAGAGTGCTCTTTCTGTGAGGTTATACAAAAACTAAACAATATCTGGGCAGAGGAAACCGATTTGTGGAGCTACCTACATGTCATGCCGAGAATTCCAGTGATATAGCCTCTCTGCTTGGATAGCTTTTTCAGTTGTCTGAGGCATCTTTGTCCCTACAAGTAATTCCAGTTCGTGCTTTTTCTATTAACTTCAATAAACTCACTGGTTCTCCTATATAGCTTTTGGTAGAATATTTTCATTGGTTAGATATTGTGCCCTACATGATGTGAGTAGGTGTTTTGTTCATGTCTCCTCAGGAAAAATTACAAAATAGAAGGATTAGTGCAAATAAAACCAAGAGAATGGTGTCATTGGCGTTAAGCTAAATCCGTGTTTCTCAAGAGTGGTAATGAACCTATACAATCAATGAATTCTTTGAAAAGAAATGAGTCCTTTGCTTAGTAGTTTGTAAAATAAATTGTAAGCACTTGGGAAACAAATCAAAGTGGCTGGTGGTAGAAATTCTTGTTCAGGGTAAAGCTGGTGTAGTATTTCAAAGCTTACTGGAAGAGTTGAAGCCATCTCAATGTTATTCTGCAAAAGAAGCCTTATAATTATATTAATATTTCATTTTTAATCACTAGTGCTTGTGAAAAGGCTAGTTTACATACAGCTATTGATTAATTAGTGAAATGATGGCACTCCAAGAAATTGAATGCATGTCAGTTTTCATGTATTATGGGAAACATGCAATGATATGAAAAATAACTACAATTCATTGCAAATGAATACATCTACAAAATAATTCAAGCACCTAAGGTTTAGGAAACACTGCCGAAAAGTGAGCAGAAAGATTGTAAGATCCAGAGTATCAGAGGATTTGCTGTGAGACTGTGTCTCTTAGTAATGTCAATATCTACACTCATGAGCTCTCAATGATGTGACTTACTAAAAATGAGCTAAACAAGGAAAAGAAACAGATCAAAGTAGATGAAGGAAGGACCAAAAACCCTCTACCTTATACAAAGAACTACAGGAAATTAAGGATGCTAAGAATGGGATAAATCATTTTCCAGGCAAGTTCACTCACACCAATTATAAATCCAATGCCAAATGGTCAGCTCAGGAAACAGACATACAAGTAACATTATATTTAAGAGTATCTATAGATAAAAGTATGAATATATGTATGTAGCAGCAATTAAGAGAAAAAGGGACCATGACTTGAGAGAGAGCAAGAGGGGTGTAAGGGAGAGTTTAGAGGCAGAAAAGAAAGGGGAAATCATGTAATTATAGTATGGTCTCCAAATGCAAAAAAAGAAGTAGAAATAAGTGAATGCAGAATAATTAAAATTTGTTGAAAATTGTTCATAATTGCATAAAAATATTTTGGAAAAATGTATTTTTCAAAATTAGAGTAAATATACCATTATATAAATATGTATCCATATATATATATATCTCATGATATTGTAAATACTTGAAGTTTAAGTATGTTTTCATTTTATTTGTTACTTTTGATATATTTTCTACATTGACAGTTATATTACCAAAGAACTTGTTCTATTATGTTACACCCTGTGCAGGTCACTAAATGATACTCAAGTCTTCTATAGTAGGAACTTCTTTTCACTCATATAAATATTTTATTGTTCTAGCTTGTAACAATTTGGCTTTAGTATCAGTCATAGTTCATAGTTCTTCTCTATGGCTTGATGAGCCTGTGAGTTTTCTACAGGTATTCTTTTTCTTTTTTTCTTTTCTTTTTTTCTTTTATTCTCTCTCTCTCTCTTTCTTTCTTTCTTTCTTTCTTTCTTTTTTTTCTAAATCTGGAAGAGGCAGATGACACTCTGAGTCTTGTTTGGTATCCTCTGAGAACTGCTCCCTGCTTGACAGAAAACTCTCTTTCTAAAGTATGTGTCAAGATAACACCTTTTCAGGTGGCAAGTATATATTTCAGTACGATTTCATCTAAGTTAACCCTTTCCTTTACAGTTTAAAGAACACAGCCTGGGATCTGATATAATAAGATGGTTTCTACCATGTTTCAAATATAAGGAAAGGGAACACATCTTTTTTTTTAATTTAAAAGGACTGTGAATAAAATAACAATTCCCAAAATAGTATCAGGCTAGAATTGGGTTCTGTTCAGTTTTCTGTTTCCTGGTTTATGGACTGTGTGATTCTTGGGGAACATGATTGCTCTAATTTCTGAGATATTATAGCCAATGTTCCCTGCATAATTATGCAGCTTAGCCTACCTCGTGTTTAATTAGGATTCGTGAGCTTTTAGGGCCCTCAACTATCCTGACAATGTTTTTATATTCTTCCAGTTTGTCAGCAGATTTTGGTGTTGGTTTCTTGTATCATTAAAAGGACAGTTCTAAGAAAAAGACAACAACAAAAAACATGACAAGACTCTAAACTTACCTTACACATGCTCTGTGATGGGTGGAAAGGATATAAAATTTTAAGATAATTAAGAAATTTTAGTAAGCTATAATTCAGCAATGGTAAAGATTGTGTGGCTATGTTGTTGTTTTCTTTGTAGGACATTTTAAAATAGGTGTCCATAAATAAAGTATGCATGGTTGGAAAGGTAGAGACAAATATGAGATGCAAAAAACAACCTTAAAAAGATAGCACTAAATTTATCTTGAAACAATGCAGTCAGTGCTATTGATGATTAAATAATTTAATTAATATTTATTAAATACTATTAGTCTTCTTACATAGTAGGTGATAAAAATGTCCCCTAACATGAGGAACTATTGTTTATGTGGTTAATTCTCAAAAATTTTCCACTAAATTTATAATGCTGAAGTTTCTTACAACTATGCAATATTTTTTACTCTGTTTTGTCTGTTTCTGTATTAGCCACAGTCAGACAAATTTTCCCTGGTACAGAAGAAAGAAACAGAATTCTTATTGTGCTTTGGTCTCTTCTTCCATTACTTTGAAAAAGGTCCTGACTTAGTTCTGCAGTGGTAGAACAAGCTGATGTCTGACTAATCTCTGCTGAAGACAGGATGGTAACCAGCATATTACTGAAGGCTGAATCACACACCAACCAATGAATAGAAGCAGAGACATCAAATAGAGTTTACTGACAATGAACTCGACTACTCCCAAAGAGAAAAAAAATTAAAGTAAGACAAAGGGTTTTAGATTACTGAAATGGTATAGTTCCAATCCTTGAAGAAAGGTAAGTAGTAGGAGGGATTTGGGGTCTTTTTCTCACACTTTTTCAACACATATAATACTTTAGTTTGTCATGAGTGGATGGATAAAATATTATCACAATGATTAAATATTTAAGTGTGACTTATAGAACAGGCTATCTGTGGTTAGTTTAAAGTCCTGACGCACAATTTGCATATGGTTGAAAACACTAAGTAGCAAATATTGAGATATTTAAATTGCTTCATATTTTGTATAATAAACTTATTTTAAATTTATCATCAGTATAATCTTGGTCAAGCAGAGATATATATGTTATAGAAGTTTTCAATCACAATCCGGGGTTTCTACCCTGCCTTTGACCATTTAGTTTCAGCATAAAAAACACACAACTTTTATTATTTACAGTAAACCTTAATCAGCACCAGAGCTGATCAGATATCTACCCTCTTTGCTATTAAAATTTATTTTCTACAAATAACCTGAGTTATTATTTACTATATTTCATCTGGGTTGATATTAACTCCAGTTGGCTAACCCTCACGGCCAGGTTTTCTTGACTCTTAACCCATAGGGACTTTCTCTTCCTCCTCACCTTCTTCTCTCTCTCATGGTTCTCCTCTAACATCCTATCATGGCCAGAAACCCTAAAACTTGACTATGTCTCCTCTGCCCAGGTATTAGCTGTAGGCATCTTTATTCATTAGCCAAAAATAACTTCGGAACAAAGTGTCTTGGGTCTATGTGTTGACTCTCTTGTCTCTGGACAATTAGGTCTTGAGGAACCAGTTTATCATTAGAATATATCAGCATCAGGCAAAATTAACATGTTTGTGTGTGTGTGTGTGTGTGTGTGTGTGTGTGTGTGTGTGTGTGCTTGATACTGTGAGTTAAGAAAAAAAGAAAAATTATTAAAGAACTCATCTGTGAATATCTCTACCACATTATTTTACTTTACTTTTAGATTTAATATTTTGAATTATAGCTAAAAATATGCCCAAGAATTATATAAAATAAGTAAAATAAATACTTATTCTTATATTGGACTTTCAGATCTTAATAGTACTCATCAGTTGAAACTGTAATTTCTATTAAAAACAGAAATACTATCCTCCAATTGTCTGTAGTTATGCATTACTTGTTTTGAAATACAGTACTCGGTATCCATATAGAAGGATTTGAAATATTTATTGCTAGGTATTGCTAACTACTTCCACAGCAAAACCCACCGTGATCTCTAATATATGTATCTGATGAAAAATCATTATTCTTATCTACACCTAGCGATCTTTTGTTGTATATAGAATACATAAGTTAAGAAATATGTTTTGAAAGCATAGAGCTCGAATCTTGAACAAGACTTACAGAACACGTACTCTAAATCATTTTATAATATAATGAACTGTGTCATGATGAAAAAAAAAAACCCACTGAATATTCTACAGTTGACTTGGGGAAATTTCACAGCCAGATCTTCTGACTCATGGTCTCTTACTTTGGCTCTTAAGCTATAGCACTAAAACAGACAGAAATGAAGCCAGTACTTTTTGTATTCTCCTCTTCAAGAGTCTGAAAAACAGTGACTTGCTTTGTGGTACTATGAGATGGGGAGAAAAGATCAAATAGATACCTGTTCTCACTATTTTCTAAGCCTTCAGCTTCTATGATTCAGTTTTCTCTTCTTAATGATTAAATGGCTGATTACATGAACGTACAAAGCCACCATTAAGTTTTAGAGATAATGTGTATGAAGTATCTAGTATACAGCGTATCATTTCTAATCATACACTGTCCCACCTAGGAATAGCACTGAGGAACTTCCAAAGTTAAGCTCACTGACAGAGCTATTTCCTTAGTATGCTGTTCTACATGATTTTAAACAACGTTTTCTAGGATACAGAAAATTATTACTAATTCTTCCTTGCCGTGTTTGGTCACCTCCTTTATATTTTAATAAATATTTTATTAAAATGAGCCTAATCATTTATTGGACAAACTAAAACGTGGTATGACAAAGCAGTTATCTTTAAAAAAATAATTAATAGTTTTTTATTTACATTTTCGTCAGAGATATTTTATGATATTCCTTCCCTTCCCCAAAGTGATTCTGAATTTTCCTCACCTCTTTACGTACCAAAATTTTACAGAAAACTTTCTTTCTCTTTCGTGTTCTTGTAAAACAAAACAAAATTAAAATGTATATAATCTCTCAGAATATATGCTATATGCACATGAATTTCAAACTCTAGGTTGAAGCTTTTTTTTCAGTTTTAATTGACTCATGATACTAACCTAAAATGTTTATCTCATCTTATTTTAACCTCTACTTTTGAAGCTATTATTTTATCAACAAAGAATGAAAATCTGGAAATATTTATTGATGCAGTATTTTTTTTTTAGCAGAATTCATGCTTAAGATTCCTCCTTAGCAAACAAGAAAGGTTAGCACTTAACTGTGATGACATTTTTGTCTCCAAACATCACCACAGATTTTCCTATATCCCAGTACAATCACAAAACTGTCTCCGAGCAGTGAGCAGAGAAAACGGCTCTCTTAGCAGTCTAAAGAAAAAGAAGATTCTCTCACAGGCGTTTGCAAAAATCATTAACAGGAAAATGACCCTTTCATTGAGAGTAGCAAGAAGCACTTGATGACCTGAAGGGAGCTGTCTGTTCAATGCAAACTTATCATCCTAGAAATTTTTAAATAGTAAATACTTAGTAGATGTTAGTGCATAGATTTTGGCTGCAGTTCTCCAAAGCATCAGTAAATATGGTACATATTTCAGCACATAACTATTTTAAAAATTCATATACTTAAACATATTGTCTCTTTTCTAAAATGCACGCATTTCCTGTATTTTGATTATTTTAAGAAAAACATGGTGACTATTTTTGTAAAAGAAAAAAAAAAGTTTTAAAAATGTGATCCATAGGTAAAAATGTGAATTCCTTACATGTATTAAATTTCTAACATTATAATATACTGATGCTTAACATATATTTTAAAAATAAAATATTGCTTAAGATTGGAATATTATTCAATTGATTTATGTTTCCTTAAAATGATCTTTAAAACCATTTCTCATGTAGATATTTAACTTGACATTTCTTAAAGGTAAAATAATATTTACATTCTAAAATTGAATCAGCTAAATCAAGTATATAATGTTAATTAATTTCCTAGGCTATCCTCTGTGATACTAATATTAAATGAACTACATTTATATTTCTGAATTTATAATGTGTATGTTGGACAATGTATTTTTCAGAAATATACCAGTACAAATTCTCCGGATACAATTTCCTTTATGAAAAGAGAAATAAAATAAATCACAGTATCAAAAATTTGTTTAATTAGTATATTAATTGCAAGCCAAGTCTGTTATGTAAAGAAATGAGATTTTAGAAGTGGTTATTGGAAGAAAGCTACAGCCACATAATTTCTTCTATAAGACCAGTTTCTTTAGAATTTAGATCAAATAATTTTGCTTAAAATGTTTAGACTTATATGAGCAAGTTCTTTATCCTCAACAGTCTTTTTAATACAAGGAATTTAAGTGTAAGGTGAAAATATAAACTAATAATCAACCTTCATAAAGGGGAACAGAAACTGAACAAATATCTTACAATAAAAAAAATAGGCTGTGATACCTAAGAGTGCATTTCAGCATATAATATGTCTGAAAAGAAACCAAGGAAAAGGACAGCTATGTTTTCATGATTATTCTTATCTAACGACATGATATCTGAGGCTGAGGATATGATGATTAAAAAGTGAACAAAGAAGCAAAATTAAAAACAGTAAAATAGCAAAACAGCCCCATCCTGACTTCAGATTAATTCAGTACACTGACTAATTTTTGTCGATGATTTCCAGAGTTTTATTAGAATATCAACGTTTTGAGTGATGTGATTTAAAAAAATTGAAATGCAGCTGTTAAGTCTGTATATTAATTTGTCTTTGCATAGCCAAATCATTTTAATTTGTGTTTGTCTGTTTATAGAATATTTGCATAATTGAAATCACATGGCTACCCTAGGTACTCTTGAGATACTTCAATACTGGCTCTAAGAATAACACTTCTCTTTTGCAAAGTAGCCTTGCCGCTGTCCTTCTTGGAGTAGTGCTTTTTTCTGTACTTCTGAGTACCTGGGATGATATTGCTGCTAGCTTTGATCAACAAAACCTACCCAGTTCAATGTTGAGTTCTGCATCCTCGGCCACATCAAGACTGAGAATTTCTGTCTACTCATGTTGTAACTCTGTGGTAATTCCTGTCAGGTCTCAAGAATGAACTAAGTGGGAGAAATTCAAAGCACCCAGCTGAGCCATGGCATTAACCAAAAGACTTGTGGTTGGGTTCCTGGAGTTGAACCAGCCCCAGCTGAATGTAATCACACAAATGAACTCAAGAAAACCAATGCAGATGAATATACCCACAAAAATGTCTGAAATAGTATTATTTAATCTCTTTAGGATTTGAAACGGTTTCTTACATAACAATAGATAACTATCACATTTCTTTACTCTTACCAGATTATATAATAAAGTATAACAAGTTAAAGTGGTTGAAAATCAATTCAGAATTTATTGATTTTGAAAATGACACCATAAACATGTAACTCTACTGAGATGCACAGTAACAAAAGTGAAAAGAGGCATCCATCAGCTAAATGGAATGTGAACAGTTTTATTACTTGCTGAAAATATCTATTTAGTCAGTATTTTTTAATGAATAAAACATATATTGAAGTATACCATTATCTCATACTACTGTGCAGGATGTCTACACAATAAAAGCTAAGCGCAGGATGAAAGCAATTACTATGTAAGAGGAGATATTTCAAAATCTCCCCAATTAAGGAAATGGACAATACTTAGGAGGAGTTAGAATTGCATCATTATGTATTAAATTAATTCTCCAATTCTTTGACAGATGGTCTGGAGCCACTTAAGGTGGAAGAATTCTCGTTATTGACAGAATTGTAATAGCACTTTTTGGTGATTCTATGTCCTTATGACTCAACATAAATTTTGATTCCTATTCCTTTTTGTTTTCTATTTATCATAGAAACCGTTAAATATTTCATTGATGTTCGATAGATACACTGACCCTTACAATTGATTTTTCTGTTTTGTTTCCAAACCAAACATCTCTTCTTGAGGCTATTAAGAGAAAGTGATTGAATGACTTTCACTTCCAATTTTCCAAGTATTTTGAAATGTCCTCTACAGAGATACCCATTAGCCTAGGAGTATCCTCCAGATCTAGATGCGATCTCATTTATCACTATACACATGAGACCAGCAGTTTAGTTAATTACTAAATGTTGGCTTGGTGAGTGATCAGAAAATACTGGTAAAATATAAATATTTATGATCCAGATACTTTCAAGTTCTGTGACTCTGAATAAACTGCAGTTTCCCATCCCATGTCTTAGGTAGAACATACGAGAACATGTCTACGTTTTCCAAGGCAGTATGAATTGAGTTGAATGAATGCTTCTGGGAAAGTGAAACACGGTGGGAAGAATAGTTCTTAAATCATATGTATCCTTTGTACTTCCCCAAATTCTCACACAGGAAGATAGCAATCTTTGGAAGAAAATTGTGATTGAGAGGCAGAGAGTTACTTTTAAAAGGTGACATTGATAAATCAACTGAAAATTATCCACAAAAAGTCTGGTTAGATGAAAGGAAAGGGTATTTTGCTTGCCTGTGGTAGTGGCAGTGTCAGGCCTTGCTGACTAACAGAGGATTACTCAGCCTTTGTTCCCTTTCCATGGTCCACATGTCTAACTTCATTGCCTCCAGGCAAAGACACAAGTCAGAGGCATGTTGAGTAAAAGAGAGACTTTGGGGGTGCACATTTCCTTCCTGGACCTTTTCTAGTATTCTCTCCGTTTGAAAATTAGCTCCTCTCTGCATAGGATTTAAAATATTTTTTTCAGAACATATTGATTTACAAAAGTACTTTGTGGTTTCTTATAGAGAATGCACTTAGCACTAATAGCATGCTTATTTCTCGCTCCTGACTCCACAGAAAGAGGCTTTTCCAGAAATGAGATAGAAAAAAATGAGAGGTCATCTTTCTTTTCTTGTGTACTTATTTTTAGACCTACTACATCTTAATAGGTGTTATCTAAAATAATGAACTTGTAAAGTGAAAAATAAACAAAGGTAAAAGAGAAATGCATAAAAATAAAATAAATAAAAATACTAGTAATAAAAATGAAAATAACAAATGTATCATTAAAATAGACAAAGTGTTTTCAGAAAATGAGAATAGGATAATTGAAACAGTCACTCAAAATTTATTTGATTGTCATAAATTTTATTCATTTCAAATATAGCACATTATTAAAAATACTAATTAATTAGTTTTACTTGCTTCTTTTGAAAGACAGTCTTTTGTAGCCCAGGTTGGCCTTGAATTCACTATGCAGCCAAGGATAGCACTGATCTTCTGCTCCTCCTGCGTTTCTACTTCCACCACAACAAGCATTAATACTCTATTTTTTATTAATGTTTAGTGATATGTAAGAGTTAGCCATCAAATAATAGGTCTGAGTGAGTTATACTGGTACATGTATTTGTTGGTTTTCAGATATAATATTTTTCATCAGAAGCCTCAGATTTGTGACTCAAACCTTTAACAACACAAGAAGTCAGAACTGCAGTTTTCAGGAAGAATCTTCCCTAGCCATCAGGAAGAGGCCACACATAATCACAGAAGATGTCTCCTCTTAGCAAACCTGTTGACTGCAAATCCAAGGATAATTACAGCTGCTCTTTCTGTGTTTTGCTCAGTAAGTCTTCTCTGGAGTGATTAGGTGGACATGGCAGATTGCCTTTCCCCAGGCAGGGGACTGTAGTAAGGGACAAAAGTGCAAACCAGATAATAAGGCTGTCCATAATGAGCGCAGCATGCCAACACTCAAATGTTTCAGGAAAAGGAATGCAGCATAATAGTATTTCTTCTGTAAGTTTGAGCTTATTTCTAACCTAAAATGCAACACAGCAAAGAAATAGGATTAGTAAAGCTTGTTGTTGCTTGATGCCTTTTTAAAAACTCAGTGGGATTTAAGAAATTTAAACTAACATCTAAATTGTACAATTAATATACCAATAAAAATTTCACCCAAATGTTCCTTATCCTCAAATGCTGACTGTATGAGTAAATGTTTGTTATTCTTCTCCCAAAAAACAAATGTTTGTTATTGACAGTCAAAAGATGACAGTGCTATCTATCAAAAATTTGTTGCAATTTGGTGGATATATATGAAATGAAGATTAGGACGACTTCCCTGTGTCACCTAGCTGGAAAAAAGCTAAACAGCTCACATGTTGATGACTGTACACACTCAACTTTTAATGACTGCAATCAAGTATCATGACTCACATTTAGCCAGACTTCTAGTCATTAGATTAACAAATAAAAAAAAAGTTAATTTCAAACTTTGTTTCAGAAATTTCTAATGTTTGGATAGTCTGCTCTTGAGGTCTGGTCTTTGCTCATATTCTAATGCTAAATACTGGCCCCCAAGGTCGGCTGCCCCCAGGGACAACAGAGTTTACACATACCCAAGTGACACACCTATGTGTCCTTGCCCTCTAAGTTATCTCTAGTTGGTGAATAAAGATGTCTACAGCTAGTGGCAGGCTGAAGAAAGATAGGCTGGGTTCTTGGGTTCATAGCCTTTGGAATAGAGGAGGCCAAGATGGAGAGAGAGCAGAGAGGAGGAAGCAGCCATTGTGTGAGTGAGTTATGAATGCATGTCCACGAGGGCTGGCCAGTTGGAGTTAAGGGCATCCCAGATGGTACATAGCAAGTTATAATTCAGGGTTATTGATGTGGAAATAGATTCTAATAGCATAGATGGTAGATATCTGCCCAGCACTAATGCTGATTAAGGCTTTATTATAATAATAAAAGTTGTGTGCCTTTTATCCAGGAATTAAATGATCAAAGGCAGGGCAGAAACCCCAATCAAGATTAAATATTTTCTACAACAGTCTGCCATTTTCTAAGCAGTCTGTTTGTAAAGAAATAAATGCTTAGACTTATTAATGAATTAAGAGTTTCCTGAAAAAAATAATCAACAGAACAACTTATAGATACCATTAGTGTACAATTTGGTGACTCAATGAGCTTTATTAAAATTAGAGGAATATGTATGAGGGGTAACTTTTAGAAATAGATAATGAGACAAATACAGCTAACCAACAAATGCTATCTCAACATGGATGACAATCCTGCTGTTGTAAATGTTACCATTTAAATATAAATTTTTGCCTGTAAATAACAATCTCCCCAACCCCAATGACCACTGTCTTCCTGTGTTAAGATTTTGACAGACAAAGATAACATATGTTTTTGAAACAGTTTTCTCCATGGTATTTTATTTTTCCAAAGCAACCAGGTAATTTAATTCATAATTTTTTGGTAAACTTAATAGTCATCATTTTCTTTTTATAGTCATAAAATCCAGAAATGTGAAGCACACGGCATAACCTGTAAACAACTCAACTGAATGGAGATTATACTTTCCAAGCAGCTTAACTATTTGCTGCTTCTTCCAGACAGCTCAGCTGTCTTCTAGACTGTCTACCTTGTCTAAATTTTTTTTTATGTCACATAGCTTCTCTGAGTGTCTTCCAGCAGTTCTTAGAGCTTCTGCATAGTTGGGAATGGAAGGGCATAGTGAATCCACTCAGTTTCATGGACTTCCTGAATCTACTCTGAGTTGTTTACTTCCTTTGCCTAAAGAGATTCCTTGTATTATGGTTTGTTTTATTTTCATGTTGGGTATATATCTATATCTATATATCTATATCTATCTATATCTATATCTATATCTATATCTATATCT
>JANHMN010000014.1:12021745-12118998 GCA_030674055.1 Rhabdomys pumilio | reverse complement strand
ATATCTATATCTATATCTATATCTATATCTATATCATCTATATCTATTGTTGTTTTTGTTTAACCTCCCTTTAAACAAACTGTCCTAAAATAGCCTATCATTTCATTAACACCACCACCATTTAATATGCTTTGTTTTAAAGAGTTTTCCTCTGAGATAAAAGGATGTAATAAGGAAGGAGATTTCTACACAGCAGGAGCAGCGACAACACACATACAATATATACACACATTATCAGACCAGTATTTGATTACTTTAAAGCAAAGAGAAAAAAGAGTGAAAGGAGTTTGCTAGTGATTGATTTACATGTAAGAGACAGACATAATCAAAACAGAGAAACTAGAAGTAGATCTTCCTCCAGCCTCTCCACAAAGGATGCTACTCTGGTAGTATTTTGATCTTATTCCAATGATGCCTATTTTAGACTTCAGAACTTTTGAACTATAAAGCAATAGAATTGAACCCCTTTAATCCATGATGTTTGAGAAATCTATTAAAGCAGATATAAAGTAATTAGAGTAGGAACCAAAATACCTAAAAACACAGAAATAATCACTTTATTTTGGATAATGTCAGAAAAAGACTTCAGAATCAAGTGGCCATTGAGAAAGTAGTTTGAGGTACTTAAAAAACTTTTAAAGAAACCTAGTAGCTGATAAAAATGGTGACTAATATGTAACAGTGACCTATTATATAATATATAATATTATCTTTGTGCCATAGTAGAAAAATAGAACATGTACCTAATGAGATATGAAGACATTTCTAATTAAAATGTTGAAGATGAATATGTTGTGCTTGTTACCCAAGGCAATGGAAAAAGAGAGAAAATAAAACCAGGAATGTATGTTTGCAAACAAGCTTCTGAAAGAATAAAAAGAACCTACATTTCATTCTTCTTTTTAAATTAGATATTTTCTTTATTTACATTTCCCCCTCTCTCCTTTCTCCCCTACTCCATTCTTAAATGTTTAAAAAAAGGTGGGATTTACTTCTCATCAACTCAATAATGCATACATTACAGCACAAAAGACATTGTGCTAAGGCTCTAAATATAGTAGTATTGGTAATATTGTTTGAAATGTTATGGACATAAAGCTACTTCTTTAGTCCATGAAGAAGCTTACTAGGATTACTGAGATTAAGGATTAAGCAAAGGCTGATATGGTCAAAGACACTACAAAAAGCTGGAGTTGCCATTCTAATAGCAAATAAAATCAACTTTCAACCAAAAGTTATCTAAAATTTATAAAGAAGGACACTTCATACTCATCAAAGGAAAAATCTTCCAAGAACTCTCAAATCTGAACCTCTATGATCCAAATGCAAGGGCACCCACATTCATTAAAGAAACTTTATTAAAGCTCAAAGTACACATTGCACCTCACACAATAATAGTGGGAGATTTCCACATCCCACTCTCATCAATGGATAGATCATGGAATCACATAATTACAGAGGCAACAGTGAAACTAAAAGAAATTATGGACCAAATGGGTTTAAAAGATATCTATGAAATTTCATCCTAAAATAAAAGAATATACCTTTTTCTCAGCATTTCATGGTATCTTATCCAAAACTGACCATATACTCAGTCACAAAACAGACCTCAACAGACACAAGAAGATTGAAATAATCTCATGAATCCTTTCAGATCACCATGGACTAAGGCTGGTCTTCAACAGCAACAAAAACAAAAACCCCACATACATGTGGAAGCTGAACAGCACCCTACTAAATAACTTGATCAAAGAAGAAATAAAAAACTAAATTAAAGACTTTTAGAATTTAATGCAAATGAAGGCATAACATATCTAAACGTATGGGACACAAAGAAAGCAGTGCTAAGAGGAAAACTCATAGCTTTGAGTGCCTCCAAAAAGAAACTGGATAGAGTATGCACTAGCAGCTTAACAGCACACTTTAGAGCTCTGGAACTAAAAGAAGCAAATATACCCAAGAGGAGTAGAGGGCAGGAAATAATCAAATCAGGGCTTAAATCAACCAAGTAGAAACAAAAAGAACTATAGAAAAACAAAAACAAAAACAAAAACCACAAGCTGGTTCTTAGAGAAAAATCAACAAGATAAATAAACCCTTAGTCAGAACCAGAGGGCACAGAGACGGTATTCAAATTAACCAAATCAGAAATAAAAGAAGAGATATAGCAACAGAAACTGAAGAAGTTAAAAATATAATCAGATCCTACTACAAAAGCCTATATTCAACCAAACTGGAAAGAAATGGATGAAATGGATAATTTTCTAGATAGGAATCAGGTACCAAAGTTAAATGAGGATCAGATAAACCATCTAAACAGTCCCTTAACCTCTAAAGAAATAGAAGCAGTAATTAAAAGTTTCCCCATCAAAAAAAGCCCAGGACCAGATGAGTTCAGTGGAAAATTCTATCAGACATTCAAAGAAGACCTAATGCCAATACTCTTCAAACTATTTCACAAAATAGGAACAGAAGGACCACTGACCAGTTTGTTCTATGAAGCCACAGTTACAATGATAGCAAAACCACACAAAGACCCAACAAAGTGATCTACAGACCAATTTTCCTTATGAATATCAATGCAAAAACACTCAATGAAATTCTTGAAAGCCGATTCCAAGAACACATCAAAATGATCATTTATCACATTCACATAGGCTTCATCCCAGAGATGCAGGAATAGTTCAATATACAAAAATCTATCAGTGTAATCCACTACATAAACAAACTAAAAAAAAAAAAACTGACATGATTATCTTACTAGATGCTGAGAAAGCATTTGACAAAATTAAGCATCTCTTCAAGTTAAAAGTCTTGGAAAGATTAGAAATTCAAAGCCCGTTACTAAACATAGTAAAAGAAATATACAGCAAACCAGTAGCCAACCTCAAGCTAAATGGTGAGAAACTTGAAGAAATCCCACTAAAATCAAGGACTAGACAAGGCTGCCCACTCTCATACTATCTATTTAATAAAGTACTTGAATTTTTAGCTAGAGCAATTAGACAACAAAAGATGGTCAAAAGGATATAAATTGAAAAGGAAGAAGTCAAAATATCACTATTTGCAGACGATATGATTGTATACTTAAGTGACCCCAAAAAATTCAACCAGAGGTCTACTAAACTTGATAAACAACTTTAGCCAAGTAGCCAGATATAAAATTAACTCAAACAAATTAGTAACCTTCCTATACTCAAAGGATAAACAGGCTGAGAAAGAAATTAGGGAAATGTCTTCTATAAGACAAAGGACACTGTTAATAGGACAAAATGGCAACCAATAGATTGGAATTTTTTTTTTTTACCAATCCTACATTTGATAGAGGTCCAATATTCGATATATACAAAGAATCCAAGAAGTTAGACTCCAGAGAACCAAATAACCCTATTAAAAATGAGAAACAGAGTTAAGTAGAGAATTCTCAAATGAGGAAGCTGGACTGGTTGAGAGAAGCACCTAAAGAATTGTTCAATATCCTTAATCATCAGGGAAATAAAAATCAAAACAACCCTGAGAGTCTACCTCACACTAATCAGAATGGCTAAGATCAAAAACTCAGGTGACAGCAGATGCTGGAGATGATGTGAAGAAAGAGGAACATTCCTCCATTGGTGGTAGGATTGCAAGCTGGTTCAGCCTTTGTGGAAATCAGTCTGGCGGTTCCTCAGAAAATTGGACATATTACTACCTGAGGATGCAGCTATACCATGCCTGGGCATATACCCAGATGATGCTCCAATATGTAATAGGGACACATGCTCCATTATGTTCATAGTAGCCATATTTATAATAGCCAGAAGGTGGAAACAACCCAGATGTCCGTCAACAGAGGAATGGATACAGAAATGTGATATATTTACAAAATGCAGTACTATTCAGCTACTAAAAACAATGACTCATGACATTTGCAGGCAAATAATGGAACTTGAAAATATCATCCTGAGTGAGGTAACTTAGTCACAAAAGAATACACATTGTATGTACTCACTGATAAGTGAATATTATCCCAAATATTGGAATAATCAAGATTCAATTCATAGACCATGTGAATCCCAAGAAGAAGGAAGACTGAAGCATGGATGCTTCAGTGATTTTTAGAAGGGGGATCAAAATACTCACAGGAGGAAATATGGAGACAAAGAGTGGAGCAGAGATTGAAGTAAGGCCATCCAGAGACTGCCCCACCTGGGGATCCATCCCAGATACAGTCACCAAACCAGGAAGCTATTGTGATGCTGGGAAGTGCTTGCTGACAGGAGCCTGGTATAGCTGTCTCCTGAAAGACGTTGTCAGAACTTGACAAATACAGAGGCATATGCTCACAGCGAACCAACCATTGGACTCAGTATGGGGTCCTGATGGAGGAGTTGGAGAAGGGACTGAAGGAGCTGAAAGGGTTTGCTGCCTCATGAGGGGGAGCAAGAGTGTCAATCAACCAGACTCCCTGGAGCTTCTGGGAACTGGTCTACCAATCAAAGATTATACATGGAAGAACCCATGGCTCATGCCACATATGTGACAGAGGGTGGCCATGTTCAACATCAATGGGAGGAGTGGCCCTGGGGCCTGAGGGTGTTTCATGCCCCAATGTAGGGAAACACCAGAGTGGGAAGATGGGAGTGGATGAGGGTGGGTGGGGAGCACCCTCATAGAGTCAGTTGGAGAGGGGATGGGACAGGATGTTTTCCAAGGTTTCCCACTTCTATGCACTTGGTAACTGCTCAGTTACACTACCTTGACTTTTCACCTTTCTTGTGATTTTACCTCATGCATCAAGGATGACCTGGAAAGGGGAAAAATTGAAACTTAAATAAAGAAAATATCCATTAAAAAAATCTCTTTAAAAAATAGGCTTCTATCAATGTTACTTTTGTGTGTCAATTCTTGTTTTATATAAAAACTTGAGAAGGATGAGAGTACTATTAAAACTTGGGTTTTGAATCAGACATGCTGTTTTCCATTATGGTGGAGGGATCATTCATTTATAACAATGTTTTTCAACCTGTGGGTTGAAATGACCATTTCAACGGTAGCTTAAGGCCAGCAACAACACAGATATTTACATTAGAGTTCTTGAAAGTAGCAAATTACAGTTATGAAATAGCAACAATAATAATTTTGTTGTGGTGGGGTGGGTCACCAGATTATCAGGAACAGTGTTAAAAGGTCATAGCATTAGGAAGGTTGAGAACCACTGATTTTGACAGGCTTAATAACATCAAGCCTGACTTCCCATGAGCAGTTAGTACATTTTAATTTGAATACTTGCTTCAGACTTGAACTCTCTTTCTTCCTGGGCTTGTCATAAAATGTCTCCACAAAGCAGAGCTTTAGGACCACTGAGATTATGTACTGAATATTACTAAGGAAGAAATAGTATCTGTACTTGTTAAAATCTTCTCTGTGGAAATGAAGAGCATAGTAACAGTCTTTTTCAATGAAGTCCATATTAATGTGACACCAAACAATTAAGGACACCATAAATAAAATGATAACTCTAGATTATTTCATTAATGAACATAGACATAAAAGTCTCCATAAAATGGTAAGTAATTGAATTAAAGAACATTTTAAGAAGTTCATATAACCCATGACTGTTGACATTTTCATTCCAGGAGTGCAAATGTCTGACATCAACACCTAAATAAATTATTAAATGAATAAGCACAGAAAAAGATTTGAGGTCAGAAATAATGTTGATATATCAATAGACATATAAAACTTGTTTGATCATTTTCAACAACCCTCAACATAAAAAAATCCTTTAATAATCTAGTATGTAAAATAACATATTGCAACACCACAAATACTATAGGTGAGACAACTATAGATAACAGTACATTATGTTGAAGAACTGAAAACATGTCATCTAAAATCAACAGAAATTCAGCGTAGGCAGTCACACTACTTTTCATCTCTCTGAGCTTCTGCTAGAAAAATAAAAGTTAAATTAACAGAGATAAGATGCTAATTGAAGACAACATGACTCTGTCCTTCAAATGCCCAAAATAATACACCAGACCTGATAGTCTCACAACCTTGTTAGGAAACAATATACATCAATAATGAAAAATAATGAGAAATAATATTTATAATAGCTTTAAAAGTAAAATATTTAAATATATAAAGACCACTGACTCAGTCTGTGCAGTTTTCCTTGTGTGATTGTCTTCACCCTTGACCATTTTGTATAAAACAGATAAAAACAATATAAACAGAGGGGATGTCCAAAACAATCAAAGTATCTAATAATAAACCCAGGCAAGAAATAAAATCTCTGCATTAAAAAATGTTAAACATTTAGGAAAAAGGAATATGAACTTAGAAGATGGACAGACTTCTCATGTTAATGTTTTGGCATAGTTAATATCATAAAATGACTACATTCACAAAAATGATTGACAAATTCACCAACCCTCATGAAAACCCAAATGGTATTCATCCCAGAAGTAGATGCAATAATAAAATTTAAATAATAGAAGAGTAAAAGCACCTGGGTGACAAAAACAAACAAAAGTATATGGGATAAATAAGGATTACTATCTAGAATATAAAAAAGAATATTAATGGGCTACATGCCCTAATTGTTGCTCACTTTTTGGCGGTCAGATCTGTGTGGTCTTTTACATGACTTTCATACTTTTGCAAAAACAAACAGCCATTAAATTTCTCCAGAAAGTTTCTGCAGAAAGTTTCTGGCATATGAAGGTGGATGTGGTTTTCTGTGAGTTTGACACTGATGTCATCACACATTACTTGATCAATAAGATGGGAATACATGACCCAGAGATAGCAGCTCATAATAGTTCATTGAATAATTTTGCTGAGAATGACACAGGACTGGTAGCCAGCACTGGGGTGTTCCCTTCATTGAACACCACACACCACAACAAACAGGCCACTGAAAATGCAAAGGAAGAGATGAAGTACATTCTCGGACTGTTGAACGTTCATTTGAAGACACATGCATTTGTGGAAACTAAATGAGTAACACTGATATTATAGTTGTTTTTCTGTTGTGTAACAGATAGTGGCTTCTTCTTTCCATCAGACCACCCCAGGACCAAACCTGGCATTTGACTGGTACAAACACTAGACCAGGTTAAACTTGGGATAAGAGAAAATGTTAAGAGGACACCTTAATTTCTTCTGCTACATATGCAACTGGAGCCATGTATCCCTCCATGTGTACTTTTTGGTTGGTGGTTTAGTTCCTGGGAGCTCTGGAAGTCTGGTTCATTGATATCATTGTTCTTCCTATGGAGTTGCAAACCCCTTCAGCTCCTTCAATCATTTCCCTAACTCCTCCATTGGAGAACCTGTGATCAGTCCAATGGTTGGCTGCAAGCATTCAACATCTATATTTGTCAGGCTCTGGTAGAGCCTCTTAGGAGACAGCTATATCATGCTCCTGTCAGGGAGCACTTCTTGGCATTAGCAATAGTATCTGGTTTGGTGGCTGCATATGGGATGGATCCCCAGATGGGGCAGTCTCTGAATGGCCTTTCCTTCAGTCTCTGCTCTACTCTTTGTCCCTGTATTTCCTTTAGACAGGAGCAATTCAGAGTTAAATTTTTTGAGATGTGTGGGTGGCTGCCCCATCACTCAACCAAGAGCTGTGCTAAGCTCTGGGTATGGTCTCTACAGGTTCTCTCTCCCCTATGTTGTGTATTTCAGCTAATGTCATCCACACTGAGTCCTGGGAGCCTTTTGCTTTCTTAACATCTGGGATATTCTGGGGTTACCCAGGTTCTCCACCTTTCACTGCTACACATCTCCATGCAATTTCCTGACACTTACTTCTGCCCCATCTCCTCCCACACTGATCATATTCCCCTTTTTTCACTCCCTCTCCTCTCCTGCTCCCAAGTCCCTCCCTACCTCCCAACATTATTTTGTTACCCCTTCTAAGTAGGACTGAATCATCTAAACTTTGGTCTTCCTTATTCTTGAGTTTCATATGGTCTGTGAGTTGTATCATGGATATTTTGAGCTTTATTTCCTAATATCCACTTATCTGTGAGGACATATCATGTGTGTTCTTTTGTGACTGGGTTACCTCACTCAGGATGATATTTTCTAGTTTCATCCACTTGCCTAAAAATTTCATAAAGTCATTGTTTTTAATTGATAAGTGTCACTGCATTGTGTAAATATACTACATTTCCTGTATCTATTCCTCTGATAAGGGAAATCTGGGTTGTTTCCAATTTCTGGATATTATAAATAAGGCTGCCAGGAACATAACGGAGCATCTGTCCTTGTTATATGTTGGAGCATCTTTTGACTATGTGTCCAGGAGTGCTATAGCTGGGTCCTCAGATAGTACTATGTCCAATTTTCTGAGGAACCGCCAGACTGATTTCCAGAGTGGTTGTAACAGCGTGCAATCCCACCAACAATAGAGGAGTGTCCCTTTTTTGTTACATCATCACCAGTATCTGCTGTCACTTGGATTTTTGATCTTAGCCATTCTGACTGGTATGAGGTGGAATCTCATTGTTGTTTTGATTTCCCTGATGACTAAAGATGTTGAACATTTCTTTATGTGCTTCTCTCAGCCAGTCAAGCTTCCTCAATTGAGAATTCAGTATTTAGCTCTGTTTTCCATTTTTTTAAATAGGGTTATTTGGTTCTCTGGAGTCTAACTTCATGGGTTCTTTGTATATGTTGAATATTAGACCTCTATTGGATGTAAGATTGGTAAAGATCTTTTCCCAATCTGTAGGCTCCTGTTTTATCCTATTAACAGTGTCCTTTTCCTTACAGAACCTTTTCAATTTCATGAAATTCCATTTGTCTATAGTTGATCTTAGAAACTGCATCATTTGTGTTCTGTTCAGGAAATTTTCTTTGTGCCTATGTTTTCGAGGCTCTTTCCCATTTTCTCTTCTATTAGATTCAGTGTGTCTTGTTTTATGTGGAGGTCCTTGATCCACTTGGTCTTAATCTTTGTACAAGGAGATATTAATGGATCAATTTGCATTCTTCTACATACCTACCACCATGTGGATATTAGCATCTCAACTACCAGTTGTATACAGGACAGGAACTAGATACTAGCAGAGAGATAATAGAATCCTGGTTTGAGAGTATTTTCTGGGATAGAAGCATTCAGTAAATGATTCATAACATCATTCAGGATGAGACCTTCAGTGAGCATCTCCTTGTGAATCCAGCTGCTGCATCAGTCCTTCAGAAGATAAGGGTAATTAAGAAAGTTGACTATATTTTAGTATTACTTTATTCAATTGAGTATGTAATAAACAATGTTCAATATTTAAATTAATTATTGATTTTGTGATAGCTTTAAGTTAAACTTTATTTTTTCATTTGTAGATTCATTATTAAGTATTTTGTATGCTAGGCACTGTGGCCAAATAATAAACAAAATGAGGTGTGAAAATATACAGTACTTTTGTTTGCCTGATTTTAAAATGTAGGTAATATTAGATAACTAACAGAAACGGCAGATAAAATGTAAACCTATGCTTTATGCAGAATCTTAACAAGGGAAAGTGACTGTCTTGACTTACCAAAGCATAAAATGTCATCTAGGAGGTCCTGGGTGTGGTTTAAAGAGGATGTGTTAACATTTCCCAAACAGAGCAATGTAGTTTACAGTGTAGGAGACTACAATTGGAGTGGTAAAAGGCAGAAGAATTTGTGGTATAAGTATAGTGAAAAGATGAATAGATATTTGTTTTTGTGTTATGTGTTTAGAATCACTGAGAACAATGTTTTAATCAGTCATCAAACTTTAAGCATATATTTTTGATGATGATTTTAGGTTGTAAAGTTCTCCTATGCTTGTGTTGTAGGTTATAGCTGCCATTTTTCTCTAAAGTAACTAACATAAAACCTGCCTTGTGCCATATGCTGCAGCTCATTTTGTAAGGCTTTTCTCAGATTCCTGACTGTGCAGGGCAAATAGAATCATGAACTGAGTGGGGGAATAACAACTATATTTTGCTCACACAACATCCTATATCAGGCTCACTTGGCATTTAATGGCTAAGAAGAGCTCACAAACGTGTCTGTTGGCTGTGTCCTTCTGGTATCAGCTGGTCTACTTAATGGGTCCGTGAAATGCAGTGTCTCTGCATTTCTCTACATTTTTATTTGGGTTATTTTACATGTTTGTTTGCTTGTATATAGCAGCCATCGTTGAGATAACTGAATTTCTTGTCATTGTATAGAACTTGATCTTCTAGGAGGCAACACAGAAGAGAAAATGTTCAAGTTTTCAATGTTTTCACCTATTAAATGTTATTACTATCTCATTTGCTTAATAAGTTACAATGGCCACGCGGAGAGTTAGGCAATAGATACTCTAACAACAGTCACGAGTTTAAAATGATATCAAAGTTGAAACCATTAACTCAATCACATATGGTAGACAACAGGAATCATTACAGAATTTTTTAAATGGTAGACATTTTATGATATTTTTTATCCATCTTTTTTTTTCTCTTGAGAACTCTATGTTCAAGTTCCAAGCAAAATTTTCAGATGGGTTATTTTAGTTTGTTTCTACTATGCTCCTTGTTTGGTGGCTTAATTCCTGAGCACTCTGAGGGATCCAATTAGTTGATACTGTTTTTCATCCTATGGTGTTGCAATGCCCTTCAGCTCCTTCAGTCCTTACCCTAACTCTTCAATTGAGGTCCCTGTGCTCAGTTCAGTGGTTGGCTGTGAATATCTGTATCTGCATGTGCATCTTATTCAGCTACTGCAAAGCCTCTCAGAGGATAGCCATGCCAGTATGTCTGCAAGTAGACCTTGGCATCAGCAATAAAACCTTTAAGTAATAGTGATCTCAACTCTTGAATAAAAAAAAAAGCCAACTGACTAACTATATAGATGAAGAAACAAAATCTATATGTCATCTACAAGAAACACATACCAGTTTTAAAACTGGTCATGAAACTGCAGATTAGCAATATTCCAGTCTTACGGAACTAGGAAGGAAAAAGGTGCTGATATACTAATATCTGAAAAAAAAAATAGACCTTGAATTAAACTTAATCTGAATAGATAAAGGAGGAAATGACACTAATAAAAAGAACAAGTAAATATGTCAACTGTGGGGCGGTAGGCTATGAGAGGCAGTGGGGTACCTAGTTGAGTCTGCTTTGAACCCCGGTGACCCTAATGGGACAGTAGGTAGGAGTTAGGTCTTGCTCCAGGGTCCTGATTTCTTTCACTTATCCACAGCCCCTCCCTAAGAAAGGTTTGTGGCCCTAGGTCACATAGCACAGGTAGAGGGCATGACTACAGGCCACAGAGCCTCAAAAGATCTCCATATTCATGAGTTACCTAAAGGCCAGAGGGTGTAGCCAATTAAGCATTCCTTCCCAGACTCTTCTCCTTGTGAAAGACATTGAACCTCAGACCCACCCTGAGAACATGGGGTACAGCTTCATCTACTTTCCACCATGACAATAAACCTTTTAAAACCATGGGCTTCCTCTGGTATTTGGGCCCACTGTGGCAGACCATAGAGGGGGCCTTCAACTAATGAGCTGCTGCCTAATCTCCCATGGAGGACTTCTCTGTGTTCTAGCCAGAGTCCCAACAACCCAAGTAAGCTAACCCAGGCAGCCATGGCCCAGCCAGGTGAGTCACCGAGACCAAGAGTGTCATACTCCCTGAGGGACCCTATGTGACACCACTGAGCTTCTCCTCCTTGTTTCTCTTGGAGGCCAGTCCAGCCTATATGTCCCACCCAGTCTCAGTCCTTCTGTGGTCTCCCACCAGTGCCTAGGTGCCCAAGGACAGAGACCACTGGTTTCCTGCCAGCTGCCTTGGCCCAGAGCCCCCCGACCCAAGTGACCTATCCCGGTGGGACTTCAGACTGGGATCTTCCCATGCCCAGGAGCAGAGTTTTGCAACTTCTCACAGCCCTACATCGGCCCTGGCACTGTGTGGAGTAACCCAGTCAAATTCTTGCTCTTCTTCCCTCTGAGCCTTGGTTTCAGCTGCCTGGGGCCAGCAGATTCACGGGAACCACAACTCAGCCCAACAGGACCCACGCCAACACGCAGGCACCACAGCCCCACAGTCAACAACATAAACACATACACAACAAATGAGGAAGCTGAAAAAGGATTAAAAAGCTTTTCAATTAAGAAAATCCCAGGTTGCCATAGATTTCCAAAATAAATTCAACCTGACTTTATAAGTAAACCTAGAGCTGTCTCTTCTAAAACAACAACAAAAAAGAATGAAAAAAAGAAACAAAGAAGGAAAGAAAAGAAAAAAGAAATTGATCATTTTATAACTTCTTATATGAAGATAGTAGCAGACTGTACTAAAACCACATAAGAAGAGTTAAACAATAACAAAAGAGAAAACTACAGGCCAACATAAGTAGTATTATGTTAATTATACACTTTAGAATAGACTGTGTTACCCAGAAATGGTGCTGAAGAGGATTTGATATCCACTTGTAGAAGAATGAAATTAACTTCTATCAATCACCTTGTTTGAAAATTAACTCCAAGTGGATCAAAGACTTTAATGAGAAGCCGGAAACATTGAAACTGTTAGAAGAAATAAAAGACAGTGTCAAACAGTGTCCAAGTAAAGAAAACGGTCTGATTCTGAATAGAATCACTTTTGCCCAGTAATTGAGGCCAATAAAGATAAATGAAACTTCATAAGACTATAAAGCATATACACAGCTAAAAAAACAGTCACTCAATGGAGTGAAGATGAATCCTATGGAATGGGAAAGAAATTTTGCCAGGTATTCATTTGATGAAAACTTAATATCCATAACAGATAAAGAGCTTATAAAATCAGAATCAAAAACGAAAATTAATAATCCATTAAAAAAACAATGTCACGATCTGAACACAGAGTTCTTTTTTGTTTTGTTTTGGTTATTGTTTTCTGTTTTTTAACTTTTCATCGATTGTTTTGGGGCTTCTCATTATATAGTCATCTCCCCATATGCTCATATCTACGCTTTGCCCTTGCAACTTCCTCCAATATCAACAACACATATTATCACTCTCTATTGCTGCTTGTAGGCAAAGTAAATGAGTCCATGTGTTGATGTGTCTAGTGTCATCCAGATAGGTCTGCCTATGTTATTTGATCTTTTTCCAATGCATCCTTTAATATTCTTTCTCCGTTCTGTACATTTAGTGACTAATTATTATGTGGCTGGGGTACTTTCTTTTCTGACTCAATTGATATGGTGTTCTCCAAGCTTTGTGTACATTTATAGGCATCTTTTTAAAAGAGTATTTAGAATTCTTTTTCTATGATTTCATTGAATTATTTTCTGGGCCTTGGAGCTGGGAGTCTTTTTTTTTTTTTTTCTCCCCATTCCTATTAATCTTAGATTTGGTCTTTTTATTTTGTTCCTTGTTTCCTGGATGTTTTATGTCAGGAATATTTTAGATGCATCTTTTTTGGCTGGTGAATATTATTTCTACTAACATATTTTCAATCGCTGAAATTGTTTCTTCCATGTCTTGCATTCTGTTGGTGACACTTTCACCTGTAGTTCCTATGCACTTATGTAGATTTTCTATCTGCAAAGTTATCTCCTATTGTTTTTTTTATTTCTCTTTTTTCAATTTTCAGGTCTTGAACAGTTTTCTTTAACTGTTTGTTTTAATTTTGACTTTCTTGACATTCTTTAAAAGATTTATTGATTTCCTCCAATTTTTTTGTTTTTCATTTCCTAGTTTTCTTTAAGAAATTCTTTTTCATTTCTTTTTTAAGAACCTTTATCCTCTTCAAAAAAATTGGTTCTAAGGTTGTTTTCCTGTGCCTCTGCTGCATTAAAATATTCAGGTCGTGTTGTCAAAGGTTAGCTGGGCTCTGGCAATGTCATATTGCAATGGCTGTTGGTTGGGTTCTTGCAGTGCAGTTTTAGTCATATGAACTTTGAATGATTACAGGTCTAGGTGCTGATTTCTGTGTTTGTCTTTATTGGATGGGTGTGTTGGTCCTTACTTTCTGCTTCTCTTTGGTCTTCTGGTCTTTGTGTTCGGAATTGCTGGTGACCTGTTTGACCTCTGAGTCACTAGGAAGTCTCTGACCAGTTGGGAGCTTCACTTCTGGCAATGTGGTTGGACTTTTTTGAAGCATGGTGTGGTCTCTGTTCTTCTGACTTGTGTAGTCTGCACCTGAGCATCTGGAGACTGCCGGGATTGTGGGGAGGGGCCTGGCCACAGGGCAGTTGGTGAAGACATAGGGAAGTTTTAGTAGAATGGTTCTTAGAAAATGGAGGTTAGGGAGTAGGCTTTTCAGCTGGGAGGGGCTTATGCACCAGTCCTTCTGACTGGATTACCCTGCACCAGAGTAGCTGGAAACTTTCAGAATTGGGGAAAGGGGTCTGTTGTTGAAGTAGAGTTGAGAGTGTAATGGTAAAATGGGCCCTTAGAAATTGAGTCTAGGGAATGGGGCAGTTCTGCTGGCAGGGGCTCACTCACATCTCATTCTTAGATTTCTTTATTTCTTTATTTCTTTATTTATTTATTTATTTATTTATTGATATTAAGCTAGCAACACTTGCTTTCTGGTCCTATTTAATTGGAATATATTTTCCATCCTTTCATGTTAATGTGATTCCTATTTTTGAAGGCAAGATGAATTCCTTATAGAGAGTAGAGAAACTGATTTATTAACCTTGCAAAATTCAAATGATGGCTCCTAAATGATCTACTACATATGCATATATGTTCTTTATACACAATAAACTCGTCTCCAGACTTATTAGAAGCAAATAATCCTGTCATTTGCCAACAGACTAATGGGCTTGCACAACTTTATGCCTACTGTAAATAAGACAGGCACTGCGAGACAAATTCTATGTAATCAATATCATATGTAGAATATAAAATCTAAATAATCTAAAATTCACACATATATAAAGTAAGTTGGATTTGTCTAAGATCTGTGTGGGGAGTGGGAAATATGGAGGAGATGTTATTTCTATAGCACAAAATTTTCAGACAGAAAGAAGGTATATTTTTTGGAGCTGTATTATACACTGTAGCCAGCATCATTAATAGTGATAGACTATATGTAGAATGTTTCTAGAAGAAGACTTTATATGCTTCCAAAATATCTGTCATAGTGGATATGTTTATTAGCTTGATTTAATATTTCCCCAGAGGTCACATTATATGAGCTGCTACTTTATCCGCAAGTAGAACCAAATATTTACAAATAGATTTCAATGAAGTAAATCTTTATTTTTCAGTACCTTCAAGTATGTGAAAACACAGTAAAATGGAAATCTATCTTGTAATTCTAGGCATAATCTTAAATTTCTTCTCCATTTTCAATGAAGCAAAAAGACATTAGTCTCTTTTCCCTAAGTTTCTAATGATTTCTTCCCAACAGTAAATCACCAATTCAAAATAATTTCAGAACTGAGTGTTTCTAAATGCATTGATTGTATCTCAGATTTCTACTTTTTGTGCTTAGATGGCTCTTTAAGTCAGCAATGAAATTAACAGTAGAAGTTACAGTGCATCTCACTTCTCTCGAAGCTCTTTGAATTGACACTAAAACTCTTGAATGAAAGCCCTAAATCACACCTTAATGCCACATGTCTTTATTTTGTGATATTTATCTTTAAAAACAAAAAGAAAATGTTTACCCAATATTCATTGTCTCTTTATAAGATACCAATTTTTTGCTTTGTTATAGTCTGAGTGATAAGTTGCTTGAAACTAAGGCTTCATGTTTCTTGGTCATTTTGTATGTATGATACAAAAGAGTATTCCAGAAATCACATGTTTGTATGAGTATTAAAACATTCTTAGAGGACTTACATTTACTCAGTCATATTTCTTGCTAAAGGACTTTTATGCATTTTTTCCTGCAAAATATTTTTCTTTGCTGAAGTGAAAGTAACTTAGGCTCAATAATAATTTCCTTATAAAACATATTAATGATACCAGTTTGTCAGGATTTATGAAAATCCAATAATGACATAATGAGTAAAAGCAATAGATGTCTCATTATTTGTACAACATAAAACCTAACCTCTTTAGTAAAGTTGCATAGAAGGTGCTTCTACTATTGTTTTTTTTTCTTTCTTAGTGTTGTCAATTAATAGTACAAATTTCTTTGTAATTACAAAGGTCTTATTTAAAAAGGAATCATTAATAGCATAGTGTGAAGCGAACACAATGAAGAGTAAACATCAGAACTTGTTCAATGCTATAGAATGTGTATTTGGATTCTCTTAAAATAAGGACATCAAAGCTCATGATTAGACCAAGACTATTAAGATATAGAAAATTCTGAAGTGGTTAGTAAAGCACCAAGAGCTGCTGTGTCTCTTCCACCATGTGAATATGCAATATAAGATGATCACATATCAACCAGGAAGTGAGTCTGCATCAGACAACAAATCTGCTGGTCCCTTGGTCTTAGATTTTCCATTTTTTCTATCAACATCACTCTCTTCTGTATGACATACTCCTGTGGCAAGAATATTGGCTTGTTCAGTGAAAATTTTCTGTTTTGGAGTGTAATAATAAATAAAAATACTTGACATTTTACTTAGATCTGATAGCTCAATCCAGGTCTCTACTTAATGACTGAAATGACCATGGCCAGGTCTTTGAGTATAAATGGTTAGAAACAATTTGCATGCTTAGAGCAAAGTAGGTAATTCCCCTAAATGGACGTGTCTTTAGAAGTATGCTATTATTTTCAAAAGCCTATTGATTACACTTAATACTGTCACATGGGCCTCAGTTTAGGACAATCTACTAGAGTCTGAATACATTCCCCAGGAACACATCTTTGAAGAACCTGACACCATCATCACCAACAGCTTTCAATATCCTACAGGTCATCAGTAACAATGGAGCTCATGAGCTTTCCCTCTTTCATGCTGAGATTTTGGCTAATTTCTTCTTTCATGGATTTGAGCATGTAGACATTCACTGTGAGTGTGTGTGTGTGTAATTATCCAATCATGCCTTGCAAGTGACGTTTTATGGAAAATGTCTACTACCATTGTCTCTTACGTATTTTCTGCCCCGTTTTTGAGCTTTAGAAGGAAAGATGTGATATAGATGTCCCATTTAGAGGTAAGTATTCTTCAGACTATTATTCTCTGCATCTTTACCAATAATAAGTCTCTGTATTTGTCACCATCAACTGTAAAGAGGGAGCCTCTCTGATGATGTATCAGACTGCATTTGTTTATGAATATAAACTTATGGGGGCAGCCTAACAGTATGTGTCTTTTAAGGAGAATGCTAACATTAAGTTCCCCTCTATTATTTATGTAGACATGAGTTTTAGCTAATATTCATGATCTCATTGATTTATTCATGTAAAAGTAGTAATAATATAGATCTTTTTTATTTAGTAATTATCAAGTTATATAATTTAACTCGAATTATCTTGTTAGGCAGAGTAAAAAAAAACCAAATACTGTTTTGAACTTTAGAAAATACCAAGCACACTATTTTTATGATATTTTTTACTAAGAATATTCATGCTTCTCTGAGAGCATATGTGTGTTTATGTGTACATGTGTGTTATAAGTAGGGATTGATTAATTCATTTTATTATCACTTTCCATAAAAACCAACTTAAATATCATGATCTCAGCATCATGATCACTGTCTGACTTCAGTGCCTTATTACCACATGTATCAGAATAAAATTAGCTTGCAAATTGTGAATTTTATAGTGATTTAAAAGCTATCTTTTACAATCTCACTTCTACAACTGAAGAACTATACTACAATGTTAGTTGTTGACATTTGGACTAGCTTCTCTTTTTAGGAATAACCATTATAGTCATTAAGCATTTGCTTTTGAATTTCCAGGATTCCAAAGTTACCCTAACATTCTGTAAGGAAGCCTATAGTACTTTCTTGATTGTCCTCTCCTTTTTCAAGACAGATATTCTCAGTGTCCCCTCATTTAACCTGCTTACTTTTTCACCAATTTTAAATTATTGTTATAGACATATACCTGTTAAAATGAAACAAAAACCCAGAACAACAAAAGAATATTTTTTACCTTATAAATAACTGTGATTTTACCCCAAAGTTAATACAATCATACTTTATTATATTTTTCTCATTCATAAAAGAGTTGTGGCTGAGTAAAAATAAGTGTCAAAGTATTTTACTGAACACTCAGTGACAATTTTGAACTGTAACGTACAATGCTGAACGTTCATTAAACTTGGGATAAAGGTTGATAAAGTTCATTTACATAGTAAATCTGTATAATGTAAAACATGTACTAAGATACTTGAGATGTAGCTCCGTAGTGATTTCTCTGTAATAGAATAGCACACACACACACACACACACACACACACACACACACACACACACATTCACACACACATACACATATACATATTCTGGAAACGACTAACTCTAAGCATTTGAGAACATAGGAGGTAAATAGCATGTGATTGCTGCCTAGGCACATAGTCTAGTGATGATAGGCTATAAATTATTACTATAAAATTATGTATAGGGTTAACATGGTTAGCAAAGCCATGGATCTTGGAGAAAAATCTAAAATTATCATTTTATTAAAACAGAATTATATCTTAATTATATTCTAAATAATCATCCTTATGCCCAAAGATAAGTGTAGTACTTGCCTGTCTTCAAGGAAACTCCTCTTTGCAACAGATACATATCATTACAGAAAACTGCAGCCAGTGGAAATGCAGAGTTATGAAACCTAGTCCACAGGGATCCATCTACAATAGAACTCACACAACGAAGGCATGGGGACCGTTGGAGAAAAGGGGACCAAAACAATTTTAAGAGATATAGAACCAGCGAGCTTGATGCTGGATTACATCTCTCATAGGTATGTCAGAAGTTACACCCATAAAGCCACACTGATATGACCTGATAAACATAAGTTCTTCAAGGACAACAATAGGCATGCTAACATGGATGGACAAAAGCCAAGAGGCCTCAGTCACACACAGAGATTCACAAGCACCTAAGAAATACTAAGAGTGAAAGAAAGTCTTTGTCAGGGAAAAGCATATTAAATTGGTTATTTAATACCAAATGATCAGCCCTGAATACATAGTATAAGTAACATTATACAGACTGAACAAGTTGCATATATGTATACCATATATATATATATATATATATATATATATATATATATATATATATGTCACTTTCCCTAACTTTAGCTGGTGGATTCTTCTTAGTTCAAAGTCAACCTGGTCTATACAGTGGCCTCCATTGAGTTCATATACATATGCAAAAATCATAAAAGATGCATGAATCTAAAAGAGAACAAAGAAGGATATATGAGATGGTTTGAAGGAAAGAAGAAGAACAGGGAAATGATGTGATTATTTTATAATGTTAAAAATAAAGTAAATAAATATATGTACAGGGGAAGTAACACAAAAAACCTATTCATTTGAGTGACTAGCATAGAAATAAATGAACAGATAGATGTAACTATAATTGGGGGACTCTGGATGATAATAGTGGATTGCACCAATAACAGTGTCCTGACTATATTTTGATAAAGTTAATTTGAGAGATGTTATAACAAAGTATATCACTGTTTAGAAATGTATAAGTGCATTACTTATTACATATGAATGTGGATCGATCATTATCTTCAAAAACTATGTTAAAAATAATCACAAATATAAGACATTAAAATTAAAAGTAAAATGGAGTATCATATCATCAAAAATATATTCCTGCTGATCATTTCCAGTTAGATATGTGATGCCAGTTATGCAGAATAACTGCCAAAATTAGTCATCTTTTCATTTTGCCAAATACAGGATTTCTGTCTTCCTTGTGTCTTTCTGAGGACTATGGAGGCAGCATCACTTTTTTAGCCTCCAGGAGAAAATCAACACATCTATTAAATTTCTATTCCATGAGCTTGTTTTTTTTTTTTTTTTTTTTTGCAATCTTCAAAAATGTCAAATTCAAGACTAAATTTTCAGAGAAATAAGAAATCATCTTGGAACAGCTGCACATTTTATCTTACTTTTTAAAAATCTGCTTTAACTTACTTTAAAATTTGTAGAAAGTCTTATTTCCTAGAAATTTAAAGAAGTAAGTGAAAGTACTTATGGTAGCCACTTATACTTCTGTATCTATTACAGGACCTCTCAGTTATAGGAAATGTGCTGTTTAAGAATATTTTTGTTTAGAAGCTGGAGATATGGCTAAACAGTTAAGAGAATTGATTGCTTTTCCAGAGGTCTTGAGTTCAATTCCCAGCAACTACATGGTGGCTCACAAAGATCTGTAATGGGATCTGATGCCCTCTTTTAGTGTGTCTGAAGACAGTCACAGTGTACTCATATACACATAATAAATAAGTAAATAAATAAATAAATATTTTTTAAAAAAGAAAGAGTTCATCAAGAATATTTTGTTTAGAAACATCATCATCTGGTGTAGTGACATGTACATTTATTTGTGACATTCAAGGGGCAAAGGCAGAAGGATCTGTTAGTTCAAGACCAGTCTGGTATAGATATTGACTTCCAGTGAACCAGAAATACATACTGAGAGCTTACATCAAAAGGGGAGAAGAAAAGGAAGAAGAACAGGAAGAAGAGGAAGAAGAATTTTCCATATCTTTTTCCAATTTACACTCACAATTTTACTATTTTAGTATTCCCACAGATAATAAAACTCAATTCCATGGAAAATAAAAGCATGTCAGAAATGCACACCCTCAAGTTGCTTTCTTTCCTTTATCTCTCCTTTAGATATAGGTAGAGACACAGTTCACATATTGACACAACAAGTAACATTGATTTGGAAACAATACATCTATACTTGATACTATCTAGGCAGCAGGCATTATTGAAATGAAACATCTAATTTACTTTATATGGCAATCTTTTAAAACATGTGTAACAAAACCTGAGATTTACTTGATACTTCATCCTGAATGATCAAAGCTACTTTGTATCCTGATTTTAAAAGAACTTGATTTAATTTTATTATAAGATTTTGCAAATGCTCACTTTATGATTTCTGCGAATGTCTTTACTTTCCATATTATTAAAGATAAACTTTCTTTAGTGTACCTAAATAAAATGTATGTATAATTCAAACTTTTTTTTACTTCAGTGTTCATCCACAGTCAATAATTAGCATTGGTGATAGTAACAGTACATGATGTTAGCACTTCTTCTCCGCTCTACCCAACAATTAACTAGCAATAACCAAATATGAGCCTGGTTTGCTATAAAGGGACTATTTGACCTCCCTTTCTCTCCCTCTACCCCCTTCTTTCTCTCTGCTCTCTCTCTCTCTCTCTCTCTCTCTCTCTCTCTCTCTCTCTACATGTTCCCAGTCAGTCTCTTTCCTTCTTTCTTCCCCCTCCTCTCTCTCTGTCCTCTGCTCCATCTCTTTATATGCCTCTACTCCCTTTTCAATTCCCTTTCTTATGTCCTAAAATAAACTTTATTTTATACTAGACTTGTTGTATAGTTGGTTCTAAAAGGAGGGATGCCTCAGCATGGGCCCTCTAAGCACACTCTCCTACCACATCATACCACCATTTTATAAAACATATCAGCTGCATCAACAAAATTACATTAAAATGTCTCTATTTTATTTTAATGACAGTAATATTTCACATATACATTAAATTTAATAACACATATTTTAATTTATTTTGTTATATTATATGTATCTAAGAGGAAATTTAGGCTCCCTGAGGAAAAGACCATTCATTATTACATTCTGAGAAGTATTTAAGTAGCAGAATCAAACCAATTCTCAGTTCTGTCTGGTTTAACAAATATAAGACACTGAAATATTTTCAGAATAATTTCTCAATCTTTTAAGAATGGTCTAGAAATATTTTTGGTAAAAATGTTCAATCTTTTAAGAATGTAATAGTGTCTAAATTTTCACATGTATGGTTTCTTTTAAAAATCATACAGATGTAAGCCTCTTCAGCTTTGAAAAGGAGATTACATATTCATTAAACTTAATTTCAATTTTCTACTCAAATCACAGAAATATTCATTGCTGATTGATCCTTTAACAATATGTGTAATTGCTCATCTAGTACTTCATTAGGCTTTTAGTGGACCACGGTTCTTCAGCTGCAGCTGAAAATTTCATTAAGATATTTTGATGAAGCTCTTTTCTACTTTCATTCTTAGAACTTAGATTTAGGGTCACTGATGGCTTCTTACTAATCTGCCAACACCTCTATTTGTTAGTCACCACAGTTGATCAAATATCAAGGCATTTTAATCAGGCAACTTATGTTTACATTTTTCATGGCATTCAGTAGAACTCACTTGGCTAACCTAATTATGTCTTACAGTCTAATAAGTTCTAGATGTCCACATGAGGCATACAGATACCGATTGTCTATCAGGAGTCTTCAGATATCAACAGCTATTAACTATGAATAGACATGATACTTTCATTTATCATGGATTGACATTTTATAACTTAGAATATCTTTTCCAGGACAATAAATACATTTATTTTGAGTGAATTAATTGGCCAGTCACTGCCTACCTTTATTAAATAATCATTAAGTCAAGAATAGAGTATAGAGAAATTTTAGTCTAGCAACATGGTTTCTGATTACATTCAAAGACATTCTACGTCTGTGTGATCTGGCCAGACAGACATCTCCTCTTAGCACACAACTTTAGTCCCAAACAAGGAAAGTAAAGTTAGTTTGGAGAAGGAAGCAGCCATGTTTGACAATGAACTCTAATTGAAGGGCTGACAAAGTGATTAATCAGAGACATATTTGATGGAATAAATTAGAGATAGGATATGTCCAGTTCTCACACAAACAGCACAAAAAAGACAAGTGCAGGGAGAGAGAGTCAGTTGGGAGTCAGTGAGTTGGGAGTCAGTGCAGTGAATGTAGTGTAGTGGAGCTGAGGCCTTTCGGGAGCTCATGCAGTCCAGGGCAGGTCAGCAGAGCCAGTGAAGCCAGAGGATAAGAGGGCACAGAAGACAAGAACAAGTTGCCATAGTTAGGTTAAGAACAAGAAGAGAAATTCAGAAAAGAAACTAGATTGAATCAGTCATCAGTGTGGAGAGGAGTTTGAGACAGAATAGCTGAGTTGAACCAGCCAGCCCAAGTTCAGAAAGAACGAGAAAAGGAAGAGCTTATTCAGCAGTAAGCCTCCAAGACAATAACTACATCAGGTCAATGAAATTTACTTTTATACTAAGCATCTTCTTTATTTGTGAGTAAAGTCACTTTCTATGAGGCTAAAATATCTGCTGCTTTGGCCATGCTCTAATGAAGACCACATATAGCAGGGTGTATTAGAATCACAAAATGGATTTAAAGATTTTTAAAATGATAAAAGAAAGAAGACACAAAGTTAGATGAGTAAAGAAGCAGGGACAGCAGGTAAGTCTGAGAAGAGTTGCAAGAATGGGTGAACATGTTCAAAATATGTCATGTGAAATTCTCTAAGACGTAGCTAACCTGGTGAATTCTGTGAAACTAATGTCTGATACCTGGAAAATGAGTGTAGTCTATGCATTCATATGTTTTCTAACCTAGCAGCAACTATCACTACCACCACCATTACCAACACAGACACACACACACACCACCACTACCACCACCACCACCACCACCAACAACAACACCTTGCAATTTTTTTCTCTGTAGTGCTATATTTACTCTTTTTTCTTATAGTCCAACTTCTTAATCTCATTATTTATTCTATCACCAGTTTAAAAACAACTCCCATTCATGACTCCTCTAACCTTCCATTATAATTAAGTTCTTTAAATTTTTTCTACTGTGCTTCTTACTCTTAATCTACTGAATAAAGTATTTATTTTAAGGTGAATTGTTTCAAATGTGACTTTTTCTATTAGGTGTTCCACTGCATTCTGGAGGATCTTTTTCTCTCATATTCAAACTCCAAGATTTCAGTTGTTAACCAACATAAATTTGTGCTAAATAAGTGTCTGATAATTTAATGAAAGTTCAAGTCTTATGTTGTTTCAATGTTTATTAAATTATAGAATCCGACTGTATGACCAGATCGTAATTGTTTAAACTATTTTTACATTTTCATGACTTTCCAAAGTATATGTGATTACAAGCAAAATACTGTGTCAAAGATGAAAACATATATATGTAATATGATATTTAATAAAGGTTCCCTCTTCTTAGTGTTTGCTGTTAGTAAAACCACTTATTCATTCACGGATTCTAGAGGACATTACAAGTAATAAAAATGGAGAGAATAAGCAGAGAGCAGTAGAAGTGAACTTACAATACAGAAGGGTGGCAAGGTAGTATTAGTAGGAGAAAAACGTTAAACCAAGTAGAGAGAATAGTAGATGGCTAAAGAGGACCAAAATTATGAAAAACTGTTGAGTCTGACAAAGAATTCTCTAGTAATCAGAATTTCTTTTGCTGTGATAAAGCACCACGAATTAAAAAGGCAACCTGGAAAGGAAAAGATTTGTTTCATCTTATACTACCAGATTAGTGATCACAACAGAATGACATCAAAAATTGAGACAGAGCAAGACCCTGAAGGTAGGCTCTGAAGTGAAGCCATAGATGTTTAGCAGCTAACTCACTAGAGCATGATCAACTTGCTTTTCTTTCCTTTTAAATTAATTACTTAATTTTTATTGCTTCTTCTATATATTATACTGAGACTGCAGTTTCTCCACCTTCCTCTTCTCCCAGCCCCTCCCCATCTCCCTACTCCATCCCTACTTCTCTGTTTTTCATGAAATTCTTAGGCAAATGGATGGAACTAGAAAATATAATCCTGAGAGGTTCTTCCAGAGCCTGATACATACAGAGGAAATGCTCGCAATCAACCATTAGACTTAGCACAGGGTCCCTAATGGAGGAGTTAGAAAAAGTACTAAAGGAGCTGAAGGGGTTTGCAACCCCATAGGAAGAACAACAATGTCAACTAACCAGACCTTCTAGAGCTCCCAGGGACTAAACCACCAACCAAGGAGTACACATGCAGGGACTCATGGCTCCAGCTGCGTATGAAGTGGAGGATGGCCTTGTTGAGCATCAATGGAAGGAAAGGCCCTTGATTCTCTGAAGGCTCGATGCTCCAGTGTAGTGTAGGGGAATTCAAAGGCAGGTAGGCAGGAGTGGGTGGGGAAAGACCCTCATAGAAGCAGGGGATAATGTATAGAATAAGGGATCTGGGGGTGAGGGGGAACCACAGAAGGGGATAACGTTTGAAGTATAAAGAAAATATCCAATAAAAAACTTTAAAAAATTAAAAAAAATAAAATAAAGAGAAAGCTATGGCTCCGAGAACTGGAAAGAGCCAGTTTCAGCCAGGAAAATAATGGGAGAAACAGAGTTATGTGTTTAAGTGGAAAGTTATAGGCAAAAGGCTCAAAAGCAAAAAGCAAAATATGATTTCAGACTGTGTGCTTCAGTAATTATATTACAAATTTTCCATCCTACCACTATGAAATGTTCTTTTAAATAAAGAAATATTAAATAAAAAGATGAAGAAGAAGTTCGGATGAAAGCTTTCATTTCAGACACATCTAAAACCCTTCAAAGTCTCTGTACAATGTGTATCAACAACAATAAGGACTTATATATGACCTCTAGGAGGCAGTTAAAAACAATAGCAGTAGGATGTATTCTTTTCAGTTTTTTAAATTAACCCTGACAACATCTTCAAGGGTTTTCTCATGTATGGTACTAGATATTTGTTTGTTTGTTTGTTTGTTTGTTTGTTTTAGATAGTCTTTGGCTCTTGGGAAGAACATTCTCAGCTCACGTGTTTTAACATGGTTTAAATTACATATATATGTACATATACACTTATATGTGTTGTATGTAATTTGGTGTAAATAAAAAAGTGTTGCTTCCTTTTATTTATTTATTTTTTCCTTTTTAGATAATATAGAAATGTTCTTTCCTTGTTTAGTTTCAAATTAAAAATGAATATATATATATATGTTCATATATATATTTATATATGAAGAAAGTCACAACCCATACAGGGATATCAGCCAAATGTGGAACACAATGGTGCAACAAAATTATGCACCTCCCTCCATATTAAAGCTGGATGAGAATACTCAGTAAATGGAGAAAGTTCCCCAAATTAGGTAAAATGTCAGAGGCTGTTTTCTCCTCCCCAATTCCAACTGTTAGGAGTCCCATAAAAAGACAAACTACACTACCATAACATATATGCAGAAGGCCTAGTTCAGACACATGCAGCCCCCCTGACTGTTTGATCAGTCTCTGTGAACCTCTTTGAGTCCAGGTTAGTTGATTCCGTAGGTTTTGCTGTAGTGTTCTTGACCCCTTTGGCTCCAACAATTCTTTCTCTCTTTGTTTTGCAGGATTCCCCAAGCTAGAATTATGTTTGGCTGTATGTCTCTGCATCTGTTTCCATCAGTTTCTGGATGAAGCCTCCCTGATGAAGATTACCAATTGGATTTTTTAATCATCTAGGATTATCTTTCCAGGGTTGGTACCATCCACTATGGGCTGGGTTTTCTTACATCAATCACTAACTAAGAAAATGTCCTATAGTCTTACTTATAGGCTAATCTTCTGAAGACATTTTCTCAAGTAAGATTTCTTTTTTCCTAGGCATGTCTAATTTTGAGTTAAAAGCAATTGACATGTAAGAACTTGGTTAGGGAATGAAAACAAAATAAATGATACATGAATAAGTAAAATATCTGTCTTTCTGTGGATTTTATTTGTAATTTGACACATGGAGCATAAATAACATTACAATGTAATTGCAGATAGTATTGAAGTGTTAAGGATCAATTCTAGAGCCCTGACATGCTAGGCAAGCACTATAGCACTGATATATACACTTACTCCTTATTTTATTTTTATCACTTTATCTATGCTACCACTGAACTCATATTGTAGTGTAGACAGGCTTTGAACTTGCGATCATGTCACAGTTTCCTGAGTTGTCAAGATCACAGGAATAATCATCAAAAACACTTTAATGAAAAATATTTACCATTTGTAATAGCCTCTATCAAGTATTTTTAATATTGAACTCTATAATAGGGCATTCTTGTTATTATTCTGAATTAATATGATTGTCCATGCTTTGTGTGAGGACCTCATGTCCTGTCTAATCAGAAATATTTCAAAATTCATTCTATAAAGCCTGCATTATCTTGATGCCCAAACCTAAGAACATCTAAAAGAGGAGAGTTTATAAATCTCTCTGATAACACAGATGTAATACCTCTCAGCAAAATATTTACATATGAAAACTTAATGTAATAGAAACTATAAATATGAACATATTTATATGAAGGGTGCTTAAATGAAGTGTCCAAAAGTGTAGGAGACAGAACCCCAAATGGCTATCTCTTATTACCAGTTGAAGTTTTTAGTACTTTGGATTCAGTCACATCTAACGGAGTTTTTGATCAAAGGAGTCCATGAGAATTTTTGTAACCATTCAGGTTGTTGGTAAAGTTATTGGTTATTCTCCACAAACTGATAGCAAGGCCCAATTGTTCAAGACAACATGTGATAACTCACTAAACTCTGTGAAGTTCAGCTAGTGTCTTACATAGAGCCTTTACCTCTATATTCCAATGCCTTTGATACACAAAGGTCTACTGCATGCTATTAAAGAAGAAACATGAGCACTAAGCCAGCCAGAAAACCGTTGACCTACATTGGTGCCCTGCCTATAAGATATACTAGGAAAATGGAGAGAAAAAGCTTGTAGGAGTAACCAACCTATATATAATTTCACTTAGGCCCACTCTAAGAGAAGAAACTTAAACACAACACTGATGGGTGACTAAGAATCTGAGACTAAATAGTCCAGAGACCTAGAATAAGAATTGCTGTTCTACCGTTCTAAGAAAGAGAGAAAGAAAGAAAGAAAGAAAGAAAGAAAGAAAGAGAAGAAATAATTTTTTAAAAAAGAAGTATGAATAAAATGGGTCTTAAAGTTATTCTGCTGTACTCATAGATCAGTGTCTTGCTCATCCATTGTCAGCAAAGCTTCCTCCTATAACAGATGTAAATAAATGCTGAGACCCACAGCCAGACATTATGCAGAGAGCAAGAGATCTTGGAGCACTCAGTCCTAAAAGTAGGTCTACATTACATCCCTCTGCTCAGGAATCAGGGAATTTTGCAGAAGATGAGGTGAGAAGTGAGTAATAGCCAGGGGGAAGGCAAGGCCTTAGAAATACATCACAGTTGTTACACATACGAATTCAAACAAACTATGATAGAATATATAGGGCCTGCAGAAGTATGTACTGCGTTCTTTGTATATGTGTAGTGGGATATTTTCCTCACAAGTTGGGAGGAGCTAAGGTGGGAGTAGTAAGGACAGAAAGTAGAGGAGTAAGGGGAGCAAGAGGAGAAGGAAGAGGAGGAGCTAAGGGGAGAGACATAGGAGCCATGGATGACCACACATGTATCGATAGCAGTCATGGGTAACAACTTATATTTAGGTTAGTTATTTGGGTAACACCTCTAATTGTGTTAGCATCTTGTTAATTGAGCATTATCAAACATATAAAGCCTTTGGTTAATCTTTAAGCATTAGAGTCTCATATGGTACCTGGGTACCGCGTGGATGGCGGGATGATCTGGGCTCAGCCCAGCTGTGTGTAGACAGAGTGGAAGATTGACAGAGACATCTCCCATGCTGGCGTCTCATGGGTGGCAGGACTGGTGTTTCTGGCTGCTTGAGCCAGTGGCTTGAACTGAACAGGGTGAGAACACACAACTGCTGGTGGCCTCAGGCCTAGCCTAGTGGGGAACATGGCTGCTGATTAAGAACAAGCCAGATCGGGTGCTGCCAATTTAAAATATTATGACAACATATATGTGTTATGAGTTCCAGTTTATTGATTTGCTTTTATGGAATTCCTGAGTGAATGAACTATTGGGTTTTTGTTTCTTATGCCTTCATGGGGGCTATTTTTATTCTGATGTTTTGTCCAATACCAGTGTGTTAGTGTTTGCTTTATCTTATTTTATTATCTTTTAGAAATCTGTTTTCTATTAAAAGATAGAAAGGGAATGGATATAGATGGGCAGGGATATGGAGAGAAATTTGGAGGAGTAAATGGAGCAGAAACTCAAATTAGGATATATTATATAGGGAAAAATCTATTTTCAATAAAAGGAATAAAATGAGCTAGTGTTGTTCTCCACAACAAAGAGAAAAAAGTGCTAAAAATATAGCCTGTACAAAACGAAGTCAAGAACATATAAAAATATTATCACATTATCTACACTTATCAACAAAGCCTAAATTTAGTAACATCAGGATTGAAAACATACATAAATCAAATAATAGTTTATCACCTAACTATACTTGATGAGAGAAACAACATAGTTATCTCATTTGATGCCTAACAAGTCTTTAATAAAATTAAACATACATTCATGGTTAATGACCTTAAGATTCTAGGGATGCAGGGATGATATTTCAATATAATGGAGATAATATACAGTAATTCCACAGTCAACATGCTAAACTGACCAAAGAAATCAAAGTATTTACTCTAAAATCACATATAATACTGGATAACCACAGTCTTCAGTGTTGCTACATGTAGCATTTGAACATTAGAGAAATGAACCAAAAATAGAGAATATATAGTTAGAAAAGGAAGGAGTCATGTCATTCTTATTTACAGGTGATATTCTATGTATAAAAGAAAGATCCCACAAGAACTCACTTAAGCTGATTAACATATTCAGTAAAATAGAAGGATTCAAAATCAACACATAATAATCTGAACTCCTTATTTACAAACCATAAATATAAGAAGAAAAAAATAACAAACACATCAGAGCGAGAGCGAGAGCGAGAGCGAGAGCGAGAGCGAGAGCTAGAGTTGTCTGGAAAGTGACATACTTATATAATTACAGCTTAAGACACTGAAGAAAAGAATAAGGAAGTTCATCTAAAAATAGAAAGAAAACATATTTGAAACATAAATAATCATGGCAGTATCCTAGATTTAAAGTTTATGCTACCAAGAAATAATTTTTTTTTTTTTTTTTTTTTTTTTTTTTTTTTTTTTTTTTTAGGTTTTTCGAGACATGGTTTCTCTGTATAGCCTTGGCTGTCCTGGAACTCACTCTGTAGACCAGGCTGGCTTCGAACTCAGAAATCCGCCTGCCTCTGCCTCCCAAGTGCTGGGATTAAAGGCGTGCACCACCACCGCCCAGCAGAAATAAAAATATTTAAGAGAAGTATGAGTCTTAGATAAAACAACATACACGTGTTTTATGGAATAAAATTGAGGACCCACATGTCCTATTTTTACATCCACTTGATATTTTTTGGCAATGAGGACAATAGACATTAGAGGGAATAAAGCATATTCAATTGACAGTGCTGGTGAAACTGGAGAGGTGCATAAGAAGAACAAAATTGATCCTGAATGCTCACCCTACACAAAACTAAGCTCCAAATAGATCAAAGTCATTAATATAATTCTTGATTCCCTGAATCTTGTAAAGTGGTAGTTGGGGATAGATTTGAATTTATTTATCCAAGAAAGGACTTTCTTAGAAATACTTTGGTATCATAGGCATTAAGAACAAAAATAAAATGTGAAATCAAATGAAACTAAAAATTTTCTGTACAGCAAAGGATGCCGTCATTCAAGTGAAGGCACAGTATCTGAAAAAGGGTTAATATCTACAACAGACAAGAAAATAGAATAAAATAAAATTAATTAAAAAGAAAAACTAAACACCAAGAAAACAAATATGCTTGTTAAAAATAGAGAATGTAATTAAACAGACTTTTATAAACTTGATATCTAAATAGCTGAAGAATATTAGTTTTTAAGTGTTCAATACCCTTAACTAACAGGGAAATGTATTTCAAAACTTTAGTAAGATTTAATCATACCTTAGTCATAAGAGCTAAGTTAAAAAAAAATAACAAATACTGGCATGATTGAGATGAAGGAGAATAGTTATTCACTGAGTATGGGAATGCAAAATGCTACAGCCATTATAGAAGTTGATGTGGAGGTTCAAAAAAAAAACAAAACAAAAGCTAGAAATAGATCTACAATATGATCCAGCTTTACCACTCTTGGACATATATCCAAACAGCTCTATTCCAAAGATATTTTCTTATCTATGTTCATTTTTGCTCTCTTTGTGGTAGACACAATAGACAGCATAGATGATCAGCTCATGAATGAATATAAAATGACATGTTTATGTAATGAAATACTGCACACTATTGAAGAAATATTGAGAGATTGAGGACCATGAAACAAAGATATATGTTTTATTTGTGGATGTTGATTTGAATCATTATATATTTGAGTTTTGTTTGGAATATCTATAGAGTCTAGTAAGTATTCATGTGGGGGTTTTCAAAGGAGAGAAGATAGAAAACAATGCTATAAAAAGGAAATGGGAAGAAAAATGAACCCCTAATATAAGACCCTGTTGCTGACAACACCACATACTTGACTCATAGAACATGGACAAATCAAGTAGGTAGTGATCTGTAAAACATATTAACTCACAATACCTGTAAGAGCATGGACAAGATCTGATCAAGCTCAAGCCAGACAAAAATCCCATCACAGGGTGGCGTAGGGTGAGGAACAAAATTCAACACCTATCTGAGGAGTTAATGACAATTGACAACTGCTGACAAAAGGAAAGCCAAATTTCCTAAAGATATAATCCCTTGTCAGAAGACCACACACAAGTGAATGACATCTTGCCAAAGAGATGAGGAAAGAAGTAATTGGACTGATTTAAAATTTTTTTCTCTTGTGTAGACAAGATTAAAGGGGGGCAGATATTAGGTGTATTTCTGAGGGAAATTTGGGTTTAAGTACTATCAAATTATATTCTATGAAAAATCTCAAAGTTAATATATTTTTAAAAGAATATTGGTAGCTCAATTGAATACATTTGTTGCCAAAGTTAGAAAGAAATCAGAGTTCGATGATATAAAACATAACACACACACACACACACACACACACACACACACACACCCCAAAACTTCTATTCCAGAGCTACAGAGTGTGTGTGTCTGGGGGTGCGGGGGGAGGTTGATACCCAGAGAGCTGCTTCCTCTTCTTAAAAGAGAAAGGTAGAATGGGGAAAGAGGTGTGTGAGGGGGTACTGGGAGGAACGGAAGGGTAGAGATTGGGCCATAAATTGAAAAAATAAATAAATTTATTAAAAAGAAGAAAATAATAGTGTCAAAGATTTGTTCTTACCCATGGGATAGATCTCAAGTTGAGCCAACCATTGGTTGGCCATTCCCTCAGTCTCTGCTTCATCAGGACAAATTTTGGATAGAAGGTTTTATGACTGGGTTGGTTTCCTTATCCCTCTACTGGAAGTCTTTCCTGGCTACAGGAGGCCACCACTACAGGCTCCATATCTACCACTATGTTAGGAATTTCAACTATCATTACTCTTATAGAATCCCTGGAGAATCTTCCATCCCAGGTCTCTTGTACTTTCTAGTGATATACCTTCCTTTGTTCCTGGTCCTCTCTTCCTGCCTCTCTCTACACATGACTGCTACTTTCCCCTCTCTATTCCTTCTTTCACTCAGTTCACTCCCTCCCTCCAACTTCTATGACTATTTTATTTCTGCTTCTGAGTGAGATACAAGCATCCTCCCTTGGGCCATCCTTGTTATTTAGCTTCTTTGGTTCTGTGGATTGTAGTATTGGGTATCCTGTATTTTATGACTAATTTATACTTATAAGAGTGTATATACCATGCATGTTTTTTTTTTCTGAGTCTGGATTACCTCATTCAGAATAATACTTTATAGTTCTATCTATTTGCCTGTAAATTTCATGATGTCCTTGTTTATAATTGTTGAGTAGTATTCCATTGTAAAAATGAACCCCATATTCTTTATCAATTCTTCTGTAGAGGGACATTTAGGTTATTTCCAGTTTACAACTATTAAATAATATTGCTTTGAATATACTGGGGCAAGTATCCTTGTGGTAGATGGAACATCTGTTAAGTGTATGTCCTGAAAAGTTTGGTTTTGTGGTAGCACTACTACCAATTTTCTGAGAAAACACCAAATTGATTTCCAGAGTGGGTATACAAGTTTGCACTCCCATCGGCAATGGAGGATTATTCTCCTTGCTCTCCATTCTCACCAGCATGGTCTGTCTCTTGAGTTTTTGACCTTAGCCATTCTGATGGGTATAAGGTGGACTCTCAGAGTTGTTTTGCTTTGCATTTCCTTGATGACTAAGAATGTTGAACATTTATTTATGTGCTTCTTGTCTATTCAAATTTTTTTTTTTATTGAGAATCCTCTACTTATCTCTGTTACCAATTTTTAATTGGATTGTTTGGTTTATTTGTGTCTTGCTTGAGTTCTTTTATATTTCAGATATTAGCCCTTTGTTGAATGTATGGTGATGAACATCTTTTCCTATTCTGTAGGCTGGTATTTTGTCCTATTGATGTTGCTCTTTGCCTTAGAGAAGTTTTTCAGTTTCATGTATCCCAGTTATTAATTGTTGGTCACAGTGTCTGAGCAACTGTTGTTCTGCTCAAGAAGTTTTCTCTTTTACTAATTTGTTCAAGGCTATTTACTCACTTTCTCTTCTATTACATTTAGTATGTCTGGCTTTATGTTGACATCTTGGATAAACATGGTCTTGAGTTTTGTGTAGGGTAATAAATATGGATTTCTCCAAAGAATTAGAAATATTGATTTCACATATGTGCCTAGGTGTGCATTTGTGTGTGTACCTTATATATACATATTTCTACAAATAATAAAAATACATAAATATTAACTTACTACATTTTTATAAAGTATCATGTAAGTTTTAAGTGTCATGGTCCATATATTCACTTTTCACAGCTTCTAGATATTAAAGAATTAACATGTGTTAGTTCATTTGACCCTGTTTAATGTTATATATCATTAGTCCCACAACTCCAAATGCTTAGATAGGTGAATCTCAATGGTCTTCATGGTATATACAGGGAGCTCCAGTCTAGTTAAGAATGTACAAAGGAACCCTTTCTTGAGACTCCTACCCCATAAAGAGTTAGGTCATTAGAGGAAATGAGAAGTAGGATCACTCACATGTAGAAAAGGATACCATCTTTTAGGCAAAATAGTACACTATAGAATAGGAAAATGTCTTAGCTATAATATATAGAAAGTTAGAGTCTATAATATGTAATGAATGAAAAGAACTGAACATCAAAACAGTAACATAACTTAAAATGTAGAGAAATATGCAGAGTTTTCAAATACAAGTGACTAAAAACTACATAAGAAGTGTTCAATATTCTTAGTTTTTGTATTCATTTACTTAAGATTCATTTACACCGGACACAATGACCAAGATCAAAGCAATAAAGAAAGTTCATGATAGCAAGGATGCAGGAAAGAGGGAATAATTATTTTTCTAGTAGTAGTAAAAACTAGTATAGCCACTATGAAAATTAGTGGAGGTCCTCTGGGAATATATTTACCCCATAACCAGCTATATGTTACCCTTAGTCATATGCTCAAAAGATTCTATATCTTGTTGCAGAGATACTTCTTCATTCATAATCACTGATCTTATATTCATAATAGCCAGAAAATCCAAAGAAAACAAATGACTACCAATAGGCAAATAGATAATGAAATATGATATATTGATACCATGCAATATCACTTACCTGATAAGAAAAATAAAATTATAAAATGTATAGGTAAATGCATGGAGTTATAAAAATACAAACATTGTATATTTTATCACATCTTTGAATGTTAGCTTTTTAAATTTTGATGTATGTGATACAGTCCAAATAACTACAGAGGTTAAGTACATAATAGGGGATCAAGTGAAGAAAAGGCTCTCCCAAGGAAAGGGAGATAGAATACAGTTTTCTGAAGAGAAAAGGGGGAAACTGGAATACAATTTAGATAAGAGGATGGAAGAGAAGGGTAAAGAGGGGAATACTGGGAAAAACAAAATAACACTAATGGACATTAGAAAAGAAATGTGGAAACACTGAATCTAATAGGAGAGAAAATGGGAAAGAGCCTCGAATTCATTGGCACAGGAGGAAATTTTCTAACCAGAACTCCAATGGCTTAGGCTCTAAGATCAAGAATTAATAAATGGAACCTCATGAGTTGGAAAGATTCTATAAGGCAAAAGACATAGCCAATAGGAAAATTGGCAATGTTCAGATTGGAAAAAAAAATCTTTACTAATCTCATATTCAATAGAAGGCTAATATCCAAAATATATAACGAACTCAAGAAGCTAACCCCCAAGAAACCAAACATCCCAATCAAAGCATGGTATATCATATGAACGTTTAGAAACTGCAGCAGCAGCAGACACATGAGACCTGCAAGTGTTCAAGCAAAGTGGGGTTCCAGGACTGAAAGGGAAAAGTGAGCATTGGATCCTTTTTCTAGTTAAGAAGTTGTTTGGAATTGATACCCATTAGAAAAGGGGAAATTTGTTTTCTCCAACAGCATGTCACTGGGCATATATAAATACATTTTCCCATGGAATCCACATTCTTGTAGGAGTTATAGAGGGTTGTATGCTACTGATCTTGGATCTGGGAACTGAACTCAGGAGTTCTGAAAAGGCAGTATGAGCTCTTAACCATTGAGCCAACTCTCCAGACCTTTAAGAAAGTTTCTTAAAAGCTTACTTAATTATCTATTCTTTCATTCTCTTTTCATTAACTTCTCTCCCTATCTATGGGACTTTCTTTTCTTTTCTTTTTTTTTTTTCATTTTTGTGCCTAATATCCTTTGCTCTCTGGGTACTTTGATTCTACTGTAGAGTAGTCTGGGTTCCCTGGAATATAGGCATGAATATCATTCCTGTTTATAAGGGGAATGACAAAAAAGTAATAAGCACACATTATTCCATGTACTTAGTCCTTTACATTTGTATTTGTAGAGTACATATATTTATATGTATTCTAACTTATTTAGACTCATAGTATATAGTGATAAACCTTAATTACTTAATAATCAACTTCTTGGTAAATTTTCATCTTATCTACTTACATGACATTATTTTATTGCCTCTATATTTTACCAAGTCCAAAGGACATGCATTTAAATTATAAATATAAATGTAAATATAACTTTTACACACTTAATGACTACAATAATTCTACACATATTTGTATTCAGTTTTCATAATGTACTGCAGACTGTGCAATTTAAAGTTGCAGTTTACTATCTCCTTCTATTACCCCAATATTCTACAAAAGCCATCCTATCCTCTGAAAGAAGATAAACCACAGACATATACGCTGGTTAGAAAGAGCTGCTAGCATACAGTCCAAAGTTTAAAAGCGTAGTCAGTTAAACAGTAAATATTTTTAAATGCAGGAGAGTAAAGCTGCATGAAATGACTGATCTTCACTGGTCACATACTACGGTAACATTGAGACATGACTGTAAATAAATGAATAAGAAATAGAGTGTGACATTTGCATGATGAAAGATGAAGCATATTTTCAATAATTTCAGTGATCTTATAAATATCATTCAGAAATGTTAGCTGACCTAAATTTCCATTTGGCTAATGACTTTCTCTGCAAAGCATATGACAAGCTGTCACAACCACAACACTAGTAATACATCAATAGATTACACTGTTTGTAAGTTTTTATATATTTTCTGAAGCAGTGGACAAATTTCAGGTACAATAGAAATTAAATTAATAACTTACAGGACCAAGATAGAATATTAATATCCCAAACATGCATATAATATATAATACATAATACATGGAAAGGTTCTTTTCTTAAATAAAGAACATTTAACTGTATCTCACAAAAAAATTAATCATCCCTTTTGATGCTAAAGAAAATCACTTTGAGAAATCTACAGCAAAAGATTTTATAATAAAGCACATAGAAAACTAAGAGGACTTTAAGAAGCCATTTAGAGCTTTCTCTCTTCTCCATTGCCTGAATTAAATCCATATCAAATACTACTATGTTTATTTGGTATCTTCTTTTGAGTCCTCCCAAAGAAAGTTTGAATAACACATGTGACTGAAGCAAAATGTATTTTATTATGTAGTTAAATAGTTATGAGTTGAAATAGTTATTAAATTGTATATTTGAATAATTATTACTTCACATTTATGCATATGAGGACATGGTCATTTAAATGTTAGCTTTGATAAACATTTTTTTATTTTGCATAGAAGATCAGGGCAGATTTGGCAAATGCCTTTTATTAAAAGTAAATTGTTGTATAACAAAGAAAACAAGAACAGCATGTTAGCTACTTATAAAGGAGAGCTCTGCTTCAAAAAAATAATATCAGCACACCAAGGAACACTCTTGTGGTGACTGGAGTATCTTTCAAAATAGCTACAAATTGAATTAATGTGTTGTCTAATGAGTAGTGAAAACATGACATGTATATTCAGTTAAATTCTATTCAGTTGCAAAAATGACAACGCATTATTAGTAATGATATGGACAAACCTAGAGGACATAACATTAAGTTATATAAGAACAAAAAGAAGGGATATATCGAGTATTCTTGCTGAGATGTCTGATCTAAAACATAGAGCATCATACCAACAATGAGAAATCATTACGTGGAGTCAGACTGCCAGTTCCACCTGGGACACAGCCAGCAGAGGTGAGCTCCAAGTTATCCCCTAAGCTCCATTGCCTGTCTTCCAAAGGAGTCCTCCAGGGCTCCAGAAACATCCAGGTTAGACCTGTCTGCCCCAGTCCCCCTACCTGCCAGTTCCACATGGGGTACAGCCAGCAGAGGTGTGCTGGGCTCTGTCCCCTGAGCACCATCATCATGTTTACAGCTCGGTTTCCCTTCCTGAGGAGACCTGGGGGACCGCAGAAACATTCAGGTTAACCTGGGGCACAACCAGTGTACTGTTCCCTGAGATCCATTGTGAAGCTCAAGACTCTATGCGCCTCCCCGAAGTGTGGAAAAAGAAGGTTGTTGCAAATTCTAGACTGGTTGATGACTAGAAAGTTAGAGCCAAGCAGAAAGACTATATTCTTGTCTTATATCATCCAAAAGGGATATTGTGTTTTATAATACATTAATGTATAAAAAATATAGAATGGAGAACATATATCTTGTATATTTTTTACCAAGAAGTGACTGTTGAGGTGTATTACAAACCTAAATTCACCCAGGTTGTGATTGTGTACACATTATCATAATATGTAAGCATTCTCTGACAATAATATAACCACCAAAATAACCAATACATTTTAAAGGTGCTAATTATGGCACTCATTATTAAAGTCAGCATTGACCCCTGTGACTTAGAATTAGGCAATTTGCATTTCTTGTCATTCATAATCTCTTCCTACTAACCCTCAACCAGTTCAACTTTATCTTGGGTTAGTTTCCAATCCCTGCTTATAGTTACAGTCCTGATTATTTCCTTTGTCTTTGTACACAAAGTTACTGATCTTTATTCAGGGACAATACATTTAAGACCTGACCCAGTACAGGCTTTTACCAGCCCCCAACCAATGCCAGTGATTGATGGCAAGAAGAGAGGCACACAGACTTGGAAGCCTGCTTCATAGCAGCTGAAGCTAGTTTATCCATATAAACTTGTAGGACTTTAATTCATTTTATTCCTTCTGGGAAAACTTAAGTCCAGTTGCAAATCATTGAACTTTCTATTTCTGTTTAGAAAGGTTATGGGAGTTTCCTCTACCATGTACTGTACGAAACTGCCTGTTCAATTTTCTAGTCAGATTTCCATATTATTTGTAGGAAATTTCTTCTAAAAAAATATAAGACCTAGAAAAAAATTGCATATGTTCAGACAGAACTGAAGAAGAGATACAAACTAGTTTATATAGATTCATATGTCCATTTCTGATAATTTTTGAGTCCAAGTAATGATAGATATATCTCTAATCACAGTCATTTTGTTCTGGAAGGAAGTGAATTTCAAAAGCATAGGACTATTCAAGTCCATGTAGCTAGTTAATTTTTGAAGGTCAAGAATAAAGACAGTTCTTAGTGTTGTTTCTACTGAATCCACATTCCCATTCTTAGCAATTCAACTGTAAAAATATTCTAAAATGACAAAATTATTTTGTATTGCAAGTATCTGTCATATTCCTCTTGCTTTTGTCTTAACTTACAAAATACTCATAAGCAACTTTGTGTGTGTACCTTCTAAACTATGTTGTGCACGTGTGAGCATGAATCTGTGTATATATAGGTGGTAGAAGTTGCTGTCAGATGTCTTCTTTGGTCATTTTTATATCATATCTCATTCTTCTGAGACAGGGTATTTCACTGAACCTTATTTGTAGTTGGAGACTCTGGTAAAACTAGCAAGCTATGGTGATTGACTTGTCCTTCCTCAAGCTAGTTTCACTTACAGACATCTGAGAATATGACTTGCTTTTTTGCATTGCACTAGGGCTGTAAACTCAGGTCCTCTTTCTTATGCAGCTAGGACTGTAATACTTAAGCCATTATTGTACCCCACAAAACCTTTGTATCTTAGAGATTTCAAAGAAAGACTTCTAATGCTAGCTTCAATGGGACAGAATCAAAGCACCAGTAGGGATTTTCTCTTTTCTGGAAGCTCTAGGGCAGAACTCATTTACAGCTTCTCCTAAAGGCTGGCTACAAACTTTGTTTGATGGTCCATTTGGATATCCAAGGTCAGCATAAGAAAGTCAACGTCTTTTGCAAAAAGTCAAAACACCCAGCAAACACCAATCAGCACATTTTGCTTTTTATTACCAAAGCTGGTTGGTATTCCTTTGAACCCATCTGAATACTCTAGGACAATCTTTCCATTTTAAAATAAGCTTACAAATGACCCAATTTTCATAGGTAATAGTAAATTTGCCTGGTAAAAATTTGTTGCTGATGAGATTTTATATCATATGCTAACTGGGACTTATGGTATATGAAAGATGACGCTAAATAAAGAAACTGTAAAGAACATGTCATGTCTAAAGCTCAAGGAGGTGTCATTATCACCCGTTATGATGAGAAATTTGGAGGATGATTTTTCATGACAGTAACACTTAGAGAAGTCCAAGTGCAAACTGCCATTCTCTATAATGTGGCTGACTCTGCTGCCACTATTTGAAGGCCATAAAAGAACACAAAAGAAAGAAATTCTCAACCCTTTAAATGCATTGGCTCAATTGTTCATCCCAAACGGCTGGCAGTCAGAATTTAGATTGGGTCTCTATCCTGGATTATCCTGGATCTCAAGCAAGTTGGTATCTACCACACACACTTAACTAAATAGCCTCCAATATCTCATGAGCCCCTTCTTTAACAATAAATATGCTGAATTCATGCTGTTTGTCTAGACAGCCCTGAGTAATGTAGGTAGCTTCTAATATTTCTTAGTAAATATGAAAGTTTTAATTCTTATTTTATATCAGTCTTTGTCTATTATTTCTTCATTCTACATTTTCCTACTGGGTACTATTTTATTTCTATAATTTTTTTCTCTCATTTCAACTATACTTTCCTCACCTAATTATTTTACTACTTGTGGCTACTAATATACACGTTATTCTGAGTGAAGTCATATCTATTTACTATACCAGATGTATATAACAACACGTTCAGATCATTGCCACTCTTGTAATTGCTTCTAGGTCTCAATCATCCAGAGCTTCTTAACCACACATTTCTATAATACAATATCTAGACTCTTAGCTGAACTCAATTTTAGACACTGTAATTTTTGAGTGTAAATTATTCTCTATGACTATATCATTTTAGTTCTTGTCCTTGCCACCTAAGTGTAGTAATAAAAGAATCACAGATATGATAGTGTTTTCACCACTGATACTATTTACCTTATATTTCGTTGAACCCTAGTATTCTCTGTAGCCTCAATAAAAGAATGAGGAAGGAGGGATTACAAAGTAGTTTATACATACTAGATAAATGCAGAGCAGAGTGTGGCTATAACAGGGAACTGGCACTCCTTATGGTAATGAAACATTGATGGCAGGAAGGAGATTCCAAAATAGGTTTCTCAAAGGAGGTCATCTTTGATCTATATTTGAAGCAGAGGGCATGCTTACTAAAGAAAATCTGGGTGTCCTAGAAGCCATATTTCTTGGCCATTCTGAATAGTTTGTAGCATTCTTTATTTTCTCATATTTAAATGGAGGTCATATCTATTTACTATACCAGATGTAAATATAGATTTTTCTCAAAATTAAATTTTAGATTATGTATTAAGCTTTATCTTTCAGAGAATATTGCGTCTCTCTTATTTAAGCAAGCATTGGAATCCTATTTATGTTTCCATTTTCTTTCTAGCGGTGTTACTGAATCAAGACAAACACCAGTCGTGATAAAAGCACTCCTGAGCTATTTATCTTCATCCTTTCATGCTTTTAGTTTATCCAAGGACAACTCTGTCAAGTCATACTCTAAAATGCTGATAAGGAAGAATCTAAGCACAATCAAGAATACAAGGCACACACTCACATGCCTTTACAAATGTGTTACCCTTGTACCTAACAGAAATGTTCTTAGCTTTAAGTGAACTTCTCACACTAGCTTTCCTAAATGACAAATTTCAACTCTTTGAGCTGCAATTAGCTTTATTCTGAACCAAGCTGGGTTCTTGACATTTTCACCTTTATTGTGATATCTTTGTTGGATTTTCACTCCTTAGAAATATAAACATTCTGAGGGGTAAGATTATATATTTAGTCATATGTATGTGCTTCCAACACAACTCCTATATCAAAAACTATTACCAATAAAGTGAATAAAGACAATATTGTTTATATAATTTCTTTAAACTTTGCAGTTTAATGAGCTATTTATCACCTTCTTGAAACAGAAGTTTAATAAAGATAATTTTTTTTTCTGATTTCCTTTCCTTACTTGTGGGGAAATACTTTTGTATTTGTATATATGGAGAATGACACAGTTAATTTTTTGATGACTTTCCATAACCTAATGCAATCAAACAGTGACACAGGTGTGAATACTATTTATTTATTTTTTTTACTTCATATTCACATTTCCTACAATGTGTCATTCAAATATAGGAAAAAATTCTATATGAATTAAATATTTTTATTTGAACTGAAACAAGTTTTTTGTACATCAACACTTTCACTACAGGGTGTTCTGAGACCTGAAAAGAAAGGCTCTGTGCTAAAGCTGTGACTGGTAACACTTCAGCAGGCATATTAACTGCCTGTGGGAGAGCTTTTTAATTTGAATAGAATCTGAACAGTGGTAGGAAGGCTGTATGTAACTCCCCATTATTCTATTGATAAAAGCTCTATTGCCTTTAAGATCTGAAAAGCAAGACCTCTGCATTAAAAAGAAAAGTTGTCTGGAAGATATAGTCAGAAGCAGTTAAACAAACATATATTACAGACTTTACTCATTATGAGGCCAAAGAGAGAAGAGACAATGAAATTGAGAATCCACTGGTTGTAGAAATAAAAAAATAATAAACACTTTATTAAAACATGGTAAAATTTATCTTGGGAAGTATTTAAATTTCAATTGAAAATACAAGGATTAAAGGACAATGCCTAGTATTTTAGCTACAATTCAATGAATATAATTTCCTAATAAATAGAACTTATTAAAGATGAAACACTTTAACATATGAAAGTTATATATACCAGAATATTATGTTTAGAGGGTTTGTGGCAATATATATTTAATTACTCAGAACAGATGAGTGCCTTAAAGTTTAAACAAGAAGGAGCCCTTATAATTTTGTGTGCTGTATTCCAGTGCATTGTACATTGTTATCTCACCTGAAAGTAAGTAAACCTAACACTAATAGAATGTGCTTTTGTGTTTGTCATAGTGTGTTTTCATTTTGAATTGTCTTAAATAATTTTTGATAGGCTCTGTATTTTATTTAACATTACAGAAAAAATGAATAAATGAAGCTCTTACTGAAATAAAAAGATAAATTCAGGTTTTCACATTTTCTCTCATTCTGGTTGAATAATTTTAAGTTGATATACTCACTTAAAGGTGAGAATTTATTGTTAACAATAAATAGTAGTTGTAAACTAAATATTCTTGGAAATATCATGATATTTTAAAAATATAATAGTTGTACTAAATTGAACATGCAGAGTGCACATTTAAATGTTACCAAGATTATTTCATTAGTTGCAATATTTAACATTGAATGTATACTAAGGTAGAGGAGTCAGGTTTTCATTAAATGCAATGATCAATAAAAGTTTTTTGCCTAGATCCCTTTTGGTCTTATCTTACCCTTGATCTGACATCAGATTGATATTGTACAATATATACAGCCACACAAATTGAAAACTCAATACTTTCCTTTACTCTTTTTTCTCATTATATAGCTACTTTGGTTGTTAACTGATTAATCTGAGTACTTTTGAATTGTTTCCTTACCCCTTTGTCATTATTACTACCATCCTTACAGTTAAAAGCCTCTTTTGCTGCACTATATAAATATTCTCCTAACGTGCATTAACCCACCAAATACTATACCACTATTTACTTAAAGACAAAACTGTCTTTGAGTTTGAGTCTTTTTAAAGAAGAATGACTATTTAATAGTCATTGCACATGTTTTATATATTTTCAAGAGGAGAACTTTAATAATACAAGTAGCTTACATTTATCTGCAATCTTTGTAACTCTTAAGTATACTTATGTTAATCTGTTGTCTAAAATTAAAGATTCAGTGTTATAATCTATACTCTAACTTACATATCCTATTTCATAGTCTTTTCTACCTTGATGGCTTTGAATCCAGTTATCAATGATGAATGTGTTTTTATCTCTGTTCCTTGCCTTGAATGTTCCTTTAGTCTCATGATGTTTTTTTATTTTATAAAATTCCAAACAAAATGGATCTACTAATATCTATTTGTGTTGCCTTTTGGACAGAAGATTTAGTGCTTGAAAACAGTGAAGTAACTACCCAAAAGTCATTCTATGTATTTTCAACAAAATTAGTAAAATAATTATATCTTGCTTTGAGATAGAATGACATTTTCTAAAAACATTTTGTTTACAATTATTATTTTGAACCCACAAAGAAACTGAAGTTTATACATAATGATAAAAGCAATCACAGAGAAGTTGGATTTTCTAATGTTGTTATAGCCTTTAAAAAGTTGTTTAGATGACAAGAGTTCATCAAGCTTTCTGGGAAGCCCAAATGAATTGCGAATCTATAAGCCCCAATATCATGCAATTTTTTTTTTATCACTATTGCTCTGTAGTATAGCTTGATGTCAGGGATTGTGATTTCCCCAACAGTTCTTTTGATAAAAATGAGTTTTGCTATTCTGGGTTCTTTGCCTTACCATATGAATTTAAGAATTGTTCTTTCCATGTCTTTGAAGAATTGTGTTGGGATTTTGATTGGGACTGCATTGAATCTGTAAATTGCCTTGAGTAGGATGGCCATTTTTACTATGTTAATTCTTCCAATCCATGAGCATAGAAGGAATCACTATTTCCTGAGATCTTCAATTTCTTTCTTGAGAGACTTGAAGTTATTGTCATACAAATCTTTCACTTTTTGGTTAGAGTTACCCCAAAATATTTTATATTATTTGTGGCTATTGTGAAGGGAATTGTTTTCTGATTGTTTGTCATTTGTATAAAGGAAGGCTACTTATTTATTTGAGTTAATTTTATATCCAGCCACATTGCTGAAGTTGTTTGTCAGCTGAAGAAGTTCTCTGGTAGAATTTTTGGGGTTGTTTATGTATACTATCATACCATCTGCAAATAGTGATACCAATTTGTTTCCCCTTGAACTCTTTTTGTTGTATTATTGTTGTAGCTAGCACTTCAAGTACTATATTGTCCCCAACTTTAATGGGATTGCTTTAAATATAGATTGCTTCAAGTATGTCTCCATTTAATTTGATATTGGCTGTTGGTTTGCAGTAAGTTGCTTTTATTATGTTTAGGTATAAGCCATGAATTGCTGAAGTCTTCAATATTGCTTTTTCTGCATCTAAGGAGATGATCATATGATGTTTTTCTTTGAGTTTGTTTATATAGTGGATTAAATTAATGGATTTTTGTATATTGAACCAACCTTGCATCCCTGGGATGAAGCCTACTTGATCTTGATGAATGATAGTTTTGATGTGTTCTTATATTCTGTTTGCTAGGATTTTGTTGACTATTTTGTATTGATATTCATAAGTGAAATTGGTCTGAAATTCTCTTTTTGTTGTGTCCTTGTGTTGTTTAGGTATCATAGTAATTATGACTTCACAGAATGAATGTTCATAGAATTCAATGAATGAATGTTTCTATTTTATGGAATAGTTTGAGGAATATTGGTATTAGGTCTTCTCTGAAGTTCTGGTAGAAGTCTGCACTAAAGCCATCTGGACCTGGGCTTCTTTTGGTTGGGAGGTTTTTAATGACATCTATTTCCTTAGGGGATACAAACCTGTTTAGAAAGTTTACCTGCTTTTGATTTATTTGTATTATGTGATTGGAATTCATCCATTTCATCTAGATTTTCTAGTTTTGTTGAGTAAAGGTTTTGTAGTAGAATCTTATAATTTTTTTTAATTTCTTCAGTTTTTGTAATGTCTCCCTTTTCATTTCTGATTTTGTTATTTTGGATACTGCCCCTGGACCCTTTAGTTACTTTTGCTAAGAATTTGTCTATCTGGGTGATTCTCTCAAAGTACCAGCTTTTGGTTTTGTTGATTCTTTGTATCATTCTCTTTGTTTATATTTGGTTGATTCTTCCAGAGTTTGACTATTTCCTCCCTTCAACTCCTCTTGGGTGTGCTTGCTTCCTTTTGTTCTAGAGCTCTCATGTGCGCTGTTAAGTTACTTGTATAGGATCTCTACAATTTCTTTACCTGGGCACTTAGTGCTATGTATTTTCTTCTTAGCACTGTTTTCATTGTGTCCAATAAGTTTGTTTAAATTTTATTAAGTCCAATAAATATTGTTTCATCACTTTCATTGAATTCCAGTAAGTCTTTAATTTCTTTCTTTATTTCTTCCCTGAACAAGTTATCATTGAGTATAGAATTGTTCAGTTTCCTAGTGTATGTGAGCTTTCTGTTGTTTTTGTTATTATTGAAGCCCAGCCTTAGTCTGTGGTGATCTGATATGATGCATGGGATTATTTCAATCTTCTTGTATCAATTGAGACTTGTTTTGTGCCCAATTCTATGGTCAGTTTTGGAGAAGGTACCATGACGTGCTGAGGAGAAGATGTATTCCTTTTTTGGGGGTGAAATTTGTGGGGAGCTGACAGAAGGCAGCTATCACCCTTGCAGCCATCTTGAGCCCTATACCCTAACAAGAGACTTGATTACATTAGCCTACAACAGCTGAGCACACTCTGATAACATTTTGATTTAGATACCCAGGATCTTCCCTTGGGTGTGTGAGACTTACAGGTGTGATTTAGAGCTGAGACTTAAGGGCATGACTTAAGGTGTGGTTTAGAGATAATATGTAAGGCCATGACCTAAGGGCATGACTTAAGGACATGACTTAAAGGCATGGCTTAGAAGTGAGACGTATAAAAGGCAAGAGGCAGACAGAAGAAATTACCAGACAACAGATTATTTGACAAGAGTACAGCTTGGAACAGAGAATTAGGATTAGGTACTTAGCACTTGGAAGAAGGAACTTGGAACTTGGAGGCACTAGGGACTAGGAACTAGGGACTAGGAACTCAAGACTTGGGACTTGGACTAGGAAAAGAGACTGAAAAATAAATGGGATTGAATCACACTATGTCTTGTCTCCATTCTTCGAGTTTGTCCTCACTCTCTCTCTTGCTGAACCCCAACCCGCAGACCTGAGCAGATTGGGGCAGTGCAGGCTCTAACAACTTAGCCCCCAAGGATTTTGGCAGTGGGAGTTCAAACATTGACACAGTGGTCCATGACATTTTGGCCCCCAAGTGTGGGGCAGCACTGGCCACAGCAGAAATGTTCTACAGATATCTGTTAAATCCATTTGGTTCATAACCTCTATTAGTTTCACTGTGTCTCTGTTTAGTTTCTGTTTCAATGACCTATGTATTAGTGAGAGTGGGGTGCTGTAGTCTCACTCTACTACTGTGTGGCATTCAGTGTGTGTTTTGAGCTTTTCTGAAGTTTCTTTTATGAATGTGAGTACCCTTGCGTTTGGGGCATAGATGTTCAAAATTGAAACTTTCTCTTGGTGGATTTTACTTTGATGAATATGAAGTATCTTTCCTGATCTGACTTGATAACTTTTGGTTGAACGTCTATTTTATTAAATATTAGGATGGCAACTCCAGCTTCTTTCTTGTGACCATTTGCTTGCAAGAAATTTTTCTAGCCTTTTACAATGAGGTACTATTTATCTTTGTCATTGTTGTGTGTTTCCTGTAGGAAGCAAATTGTTGGATCCTGTTTGTAGGAGGACCAGTAGTCTCAATTAAGCTGGACCCCCAATGTCTCTCAGACACTAGATCACCAACCAGGTAGCATATACTAGCTAAAATGAGGCCCCCAACACATATACAGTAGAGGACTGCAGGGTCTGGGTTCAGTCAGAGAAGATGCACCTAACCCACAAGAGACTGGAGGCCCCAGGGAGTGGAGAGGTCTGGTTGGGTGAGTGGGGACATCCTGGTGGAGGAGGAAGGAGAGCAGGTACAGAATGTGGAATAGTCAGAGTGTGAGCGTTTACATTTGTGCTTATGGAGCAGCTTTCAGTAGACTATGACAAGAAGTCCAAGTTGGAATTTGCCATTTACTCAGCCTCCTCCAAACCCCAGATTTCTATAGCAGTAGTAGAGGTATAGAACTCCATCCTGACCTCACATACCACACTGGAACATTCCAACTGTGCTTTCATGGTGGATAATGAAACCATCTATGACATCAGCCGGTGCAACCTGGTTATTGATGATCCCACATATACCAATCTCAGTCGTCTGATTGGGTAAATTGTGTCATCTATCCCAGCCTTCCAGAGGTTTGATGAGACCTTGAATGTGGAGTTAAAAGAATTCCGGATCAACATGGTGTCGTACTGTCGCATCCACTTCTCACTGGTGACCTATGCCCCAGTCATCTCAGTTTAGAAGGCACTCTATGAGCAGCTGTCAGTGGCAGAGATCACCAACACTTGGTTTGAGCCATCCAATCAGATGGTCAAGTGTGACACTCGCCATGGCAAATACATGGCCTGTTGCAAGTTGTACAGGGTGGATGTGGTTCCAAAAGATGTTAACTTGGCTATTGCTACCATCAAGACAAAGTGCACCATTCAATTTGTAGATTGGTACCCAACTGGATTTCAGGTGGATATTAACTACAAGCCTTTCATCTTGGTTCCTGGGGTAGACCTGGCCAAGATGCAGTGGGTTGTTTGCATGCTGAGTAATATCACTGCCATCTCAAAGGCTTGGACTCACATGAACCACAAATTAGACCTCATGTAACCAAGTGGGCCTTTGTGCATTGGTACATGGGAGAAGGCATGGAGGAAGGGTAGTTCTCAGAGGCCTGAGAGAACCTGACAGTGCTGGAGAATTATGCAGAGGTGAGCGTAGATTCTGTGGAAGCAGAGGAGGAGGAAGTGGAGGAATTCTTAGTGCATGGGTCTGTCTGGCAGCCATCTATTTATGGTCTTCCCCACCACTGACACTAAAGGATATGTTTACTTATTAAAGTTTCTAAATGAATGCCAGAAAAATAATTTATAAGTCCTATTTAGTCTGAGTTCTTCATATTTATTCTGAGAATCATGTTATGTTTCTTAGATATGGTTATAGTATCATCACCACGAAACAACTGATAAAACCTAAACCAAAATAAAGAAAACAACACTTAATAAGAAAATTACCTAAAGCAAAAAGGAGGAGGGAGGATGGGATAGGGGGTTTCTAGGGAGGGGAAATGTAAATAAATAAAATATTCAATAAAAAAAAGAGATAATTTTCTAATAGTGTAAAGTCCTGGGTTCCTATTTCAAGTCATAATAAGTCAGTAATTTACTTGACTAGTAAAAAGATTTTAATGACACTACATAGAACAAATAAAGTGTTTTGTTAAGTGGCCTTGGCATCACATATTCTGTGATTCACTTTCCCACTGTTCAATAGTAAAAGTTAGAATTGTGTTAAATAATTCCAGGATACACAATACCATAAGCTTTCCAACATTAAAAAATAATACCTTTTAATTTATCATATTTCTGTGCCTCCAGATAATAAAGATGTTTGAGTACAAGATCATATCTTATCGAAGTCTAGCTAGGTTCCAACGTCAGAGTGTCATTTATGCCATGATTTGTTCTGCAGAGGTCACAAATGTTTTTATCTCTATAATGGTATAGTTCCCTTCAACAAGAAGAAGTTGTCTATGGGGTTAAGACAAAGTTGTCTAATAGGAATTAAGAACTTTTAGCATCTAGGCTATTGTATGCAAACCATTCCTGCTATACTAAACAATCAATAAATGATTCCCAAATGATATGGAAAAGACGATGAGCTCCATCAAGCCCTTAAGAAAGGAATAGATTTGAATCCTAGGAATTCTTTTATTTTTAGTCTTTATATTTAGTCAGTAAGATATAGGTTAGTTTATACTTATTATTTATTTTGTTAATACTATTAGAATAAGAATGCATAAAAGAATGAGTTTGCTCCAATGCGACTTTTTAATCCATTGACTTGAAAGGACTTGAACTCCCAGTGTGTTGGGCCTGACATGAGGTCTAATCTCCATTCTACCTTCACCCTTCAGTCATGTGAACAGGTGGGCGTGATAAACAGGCCCCAGGACCTAGAGATATTTACATACTAATAAGATACCTGAAGGCCAAAGGGTGGAGCCAATTAAGCATTCCTCCCCAGCCCTTTCCCCTCTCCCCCTCCCTATTTAACTCCGGTCCTCCCTGGGTTTTGGGGGGTGCACATCCAGATCCATCCACCATCTGCCATGTCAATAAACTGGTTTTGGAAACCCAAGGACTTCCCCATGTGTTGGGACCGTGTTGTGAGGAACTGTGGAGAAGCCTTTAGTGAACAGCCGGGCCTAACTTCCAGCTGGAGAAACCCATGGCGTTCTCAGCCAACTATACACAGTGTGACGTGAGAGACCCTGCGGTTCCCCAGCCATATTATTTTCCTACACCAGTGAGTAACCAAACCTACCTCATTAAGATGTCTCACTGAAAGGCAATATTTATTCACATCTGGTAACTTGATACTCTGTGTTAAGCAGACGAGTTATGAATCAAAGATGATGTTTAAAATTTGCTTCAAACACAGTTGTGTTCACATCTAAATATTTTTTTGACAATTTTCTACTTAACCATTACTTAGCTTTGATGTTTGGATTGGGCAGTAGCCCCTCCCTTTTATCCCACAACTACATGAGAGCAATTGAACTAGGCCTGTACTCCCACAAAATATTCAATGAAGATTTAATGATAAAATGAAAGAAAGTATATAGTGTAACATTCCAAACAATTAGTCAGTAGGTCTTTGAACCTCTCACAAGTGTAACACTTATTTCAATGCTTTTCTTATTGAAAACTTTGCTAATACCACTCTGAAGCATTTTCAACACAATATTCTACATGTAATTGTTAATTTTTCAGTAACTAAGGTGCCATAATGAAAAGATTGTTGATACTTGAGGGGTAGTTCAAGGTCAAGATATCACTCAACAAACACCAAAATGTAAGATGCAGAAGTCTCTGAAGAAAATATTAGTAACCTTTAGTTTTACATGCTGTCTTAGGTCCCTGGGGAGACCATGGATGATGTTGGCATTGTAATGTAGGGTTGTTTCTTCTGTTCCAGGTATGTGGCTAAGTACTGTTTTTACCTTTATGAGTATGCAGCCTTAAAGAGTCTAAAAAAGTTGAAATACTACCTGACTGGTCTGGTTTGTTTACAGCCAAATATCAGAAATTGCAGAACTCATAATTAGAATGAATGCTTATTGGTTTTATGTGCTTATGACATAATTGAATGTTCTAGCTTAAAATCAGAGTGGAGTAAATTTATGGAAAAATCTTTTTCCAATCTCTTTGGTCTATGACTAATGTTTGCTCTTACTTGAAGCTATATTATTAAAGTGTAGTGATTTGTAGAATTTCAATTTACTGTTTATAGAAATTTAGTTTATTTTTAATATAAAAATTAATAGATAACTCTTGAAATTTTAACAACTTTAGAGTAAAAAAAATATGATTCGTGATTTAGTATGCTATAAATGAATGCATATTAATAATAAATTCAAGTACAAAACAAAAAAGTTATATTCTTTGTGATATATTTATGTTAGGTTATGGTACATTGCTAATAAGAATTACACAATGTAAAACACAATTTATTAAGTTAAAGATCAAAAAGTATAGTTGAGTTAGTTTTTTTACTCCCCCAATGGCCATAGGCTTCATGTTGATATAGACATAATGGTCCCAAATTGGGTCAGTCATCCCATTAAATTTTTGGTCAGCTGGGTATTCAAAAATTGAAATAAACATTTAATATTAAATGATATAATTAAGAAGACAATAATAATACATACCTACAGTCACAGGACTCTGGAGAGCTAAACGTCAGAACTGGCATGTTTTTCCAGCCATCCTAGACTTCATAGGGGGTTGTAGCATAGTTTGAGCTACACAGCAGATCATTGTTTCAAAAAGCCAGAAAGAAAGGAGGCAGCAGGAGCAAGAAGGAAAGTACTAGTGGGTTGCTTTTTAATGAGTTTTACATGATTATTCCTTTCGCACAACACAATGTCAAAAATTGTTCATGTATGTATGCCCTAATGAATTTATATTCATATACTTGATGTACAATGAATCATTATACTTGCAAATTAGAGTACTACAAACATGATGTATTAGATATTTTATATTGAACCAGTATTTACTTAGTTACTTACTTACTTAACTTATTTTCTAATTTATTAACTTTACATTCTGCTCACTGTTCCCCTCCTGATCACCACCTTCCACAATCACAGGGTATCCTCCACCCTGGCACATTAATTTTGCTAGGCTAGGCACATCTTCTCCCACTGAGGCCAGACAAGGCAACCCAGTTAGAAGAACATATCCCGCATAGATACTATATATATATGGGGTGGGGATAGGGGGGCAAGGGCAGCTAGGTCCAGCTGTGTATGCTCTCTGTAAACCAGTATTTTGAAAGCTCTTTAATGCATGAATTTAGGTAATATTTGAATATGGAATATTTCCTTTAAATTTTTTTTCTTTTTTTAAAATAACTTTTTTTTTTGTAGTCCATTCATTATCTCCTTATTGGTCTACACTCCCACAGTTCCTAATCCCATTCCTCCTCCAGTGTCTCCAAGAGGATGTCCTCCACATTCCGCCAGGCCACCCAACTCCCTGGATATGAAACTTATAAAAGGATGTAATATACAGAACACAGCATAGTCTGTCGTTGCCATGTACGATTTTTCAAGAATTTTCACAGTTGTGTTCCCCACTTATACATCAGAAAACCTTAAGTCACATTCATATTCTCTGAAATAGAATTTCCTATCAATCATACTGATTTTTAAATAGCCTAAGAATGTTTTATACAGAAATTCAGTGAAAGTTAATATATACTTAAAGAGTTTATGATTTCTCAGTTTAATGTCTTTGACAATGAAAAATCCTCAACATCATTATAAGACAAAATTCATTTAAAAATATCTTCCATGAACTGTAGCATTGTGACAGTTGACATACAATTATAGAGTTTTTGTAAAGGAAGATATTATGCATATCATTTGACTAACAGATTGAATATTAAATTACTTATGATATCTTATTTAATATAAAATATTGTCACTTTAGTCTCACACTGTAACAGAAATAGATTGCACAATTTGAACAGAACTGCAAATAACAGTAATTTGAAACCATGAAAGCCAGAATGGTGTTAACCTCAACCTTTCTCAAGATGATAATATGAAATAGCTCACCTCCTTGTTCTCAATTTTACTATGGAAAGTATTAGTGACTTTTCTTGCTGTTTTGACAAAACATCTGACACAGCAATGCAAAGAAGGAAGGGTCTCTTTACAGTTTGAGAAGGTGTATATCAAGGAGAGAAGACATAGCCGCAGAATTATAAGTGAACACTCTCATTTTGTAAGCAGTTAAACAGCAGAGAGTCAAGAGGAAATATGGTCAGACTATGAAACCTCAAGGTAAGCACCCAGTGACTCACCTCCTAAAGGGAGACCCAATTCCATAAATTCCCCTCAAACCACCATCTCCATTAGCCCTGTACCAAATGTTCAAACACATGAGCCTGCAGAGGGATATTTCACGTTCAAATTATATCATTTGACAGGCAATAGTAAGAGAAATTAGACTTTCAGTACCTGTTTGTACTTGAAATATCACTTGTACATATTGATTTTCTCATTGTTACTGTCACCATTGTTAGTTATGACTGAAGGAGTTAAGACAGTAAAGGCCCAGCTTCTGTCTAAAGGTATAACTACCTTTCTTCTGTTTCATGATGTATAGCTCATAGGATAGACTAAAACCCAGTGACCTAAGTGAAGCCATTCAAACTACACTAATTTACATTCCTTGTTGAGTCCTAATACAACAAAGGAATGATCATGACTCCAAAGCCTATGAGAGGCTGGCTATCAAAGTACTTCTGTTTATGTTGTACACTTTCTTGCATGGTTAAAAACACATGTTACGTTTTAGTTTTACATCATCCAAAGAATATTTAACTAGCTTAAAGTTGCATGATTCTTCCTTTATACAAACTATAAACATCAGACCGAGAAAGAAAATTGGGAAACAACACCTTTCACCATAGTCACAAATAATATAAAATAACTTGGTATAACTCTAACCAAACAACTGAAAGATCTACATAATAGGAATTTCAAGTCTCTCAAGAAAGAAATCAAAGAAGACCTCAGATAGTAAAAAGATCTATCTTGATCTTGGAATGGTAGCATTAACATAGTAAAAATGGCCATCCTATTAATAGCAATCAACAGATACAGTGAAATCCCCATCAAAATCACAACACAATTTTTCACAGACATGGATAGAGCAATTCTCAGTTTTATATGGAAGAACAAAATACCCAGGATAGCAAAATAAATTCTTAACAATAAAAGAACCTCTGGGGAAATCATCATTACTGACCTCAAGTTGTACTATAGAGCAATAGTGATAAAAACTGCATGGTATTGGTACAGAAGTCAATCAATGGAATAAAACTGAAGATCAAGAAATAAACCCACACACTTATGGACCCTTGATCTTTGATAAAGAAGCCAAAATGTACAATGTAAAAAGAAAGCATCCTCAATAAATGGTGCTGGTGTCACTGGCAATCTGTATGTAGAAAAATGAGAATAGACCCATATTTGTCACCTTTCAGAAAGCTCAAGTCCAAGTGGATCAAGGACCTCAATATAAAACCAGATACACTGAATCTAGTAGGAGAGAATGTGGAAAACAGCCTCAAACTCATTGGCACAGGGGGAAATTTCCTGAACAGAACACACGTGTTTCAGGATCTAACATAGATAATTGATAAATGGGACCTCATGAAACTGAAAAACTTCTGTAAGGCAAGAGACACAGTCAATAGGACAAATGGGAAACCTACAGATTAGAAGTAATCTTCCTTAACCCCACATCCCATAGAGGGCTAATATTCAATATATATAAAGAACTCAAGTAGCTAACCATCAGATACCTAAACAACCTAATTTAAAACATGGGTTACAGAGCTAAAGAGAGAATTCCCAAAAGAAGAATCTCAAATGGCTGAGAAACACTTAAAGAAATGTTCAAAGTCCTTAGTCATCAGGGACATCCAAATCAAAATGAACCTTGAATTCCACTTTACACCAATTAGAATGGATAAGATCAAAAACTCAAGTGATAGCACATGCTGGTGAGAATATGGAGAAAGAACACAACTCCTCCATTGCTGGTGGGACTGCAAAGTGGTACAACCACCCTGAAAATCAATCTTGCAGTTCCTCTGAACATTGGAAATAGATCTACCTGAAGACTCAGCAATTCTACTTTTGGGCATATACTCAAAAGATGTTGCACCATTCCACTGGACTTATGCTCCACTATGTTCATAGCAGCCTTATTTGTAGGAGCCAGAAGCTAGAAACAATCCAGATCTCCCTCAACTGAAAAATGGATACAGAAAATGTGGCTCATTTACAATGGAATATGATTCAACTATTAAGAAGAAGGTCATTAAGAGTTTGGCAGGCAAATGAATGGAACTAAAAAAATATCATCCTGAGTGAGGAAAGTCAGACCCAAAAGGACATGCATGGCATGTACTCACCGATAAGTGAACATTAGCCAAAAATTGCAGAATACCTATCATACAACCTATAGAACTTAAGTTTAACAATCAGAAAGGCCCAAGTGAAGATGCTTCAATCCCATTTAGAAGTGGGAAGAAAATAATCATGGGATGTAGAAGAAAGGAGCAATCTGAGTAGGAGAAGGGAAGGGAGAAAGGGGAACAGGATCAGGTATGTGAGGGTGAACAGGAGCTGAGAGCCTCAGGACTCAATGGGAGTGACCTTAGATGAAATGTCCAACAAAAACCCTAGAGGTTTAAAAAATAAAGAATAGTTAATTAATTTACAAAGAAATATGTTCTAATGTATGTCATATGTTTTTTAAGTAATGTATAATCATGTGTTTACTAAGTTTTATAGAATAAATAACACAATGATTCACAAAAATAATCAAGTACTAAAATCTACATGTAGAAGAAGAACATACCAATAATAGTAATGATAACACCAACTCCTGTCATCCTAGAAAAATAAATTCCTAAGCAAACACTAATAATTGATAAACTGGTGCAAATAATAGCTTGTCTCATGGACTATCTGTGAAGGTTAGCAAATACACTGCCCAGATAGTTTAAAAGCAAAGACTTTTAAAAAGTACTCAGAATAATAATGGCTAATGAGAGATGAGTGTTCTGGGGAGTAAGATTGAAGTTTTTCAAGTCCTGGTCTTTCAGCTTCAACTGAGTACCCACCTGGGTATTGTTAATGACTTAAAAGATGAATTTCAAATACTTTCTCCTACACATTTCCATAGTAACTAGAAGTTTTGTCTGTGATTCAAAGGACACATAAATAATGGGTAAGTGTTTTTTAAAAAATGTATTCTAGATTGTTAGATCCTTACCAATTTTCACATTGAGACAATCAATCAAGATCATTTCCAATGACTAGGGACAAACCCCCATGTGAAGCTGAGGAGTTACTGTGCAATAGAAGTTCAGCACTAAAAACGGTTCACTCCTTGTACACAGTAGCTGCTATTGGTAGGTGGCAACCTAAATTTAAGCTTTAATGTATAATAAAGAAAAGCAATATTAATCATCTACTAGTTGTTTTAGAACTTCAGTCAGTCCATGGATAGTTGCTACCATTTTATTATATCACCTTAATCTCAATTTTCAACCAAATTTCTGTTAAAATTTTGATGAGAGCCCATTTATTTTTTTCCCATTGCGAGCTATTTCTTTCATCTATGCAGTATGTTTTATTTTAATCTCAACTATATTTTATGTTTGTTATTGAATTTATTTGTGTCAATTTCATTCAACAAAAGTCATACCCCATATACTTTACTTTAGTTAGGATTAAGAGTCCATTGTGGAGGACATTTAAAATTCTCACAATCATTTTTACATTAATTAAAGATAATTTTCATTATTTCAGATGATCTATGTTTGCACCCTTGATATTGACATTGTATTAGACGACATTTATCTTATACATTGCAGCAGTTTCATTTTAGACATTCTTACCATCATAGAAACATCAGTCTCCAGAGATATTAACAATCTGAAATTTCAAATGCTATAGAGAAAACCTATATGAATTTGTGAAAAAGAAATTCTGAATTATGTATGAGAGTTGGAAATCACTTTTTCACATTTCTATATTAAATCACCAAAGAATTTGATTGTGCAAAGTAACATCGAAATCTATTTGTAACTGAAAACTGAATATAATACATTTCAATACAGAAAAAAACTAATCAAATCCTCTTTTTCTATGTGACTACTTTTTCATGGGTGACATTTGTGAAAATAATTATTTTTTCATTTCACAGAATACATAACTTTTCAGAAAGTTCTGAAAACTACATTCAAAGTTATGTTTGGAAAGAAATACCTTAAAATTTAATAATATTGTTAATTACATGGTTGGAAACACTATACATTTTACCTTAAGTGATCTGCCTACTTTGAAATAAACATAAAGTCATAACTTATCCCATGATAATTTGAAAACATAAGAAATATAGTTCACTTTTTTTTTTTTTTAGGAAAATGCTAAGCATCAACAACATGGACAAGCCTAGACCTTGCAGAATTGAAAGGGTTGTGGATCAAAATTGAGAATCCAAAGGTTGGTGACTAAAACTGAAGCTCAGAAAGCCATTATCAAAGGAGAAGACTTTGGATGCTTTTTACTAAAGAATCCTGATGGTTAAGACTTTAAATTGAGTTTTCATGAACATCAAAGCAAGGGATGCTGAGCAGCATAACTCTGTCACTGGCATAAGAGCCAGGGTACCAACAGACAGGATCTTAGTATTCCTGCCTACAAAGCTCATAGAGGGGTAAAGCAAGAGAACAATACCTTCCTCTGAAAGTAACAGTGAGACTTTATCAAATGATTATAGTTATTGTGACTGACTTTCTCTGGACATAAATTCAAGCAAAGCAAGCCCTTATGAGACTCATAAAAATGACCAAAACAAAAGCAGTTTTAAAAAAGAAAAAGCTGCACACTCCAGGACACACATTTATCAGAAGATGCACGAAGCAATAATACGAACAGTTCCCTCCCCCACACCCCCTCAAAAAAATTATGAGACAACATTCTACATTGGCTGCACTTCAGTACCATGGAAATAAAAATAGTAACTTAAAGGGCAGAAATAAATTCTGATTACTACATTTAATATGCTCAAAAGGGGTTGAAGATATTAAGTTTCCCACACTGAAACATTTAATTACCAATAATTCCTTAGAAAGAATGAGACCTCATGACTTCTCAGTTCAGTAGGTTCCAGATCTTGTGAAAAAAATGCCACATCATCAGTAAGTTTATAAATACAATGGCTACATCATGTCAAGAAGGCATCAGTTGATATACATCTTTCCAACACAGCCTCTTTATTTCCACTCACTCTTTCATATTGATTCTTGAACCTCAAATGTATTGATAAAACTGACATATTTAAAAACCAGCAGTCTAACAATACTTACTCTGTGCACCTTAACCAGTTGTGGGCTTCTTCAGTAGCCTCTAACTGATGCAGTAAGGATGTTCTTTATTTGATGAATCCCATAAGGTATGATAATGACAAAACTGGCAAGATGTTCCCTCTAGTTAGGAAACTAATCATATATTTGGGTATTCAAATTAGTGATTTGAATTGAGTGCCATTTTAAAAAAAGGAACTCCTCTGTGGTTCTGTTTGCCAGGCTTAGAATATATAACTGGTAGGTCATAGGACCTAGGGAAATGTACTACTATTGTTCTGCTAAAACATCATATTATCAAATGTCAAATTGCAAATACTCTAGATGCTTGTAATCATAGCATTAGTGCTGTTTTCCATTCATCAAAGACAGAATTTTCAACAAATATGTGTAGCAAAACTGAATTATCTACCTGTGAAAGAAAAAGTAGATCTATATCACTCACCCTCACAAAAATCAATTCAAACTGGATCAGCAAGTATACTTACAACTGATAACACTAAATTTTCTAAAATAAAACAGGTAAAGTTCATCAGGACAGTAGCATAGGCAAAATATACCCAATAATCGACAGATGAGATAACATGACTGTTAACATCTTCTGTACAAAAGTGTAATAAAGTATTAGTAGAACAATATTCTGCCTGTAAAATGGTAGATAATCTTTGCTAGATATTTTAAATAAAGGAATTTATAAAATGAAAAAAAACTGCAAAAATTACTTTATCTGAAAAAAAGAATCCCCAATTTTTCAGACAAAAGTAGGACAATGTTCTGAACAGAATCGTTCCAGAAGAAGAAATACAAATGCCCAGTACATATACTTAAATTATCCATATTTATATTATTAAGTAATCTCAATTTAACCACCAGAAAAATATAAATAATATTACTTTGAAGTAGCATCTCACCCCATTTATAGAGACCAACATTAAGAAAATAAGGACAACCATAGACAGCAAGATGTTGGAAAACAGGAACCCCTATCAATAACTGATGGGAGCATAAGCTAGTACAGACTCTGTGGCAATCAATATGGAGACTTCTCCAAAATCTAGAAAGAAAACTTCAAAATGAAGTATGCCTATATGAAAATGAAGGTATATACCTATACCAAAATGAAGTATGACCTAGCTATACCACACTGGTCAGACATAAGAGGTCGTTCTGCCATCCAACAGAGACACTTCTACATCTGCTTGTTGATGCTTTTATTTTGCAATAGCAAGAAAGTAGAATTGGCATAACTGTCTATTACCACATTAATGGATATTGAAATGCAGTATATATAAACAGTGGGCCTACAGAAAAATAAAATTTCATGAGAGAAATAGGGTGGAAATAAAAAACAGTGATATAATCAAAGCTCAGAAAGGCAAGAGAGGCTATTCTCTTCAGTACATTCATCTTCTCAGGATTGAATGTCCGGATAGGGGTGAATAAATAGGGAACTAGAGAGGTGTCGATGTGCCTGGGAAAAACAACCACATGAATATCTTATGGGGGGAGTGAAGAATGCAAGAAAATAACATATAGAATACCAGGAATCAAAATGTACAGAAGGGAGAAGGGGAACAGGAAGATGCAGAGAGTGTGTGAACACCAACGAAAATAAACTGTGTATGAAAACCCATGTGGAAACCTATTTTAAACTAATTTTTGAAAGTAAAAGGGTACTTATTAATCACCTACAAGCTACAGGTGGCATATTCTATATTTGGAATATATATATATATATATACACACACACACACACACACACACACATATATATATATATATATATATATATATATATATATTTATGTATATGAAACATTTTTTGAGTTCCCATGAATTGCTGCATGCATACTAATGAATTCAAAGAAAAATTATTAAAATGAAAAATTTTAAATGAAATGAAAATCTATATTACATATGCAAAGTATGCAGCATAGACTTAAAACTTTCAAAATACTAACTCAAAAATCCTAGGTGTGTCTTGGTGTCTATCAGTTGACATTACTCTGCCAATAGGCCTGAATCTGCAGAAGTGGCAGAAAGCTACAGGGAGTTTTTTTTGGTGCATTTCTTTCTATAGAGTCACAACAAATGGAGTTCAACAGCTGAATGTAAGGTGAACCAATACTCGTGTCATTAGCGAGGAATCCTTCGTCACTTGTCCTTTCGTGTGCTCACTTTAGCAAAGATCCATTCACCTGTGTCTGTTCCAGCAAAAATATTCCTTCACATGTCTGCTTTAGTGAAACATCCCTTCACCTGTATCCGCTTCATGAAAATACTCCTTCAGATGTGTTTTAAGCAACTTGTGCAGATCAATAAAACACAATCATTTTCAACTGTTGCAAATTATTACAAGGTGGTCCATTTTAGTTTATGTTTTCATCTTCATAATAGGTCCCTTGAAATATCTGCACATTCTGTGTGCATGTTCTCTCTTAGATCCACAGTGGGAACACCATTTGCAAATATATGGCTTTAAAATCCACATCACTCAGCTCACAAGTCTCCATGATCATGCACGTAGCTGTAGCTGCCTTCTTATATAAACAAAACAACGAGCTCTTTTAGATGTGTGTTTTAGATACCTGCTGAACATTCAAATTGTTTGTTTTCTGAAGGAAACTTGTCTCATTAAAGGCTGCATTTTTTCCTGCTTAGTTTATGATATTAAAATGTTTGCACACTTGGAGTATAAACTGTAGGTATGAAATTAAATTTATCTTATTCTCATCTCCTGGATTCAATCAACATATATTATACTTTCATAGCATTGTTTAATCTTTTGTCTTTTACCCCTATTACCATCTTAATTTAATCTCTTAATTGTGGTGTCCTATCTCTCCTTCTTTCTCACTTCTTGTCCCTTTAAAATACAGTTTTTAAACTTTCCAGCAATAAAAATTAATACCTAACCTTTACTGCCAATAATATCTACTACTTTATAATTTATGTTTAGTTTCAAGAATATTTGTTTTCTCCTTTATTTTTGGCCTAAATTTTCACCCACATTTTAAAAGAGAAATTAAGGTTGTAATATAATTATATCATTTCTGTATTTTCATTTCTCTCTTCAATCTCTTTCATATAATCCTCCCTGTCCTCTTTCAAATTTCAAATTCATGTCTTCTTAGTGTCAGATACCTAATTTGCTTCAGATTTGAATTTGGAAAGCTGTTAAGATATCATTGCTTAAATGAATTAGGCCTCATTTCATTAACTAGATGAGGAAATTTATTGAAAAATGTTCCCTGTCCCAAAACTGATAGAAAGCTAACAGAGGAGATTCCAGGATTCAACCCAAAGCTATGTTTGAGTAAACATGAATTAATAACTATTATTTATCTGTCTGCATGCTAAAGAGGCCACCTCAACCCTTTACTAGAAGGTCCTCACCATAAAAACATTCAAGCTCTCAATTTTGATTTGTTTTTCCAGTATTAATAAAGGTTAAGTATATAATATTTATTTGAAATGTTTTAAATTGTCACCCAATGGATTAGTTTCCTAAGGATTTGTCAATTAAATTACTATATATTATATGGGCTATTATAACAGTTATCTGTTTTTACAGCTTTTGTAGAATCCAGGGACTTAAAGTCACAACATGAGGAATCTCTGGAGTCTCTAGGAGTAGGGGTGGCAGTCTGATATGGTCTTTGTTTACTTCTCCTTGCTAGTAACCTCTTTTAGTTTTCTTACCTTGTGATCTCTTTAATCCAATCTCTCACACTGTCCTTATGTTACCTTCTGATTTTTTGTATGTCCTCGTTTCTCCTCTATATTTTTCTTATTATATTTTTTATAATGACATTGAAATTAAATATTTTTAGATAATCAACAATGATTTTGGCAGCTTTATTTTATGTCCATAATGAATGACACATTGGGTAAAGGTGCTTGCTGATAAGCATGACTATCTGAGTCCATTCTGCATGGCTCATGGTCCCGAAGAGAAGCAATTCTTAAAAGTTGCTGTCTGACCATGCATGCCATGGTACAGATTCATAAACACATAAACCTGAACACAAAATAAATAAAAATGTTTAAAAACTCCATTCTGCATATTAGAAATATTCATACTTTAGTCCAGCAAAGTGATACCCAAACATTTCTATATTTGGACTACTTTCTAAAGTAGCAGCCTTTCCCCTAGAGTGTTTAGAGTTTAATATTTGAATGGATTACTAAATAAGTTACTTAATTAATTTTTTTGTTGATGGTAGAATTGTAATCTGTCCGTCAGGGGTGGAGTGCCAGCATGGTGTCTTTCTAGCAACATGGAGGGGATACATGTATTATTCTTTTGGGCATACACTGTTTGATTATACCTTCCCAACTCATATTACATATTGAAACCACATTATTAGAATCCAAGCACATTGGCTTTCCCCCATTCCTCGGTGATTAAAGTCTGTTTTACCTCGTTACCTTTGAAATGCTCTTACAAGGCCAGTTGAATCTTATTCAGATTTCATACAATATGTCCCCAATTCAATCAGGTTTGCCTTCCCCTTCAAACAGTAAATGCTATTTGTCAAATCACATCATTTTGTTTACATTTTGTAGAGTCTCTCATTGTTACCTGTTATATTTATTTTCTAATTTTTTTCATATTTAGTCATTCATTCATTTATTCAAAAATAATTATCTTTCATTTTCAGATCAAAAGTGTAATAAAAATCGCTACCTCCTCTATTTGGTTAAAGTTGTTAAAATAGTAGCTTTACCCCCAGAGTATTTAGAATTTAATATTTGAATGGATTAGTAAATGAATTACTTAATGAATTTTTTGTTGATGGTAGAATTATAGTCTCTCCCTCAGGAATGGAGCCCCAGCATGGTGTCTTCATAATAACATGGAGGGGATACAGTAATTGCCTTCTGCATTGCTGAGAAGTAGCTGTAAGTATGACTTTCTTCTGTGGTACAGCAAGTGGCAGAGGAACTGATTAGCTGGGTATTTGAATCTTCCGTTGTTTCTTTTTCCAAGGTGCACAGGAGGAAACTGAATCTAACAAACTGAAATTTAATCATGGGCAAATACAATAAATGTTCATGGTCCAGTTATGTCATTGTGCACTACTTATTAAACTAAATGTACATTGAAAAAATTGACCATTTGAAGAAAAGCTATGAAGGCTAGAACAAGAACATGAGATAGGAGGAGGAAGAACACGAAAGTGAAGAAGAAACACATCACAAAGATATTTTGTGTATATCAGTGGATATGAAACTTAAATTTAAATTATTCAATATGTTGGCATTGGAAAATTACCCAAAGCCCATGCTAGAAAGGCTAATTCCCCAGTTTTTTTGCTGGTTGGAATGATGGAGATTTTAGGAGGTCAAGCCAATTAAATTTTGGCCTACTCTGGGCTTACTCATGAATCTGAAGGCAGACCACCACTCTCTTTTCTTCTCAGTATCACTATGTATATCTGGTTACTTTGAAGTTCATTGTGATCTTCAACTAGTGATGCTTCTCCATCAACCTTCTGAATCCAGGGGCAGGTATGCCATACCCAATTATCTTTCTCAGCAGTTATTTTGTTCTTCCCACTTAAAGTGAATGGTTTTGTTCCAGTAAACACCTGCTAGGTTTTTGATCTGCTATATCTTTACAAGCCAAAGTAAGAAAACTGAAAATAATACATGGAAGATTCCATAGCTATAAAACATCTAATGCTTGGTTCACAAGCATAGGTCACAGCAAGGGAAAGCTGAGTAGGGCAATATTTCAAGGAAAATAAGAATTGGAACTGGGGACCCTAGATTCCCAGTGGTTATGACACACAGGTGGAAGGATCACTTCTCTGCCATATCAGTTTACTGTAGTCCCAATTTGCAATTTTGTTTCTCTCAATACCAGAGGAAGGAGTTTTGAAATATTACTGAGAAACTTTGAGTGGAATGTGATGAACTGTTATGACACCAAAACATCCAATATCACATCTCATTTTGACATCCTTTGTCCTAGAAAAGGACCAGCATTTTGAGTCTACAACAGGGAAATACTGTAGAGAAAGTCAACCTAAAACCTAAACATGTATCATGACATAGATTCACATGACAATTTTAGTAGGAATGTCCCCTGTAGATTCATCCATTTGAATGCTTAGAGCATAGGTATTAGTGCTCTTAGAGTAGATGTGGCCTGGTTGGAGGAATTATATCACTGTTTTGACCGGATTGAAGATCTCAGATGATCAAGATAGGTTTAATATGGCATTCACTGCTGCTGCCTGTGGATCAAGATGTAGAACTCTGAGATGCTTCTGCAGGACCATATCTGTCAGCATTCCGCCATGCTTGTCTTCATGATGGCGTTGGATTAAAACTTTGATAAAGTAAGCCAGACCCAATTAAATGTTTTCCTTTATAAGAGATGCAGTGGTCATGGTGTCTAGTCACATCAATGAAACCGTAACTAAATCCTAAAGTAAAACCCTAACATGGTGGAAACAAAACAAACATAAACTAACAAAAGCCAGAATAAGGTAATTATTTGGCATCTTTATATCTTAGGTGGAATTTATGAAAAACAATGACTTGTAGATTTAGCTATCATTGGGATTTGAACAGATACAGATGTCTTAATTTATTATGCATATGTGATAATTATTTAAAAGTTATAGATTTTGGAGAAATATCTTAGCAACAAACAGTATACTACAAATATGTCAGTATTAGCTTCTAGGAAAAACTAGTAGTATTAATTGTGCTGTTTTTCTTTAAAAATTCATTCTCTCTTGCTCTCTCTCTCTTACCTATCTCTCTTTGGAGAGAGAGAGAGGAAGAGAGAGAGGTTTAGTTATAGGAAGCTTGTCTATTTCAGGATGATGATTGTAGGTTATCTTTTTTTTGCATAGAATCATGTTTTATCTGTAGTAAATACATGTAAATAACAAGGTTTCTAAGTTCTGCACAGCGTGCTTTAGCATCTTGGCACCTTGTTCATGCTATAGAGACTTCCTCTCTTTCCCCACACAAGTTAGTCAGTTTCGTAAAGACTTTAACTGCAAACGTAGCACTCATTTGAAAATTAGTCTGGAATTCCCAGTGCCGTTATTCAGCAGATTTTCACAATAAACCCTGTTCATAAGGTGCCAAAGTCGGGTGCCAAGAATCAGCTTCATCTCGGAGAAGGGTTCTTAGGAAGGGGTGTTTGGGAGCAATGAAAGGGACAACTGAAAGTCAAATTGTTAGTACAAGATGGCAGTTTATATTTTGCTCAAGACAGCTTTCTGAAGATCATCAGATGACTCAGCTCTTACAGACCAAAGCCTAGTTTTGTATTTACAAATCAATTCAATAGTCCACATTCCATTTGATTACCCTGTCAATCAGCATTTTTTGACCTAGGTACCTTGGCTCCTGGGCTTCTAGGAAAAGATAGCAAGCTCATTTTTCTTAACATTGCAAATGAATTCACAGATGTGCCTGCCTTTGTAAGCACAGACAATAAGCTAACTGGCTGGGACCTGTCTCTGAGATCACCACTACCATCACACCTGGACCTAAATTTGCTCTGTCCCAGGCTGACCTTGAACTCAGGAATCTGCCTGACTTTGTAAGCACATACAATAAACTTTGCTTAATTGGATGGGATCTTGCCCTGTGACCAGCACAACCTAAATCTCTTATCTCCTTTTAAATATCTTTATGACAAGATAGCTCATAGTGCAGCTCCTCTATTTTTTTAGGTGCATGTAGCCCCTTATATGTCATATTGTATCCTTATGTTTTACATAGATGAGAAATTATGTATTTTTATACTCATGACTTCATAGTTCTTTTCCATAGCCTTAAGGGCTAGCCTAAAAGTCACAGCATCCTAACATTTTGCTGAGGCATTCAACATCCTTTTGCCTCCTGGACTCATTCTGTCTCTGATTATTTTGGTGTCATTAATCTTGGTAGAGAAGGTATTTCTCCTTCTCAGAGAGACTATTTTCTGAAACAGGAACATGAAACACACACACACACACACACACACACACACACACACACACACACACACTCCCCACTTCCAGTAACTGTCAACACTTATGGAGGCCCACACCCTACTGGCTCTGCTCCAGGGCTAGGAAGCATGTCATGCTGTCCCTTCCATGATTGTGCAGAACTCAACAACCAGGTGCCAGGAATGTCAGCCCTAATAGATTATTTTGAACTAGTTATTTGAACCCTGTTTACTGGATGGTGCCCATTCTTTCTCATGGAATCCACAATACAATTTCTTGATCACATTGTACTATCTACCAACATTCATTCTGACTGATGAATTCAGATGCTTCATCTTGATGAAGCTGTGTGATGTTTTCCTGTGTGAACTCTGTCATACAGGAAAAGTATCTTATTACTGGCAGTCAGCCCATTCTCTCTTCATGAATCTTAATACAACACAAGATACCTGTTTATTCAGCACCCCTCTAAGAACTGGTGGTTTACATGATTATGTGCTCTGGGCTGAATATTTTGAATCCACTAAAAATAAATTTATGTGATAAAATCCTGCTTTACAATGTGATGTATATTAGGAATCTTGTGGCTGGGGCAATAAGTAAGTCATGAGAATGAAGCCTTCACAAATAGGATTTGTAACTACAGAAAAAACCCAGTGATGAAGAAATCTTACTTAGAGCCTCAGCCCTGCTTGATACCCAAAACACTAGAGGTCTAAGGATAAGTTTCTGTTGTTGAGAGGTACTTGTTATGGTTCTTTCATTGCGATGCACACTGAGTAAAGCATTATATATTCTTTAATATTTTGAGTATATCTGGTTGTCTAATACTGAGTTGTAAAGAATAATATTTTATGTCTAAAAGACACACACACAAAATTATTTCAAAAATAATATATCAATTTACATATTAATCTTGGTGAACAAACTAAGAAAGCTAATAAAAAGAAAGAAAAAATAAATAACATGTATTTACATTAATACTTTAGTTTTGATGCTGGAGTTTAAACTTGTTTTTCATCTTTATCCACAAAGGCTCTATAAATATATGTAGTAACTCAAGCAATTGTGTCACCAAAGCTGAAGTGAAACTGTGTACTCTGCAGAGGCTCTACAATTTCAGTGTTATTAGAAAAATATCCATCACTCAGTTAAGGCAGAATGACTTGGAAGAATTCAAAACCAAACAAGGACATCATAATGTAATTTAAAAGCTTAAGTACATAAAGCTAAAATGAAAATTTTCATATGATATTAAGTCAGTTAATATTTATTGGAGATGACTATATAAATTGAAATTGTTACAAAAGGAAAGCTCTAAATCTTTTTTGTTATAAAGTTGATAAACTTGAGCAAGGACAAATTACTGCCTCAACTCTTTTGCTATTTATGTAGTATTTCTATAGATTAAAAATATTTCAGTATGAAGAAGAATCAAGTAACATAAATTACCATTTATTTTACATCATAGATCATCTCAAATCCATATTAGTTCTAAATAATGGGTGATCTCTTCAGAATGACTTAAATTTCAAAGAGCATGGGATGCTGGGAACACTCAGTTCTACTGTAGGCAAGGAGAGCACAAAGGAATTGATCTCCAGATGCTCTGATTCTCTGTGCTGTGGTAAATTGGCTATGGCTTAGATCAACTTCATTCATACCCAGCTGCCACCATTCTGGGGGTTGTTTTGGGAAACATTTCAACTTCACTTTCATTATAAGAATTTATAGTGGTCCAGTAAGAATACTGAAGGTACTGTCACTATATATTGAATATTTACTGTCTTTGTGTTGTTCTAATGCTATTTGTATGTAGCTTTGCATTAATTTATCACTCAAAACCCCAGTGATATATATAACACAATCTTCCCCATTTTACAGAACACAACTAAAATATCAAGCAATATGAATTACTTTTATAACACAACTATTTGCCACAGCTTCATGAATATGGCTTTAAATTTCCTACTATGTAAATTGATCAAATATAATTAAGCCTAATATTGAAGAGCTTCACTATCAGTATGCAGTTATTACATGATGAGCATAATTTCATCCTACTTAAAAGTAGATTACAATGAAGACTTTTTAATAGTCTGTCTTTCTTCCTCTCTTCATTGTACCATTCCTCCCTTACTTTCTTTTTTCTTTTATAAAATTATTTTATTTATTTCCATTATGGCCATTACCCCCACTTCTGTTTCCTCCCACAGTTTCTCATCCCATTCCGCCTCCCCCTTGCCTCAGAGGGGTAAACCCCCACCAGACTCCCTCTTCTCTGGGTCTTCAAGTCTTTCAAGGGTTAGGTACATCTACTCCTATTGAGGCCAGACCAGGAAATTCTCTGCTGTTTATGTGCCAGGGCCCTCAGACCAGCCAGTGCATGCTGCCTAGTTGGTGTCTCAGTTTCTGGGAACTCACAGAGGACTGGGTTAGTTGAGACTGCTGGTCTTTCTATGGGGTTGTCCTCCCCTTCAACTTCTTCAGTCCTTCCCCTAATTCAGCCACAGGAGTCCCAGACTTCAGTCCAATGATTGGGTGTATGTGTTTGAGTCTGTCTCAGTTAGCTGCTGGTAGAGCCTCTCAGAGGACAGCCATGCTATCCCCTGAAATTTTGATCTTAGCTGTTCTGACTGGTATAAAGTGAAATCTCAGTTTGAACTCCCTCACTTTCTTTAAACCTTTCTTGGTTGCACCTTTCCTCTTTTCTTCTTAAATATGAACACTTTTATTTTTCAGTTTATATTTTCATATTAAGACTTCTTTAATCTTTTTTCAATTTGTATCTCTTCTTGTCTATTTTTGGTAAGAAACTGTCTCCTTAATCATTTCTTTCACATTAATTACTATCTTTGCAAAGAAACCTTATTGGAGCTATTGTGCTTCTCATTGATGATAGACTTGAGCAATGTGAACTAACCTGGCCAATTCTTGAAGTCAAGGAAAGTACCAAAGTCTTGTCACTGAGAGCCTGACCTATGGTAGTGCCCAAAAATACTTCTCCCCTTCACTAAAGTAAAAATTTATTTGACCTACAGATATTCAGTTATGCTTAACTAAGTTAAATTTACTGATTATTGTTTGAATTTCATTTTCATTTTGGATAATTTGCTATGACTTTACAATATTTATTTTAATTAAACACTAGATTTGCCTAAGTTTAATTTTAAATGTTTTTATATTTTATTCATTCTAAGTGAATGGATGTTTGAAAACTGTGCCTGCACTTTTCATTGAGAAGACTTATTTTTTGTCTATTTTCTCTCTTGGAATTATACTTCTGAGAACTCAATAGAGAAATAATACTTGACTTTCTAACTTCAACTTTACAAAATGAATCTTTTCAGAAATACATACTGCTACATAATTCAAAGGTACCTGAAAAGTTGTCTTGAACATCAGAAACATCACACAATAAAATAATTCCCAAATGTGAGTCAGTCAGAAATAGAGTGAAAGGAAATTCTGAAGAGTGAATGTGTTTTTCCAGCACAGGTTTTAAGTCATACATATCATACACATGGCCTGTCACTTGTTATCATCAGAACCACGGGAAGATGTGAGTTGGTTGGTGCCATTTAGGTGAATATTTCAAAATCTATGCATTTAATAATATATTACGTAGGTTAAAGAATTTTGAAACAAAATTAAATGTTTAAAATTTTAAATCAAAATTTGGGTTGTTACTTGTATTAATTTAACATTTTATAGCCTTCCCACCACTTGTTTTTAATGTGTGTGTGTGCGTGTGCATGTGCGTGCATGTGCGTGTGTTAGCATGGGAATGGGGGCATGTGTATTTGCAGGTGCACGGGAACATGTCTGTATGGGCATGGATACCCATGATTGATGTGGCATATCTTTTTCCATATCTGCTTAGCATGTATAATGAGTCAAGGGTCTCTTTCTGAACAGTGAGCTCTCCAATTAATAGTAATTTGATAGCTGACTTGCTTGGATGACACAGTGTTTCTACCTCCAAGCTATTGAAATGACAGGAAGCTACCATGCCTGTCTGGCTTTTTAAGAATCATTTTAATTGGGTTTGCATTGAATCTATAGATTGCTCTTGGCATCTGAGACACCAAACTCTCATACTATTGCTGATGCCAAGAAGTGCTTGCTGACAAGAGCCTGACATGGCTGTTCCCTGGGAGGTTCTACCAGCACCTGAAAACTATAGTGGCAGACACTCACAGCCAACCATTGGACTGAGTCTGTTGACTCCAATAGAAGAGATAGGGAAAGATTTAAGGACTGAAAGGGATTGCAATCTCTTAGGAAAAACAGTATCAACTAACTGGACCACCGACACCTTCCAGGGACTAAACTACCAACCAAAGAGTATACATGAAGGGATCCATGGCTCTCGATACATATGTAGCAGAGGATGGCCTTACCTGACATCAATGGGAGGGGAGGCCCTTGGTTCTGTGGAGGTTTGATGTCCCAGTGTAGGGGGATGCTAAAGTTCTGTAGAGGGAGTGGGTGATTGGATGAAGGAGCACTCTTATAAAGGCAAAGAATTGGGAGAGAGGGGGGATGGGATGGGATTTGTGGAAGGGGTAACTTGGAAGTGGAATATCATTGGAAATGTAAACAAATAAAATGATTAATAAAAAAAAAGATCATTAAAAATTACCTTGTCAGTTTTTGTAGGGAGGTGGATGGGTGTTTGAACACAAACACATGCACATGGATGTCAGACTGGAAATGCAAGGGTAAGTGCTCAAGTTAGAGGGCTACTTGTAGGAGTTGATTCTCTGCTTATACCAGGTAAGTTATCAGGAACCTAACTCAGGCTGTCAGGCTTGGGAGCAGACAGCTTTGCTCCCTGAACCTTAACCTTCAGGCCTCTATTTTGTTTTGTTTTTAAAACATGGGTGCAGGTTTTTTAAAACTCTAGACCTCACATTTATGGAAGAAATACTCAACTTACTGAGGAATCTCCTCCACTGCTACCTCTGATACTATGTTAGTTACTTACTTTTTTTGTTCTGCTTTGGGACTTGACTGGGAGTCAATAAAATTGCAATTATTTAAGTACTGTTTGATACATCTGGGAATGAGTATGTAATAATGGGAGGTTTAAAAGCCTTGCTAATCCTTAATGACAGTCTAGGAACTAGACTAGACAGTCTAGGATAGCTTCACTGCAGTCACTTTATTCAAAGAATGCATACACACTATCCTTCTGGCTGCAGCTCAGGGTAGCAGTGGTAGGTGTCCAATGCCGATTTCACTCTGTTGTTTAACAAATGACAACAAATAAGTCTAAAGTCAATGTGAACATATTAGCTCACAGTCGGGAGCCTGAGCTTCAGCTCTCTGGTTCTGCCTAGGAGCACTCTTGGTTGAAATCTAATTTTCTTCTAGGCTGTGATCTCCTCTAAAGATGGAGGCTCCTTTCTTCCAGATTCACTAGTTTTTAGACGAATTTGCTGCTCTGAAATTTTAGGACTGATCTCTTCTGCTCCTGCTTGCCTGGGGTTGCCATTTTCTGTCTGTACAATTAGGTGGTTTACTTCTCTTCAACCACAGAGAAAGTGACTCAAGCATTTCAATTCACTTCTCAATTTGACTTCTTGCTCTTTTAAGTGAGCTTATCAGATTAGGGGAGGGCATCTAACAGGATCTTCCTTTTGATTAAAGTCTGCTCTCTAAAAGCTTTAATTATATCTCCAAAATCCATTCACTTTGCCACATAAACTAATTACAGAAGTGATTTCTCTTATTTGCTGGGCCTTCTCACAGCTAAAGTGAATGCTTAACACAATGTCTGCCCCAGGATCATTGCGAGCCAGATTTTTTTTTCAAAAAATTAATAATATGGGGAGTACATTATTGTAAATAGTTACAATGGAATTGATACATCTCCAACATGATATAAATGCATAAGTTACAGTGCATGTCATTTCAGAAAAAAATTAATAATTTTTATTTGATTAAAATGCCTTTAAACCTGTTGAAACAATATTAATTTTACACTTTGGATACAAAACTATAAGAGCATTTTGTTAGAAGGTACTGATTGATCAATTGAATTGTAGAATTAGATACAACAGGCTATTCATATACTTCCATTCACTTGTAGTATCTGAGCAAAATAAATTTATATGTATTTGTTTAATATAAACAAAAACAAGGCATTGGGCTGTGGCGGTGTACACTTTTAATCCCAGCTCTCAGGAGGGAGATTCAGAGAGATCTTTGAGTGCAAAGCCAGCCTGGTCTATAGAGCAAGTTTCAGAACAGCCAGGGCTATACAGAAAAATCTTGTCTTGAAAAACAGAATACAAGATAAATAAATAAATAAATAAATAAATAAATAAATAAATAAATAAAGGAAGGAAGGAAGGAAGAAAGAAAAGAAAAAAAGCAGAAAAAGAAAAGCATGCGTTTTCTGATGCTCTGATGCCTGTAGTGGTCAGATTGGTGCCTTCATTATAATATCTTGGACTACTCTCTTTCCATTTTTTTAAAAAGAGAGAGTATAATTATGGATCTTATACTGACAATATTCTACCATTTATATATTTAATTTAAATAAAGTTTCAGAAACATTTAATATGTTAATATGCATCAACTAAAATATTATTTATCATAAACATTAAAATATAAACAAAATGTTGAATGAAAATTATAAAATATAGATCACAATAATAGTTTTGCAGTATACAGTTAATACATCTTTGAGACTTGAAAATATTTTCTAGCATCTAAGTACAAACTAAACTTCAAAGCTTCTTGCTAATGAATGATGGCCCATTCATCCCTGTTCAGATTGCTTGTTTTAAATAACCAGTGATCCAGAAGAGAAAAAAATAAGTTTAATTATTTTTTCCATATATTAAAAAGCCATTTTAACAGAGAAAAGAACTCCTAGGACTCTATTTTCTTTATCTTGTTACATTATTTTGTTTACTGTTTTGGAGTGACATAGCATTTCTGCAAAATTAAATGCAAAACAGCATGAAAAGATATTTGCACATTATGTCAGGTCAGCTTGAAAGGCTTTTGTATGGGACATTAATTCTCAACTCTATATAACCTTTTCATAATTTTTAAAACAAATAAAATAATTTATTGCTACATTATCATTAATGAAAATGATATGATTAAACGATACATGCCATACATGCCTATACTGTACTTTGATCATGTGAGTAAGCCAATTGGACATTTTTCATTCCTGCTTCCTTCTGCTGCCTTCCTTTTTCCAAATAATATTAATTCTTTTTTGCTATTTTTGAAACTATACATTCTATATAGCATTTACCGAAGCGACTATTTGACTGTATACTTGAAGAAGACTACATGGCTCTTCTTTCTATTAGTTTTTTTTCTACATGACCACACTTCATCCAACAATCCATTTTTCTAGTCTTCCTGCCACACAGCTAGAGTCCAAGTGTTTATGCGTATGAGCCTGTGTGGCCTTACGTCATTGCATACACAACAGCACTGTTCAATATTAATTTGTTAGAACAAACAAAAAGATTTTCATTTTCCCTAGACGCTTCCCTTGACTATTGAATTAAATAACTAAATTAATTAAATAAGCTTTTTCATTCATTAAGTCAGATGTTAAATGATATACAAAAATGATCTGCATAATGTCAGACACATTAAAATCTGAGTTAGTGCTAATATTCTTATTAGAGTATGACAATCCTATGCTTCTTAATAGCATCTAAAGAGGCTTTCTGGCTCCACTTTTTTCTTATTTTTGGAGCATTTGAAGGAGAACATAATAATCATACTTTATGATTCTATAACAATGACTTATGAAAAGGGACACAGCAGCAGAATTTTGGCCCAAAGGTTTTGGTCAAATAGATGAGAGGTTAATGTTATTTAACTATCATCTTATGAATCCTGTTCTGATACCACTTTACACTGTTTCCATATTTAAAATACTTAGGCAATATTTCAAAGCTTCGTGTTAAGATCTGGAGAGAAAAATTACCTTTTGTCAACATGGCACACTCCAGATGTGCAATCATTTTGTTTTGGCCATAATTGTGTTTTCTTTTTTTTCTTTGTTTTAATCCTTATTTTTATTTGATTGGATATTTTATTTATTTGCATTTCAAATGTTATCCCATTTCCTGGTTAGGGAGTTTGCAGAGGAAAATATCTGTGTTTTCTATCCATCATATTCTTAAGGAAAATATATATGTAACTGAAATTTTTTTTAGATGATTTTGAAATCATTATTTCAAAATAAAAAAAAAAGTATTTTGCTAAAAAGAAGAGAGATAATCTAAGTTTTGCCAGGGTTTTAACTGAGGGCTGTTTTGATATTCTCAGTCTGCCCCAGGTCATCAGAACATGGTAAGTCTTTAGCAAAGACAGATGTGTAGCTGACCCCATGCACTAAGTGCTGACCCATGTCAGCCCCCCATCTGCTAGCCACTTGACATTCATATGGAAAGGCAGTGATAACTGTCAACACTCTGCCTACTTTCCCCTTACATAAAAACATTTGTGATTAGCTTCTTACATCAGTACACTGAGTTGTGAAATCAGTGTACTTGACTAGGGGACATATGTCTGACAACATCACACCCAATTCTAAGTATTTCACATTTACTCAGCAATTAATCTCCATTTAAGTACACATGTATGTATTTAAGTATGGACAAATATGTCTATTTTAAAATAGTACTCCTTGCTTGAGACTTACTGTGTCTTAATGAAACAAACAACTATATTGCCATGGTAATGCTAGAATGGAATTATTTACTTGTTAATTTAACCAGTACATTTCAGCTGGAAGTGTATTGTCTGTAAAAGAGTAGACAGAAAATAAGAAGACTTGTTCCTTGCCCAAGAGAAGCTTAGGTTGTGTTTGCCATCATGGTCTAGAGTACATAAAAAACCTGACTTTTAAAATCGTGCTCACTAAACACATTGCCTTGTTTTTCATTGCTAATTGCATTTTGTTCCTTCCATTCTCGTGCTTGATTCTTCACGACTCCTAGTTATGTGGCCTTTGCCAACTCATTAAGTCTTAAAAGATTCATATTCTTCTTTTATAAAAGAGAAATAATACCAGTACTTAAGGACTATGTTGAGGAAGAATAAGATGATAACAAAACACTCTTATTTGGCAGTGATAAGTAAGAACAAGTAATCAGGAAACTAATTATGGTTATCTGAAAAATATTTATGAAAATAACAAAATTACAATAGTAGTTTTATAGTAGTTCATGACTGAACTTCACTGTAATGGGGTTCAGAACCAAGATCACATGTAATTATAGCTGTAATAAACCAGAATATTCGTATTAGATTAAACAGAAGAAATTACGGCTGTAATACTACTAATTTTATGGATAAAAACAGCAGTGTCTAGAAGGCTGTGCAATTTCCTTGGAAATGAGAACATAGGTACTTTCTATGTCACTCTTCATTATAATAACTAACACTCATTGCATATTTAATAACTCTAAGCATTGAATTATCTGATCAGTATTGTCTGATCAGCATCAGTATTACCTGATTTGATTTCATAGAAATTCTAAGATATAAGGATGCTATTGATACTAATACTATTTCTACATGTAAGGACACAGATTTTGTTTCTTGGTTTTATAGCCTGGGGATGAACATTAGAAATCTTATTTCATATTGAAATGCATTATCATTCAGCTATCTGTGAACTTGTGCACATTTTATGTGTTTGTTGAGGTAAATAAACATTCTAACTTCTATAAAGTTTATTGTCCTTCATCCTTGTTTAGGCATTAAAGAGTGTTATTTTAACATTTACTACATGGACTTATCACAGTCCCTTAGAATGAGAGTAATCGATATCTTAAAGAAAGGATTCAACAAAATAATCCTGGTTTACATGGCACTGAAGTTCAACTCTTTAAAACCTGAAAGATAATCAAATGGAAATACATAAGTAGATTCACAAATTATTTAAGCAGGACATACTTGGAGCTTATGTTCTTAATTGTAGATCGTAGCAGTTCTGAGGCTTGGCCAGGCAGATTCCTGTGAGTTCAAGAGCAGCATTGTCTATCTAGTTCTAGGCCATTCAGGGCTATATAAGAGCCCTTGATAAGAGCTGTATCGAGAACAACAGGATATCAAAAGGAAAAATATGAGAGGTTGAAATGCCATCTAGTTTGAAATGTATTTCATTGAAAACGGTAGAGATTTTCATAAAAATAAGTTTCCATCTGTTTGTAGCTGAAATTACAGCTCATATTATCCAGGGCTTTAGAACTTTCCTTTGCTTCTCTTACCACTGTCTGAAGAGGTGGATTATGTCCTTGGAAGAGATGAATTTGAACATCAACTTGTAAATGAAATATGCCACTGTCTCAAAGACAAGAATTCAGGCAATTTCTCACATGATAAAATATAGAATAAAATAAAAAAGAACCTAAAAGTAAGGGGTACAGAAGGAAACAGGAAAAGGGAAGGTGAGAGATGACCAAAAAAAGGGAGGGGGAATTAGAGCGTGAAAGTAATCAAATCCAAGCATAAACAAGTCATAATGTTATTAATAGATAATAATAAAATTGTACACTTGATTGAATATACTTAACAAAGAACAAGAAAAGAATGAAAAAAAAGAACAATTATACAGTCAAGGAATGGGGCAAGACTGGAACTTCTACACCAATGAATATAAAAAGAAAAGACATTTCAGTGAAATTTGAATTTTATATGGTAATATTTTAAAACATGAATGTACAAAAATGATGTTTGAAACACAGCTTTTTCTAATGTGTGTTCTATATACATATACATAAATTATCCACATATTGCTTCTTCATTAATGGGAATATTTATGGGATAGTTCTGAGTGAGGCTCTTAAATGCAAAAGCACTGTATGCATTTATTCCAGAAAATATATTGAGGGATATTCTTACACCAGAAGGCTGTGGAGTACAGAGATAATGTTGCTCTCAGAGGTAAAAGCAAGCAGGATCCCTATGTAGCACAAAAATTCAGTTTCTTTGTTCTCAGAGTCTCAGTATAGAAAATCAAATGGATTTTCAAATGCCCCCAGGCACCATGTGGCTGCTTTTGTATATTAGATTTATTAAGAAAAAAAAAAGAAGAAAGAAGGCATTTATATACTATAGTAAGATATAGTTGAATATACAGTATATATACCTATGCTATATACTGCATGCATATACATATATTCATATATGGATATGTACACATACATACATATGGTATATGTTTATTCATCTAAAATAATCATTACTAAGTATTTGATCTCAACGTTTTGTATCATACCAAGTTCCATAATCTGTTGTTTGCAACTTTTCAACTAGCAAAGTCAGTAGTAAAGTCAAATATGATTCTTCGTAATGTGTCTCCAAGAAATTCCCCACTCCTTTGTTAACATGTCTATTAAAGGCAAACTTGATCAGTTACACTGGGTTCTGTGAAGTGGAAACTTTATTTCCACCAGTCTTCCCTCAGGGACCTAGGGACAACAGCTGCCAAGATGCAGCATATGTTCATCGTAGCCAAGAGTCTTGTACCTTCCCTATGTGCATACCCTATATTTCCTTATAAGAAACACTGCCTCCTCTCCCCACTTTCTTTTCCCCTTTACTCTCTCTCAGAGGCAGTCTTTGCATGCTCCATACCCCCTAATAAACTTCGCATGTGGATCTCTTGCATGCTTTGACTCTGGCATTTGCCACCTAAATTACAGTAGTGATGCTTCCTCTCCCATAATCCTCCAATCTGACAGTTCACAAGGAATGCATTGGTACCATTAGTACCTTTTCCATTCATGGCTAGTTATTGACAGGTTCAGCCTTGGGCAGGCCCAGTTATTGACAGGTCCAGGAAAACAAGAGTATTGAGATTACACACACACTCACACACAGACACACACACACACACAATTTGGAAAAGGACCTTTATATATAAAATTTTCAGAGAACTTTAATCATTCATAAAATTAAAAATATATGGCAATTGTTGTAAACACAGATGTCCTTGCACTCAAAGAAAAGCACTAGGGAAATCTGTAATGTTAAATATTGTAAGGATTTCTCTTCAAAAGAAAAAAATATATATCCTGTTTTTTACCCAGAAGGCTGGAGTATAGGAGGTTAATAGCCTAGACCTCTGTACTATCTATAGGTTCAGGCTAACCTGCTCCTTTCATACTTTCTCCAAGCAGGAACAGATTTGGCTAGTAGCTTAGGTGACCTCTGTGCCATCTTTATTTCTGAGAACAAACCAGATTCTCTCCTAGGCCTTTAAAGTAACACATGTACTCTATCTATAGAACCCATCTTCATGGAAGAAGTGATATTTACCTTGGATAGTGTATCTGTGTAACTTTGGCTTATTGTGCACAAGAGATTGTGTTATACTGGGAATTTTTTTTTCAAGTTGTACTATATTTAAACATGTCTACAATAAACTTCCAATTGTTAGAGCATAGAAGCTTTAACCAATACAGGTTACTGACTATTATTGTAAAAGATTTTCTTCTTGCCTCAGATGGATCATTACTCTGTTAGCTCTGCTGTTTGCAGAGACCCTCACCCTCACAGGCACTAGTCACTAGAAACTTTGTTACTCTATAAGGTTTTTTGCCTGTAAATTTGGGAAAAAAGGAGAGAAAGATTAATGAGTGGTGCACTGTGAGGAGTATTCGTACTCAAATGGTGTGTATCTTAGTTACTGGTCTGTTGCAGTGAAGATGCACAATGACCTGGCAACTTTTATAAAAAGAAAGCATTTAATTGGGGCTTGCTTACATTTCAGAGCTTAGTCCATTATCATCATGGCATGGAGGCAGGAACAGGGCTAGAGAATGAATTCACAGCTGTGTCTTGATCCAGAAGCAGAGAGAGAGAGAGAGGAAGATCACTGGACTTGGCAATGGCTTTTGAAACCTCAAAGTCCATGGTTTTGACACACACTTCCTCCAACAAGGCTACACCTCCTAATTTAATGAAGGGGTTCCACTCCCTGGTGACTAAGTATTCAATTAGTCTTTCTTGCCTAGTGACTTAAGCAAGTAGGCAAAAATTAAAAATTTACACTTTCATAGGCTTTTATGTGGGCCAGAATGTTTGGTTCAGATTTAGGGTTGATTTTCCTACTTCAGACAATCTGATCAAGAAAATCCATCAAAGACATGTGCACTTGATTAGATTTTAGTTGATTCTAGATACATTCCACTTGACAACCAAAATCAACCATGATAGTTATATAGAGAACTGTAAAATAGAGAATTTAAGAAAGATTTAAAATAGATTAAGTAGGTATAGTTGAAAAAAATGATCTTTAATGTTCTTATTAAACACTGAAAATTCTGTTTCTAAAATTTAGAGCTATATTACATATGCTATGATCACCCAAAACTTTATACTACTTTCACTGCTTTTTCTGAAAATTATTAAGAACATGATTTTCAGTAAAAGTAGTTTTAATATATCATCTAAAATTCAGTGATGGCAAAGGGTTCTTCAAGCATATGCTAATAGTATTTGGATGTGGGAATTTGGGGAGGTTAATGCTGGTAAGTAAATTTATGAGAAGAAGGTCCTGTAGTGACCTTGTCACTTTTTAAAATTAGAAGGGTCCCAGATGTCCTGTTTGCTTCAAGTCATCATGCAGTAACCTTTGATGTATTGTGGTAGTCCAAGTATGGTCTTATTGTAGGCATAATATTTTTGTGTCTCGCATAAAGATTATTCTTGTATTATTCACCTGCTGATTTCTCTGCCCCTATATTTTGTTGCAATCCAAACATGGCATTATTATGCATCCAACTACTTTCTGTTTCTAGTTTGTATATACATTTATTTTATCAATAAAAACTGATCAGCCAATGACTGGTCAGATGAGAGAATAGGGCTGAGCTTCCACCAGCCAAGGGAAGGAGAGAGATGAGAAATGGGGTACTCACCATGAGGATGGGCTCCCACAGATGGCATGGAGGAACACACCTGATGCCCACAGAGCCAAACCAATACTAAAACTCAAGTATCTCTCAGAATTTTGGCTGGGGGGAAGGGTAGCCAGATTAATTTAGAGGATTAGAAAATATCAGTGATTACTCAGTTACTACGATATAAAGCCAACTAAATAAATCATACAGTTTCAGTCTTATTTATTTTTGAAGAAGTCAAGATAAATACTACCCACTTAAAAATGCATTTATGCCTCATCAGATGGCAATGGTTTTCCCTTTGACTCACAGTCTCCAGAGTGTGAGGTAATTAACTCTGTGACTTACATTATTTAACATCACTTTTTTATTATGACAGTAATAACTGGATGAATATATAACTTTTGTATTTTATGATTTAACGCTAATCATATTCTTTTGGAACATATAACTTCTTCTGTACAGAATATGTGTAATTGTTTAGATATCAAACCTAAAATTTTGGAATAAAAATTTGTAAGAAAGTTGATTTGTAGAAAATAAAACAGAACCGTCAATCATTTTTAAGATTTTTAAAGGACTAAGGAAAGCATTTATACTGTATCTTTGTTTTATAATAAAAATATAATAAAAATTTTTCTCAGGCACTATGACATTAGACTATATTCCATATGCTCAAGTGTCTGAGGTGGGAAAAACCTGAACCTCGAAATCCAAGATCATAATAGACAATAAAATGATATTCTAAATCAAAACAAAATATTTGTAACCCTGAACTTGATTTTCTATGATTTGAAAATTCAATGTACCTACAAATATAGATGTAAAAGTAGAGAATAATTCCTCTGTAGGAAAATTCTCCAGTTGATATCAGATTGAATCAGATTCACTATATTTTCTTTCTTTAAGGTTGAGGTTCTCAAGGATAACTTGAGAATTCAATGTCCTGGGGTAAACACGTACTCCCTGAAATAGCTTAGGTTTTGTTCTTTCAGTCCTAGAGTATGTGATGTGTTGAAAAGAGATGAAATGTCCTGGTGAGATGAGTACTTTTTCCTGTTCCCCACTGAAAGCATGTATCCTTCAAACTCTTGTCCGAAGTACCACTAGACTCTCAGTTCTCCAACCCAAGTTAGGCTGCGTTTTGGATCTCTCATCTGTAAGACACACATTGCCAAGATCCCATCTGTTTAGGCCAGGCTTCTTGATCGTGATGAGAGGAATCCTTGAGTACCCCTGCTTTGATCTGTCTATCTGTAATTAATACGTTTCTCATATTTTTTTCATGTGTGTTGTGCCATATTAGCCCCAGGTAAACAGGTATGCATTAGTACTAGTAGTTAGAGATGTAGCTGAGAAGGAGGGCAATCCTGTAGGAGGACCAGCAATCTCAATGAATCTGGATCCCTGAGATCTTTCAGACACTAGATCACCAACCAGGCAGCATGCACCAGCTGATATGAGGCCCCCAATACATAAACAGCAGAGGACTGTGGTGTCTGGGTTCAGTCAGAGAAGATGCACTTAACCCTCAAGACACTGGAGGCCCCAGGGAGTTTAGAGGTCTGGTGAGGTGAGGGGAAGACATCTTAGTGAAGACAGGGGGGTAGGGAGTAGGCATGGGATGTGGAACTGTCGGAGAGTGGACCCTGTGAAAGAAATAAAATTTTAAATGTAATAATAATAATAATAATAATAATAATAATAATAATAATAAAGCTGTAATAGATATATAAGGTGAAATATTCTCATAGTTGGTATAATGAAGACTGTTACTCTTTTCAAAGCAAGACTTGTTGCTTTGGTATTGGTAATTTGTAAATCTGTCATGATGTTAATTTAAAAGGACGCTAAATCTTTATACCAACACACTCTTCTAATTCTACCACTTAAAATCTTTTCTGTCCTTGGAATGTAACCAGTGGTAGTCAACATGTGCAGCACACACGAAATGCCCTATTCATTCCTTACAACAGGAAATAAAAGTCATAAGATTATTGTTCAAGAAGGTGCATGCAGCTTCTTAGTGCAAGATACTTTGCTAGAGGATGTTATATTATCTAAAACTGGTTTGCATTGTTCTCTGCAGTAACCTCATTTACTATCAAGGAAAGGAATCCATCACTTGACTTCTAGAGATGGTGTCCCACTAAGGTGTCTGTCATTAGAGCTACAGATAAGTACACTCATTTTCACAATAGAATTTGGGGGAAATGGAGCTGCTTTTTGGGGGGGGGTTGTAAAATATGTTTTTTTCCTTCATGATGTTTCTATATGTCATAAAAAATTAATAAGAAAATTATTCCCCAGGCAAAGTTAATATTGATATTCAGAAATCATTCTTACCATGTGAACCATATCACAAAGCAAAGTATGGACATAATTTCTGAAAGTGTGTTTTTCTATTTATTTTAAACTATTTAGAGAACTGCATACATTTCATCTATTCCACAATGAATATTTCATTTTAGGTAATATCCTAAAATATATCTGAATATATGTGTGTACTAAAAGACATACATGGATACATGTATTTTATATTAATTCAAACATATGAGTGGGCACACATAGAAAACAAGAAATATTTATTAAGTATACAAAGTATAAAAGTAATGTACATTTCCTGATTTAAAAAAGAATCCCAAAGCAAATTTATAACCAACTTGATATCAAATAAGTTTACAAAGAGAGGAGAAGAAAAACAAAAATGGAACACTTTGATTCTGAAGAACAAACTGCTGTGTTCAGAGTACTTTTCTATTCTTTGTTAAAGAAAAAAAAAGCTTTTACAAAAAGCTAGGAATCAAAGATGAAAATTGTTTGATTCTATTTAAATAGTTGTCCTGTGGGGAGAAAAGTCTTCTTCACACCCAGAAACTCAGCAATCTTACAACTTCAGAAAACTCTTGAGAGTTCCCTGGAGAGATGCAAGGCCTCTGAAGGCTAAAGTCCAGGCTTTCTTGAATGGAAGTAATAGTTCTCCTCTGCATTACCCTTTTAAAGCTTGCCCCCCTTTTTCCCTCTGCTTCCATGATTTTGTCATCCACAGCTAATTTGAGAGGTCATTTGCTCAAGGGTAAAGCACTCTGCCTTAGCCCTCACAGGAGTGGGAGGTTATGAAAATATTCTCTAGTTTTTAGGGTTATTAATATTTTAATAGTTCTTTTACATTATTGTATTAGAATGTATACAGCAACTTATACATATGAATATATTATCATATTTTTACATGAATTTTTAATATTTTAATTTAAATCCATAGATCTAAGGGATGGAGATATAGTCAGCTGGCAGAAAACTTGCCATGAATTCCATTCTCGATACCACCTGAAAACATGGCTGTAAACCTGGAACTCGAGGCATGATGACCAGACATTCAATGCTATCTCTTGGCAACAGATGTGAGACAAACTGTCTCAAAAATACACTTCTGAATTTCTAAATTGTCTCTAGATAAGTTTTTATTTTAGTTACACCGCCTCGATTCTTTATGCCTGAAAGACTCTACTGAAATGATTATTAAATCTTTTTCCCAAATCAGAGCTTGGTCCTTCATGCCCTCTTTCATTTGACCAATTCACAGGACAGTATTTCTGCTAGATGTACAATAGCAAACTACCAATCCATTAATCAAGATCTCAGTCTTGGAAAGGTGGTATTGAATAATTGTATCTCATTCTGAGTCACATGTAAAGTAGAGCAGTGTATAAATTCCTTCATGTCAACATGATTATGCTACAAAATTCAGTCACAAGTATACTAGATGTTATAAGACACCTCACTTGCAATGTTGCTTAACTTTGATATGTATAGATGTTAATATATTTATATATATTTTATGTATAGATGTAAATATGCATTTATATCTATGCTGCTGTCATTTCAAATGCCTTGAAAAACATACCATACCTTGTACCTACTACCAGATATACAATCTACAATGCTAAGATTAAAATACCACAACTCTGAAAGGTTAAAACAGAGATTAAATTAAATTTTTTAAAATGTAAAATAAAATAAGATTGAATAGCAAAGAAATAGCTCTTATTGGCTAATTACTACTAATAATGTGGCCAATAACCCCTTAACACAGCCAGAAATATAAAAGAAACTACTGTATATATTTTGATGTGATAATTTCATTTTAGAAATTCTAAAGCCAAAATTTAACTTCTTTTTAAATGAAATTCTTTAGAATTACTAAAAAGGAATTATTGCATTAGCTGTTATTCTTTTCCTTCATTTTAAATGTTGTGGGTTTAGCAATGGAAGAATATAATACACATAAACTTGTCTGATGTACACACATTAGGTCTAAACATCTAGCGATCTCCATAAAACGATCTCTTTTCCTTTCCTTTACATATATACATATCAAAGTTAAGCAGCACTGCTAGTGAGAAGTCCTATATTTGGAAACATGAGAAGTATACACACATTAATTAAATGAATAAATTTCTTGGTAATGAAACATGCTGTAGCTTATTGTTGTTTAACAATTTTATATATAACATTAAGCCATGGTTCTTTCCCCTGCAGAAACTGATAGAACTTTGTGAAAACAAAGGCAATAAAAAATGAGCTTCCAACTTTTAAAACTACAGTTCACATAGTTTTCTCTTGCTTAAATTATTGCATCTCTTTAACCCAGGAATCTTTATTCTTTCTTTATTCTTTAGCTAAAGCTAAGATCATGAATTACCTTAAATTCTTTGTCAGAATCCCCAGGGAGTCTTTACAGCCTTAATGGTATTTATCAGAAGGTAAGAAGACAACGAAATTAAAAGCAAACTTGGGGGATAAAAAGGAGGAATCTGTGATTATCTGCATATTTTGCGAACAGAGTACTACTCCCATTATACTGTAGAGTTATCTTTCCCTGATGTCTATATAGTGAACAGTCACAAATTCTGAGGGATTGTCTCCCTCTGGAGTAAACCAAAATAAAGTAAATATAGTCAGTAAAATAAAATCAAAGTCTATCTCAAGAGCCAAGGCTAGGAGGCTTTTCTTATTGTCTATCATAAAACATCAAGCCTCATAGGTTCAGATTTTCTACTTTGTGTCACAGACCCCTGTATATGTGGCATCAAACTGGGCCATTCTTTGTTGTCCCTGTGGGATTTAAGGGCAAAGAAACACACAGAAACATAGAGCCAGGCTGTTTACTGTGCAATAAATAATAAAACCCTATTCTTTTTCTGACCCAGAAGCTTTGTGTTTCATCCATGAAACTGTGACATAAAAATTGGTTTGAAATAAGAATAAAAAAAGTTATCATTTTCACTTGCTGACAGTAAGACTCAAATAATGATAAAATACATTTAAATTTTTCAAAATCTTAATAAAGATATTTAAAAATAAGGAATTTGCAAAACTTATCCTCAATAGCACGTTCGCAAAGACTAAATGAGATTGTAAATGATGTAAGTCGACATCTGAACACACTAACAGTATTGTTGCTAGCAGTACTAACAGTTGGTGTGTATACGCTACCTTGGACCAATGCTGCTTTCATACAGCTAAGCTTCCATAAGGGACTGTTTTTGGATTAGAATAAAGATGAAATTCTTTTTTCAATCTACAGATTTTGCTCTTGGAACACTATTAAATTTCTCCATGCCTTTCCATTGCTATTTTCCTCACAGTGACTCAGATTCTCTTACTTACTTTCCCTGACTTTAGTAAACATTTAATTGATAATATCAATCATAATTATTTGTATAGCATACGACACTGGATGAAGCAAATAGGGGATTATTCACACCGATATGACTTTCTATAAATCAATTTAATAATTTCTTTTTAAAAAACAAAGAAAAACAAAATATTTATTCACTCTTGAAAGAATCAAGTGCACATTAAACTTCAAATACATATTTAATAATTTTTTTTGAATTATAATGTCCTTAGGCCTTTTGAGCATGTAGGTTCATGGCAGTGACACACATATAAATTATCAAATATTTCTGGCTTTTTGATTTTTTTTTTATTGCAAAGGTTGAAGATACCAATAACCTTCCCAGTTGTTTCTTGGACGCTTTAGAATATCCGTGTTGTGAAGAGAACAACAAACAATGTCTGCGCTGGTCTTCCTTTCAATTGAAGACCTGCTCTGCTGAATGTGACTGATCTCTCCCCTGTGGCATTTCTTTCTCTTACCACAAAGAGTAGTAATCTGTTATATATTTTACAAATTACTAGAATAAAGAAACTAAAAGGCTCCAAGAAACTAAGTGATTGTAAAACAAAAAATATTGAACATTCTGATTAAATTTGTATGTAATGTGTGTATATATATACATTATATACAAATATATATAAATATATACATATATATGCCATATTATACCTCATAGATATGTAGTCATGTGTCAATGAAGGTTTTGATAAAATTTAAAGAAATAGAAATTCTAACTATTTTGATTTAGTTTTTTCTTTACTTGAAATACTAATAATATTATAAGCACAATTCATTTTTTCTACAAATTTATTATTAAAATAATAAAAATAATAATGAAAAGTATTTTTTTCAAATCAAAATTTTAAAAAATTTCTATTGGAGAGATTGTTTAGTCATTAGAAGCACATTTTGCCCTTTCAGAGAACCTTGGTTTGGTTTCTATCACACACACACAATGCTTCACAACAATGTGTGCCTACAGGTTGGGAAGATCTGATGGTCACTTCTGACTACTGTGAGCATACATTATGCATGTGGTACACATATATATGTTCAGACAAAACACTTACACTTAAAAACTAAAACATAAACAGAAAATTAAGAGAAAGATTTATTTGGGGGATAAAAAGATATCTCAGCAGGTGAGAGTATATAGTGCTCATAGGAGGATCCAAGTTTGGTTTCCAGTATGTATGACAAATGACTTACAGCCTCCTGTGATACTACCTCTAGGGGAACCAGTGTCATCTTCTGGACTTTTATAGACTCATATATCTACATATCCCCAAACAGACAGTCATATGTATATATATATATTTTCTTAAGATTCTTATTTTAATAAGATTAGCTTTCATTTCAATCCGATGTGTGCCTGTCTGTATGGTTAGGTGTACATGTGAGTGGAGGTGCCCTTGGCATTGGATCCCTCTGCACTGACATTACTGATGGTTGTAAATTAGATATTTAAAATTTTTTATTGGCATATATTCATTGTAATGACTAATAATTTTTTCCATGAGGACATTAATTCAGGTATAGACCCCAGAAAACACACACACACACACAAACACACACACAGATACACACACATACACAAACACACACACACACACACACACACACACACACACACAAGCACACAAGCACACAAGCAAACAGAAAGTAACCCAATCATTAAACCCTTAGCCCACATTCTCAGGGTACTGGACAGCAATTACTACATCAGGCCAAGATTATGGACATATGTCTTAATGGTTAAAAATATTTGGCACTCTTTGAGAGGTCCTGTACTGAATAACATTTTTGTTGAACTTTGGATTCCACTTGGAAATTGCATATTTTAAAATTCTGAGAGTGTCCTTCACTGCTTTCTTATTTTTTAACTTCATATTTCATTCTTATTGCAGTTACTTCTTAAATAAAGGCATGGAAGTTATTCCACAACAGCTTTTAGGACCTTCTTTGTTCTTGATTACTTTATTCCTGCTGCTTTCTATAATCAGTTTGTATAAAAGATTTTGTTTTTCAATTGTTTTCTTGCCACTTTTCAAAGACTTTAGTTATTATTTTATTATACGTTATTTTAGCCCTTTATTTTCACTTCTTCTCAATTTGACGAATCTTATTAAAACAATGCACAATTCTTGGCTCATGTTTTTGATATATTTTTCATCATATTTCCCCCTTTGAGTTTCATATGATATTATCTCTTAATTAGTGCTTAATAATATTTTTTTGGTCCATGACTAAATGAACCACTATTAAAATCCTTAACTGAGTTCTTAATGAGGTTTTTCAGTTTTAACTTTTAGAATGTATATTTAATTAAACAAGCCAATTATCAGTTCCCTGATGAGAGAATCTTAGTCCTGTATAATCTTACATGTATTAATCAGTTATCTTAAAGGTAGTGTGTAATAGTTCAAGTGAAGTAGTTTTTAGTCATTTCTGCATCTTGCTTACTGTTATTTCTTCTCAACTCTATGTTGAACAGTTATCTTTCTCCCAATTAGAAAATGCCAGTCTAGAGAGCAAAGAGAAATTCATAAAACTCGGGAGATAAAGAGATCTTGCATATATATTTTCTTGAAGCTTGTAGGAGTCATAAGATGCTTGTCAAAGCTATCCTGGCAGTTAAAATTCTTGGGTGAGATGAGCTGGGAGGTAGGATGGGGGCTTGACAGCCATAGGATACCTTCCTCTTTGAAGGGAAATGGGGGACAAATTACATGAGAAAGTACTGGAAAGAGAGGAAGGGCTGGTATTGGGTTGGAAACTGAATAACTAAATAAAATTTAATAATAAAAAAGTTCTTGGAGTAATGAGATTGAGTAGCTAAACTACTTGCAAGGTGTGCAGGGATATCTTGGGTGCAGCTCTTGGGAGTCACTGATGCTTAGAAACTTTCACCTCAGCTGTGCTCCTATGACCAATCCCAATCAATTCGCTGGCTCACTAAGCTAGAAATTGATAGACCTATTTCTTGGCCTACCATTGATTTTTTTCTATGTTGTGAATAGACATTCATTCGCAACTCCATAGTCAAAATTACAAAATATTTGAACATCTGGATATTTGTATAGACTGCAGTATATTGGACCAGAGAAAATATATGGTTAGTTGACTATTCCTTTCATAGTAGGTTTTTTTCCTCTTATAGGCAACCACACTGATGGAAAATGATATCAGTTCAGTTAGTTTTGAGTAAAAGCAAGAACACAAGAGTAAGAGTAAAAATTGGTCTACATCCAGTTTCCTTTTTTATTACATGTTTTTCTTATAGGAACTTCATGCTTAGTCAGTACTGATATATTTCTGTATTCTCTTACATCTGGGATATACCCTTCCGGGTTTGTAATTAAAAGCTTGGAATACTTTCCACCTCCTCTTTTCTTTGCCAAATCTCATAATTTTAATTTAATTCTTTCAGACTCACCCAAATGCCCAAAACCTTTATTTATCTCCTTAGTGACTAGCAGAAATATCAAATTAGCAACTGAACCAGGAAGTAGATTACATGAGAGATAACTACAAAGAATTGTGGATTTGTGTTATTTTACCTTGTTCTTAAAGCCTGATGGCATGTATTAAAATTTCTTATCTGTAACACTTTCTAGTAGATATTTTATATATCTTGCAGATTTTTTCTATTTGCTTTTCTTTTCAGAACTTATGCTAACTAAAATTGAATTTTCCTTTATTTCAATTTTCCTCTTTTATTTAGTACTATTTGAAATAATTCATAATACATCCATTATTGCCAATACTGTCTTATATAAGTCCATTTTCATACAAGAGTACATTGTATGCTGAGCATTATTGCCATGCAAACTTCTAGTCATCTATTTCCCACTACCTTCTCCCATTAGACTAATCTGTATTTCTATATCTACTTCATTCATGACATATGTGTGAGTGTGTTACAAACATATTCATGTGTTCACATGCTTGTACCACATGTATGCATATATATGTAGGCTACAGGTAAACATTTTCCATTGCTTATCTTTTTAAAAAGTTTTTTTATTCTTTCCTTCCTTCCTTCTTTATTTCTTTTTTGACATTATCTCTCCTATGTTCATCAATTCTGCTGTCTGAAGAAACAAACTCCAGGGTTGTCTGTCTTTTTCTCCACCCTGATCTTGACCACTCAGATTGCAGAAATGTACCATTTTCTCTGACTTTTAATTGAGTGCTAAAGAGTTGATGGTGGACCATATGTTCCTGCAACAGAAATTATCAATCAACCTATTTACATACATCCTCACATACAGAATTGTTCCTTTCTACTTAAAAATCTTCTGTGGTGGTTGGTTTTTTGCTCACTTGACACATGCTCAGTGGGAAAGATGGAACCTCAATTGAAAAAAAAAATGCCTTTAATAGATTGGCCTCTATGCAAGTCTGCCTGAATCTTGTTCACTAATGATTAATGTGGAAGTGCATAGCCATCTGCAGGTGGTTCTATGTCTGGACAAATTGTCCTGAGTTATGTAAGAAATAAAACAGAGCAAGCAATAAAGAGCAAGTCAGTTATCTAGTAATCCATATTCTAACATGGCTGCTGTCTAGGCTCCTTCATGATTTCTGTTTGTTGTGGACTGTGATCCAAGATGTAGAAGGCAAAGTGTCTTACTCCTCATGTTGGTTTTGGTCTAGATGCTTACTAAGGTGGTACAAAAGCAATCTACAATATCTTGGAACCACAAAAAGGAGAAAAGATGATTTATTTTTCTAATACTGAGTTAATAAAATTTGGGTAATTGTTGTTTGCTTGATTGGTTGATTTATTATTATTATTATTATTATTATTATTATTATTATTTTTACAAATGACTCATGGTTCATTTTCTTTGTGGTTATAAAGTATTTTCAAATCTTCACAACTGAGTTTTACTCCTTAGTCCCTGTATTTCTGGACAGCTAGGTTGATTCTATAACTTAACTATTGTGACTAGTGCTTCAGTTAACATTGGTGTGCAAGTTATCTCTGAGACATGTTGGTTTGGAGTATTTCAGATACTCCCAAATTCTGCTTATTCACTGGTGTATATGGCAAATCTATTTTTAGTTTTTGAATAAACATCCATACTGATTTGCACAGTGGCTGCACTAATTCTAACAGTGTATTCGGGTTTCTTGTCCAGTCTTCTCAGTTACTGATTTCCAAATGGCAGAGTGTCTGGATAAGAGAGATCTCATAGTAGCTTAATTTGCATTTCTTTTCTGGGAAGTGAGGCTCACATTCTCTTAAGTTTATTGGACATTTCTTTTTTGGGTTTTGCACTTTTATTTATTTTTTAATCATTTTTTTACAGTCCAGACGTTATACCCCTCCTGGTTCACCCTCCAACTGTTCCACACCCCACACCTCCTTCCTACACTTGTCTCCAAGATGATACCCCCACTCCCACCTCCACCACACCAGACCTGCCCAATCCCTGTGACTTCAAGTCTCTCAAGAGTTAGGTGCATCTTCTCTGACTGAGTCCAGAACCAACAGTCCTCTGCTGTATATGTGTTGAGGGTCTCATATTAGATGGTATATGCTGACTGGTTGGTAGCTCCATGTCTGAAAGATCCTAGGGGTCCAGGTTAGTTGAGACTGCTGGTCTTCCTATAGGATCACCCTCCTCAGCTTCTTCCAGCTTTTCCCTAATTCAACCACAGGGGTTACCAGCTTCTGTTCATTGGTTGTGTGTAAATATCTGTATCTGACTCTTTTCTGCTGCTTGCTGTGCCTTTCAGAAGGCAATCATGTTAGGCATTTGTGAGCAAACCATCAGTAATAATATTAGGCCTTGGGGCCTCCCCTGAGCTGGCTCCCAGGTTAGGCCTGTCACTGGACCTCCATTTTGGCAGACTCTTCTCCATTTTTGTTCCTACAATTCTTTCAGACAAGAACAATACTGGGTCAGAGTTTTTGTTTATAAGGCTGATTTGCCAACTAGTGGCATTAATTCCTCAACAACTTGAATCTGGCTCAGAGAATATTTATCGCTGTATATATCTTGAAGTTCTTTCCTTACTTTCAGAGTTCTTCTGGATTTCAAATTGTGCTATAAAAATATAGTTTCAAAGACAGCATGCTATTTACACAAAACAGACATTTAGATGAAAAGAATAGAAATAGATATCACAAAAATAAATCTAAACTAATATAGTTACCATACAAGAATAAAGTTGCTAAAAATAATATTGGAGAAATATTTTGCAATCAATGTTGCCAGAAAATTTCTATACACATGTGTAAAAAGATAAAACTAGACCTTAATAGTTTGTCCTTCATTAAAACCAGTTCCAGAAATGTAAAATTCATGTGAAATTGTTTCTCAAGTTTAATGAAATATAGCTGATTACATATAATTTTGAAATTTATGAAAATATATGAAACTCAATAAAACTAAGAATATATGTAGATGTTTTTCTACATTTTAGAAAGAGTTTGGCTTGATCTATATTTAGAATAATTAGCAAATCCATCTACACTAATCTGTGAATTTGAAGTTAGACACTAAATTTTATGTAGGGATCTGGCTTTAAAAAATATTTTTTCTTATTATATAAATTACTATTTTAACTTATGCTTATCTTTATTCTATTTTATACAAGTCTTGTATATCTTCTTACGAATTATCTCATTTAAGTTTAGAATTACATGCAGTAGCTTGCTATTACTTTTCAACGTTTAGTTTTTCTACTTCTTATGGTTATTTTATAACTTTAAGTATATAGTATCTTTCTACTTATAGTTATTCATTCTATTTAAACAATTATTCCCTTCAATAACACATTCCCCTATGTATAATTTTCTGTTCTGTTAATATCAGAGTACAATTTCTGTGTTCTTTTAGAAGTTGACATAATCTCATTCATTTTCTAACAAATGACTTTTTTATTATTCTGAATAAAGTTTTCAATTTTTTAAAATTTTATTTATTTATTTATTTATTTATTTATTTAGTTTGGTTTCTTCGAGACAGGGTTTCTCTGTGTAGCCCTGACTGTCCTGGAATTCACTCTGTAGACCAGGCTGGCCTTGAACTCAGAAATTCACCTGCCTCTGCCTCCCAAGTGCTGGGATTAAAGGCATGTGTCATCACCGCCCAGCTCAATTTTTCAATTTTCAACTAACATAAGGCCCCAAGTAACATAATAGAAATATTTATCTTGAGATATTACTCAGAAATGCTTCAGAGAAAATAATTTAGTTTAAAAAATAATATACATTAGCCTCAAATTCCTAAAGGCTAAGGACAAAATTATCTTAAATGTCTAACAGTTTTATCATTTATTAGAAAATTTGGGATCTTACTGAATGACTCCTGTCTGTGAAAACTGCAGAATAATTTTATGCAGATACAACACAGGAAGGTCTAGTCTAGACTTGTGATAACATAGAGGCTTAGAAAAAGAAAGCAAAGGGAAATGTTTTTAAGTTTCAAGGGTTTTCTATATGTTTGCAAGTAAGAATCTCAATCACATAGCTTATTTAAATAGTCACTTAGACACAAAAATGATTCTCTGGAAAAGAAACACATGTTCTTAGTCATATTTTATTTTTGGTCAGCCAAATGTAACAGAATATTGTCATATAAATTTCAAATGTTTTCCACTGTGTTGAACCAATGTTAAAAAACTGGAAAATTTGATACAATCGGATATTCAGGAAATTTACAGTTCAAATGTGTTGAATCATAGTTGAATTTAAAAGTCATGGTATTACTTACCATGGCCAAATGTAATTTAAAGAAAATAAGTTTATTTTGGTTTATAGTTCAGGAAGGATAGAATGTAGGTAGGGAAAAAAAAGGTAGGGAAGGCATGACAACCAGCAGGGAAAGCACTGTGGCAGGAGCAGTTAGCTGTTTTAACATTGCAGAGAAAGTGGACAGAGGGAACATTGAGACAAAGGTGGAAGCTCCTGTAAACCTTGTGACTTCCTCCTCGAGGAGACTTCACCCCACTCCCATCAGGCCTCATTAGTATCTAGACAGCGTCATCAACTGAGGTTAAGATGTTCAAGCATACATGATTGTGGGAACACTGCTCAACCAAAACACTTTAGAGGCTGAGGTTTATGAAACTAGGCTTCCCCAAGAACTAAAATGCAATCCCCAACTCCTACACTAACAAACCCAACTTAGAGAACTAGTGTGCTTGAGAACACTCAGTTATTATTGTTTGACCTTAATGTGTTTATTTCTTAAGAAGCAGTTCAATTAAGGAGGTTAGCTAAGTCAAACTTAACATAGTTTTCAGTTGGTAATAAAGCTGCAGAAAGAGTGGCACTAGAAAATGTATCAAGTTAGACATAGCAAATATTTAAAACATCAAAGAAAATTTTGAGAGAATTTTGAAAGAATTTCTTGATTCTCTGTACATTTTGAGCTCTTATTCTTTCATTTTTTATTAGACTTAGTTTTTATCAAATTCAGTTCATACAATTTGCCTAAAATACTCTTGACCCTTTTTCTGAGGAACATTGTATCTATAATGTCCGAGACTGAACAAATAGAAAAGGGTTGAACATGTGTTTAGTGATGATGTAATTTTTCTCAGAAATCATTTCCAAGCAAATATATGAGTACATGTGATACTCAGATAATGTACTGCATTAATTTTCATAGTAAATATCATAATAATATTTTAGTAACAAGATAAATGAAAGTGTGCTAATGTTAAATGCTATTGTATAAAGCAGAATATAAATCTTTGAACATCAATTTGAAATTATAACTATGACTCACTTATTGTATTATTGTACCTTTCACTCTAGCCTAAAATTTAAATTGAAATGCAGCTTGAATTTTGTATTACTAAACTTCAAAATGAAGGTGTATTTTTCCTTTAATATAATGCATTCTGTCAAAAATCAACTTGTATTGCTCAAAACAAGCTATTTACTCTGGATAGCAGCCACATTGTATTTTGTTTTATGTCGCATATAGAAAATGAATTGCATATATTCTAAAACAGGTCAAAGAAAAGAGAAAAAAAGTATTTGTATTTACAGTAATAAATTTTCTTCTCAGCATGAGAAATAAAAGTTAAGAATTATGTCCTTTTTGCAAGTTTTCAAGAGGGTTAGTGGAGAGGAAAAGACAGACCACAAAGCAACACAATTAATTCTACACACAAAAAAATAATTAATTTAAAATCAGTTTTCAAACTCATCTAAAGTGTGAATTTATGATTTGAATTATTACAGCACTGAATTTTTGCAGGACACAGGAGGAAGAGAAGGTTTAATGTCCTTGACCGTCTATTTTAACACCTGTCATCAGAGATTAATAGTGATCAGAGGATCTGTGAACTGTTACACATATACCCAGGCAGTTGTAATACTTATTTAAGTCATGCAGTGAAGTGAATTATATCACATCCTATTGATATAGAATAAGTCAGAGTGTTAAGACTTTCATAACCTTAAGAAAATTTAAAGGTTAATACAGTCTTTTAATTTGCTAGATGAGAAAACAAACAAAAGCAAAACATATTGATGACAAGTTGCTGTGTTAATTATGTAATTTGAATGAGAGAATTAACACTTTGTTCATAGATAGTGACCCTGTGATGAGGAAAAAGAAGAGGAAGAACAACAAAGACCAGCCAACCAGCCAAACAAACTAAAAACCCACAACTTTTGAGAGACGTTTTTGAATTTCTCTTAGGTTTAGTTGCAAATTTGTAAAATCAGGACTGCACAGAACAGAAGTAACATTTATCAATAATTTGTTCACATTTTAAGTTTTTTATTGTACTTAGACTGTAAGCTTAAAGTTAGACATGTCTAGTTCAATCACATTTCTTAAAATTTGTATAATTTACGTATTGTGTTAATAAATTTGACTTGAAATTTGCATAGACTAAGTTTATGCGTAGACTAAGTTATGCATAGAGTAAGTTTAGCAGTTTATTTTATAGTCTATAATACTGATAATAGAAATATAGTGGTTCATATATTTTTGTGTTTCTATATTACTAAATGACCAAAAATACAATTAAATTAAATTTCTGAGATTTCTAATTATAACTCCTGAATCACTCCATAAAACTCAGTTAAAATTATAAATTAAACTAAATGTATTTGATATTAAAGTAACAGAATAGAAATGTCACACATAGTTTGCCACACTAGATCCATAATATAAAGATTGAACTTTTATATAAACTTTTCTGTACTGATTTTTATTTATATTCAAATATTTCATCATAGTTAAGCTTATGGTTCTCTTCTGGGTAACAATATTGTTTAGAGTATTTTATAATCATAACATACATAAAAACTAATGAAATACACAATTTAACCTGAAAAACTATCGATTTCTCAATGAGCAGGTATTTGGGGATAGGGGACAGGACTGAGGCCCTGAGGGCAGGCAGAATGAGTGGAAACAGGCAACATCTGGAAGGCTGGGGTGCTCTAGAATGTACCAGAGATCTGGGAGGTGAGGAACTCTTAGAACTCAAAGGGAGGAAACTTAGTTGAAATGTCCAACAGTGGAAAGAGAGAACATGTAGAGTCTACTACCAGAAGAAAGTCAGGGCATCAGGTGGAGGAATGGGGTTGCCATTCCACAGTCAAAAACTTTGACCCAGAATTGTTCCTGTCTAAAGGAAATACAGGGACAAAAATGGAGAAGAGGCTGAGGGAAAAGAGGCCCAGTGACCAGTCCAATTTGGGATCTAGCTCAAGGGGAGGCTCCAAGGCCTGACACTATTACTAGTGTGCTTACAGACAGAAGCTTAGAATGGCTGCCCTCTGAGAGGCCCAACTATCAGGGCATGAGTCAGATGCAGATACTTACACCCAACCAATACACTGAAGTCAGGAACTCCTGTGGTTGAATTAGAGAAAGGCTGGAAAATTTTGAGAATTAGGGTGACCCCATACGAAGACCAGCAGTCTCAACTAACCTGGATCCCCAAGATCTCTCACACACTGCACCACCAACCAGAACATATATAGGAGCTGCTCTGAGGCCCCTGACACATACAGGAGGGGACTGTCTGGACTGGCCTTAGTGAGAGAAGACACACCTAACCCTCAAGCGACTTGAGGCCCCATGGAATGGGGAGTTCTGGTGGTGTGGGAAGGGGAATGGAGATATCCTTTTGGAGACAGGGTAGGAGGAATGGAATAAAGACCTATCAGAGGGCAGACTGGAAGGAAAATAACTACTGGAGTGTAAAAAAAGATTAAAGATTTTTTTGTTTTAAAGAGTTTAATTGAAATTCTAACAGGTCTTCCCACAGGGAAGCTGAATGTTTCCCCACAGATGGATGTATTATGATTTGGTTTCATGAGGATGTTTGAACAATTATGAGACTTGTTTCCTGTAAAGCAAAACACCACCACCTCTAGCACTACCACCACCACCACCACCACCACCACCACCACCACCACCACCACCAC
>JANHMN010000014.1:11993997-12021735 GCA_030674055.1 Rhabdomys pumilio | reverse complement strand
ACCACCACCACCACCACCACCACCACCACCACCACCACCACCACCACCACCACCACCACCAACAAAACATATTTTTGGCTTTCTTAACATTATCATGCCAGTATAACCCCTGAAACGCTCTCAACCACCCTCTTTGTTATATTTCATTCACTAGTTATTTTTTATTTCTCCAAAAAGTATCATCCCTTATGAGTTTTGAGTAGGACAACAACAAAAAAATCATTGTTATGTTCTTCAGATATATGTGTAACCTTGTCAAGTATATTTCTCTTGCTGCAGAGAAGAGCTTTGAACATTATTCAGTATTGGCAGTGTACCAGCATCAAGAACTTTATATTATTCTTTAACTTATTTCTTATTTATTTACCTGAATTTTCCTTTCAAAATAACTACTTTTTGAAAACGAATGTCCTATTAAAAATTGCTTTCTGAACAGAAATGCTTATTTTTCAAAAACAGAGCAGGGGTATGGGGGAAGGAGCTGCAAAAGGGGAAACTGGAAGAAGAGGGGGCTGATATTGGGATGTAAAGTGACTAAATAAATAAATTTTAAAAAGAATATATTAAATATACCTATGCCAGGCGGTGGTGGCGCACACCTTTAATCCCAGCACGTGGGAGGCCGGTGGATTTCTGAGTTTGAGGCAAGCCTGGTCTACAGAGTGAGTTCCAGGACAGCCAGGACTACACAAAGAAACCCTGTCTCGAAAAACCAAATTTCATTAAGTACTACCATTTGGCTAAACAGTATTTTTAAACTGTATTTTCTTTCATCTATAATGAAAAGGATTCTTGTACAAAGCACTCTTTTCCATTAGTTTCTTTTTTACCTTGAATAAAGTACTTTAGAAGGTAACATAAATACTTAATAAATGCCTCCAACTTTTTGTGGAGAAAAGCTTAATGGATAATTAGATAAATTTATATTTTTCTATGAATGAGTTCTGATATATTTACAAAAACAATCTTTCTACACTTTTAAAAATACTTCATATATGTATATAGAATATTTATATAATTAATTTTAATTTCAATTTTTAAATATGCATATACAGTTATGTATTTAATTTTAAAACTACATGATAGACTATACTAATACCACAGTAGTAGTTACTAGTAGTTTCAGGCCCTACAAACTTTGGTAGGGTCTCCATTCCCCAACCTTCTAGTGGTACAGTAGACACTTCCTCATCTGTGGTTTTAATTTTCAAACTTTTGTCACCCATGGCCAATTTTGGTGTAAAACTATTAAGTGAAAATTTCTAGATGTGACTAATTCACAAATTTTAAACAATCTTTGATTCAGTACTATAAATTCTAATTTTTATATTTCATTATTGGTTATTATTGTCAGTCTCTTACTCTGAATATTAAACATTATCGTTGGTACATCGACACAGGGAAAATACAATATATTTGTGATTATCTTGTAATTTCTGATCCACTTGAGATCTTAGAATACAGTTTCCATTGATAAGTGGATATTACTCTCTCAGGTTTTAGGGCAGAAAAATAAGAAACATCAACCACTCTCAGTTTTATATGAGACACATTGTCTTTTAAACTGCTGTACAATTTAAATGACTATATAATCGCTATGGTATAAGAGTTTACTGTTAGAATTCTACTCATTCTTCAAGTCTTAAAATTCCTTGTATGAACTCTGCTGGTATAGGATCTGATGTCCAAGTGAAAAAAAAATCTAATTAGAAAGTGTTTAAAATGGTAGAGAAAATATTGGCATTGAATTTTTGGATTCAATTTTTATTGGATTTTCTAAGAGGCATTTCCAAAACATGAAAATAGCACATTTTCACTATAGGTTAATGTATAAATGAAGACAACTATAAATTGTTGTCTAATTTCAATTGAATTAAAGACTAATCACTTAAATGATATTTCTTTAATATTTCATAATCTTATCTAAACCCAGGATGATTTTACAAACAAATACAGATTAATAAGCAATGATGTAAATGTGTGTGTGCATTAAAATTTCATAGGAATGAAGTTCAGGAGGAAGTTTATGACCCTTCATTTGGTTTCCCAAGCAATTATTCTTGTTGAACTTAATTTATAGTATTTCACCTAAGGTTTCCTCCATTTCATGTCAATTTTCTTTAAGGACTGAAAGAATTCTGTTATAATCGAAGATTATAATAGAACATCATGTACTTTTTTTTCTTTTTTTTTATATTTTTATTGGATATCTTATTTACATTTCAGATGCCATCCCCTTTCCCCATTTCCCCTCCCTAGAAAACCCCTATCCCGTGCCCCCTTTTCCATTTTGCTTTTATACAATTTTTTTAAATGTTAATCAAAGGCTTCATAAGTATGGTAATGCTCAATCAGAAGTGTAACCTAATACCCAACCTAGCTATGTAAACTATCTTTGACTGGTGGAGACATGTGAACTTCTGCCTCCATGCCCCCTCTTTTTCTTTTTCTCTCTCATTACTTAGCTTCTGATCTACTTCATCTTCTCCTCTCCTTACTCCATCTTTTCCTCTCGGTGCTCCTTCCCCCTTAGCTCCTCCTACATATTACCCTTCCCGTTAAAATAAAACTTTTCTCACAAAATACAATTAGGGCATAATTATTCCTATTTGTACCAGTGAAGTACAAGATAGTCTTAATACCCAGTCCCTCCTCTTTTTGACAAACCAGAATCTCTGTCATCTCTCTTGACTAAAACACTTAATTTTGAACCTGGCTTTTTCTTGGCTTTAGAATGAATGTCAGCTGAAAACCCTGCACTCAGGTCTTTTCTCTCAAGGTAAATAGCCAGGATTGGCTATGAGTCTATCGGTCTTCAACGCCGGCAGAAATCCAGAATGACTAGATTAACTGAAGTTATGGGAAGCACTAAGCATAGCTTCTAAAACTTAGCCAATTTATAGAGACCGCTGAACACCTGGACAGCCCCTATACTACCGAACATTGGAGCATCAAATCTTCAGCCTTCTGGTCCAAATTCATCTGACATACCTTAGTGCTGCAGAATTATTAAGGACTGGTTACTCTGTCTAGGCAGATATAATCAGTCGACTATTCTGCAAGTGTGTCCTTTTCTGGACAGTAATTTGTCTGTAGATGGAGAGAGGCAATTCTTGCCTAGTGGCTATCTTACCACAAATGGAGTAACTCCAAGGATGCTAAATTTCTTCTTAGAATGCAAGACAGGAAGCTGCCAGGAGCAGACGGGTCTCTAATCAAGATGAACATTAATATAGAAATATTTGTGATGTCAATTCTATGGATTTCTGACGTTTTGAAATCCAACTATCCATGTAAGGTAACCTGGACTGTTGTCTGTTAACTCCTCTCAGCTATTTCTAAATAAAATATAGAATACACCTTGAAAATAAACTCAAAGTCATGAATTTGCTATAGTCCCTTAACTCACAGGCTAATCATCTCAAATCAGTTAAAAAAAAAAAGTTAAAGAAGGACTGGGTCTAAACCTTGTATTTCTAAATGTGTTATACAGGCACAATGCCTAGGAGAGTATCAATGTTCATTTCACTTTCATATCAATAAGAAGCTTATACCAATGGAAAACTTAAATTTGAAATCCAAGTGAATTTTGTACCATTTAAGAAATTATAACTTCATCTTGATACTAAATTATACAGATTTCGACCAATAGGGTATGGCTATGCCATAAATCCTAGCTAATCCTCCCTGTTCCAACAAAACCACTACTTTTTCCCAGAGAGACAGCCCAATATTAACCACCTTAGTCCCCAAGCCCAGGGAATAGGGGCGCTGACTCTTCTTTAACTTCTTCAAGCTGAATATGGGCATTGAGATATTAGAAGAATGGGTGGAGGGGAAGAGTAAATTGATAAGTTTCTGATGCTGTGTCTTCACTGCATCCAGATGGGATTCCCAAACAGCGGAGGTTTGACTAGGTCTGCTTGTTTTGCTTGATGAGTAGATACACCAATACCAAGGCTGTGCATTCTGCAATATACAATTCTCTGGACAAGTTTTAGTATCAAGAAAAACAATTTTTTTTTTCCTAGAGGGCTGACATTTTTTTTTTTAAAGATGTTGGTTCTAACAACTTTTTCCTCCTTTTATGTAGTTGGTTATAATATTTACATTTCAAGTTTTATCCTCTTATTCCATTTCCCCCACCACACAGGAACCCTTATCCCATCCACCCTCCTTATATCCCTTCTATGAGACTGTGCCCGCACCTACCCCCCACCCCCACTACCCCCTCCTCACCCTCACATTCCCCCCTTTCTGTGTTCATTTTTCATGGGACCAAGTATATCCTCTCCCACCTATGCCCAACAAGGCCGTCCTCCCTACATATACCACTAAAGTCGTAGGTCCCTCCCTGTGTGCTCCCATGCTGGTGGTTTAGACTCTGGGGGGGGGGGGCTCTGGTTGTTTGGTATTGTTGCTTTCCTCTTGGGGTCACAAACCCTTCCTGCTCCGTCAATCTTCTAAGTTCTCCATTGGGAAACCTTTGATCTTATCAGTGGTTAGCTGTGAGCATCGTCCTCTGAATGTGTCAGTCTCTGGCAGATCTCTAAGGAGACAGCTATATCATATTCTTGACAGCATGCATTTCCAGCCATCCACATCAATGTCTAGCTTAGGTGACAGTACATGGGGTGGATGCCCAGGTGGAACGGTCTCCTGATGGCTCCTCCTTCAGTTTCTGTCCCATGTTTTGTTTCCATAATTGCTCTCTTGAGTATTTTTGTTATTGGTTCTAAGTAGACCTGAGGCGTCCCCTCTTGGTGTTTCTTCTTCATGAGCTTCATGTGGTCTGTGGGTTGAGTCTTCCCTATTCTAAGGTTTTGGGCTAACATCCACTTAACAATGAGTAAATACCATGTGTTTTCTTTTGTGATTGGGTTAACTCACTCAGGATGATAATTTCTAGATCCATCCATTTAACTATAAATTTCTCGAATTCATTATTTTTAATAGCCGAGTAATACTCCGTTGTGTAGATATACCACATTTTTTTGTATCCATTCCTCTGTTGATGGACATCTTGGTTCTTTCCAGCTTCTGGCTATTATAAATAAGGTTGCTATGAACATAGTGGAGCATACGTCCTTATTATATGTTGCAGCATCTTCTGGGTATATGCCCAGGAGTGGTATAGCTGGATCCTCAGGTAATGCTATGTCCAGTTTTCTGAGGAACCACCAGACTGATTTCCAGAGTGATTGTACCAGTTTGCAATCCCAACAACAATGGAGGAGTATTCCTCTTTCTCCGCATCCTTGCCAGCATCTACTATCACCTGAGTTTTTGATCTTAGCCATTCTGAATAGTGTGAGATGGTATCTCAAGGTTGTTTTGATTTGTATTTCCCTGATGAGTAAGGATGTTGAGCATTTCTTAAGGTGCTTCTCAGCCATTCGAATTTTTTCTGTTGAGAATTCTTTGTTTAGCTCTTTTCCCCATTTTTTTAATAGGGTTGTATGGTTTTCTGAAGTATAATTTCTTGAGTCCTTTGTATATCTTGGATATTAGCCCTCTATCGGATGTGGGATTGGTTAAGATCTTTTCCCACTCTGTTGGTTGCCATTTTGTCTTATTGACAATGTCCTTTGCCTTACAGAAGCTTTGCAATTTTACGAGGTCCCATTTGTCAATTCTTGATCTTAGAGCATAAGCGATTGGTGTTCTGTTTAGAAACTTTTCCCCTGTGCCTAGGTATTCGAGGGTCTTCCCCACCTTCTCTTCTCTTAGTTTCAGTGTATCTGGTTTTAATTGAAGGTCTTTTATCCACTTGGATTTGAGCTTTGTACAAGGAGATATGAGTGGATCGATTTGCATTTTTCTACATGCTGACCTCAAGTTGAACCAGCACCATTTGCTGAAAATGCTGTCCTTTTTCCACTGGATGCTTTTAGCTCCTTTGTCAAGGATCAAGTGACCATAGGTATGTGGGCTCATTTCTGGGTCTTCAGTTCTATTCCATTGATCTTCCTGCCTGTATCTGTACCAATACCATGCAGTTTTTATTACTATTGCCCTGTAATACAGTTTGAGGTCAGGGATGGTGATTCCCCCCGAAGTTCTTTTGTTGTTGAGAATAGTTCTCGCTATCCTGGGTTATTTGTTGTTCCAAATAAATTTGCAAATTGCTCTTTCTATCTCTATGAATAATTGATTTGGAATTTTGATGGGGATTGCATTGAATCTATAGATTGCTTTTGGCAAGATGGCCATTTTCTACTAAATTAATCCTGCCAATCCAGGAGCATAGGAGATCTTTCCACCTTCTGAGGTCTTCTTCTATTTCTTTCTTCAGAGACTTGAAGTTCTTGTCATACAGATATTTCACTTGCTTGGTTAGATTCACTCCAAGATATTTTATATTGTTTGTGACTATTGTGAAGGGTGTCATTACCCTAAGTTCTTTCTCAGCCTGTTTATCTTTTGAGTATAGGAAGGCTACTGATTTGTTTGAGTTGATTTTATATCCAGCCACTTTACTGAAATCGTTTATCAGGTTTAGGAGTTCTCTGATGGAAATTTTAGGGTCACTTAAGTATACTATCATATCATCTGCAAATAGAGAAATTTTGACTTCTTCCTTTCCTATTTGTATCCCTTTGACTTCCTTTTGTTGTCTAATCACTCTAGCTAGGACTTCCAGTACTATATTGAATAGGTAGGGTGAGAGTGGACAGCCTTGTCTAGTCCCTGATCTTAGTGGGATTGCTTCAAGTTTCTCTCCATTTAGTTTGATGTTGGCTACTGGCTTGCTGTATATTGCTTTTACTATGTTTAGGTATGAACCTTGAATTCCTGCTCGTTCCAAGACTTTTAACATGAAGGGATGTTGAATTTTGTCAAATGCTTTCTCAGCATCTAGTGAAATGATCATGTGGTTTTTTTCTTTGAGTTTATTTATGTAGTTGATTACATTGATGGATTTCGAATATTGAACCAACCCTGCATTCCTGGGATAAAGCCTACTTGATCATGATGGATGATTGCTTTGATGTGTTCTTGGATTCGGTTTGTAAGAATTTTATTGAGTATTTTTGCATCAATATTCATAAGAGAGATTGGTCTGTAGTTCTCTTTCTTTGTTGGGTCTTTGTGAGGCTTTGGTATGAGCATAATTATAGCTTTGTAGAATGAATTGGGTATTGTTCCTTCCTTTTCTATTCTGTGGAATAGTTTGAAGAAAATTGGTATTAGGTCTTCCTGGAAGGTCTGGTAGAATTCTGCACTAAAACCATCTGGACCCGGATTTTTTTTGGTGGGGAGATTTTTAATGACTGCTTCTATTTCTTTAGGGGTAATGCGACTGTTTAGATGGTTTATCTGCTCCTCGTTTAACTTTGGTACCTGGTATCTATCTAGAAAGCTGTCCATTTCATCCAGATTTTCGAATTTTGTTGAGTATAGGCCTTTGTAGTAGGATCTAACGATTTTTTTTAATTTCCTCTGTTTCTGTTGTTATGTCTCCCTTTTCAGTTCTAATTTTATTGATTTGAGTGCTGTCTCTGCGCCCTTTGGTTAGTCTGGCTAAGGGTTTGTCTATCTTGTTGATTTTCTCAAAGAACCAGCTCCTGGTTTTGTTGATCTTTTGTATAGTTCTTTTTGTTCCAACTTGGTTGATTTCGGCCCTGAGTGATTATTTCCTGACGTCTACTCCTCTTGGGTATATTAGCTTCTTTTTGTTCTAATGCTTTCAGGTGTGCTGTCAAGTTGTTAATGTACGCTCTTTCCATTTTCTTTTTGTGGGCACTTAGAGCTGTGATTTTTCCTCTCAGTACTGCTTTCATGGAGTCCCACAAATTTTGATATGAAGTGTCCTCATTTTCATTTAAATCTAAAAAGTCTTTAATTTCTTTCTTTTTCTTCCTTGACCAAGTTATCACTGAGTAGAGCATTGTTCAGTTTCTACGTGTATGTGGGCTTTCCGTTGTTTTTGTTCATATCAAAGATGAGTCTTAATCCATGGTGGTCTGATAGAGTACAAGGGATTATTTTAATCTTTTTGTATCTGTTGAGGCCTGTTTTGTGACCAATTATATGGTCTATTTTGGAGAAGGTACCATGAGGTGCTGAGAAAAAGGTATATTCTTTTGTTTTAGGATGAAATGTTCTATAGATAGCAGTTACGTCCAATTGGTTCATAACTTCTGTTAGTTTTATTGTGTCTTGGTTTAGCTTCTGTTTCCACGATCTGTCCATAGCTGAGAGTGGGGTGTTGAAATCTCCCACTATTATTTTGTGAGGTGCAATGTATGCTTTAAGCTTTAGTAAAGTTTCTTTTATGTATGTGGGTACCCTTGCATTTGGGGCATAGATGTTCAGAATTGCAAGTTCCTCTTGATACATTTTTCCTTTGGTACGTATGAAGTGACCTTCTTTGTCTTTTTTGATTACTTTTGGTTGAAAATTGATTTTATTTGATATTAGAATGGTTACTTCGGCTTGTTTCTTGGGGCCATTTGCTTGGAAGATTGTTTTCCAACCTTTTACTCTGAGGTAGTGTCTGTCTTTTTCACAAAGGTGTATTTCTTGTATGCAGCAGATTGTTGGGTCCTGTTTATGTATCCAGTCTGACAGTCTATGTCTTTTCATTGGAGAATTGAGTCCATTGATATTAAGAGATATTAAGGAAAGATGAATGTTGTTTCCTGTTATTTTTGTTATTGGCAGTGGAGTTATGTTTGTATAGCTACCTTCTTTTGGGTTGTTGGAGGATTATTTTTTTTTGTTTTTTCTAGGTTGCAGTTTCCCTCCTTGTGTTGGAGTTTTCCTCCAATTATCATTTGAAGTGCTGGATTTGTGGTAAGATATTGTGTAAATTTGGATTTGTCATGGAATATTTTGGTTTCCCCATCAATACTGATTGAGAGTTTTGCTGGGTATAGTAGTTTGGGCTGGCATTTGTGTTCTCTTAGGGCCTGTATGATATCAGTCCAGGATCTTCTGGCTTTTATAGTTTCCGGTGAGAAATCTGGTGTAATTCTTATAGGTCTGCCTTTATATGTTACTTTGCCTTTTTCCCCTACTGCTTTTAGTATCTTCTCTTTGTTTTGTATATTTGATGTTTTGATTATTATGTGACAGGAGGTATTTCTTTTTTGGTCTAGTCTATTTGGGGTTCTGTAGGCTTCTTGTATATTTAAGGACATCCCTTTCTTTAGGTTAGGGAAGTTTTCCTCTATAATTTTGTTGAAGACATTTACTGGTCCTTTAAGTTGAGAGTCTTCACCCTCATCTATACCTATTATCCTTAGGTTTGGTCTTCTCATTGTGTCCTGGATTTCCTGGATGTTTTGTGTTAGGAGCTTTTTGCATTTCACATTTTCTTTGACTGTTGTGTCTGTGTTTTCCATGGTATCTTCTGTGCATGAGATTCTCTCTTCTATCTCTTGTATTCTGTGGTGATGCCTGCATCTATAACTCCTGATCTTTTTCCTATGTTTTCTATCTCTAGGGTAGTCTCCCTTTGGGATTTCTTTATTGTTTCTACTTCCAGTTTTAGATCCTGGATGGTTTTGTATAACTCCTTCACCTGTTTGGTTGTGTTTTCTTGTATTTCTTAAGGGCTTCTGCCTGTTTATCTGCGTTCTCCTCAAACTTTTTGAGAGTGTTGTTTATGTCCTTTTTAAATTCCTCTATCATCATCATAAGAAGTGATTTTAATTCCAAGTCCTGCTTTTCCGGTGTGCTGTGGTGTTCCGGACTTGCTATGGTGGGAGAACTGGGTTCTGGTGATGCCAAGTAACTTTGGTTTCTGTTGTTTACATTCTTACGCTTGCCTTTTGCCATTTGGTTAACTGTAGTGCTACTCACACTCACTGGTTCTGACTGGAGTCTGCCTTTCCAGTTATCTTGGTTGTGTCAGAACTCCTCGGGGTCCGGATGACTCTATGATCCTGAGCTCCAGCTGTTCTGTGTACAGTGGCTCCTCTAAGTTATCTCAGGATATGGTATCTCCATGGCAGTAGACCAGCTAGGTGTTTGCTGCTCTGAGTGTATTTGCACCTCTAGAATGCTTCAGGATATGGTGTCCCCTGCTCTGCAGTTCTGCGGTTCTTGACCTGGCTAGGATGCCCCTGGACGCAGTTTCCTCAGGGGTGCAGATTAGCTGTGGGGCTGTTCAGTCTACTGGGGTCCAGGCAAGGGGCAGAAGGGGCATGGTTTTCTGCTGGAGCGGGTTCTGGGTGCCAGGTGCACTCTGGGATCTCCCTACTGCCAAAAAGCTTCTGGGGCCTAAGGCGCTGAGCGGCTGTTCCTACCTGCAACTTTGTGGTCCCTGAGCTGGCTAGGATACGGCTGAATGCAGTTTCCTCGGGGTAGCAGATCAGCTGTCTGGCTGCAACTCTGTGGTCCCTGAGCTGGCTAGGATGCTGCTAGATGCAGTTCCCAAGGGGTAGCAGTGAACCTCATGTACTTTAATTCTTACTTGACTTTTGATATTATATGACCTGGTCTTGAAGATTTTTCAAAGCCTCACACAGACAAGTTTCTATGTAAAGTACCTTCATTAGCGAGAGCTTTCAGGAAAGTATGGCTTAACTCAATACTGAATGTTGATGTATAGAACACTAGAAGTTTTCATTTGTTATTTTGCTTTTACTGGCTTTTTATAGTCCAGAAGGATTAAAAATGAGAACTCTCAAGTAATATTTTAGCACTTTTATAAATATTTCATAGTAACTAAATTACTGTAGTAATTCAAAAAGGATGACCACTTTATTATTTTGTACATCATTTCTGGATAAACATAAAATGCTTCATCCTTAACTTACCTTATTTTGAAACTGATATTATACTTTTTGGAAAATTTTGGACATTTTTCCAAGTAACTCTCCTAGATTCTCTAAATTAAGGTCCTATAACCACAGAAGCTTTAATTATTAATCTTCAGTTTATTTGAAGGTGTCTTAGGAAGTGGATCTAATGACATTGGTGTGAATGGCTGTCAAGCTCTGTTTTTTCTCCCCTTGTAGATAGATGTATGGATTAAATGGCTATACAATCTTGCAATGCTATTTCACTCTTCATGTTTTTGTTTTGAGAAAGGATCATATGTGTGTATCCCATGCTGGCTTTGAACTCATTATAGATCTGAAAATGATCTTTGACTTCTGACCCTCCTCTTTTATATTTTCCTATTGTTACAATTGCAGATTGAATATGTGCTGCCACATTCAGTTTATAATGCACTGGGGATCAAACCCAAGGCTTTGTGCACACTAGCCAATTGCTCTACAAACGAAGCCACATTTGTAGCCCATTTTTATATATTTATAATACAAAAAGCAGCAAATAAATCATCTATGTACTTACGCAATTTTTATTGTAGACTCCATATTCATATCCAAATGATCTCAATGCAGACATTCAATGTTTTTTCCTACCTTATCTATATCAGGACAACTGTAAAGTTAGGTACTCTGTAGTTTAGGTATGATTTAGAGCCAAGAGTCAGCAAGTATGTTTGAAAATGAGAGCAGATATCAATCACTGATTGGAGAGAAGATATTTTCAAAACAAACTAAAAAGAATATTTCTGTGATAATATTTCCTAGAGGTACACAGGGGGTGAGACATGAAAAAAAAACATTAATACAATAAAGGAGAGATATATACATCCATTAAAACTGATCACAAATAAGTTTGAAGAAGAATATGGAGGAGATGGAGAGAGAGAGAGAGAGAGAGAGAGAGAGAGAGAGAGAGAGAGGAGACAGAGACACAGAAGGAGACAGAGAAAGAGAAAGAAAGAGGAGGAGAGGAGGAGGAGGGAAGATAATAGGGCAAAGAGAGAAGGTGGGAGGAGAAAAAAAAGTCTTTGAAAATTACTCTTGGTGGGTGAATCAAAGAACAACAGGAAGAACATAATTTGAATTGAAGACGAGAGAGACGAATGATCCCACAGTGATTATAGACTTAAGATAGATGGCCATCTTGATTATTTTTTAATTATTACTCTGCCTAGCCTTCATTTGAATGAGTCACTAGTTATTGATCTGTAAGACCTGTAGCTGTCTTTCTTCAGGCATTTGCAGACAAGAATTAGACTTGTTAAGAAGCCATCTTGATATGACGATCAAGCAGGGCAAAATTAATTAATTAATTAAAAAATAAATGTAAACTTTAACAAAAGAAGTTACCTTGCTTACATAAATTTGATATAAATATTAAATACTAAAATTATTGCTCAAATGTGTTATTGTTCAAGTGTTCATGGATTAGAGGTGCAGATCAGGAGGCAGTTCATGGATTTGGCCTACCATAGAGTCCTCTGTTCAACTTGACTTTGTTTAACCAACAGTTATGACTATATAAATTCCCTAATTCACTCATTAGCACGAACAAAGATGATTGTTAACCAGTGACTGAGTAGTCAGCTGGAGTGACTAACCACAAATCTCCATGTGGCTTGGTATTCTTTTATTATTATTATTAATCATTTTATTCGTTTACATTTCAAATGATATACCCCTTTCTGGTTATCCCCATCTTTCTTCTTCTTCCTTCCCCTCTGCCTTTATGAGGGTACTCCTCCATCTACTCACCCACTCCTGCCTCATATCACAGCAGCTGAATTATGTGATTGAGAAGTCAAAATAAATGCAAGAATGTACATGTAGGGGTTCTTTGGAAAATCCCAGCAATGGCTCTAACATTCTCAACACCAAAAAATCACTTCCATCACACAACTTCAGGAGCATCCGGTCCAAAAATCACTGAATCAGTTTCTACTTGTCCATGGAAGTAAAACAAAGTGGGTTTGCTGTAATTTATTCTACAAGGCTATATTTTTACAATGAAAATTTTAATAATATGGACTAATTGTAAACATTTGAGTTCTAGTTTATACTATTTTATTTCATAAAACTTGTTCCAGGAATAAGTAACGCTGGTGTTTTTCACGATGCATTAGACTTAAATGTTTTTTCAAAGTTTAAAAATTATCACTCTTTATCACTGCTATAGCTCAGTCTAATCTTTAAAGTAGTCTTTTCCTTTTTCTTCAATTGGTCTTAAACATGAATTATTCATATTTTTTCAAAACACAGTAACACTATCCATTACACACTATCCTAACCTTCCCCACTACCGTCAGGTAGTTTTGAGTCAAATTGTTTCTTATCACTTCACTTTTGTTGTGAATGGAAGGCATTATGCCTATCTGTGGCATATAATTGTGATTGTAGCTTGTCTGTTTTTTTTCTTCTGAATTTCTTTTCATCACTATTGCATTTTATTATACAATACCACCAGCCCTTCCATCATTACCAACCTCCAGAGGAACACATTAATAGAACTCTATACTGGATCCCCATAACTAGCCTCTTTCTCACTTTCCATGTGAAAGCTGTGTACTCCAGGATTTCTGTTAAAATATAATTTAGTTAGGGATTCCTGGTCATATGCTGTCATGCCTAACACGAGGTCTAATCTCCATTCCTTCAGAATCCAAAGTTTAAAAATTTAAAATAAGAAGCATGTGATGAAGAATATTTCTGAGGGATCCCTTGGTAGGGTACCATTCCTCCTTTTTAATTTTTTCAAATTGACATATAATGGTTCAATGTGCCTTTTCTACCATAACTTGGCCCTGTGGATTATATGGAATACCCATTTTATGTAGTATTCCCGATTTTTCACAGAATTGGCAGAACTGGAGCTTGTATAACCTGGGCCATTATCAGTCTTTATCTGTTTAGGCACACCCAATACAGCAATTGTACCAAGCATATGTGTGATCACATGCTTGCTTGTTTCTTCAGACTGCAATGTCACATAAATGAAATCATTGCATGTATCTACACATATATGTATATATTTTTGATTACCAAATTCATTATAATGAGTAACATTCATTTGCCAGATACTGATTGGTATCAGTCCCTTTGGATTTATGCCCCAATGAGGAACTGGTAAAAGTGTAACACATGATTGACATTGTTTAACCATTTGTCTAGCTTGTTCTCTGGTAATTTTAAACATAATTTTTAAAGTTTTAGAATTAAGGTGATGTAACTCATGAGCCTTTATGGCCTGATCCAAGTTAGATAATCCCTTCTTCATTTTTTCCTAATCTTTTCCCTGGGGGAAAATCCAGAGTTTATCATTTGAGCCGTTATTACTTCATTAGGGCTGCACATAATCAATCCCAACTGGGATAAGAAATCTCTGCCCCAGAGATTAATAGGGAGGCACGGGATGACATAGGGTTGTATATTCCCTGTATTACCTTCTTTATCTTCCCATGTCAGCACCTTAGAGCTTTGTAGGGGATTTTGACTTTGGCCAATACCCCTTAGATAGGTTAAGGTTGGGGTCAGATGCCAGGTGAGTGGCCAATTGCTTTGTTTTAGGATAGTCACATCAGCTCCTGTGTCAACTAAGCCTTGGAATGCCTTTCCATCCAGCCATAGTGTCATCATAGGTTTTTGTTTAACTATAGGCTGTACCCAATATACATCAGAGGAACTAAAGCCTTGATCCCCTCTCTTAGGATTCTTATATTTGTGATTTGTAGGGTACAGTAGAAGTAACAATAGTTGAGCTATCCTCCTTCCTGTAGGAATGGTGACTATATTCTGAATTGCCTGGGCCATTATCTTAAACTCACCTTGATAATCATTGTCTATTACTCCAGGAAAAATTTGTAGTCCCTGCAAAGTAGTACTGCTTCTCCCCACTATCAGGCCAAACACATTTGGATAGAGTGGTCCAAACACTCCAGTGGGTAAGGCCTGAGGTCCCATTTCTGGGGTTAATATTATGTGGGTGGGAGAACTGAGATCTAGTCCTGCACTTCCTGGTGTTGCTTGACTACGTTCAGAAAGGGATTGGTGTTTGCTAGTAAGAAACTGACTGCTCCATAAGCCTGTTTTGGCTTGTGTTGGCCAGCCTGGAGCTGGCCCCTGTTCCTGTTTCCCTGATTATGGAAAAGGGTGTTTCCTTGTGCGTCTCTTTGGACCTACATTCACTAGCCTAAAGCCTTCCACATTTGCAGGCTGTTTTCTGGGCTGTCTCTGGGTTAACTCATTTTCTGCCTTGCATCTCTTGCAAAGTGTCTAGGTTTGTCACATTTAAAACAGGCCTTTTGGTTTCTACTAGCCAAAAAATCTCTTACTGATTGTCCTTGCATGGCAGCCGCCATAGCTAAGCCCTGTTGGTAGGAGGGACCTATGTCAGAACAGAGACTGATATACCCTGTAAGGTCTGTCTTTTTCCTGTAGAGTCTAATGGCCACTTGGCAGGCAGGATTGGCATTTTCATATGCAAGTTGTTTCACATAATCTATTCCTGCCTCTGCATTACCAAAAATCATCCTTGCTGTTGTCATTAATCGATGAACAAAATCAGAAAATAGTTCATCAGGTCCTTGTTTGACTGCTGTTAAGGATGCACCAGGGTCTCCCTTTGCTGGGAGTTTACGCCAAGACTTAATGGCTTCATTTTGAATTTGAGCGAATAAGCCTGGGTCATATTGCATCTGGTTATCAGTAGAAGCAAATTGCCCTTCTCCTACTAAGGCATCAAAGGACCAACCATTGCCTGCCTGAATGTTTCTCCTAGCTGTTTCTTTACAATTCTCATGATACTCTGATTTCCAAATAAGATAGACACCACCGCTAAGAATTGCTCTCACTAACGTATTCCAATCACTAGGAGTCAGCCACTCCTCTGTGGCAGACTCTAAAATTGTAAAAGTAAAGGGAGCAGTGGCACCGTATTGTGATACTGAATTTTTTAATTCTTTAATAATTTGAAAATTAAACCCTGTGTGATGTCTCCAAGCAACCCCTTGATTGTCTCTGGTATCGGATACAGAGAAAACCTCAGTGTCTCCCTTCTCTTGATGATCTGCGGCTAATCTTAAGCTAGGTGGTGATAGGGGCTGCCTTTGGATTTCTGGTTAAGGAACACAAGGAGCCGGAGGATTTTTGCAGTTTACCTCTCAAGACATCTTCCCTGTCCTTAATTTTTGTAGCTGATTAAGTTCTGATACTCTTTTTCTAACTCTATTTGTTGTTTAAGAGCAGATATTTTTTTCCTGTAACTCCTATCTGGGATCTATAACCACCATCTCCGTGTGTGTGTGTGTGTGTGTGTGTGTGTGTGTGTGTGTGTGTGTATAAATTTTATCAGAAGAGTTTTACAAAGACAGGTTAAAGAAAAATGTTAAACACAGGTGAAAACTGAACAACCCAGAGAATGAGAAGGACCCAGAAGATAATCCACAAATCCAGAAGCCAGAATTGTTCATCCTAAGTGCTTTGATTACATTTTTAAAAAATTCATCTTTGCAGTTGTAAGCTTAATACAGCAAGGCTGAAACTTTTGCCAAGGTGAGCATTATGCTGTTGAAGCAGAAGCCAAATTTGTATTTTCACTTCTTACCTTACATGACCCATGCTATGGTTTGAATGTATTCTGTCCAAATTTTATTATAACAACATTATTCCTTTCATGGTGAAGTTTAGAGGTGGGGGTCTCCAGGGAAGTGAATATGTCATGATCCTTTCATCTTTATAAATGAATTAGTGCTCTTTTAAAACCCTGTAAGAAACCAGCTTAAGCCCTTCTGACAGTTTCACATTTCCACCCGCTGAGGACTCAGCAGGAAGGTCTTCACCAAATACTGATGTTGACTTGATCAAGGGTTGCTGAACTTCCATAATTACTAAAAAACAATTTTTTGTTGTATATAATTTATGTGGTCTCTGTTACATCATCAGAGAAGCAAAAAAATAGATTAAGATAACACACCATAAATCTGTGTAGAGAATTTCACCTCTGTTTAGAAATACTAGTTTCACTTATGATATTATATTATATTCTCATAGTTTCCTTCTTACCTCATTAACAGCTTCTTCTATGAGTATTTTATAGTATTCTGCTCAAATTATCCATTTTGTTTATCACTCTCTAAGGGCACAGTAATAACTTTATTTTAGCTTCTAAACATATTCACTTATTTATCTCTTTATTTACATAAGTTCAAGTGACGTGGGTTTAAATTCCTTGAATATGCGCTGTATAGGCAAGCAAATAATTCTTCAAACTTTATACCTCTTCAGGCTAACATATGCAACAGTGGTTCCAGACAGAACCCTTAATCATCTATTAGATGTTCTCAAAATTGAACGTTTGCTTTCCCTGCAACCTATTTCTGTTCTGCATATGTTATGACTCATTTCAATTATGGGTTATTTTGTAAGTTACTTATATAAAATCCTCAAAAATTATCCTCATTCATCACTTTGTTCTGGAACTATTTCCTCAACCAAAGCCTAATTTGCTCATCATCTAAACACATGCGTGTGCACTCATGCACACTGTCACACACACACACACACACACACACACACACACACACATCTGTCATTGCCGTCGTAGCCTGATTTATCATCGCCCTCCATCCTCCTCAAACTGACTGTCTTCCTTAACTTTTTTTCTCTCTTTTCATTAAAAATAAATTTCTTTCCCATACAATATATCCTGATTGCAGTTTCCCTTCCATTTCTCCTCCCAATTCCTTCCCACCTCCTCTCCCATATGGATCTACTGCATTTCTGTGTCTCTTTAGGGAAAACAAAACAAAACAAAACAAAACAGGCTGCTAATAGATAACAACCAAATATAACAAAATAAAAGATAAGATAAAACAAAAACAATTCCCTCAAAGTTAAAAAGGCTCCTTTTCTCTTACTCAGCAGAATAATACCTAAGTCTGTCCTTCTGAGTCTTTTGGTCAAACATTGCCACACTTTGCCCTTCTCTTAAAATATAAAAGTGTCCTTTTCAATATTTTCAAGGACTTATTCTACTACTTCATCATTTCCACATTCCTGAGTTCTTTCTAAATCTCTTTCCTAAATTTCCAAGCATTGTACTAACTGGATATCTCTTCCTGCTCTTCTTGGCACAACTCAAGGACCCTTCTGAAGCACAACTGCTTCTGCCTGACAGACTGTGTTCTTGCATTCTAACCTAGAACATTTTTCTGTTGATTGAATATCTTGGTCTGGCATTTGCCTACTTGTTTCTGCAAATTTCAGATAAGTCTTCCTTGTCTAATAATCATATTTAAATTTCTGGTTTCTCACAGAACCAGTCCTTGATTTATATATTTAATGTGTAAAGATATATAAATAATATATAATATACTAAATGTTTACATAAAATAAATATATTACATATAAACATACATAATATAAATATATGTTTATATATGTTTTTCTATGATATGCCAAATACTCTATTTGATAAGTATTAGTGTATTTAGCAAAATTTATAATTGAGGCTAGATATAGAGGTAGATTGATGATTTAGTATATGTGAGGTTCTGAATTTAATATCTAATGAAAAACATAGTTTAGAAAAAAATTCCAAAAATTGTAAAACTAATGTAAAACTAACTCCTAATTGGGTATGATAGTGATACACATCTATATTTCTATTACCTGAGATGCTGAAACACAAGAATTGTCTCAAGTATGAAGACAGTCATAATGAGCTCGAGGAAATCTTATTTTACAGAATAATGTCCTATCTCAAAAATATATGCTATAATATGCAGTACCATTGTTCAATATTTTAAATTTGTTTATGTACATTCACTATTTTTCTTCAAAACTTCTTGATTGTAGTGCTGCTTCTTTTCAAAAATGTGATTTCTGTTAAGAGAACAGGAACTAATGTATTACTGGTAGTCACAGTAGTAGGATTCTGTAATGCCCCAAGATTTTCAGTTCTTAATGTACATATATTGTGCACTAATCTGAGCATTGATATAGAAGGACTTTGCAGATGTAATTAAGATCACAAGTCAATTGCAATTTAAAAAGAATATCTAGGTTGACCCAACTTAGCAAGATAGCCTTAGAAGTCAGAGCAGGGAGAGTCAGGGAATTCTGAAGCATGTAAAGTTTGGTATAAGACCCCGAATCAGCTCTTGAGTTGGAATTTGTTGGTCCAGATGACAAAGGATGACAGATTCTAGGAGCTGAGATGGATATTTAGATGATAGATACTAAGGAGATGTATTTCTCAGTCTCACAGCACGAAAAAACTAAATTATAACAATTTCAGAAGAATTCTGCATGCATATTCTTCTAAAGAGATAACATAGTATTCAACCAAATCAATGCTTTGATTTTAGTCTTAACATTTTTAAGCCGGGAACCCAGACACCACACCCCTTTTTGCTGAGTTCAATAGCTGAGTAAATATGAAGCTGTTATTTAAGGCTACTATGGATTTTGGCAATCAAAAAGTGTATAAAATAATACAGCATTCGCTAAAAGAGAATTTATCTTATAGCCTTTTATTTAGCCTGTGCCATATACTTGATTTTATCATGCAATGAATGCTGACTTTATATCATATACAAGAATTTGTTTCTCTATATCATGAGGCATTTCCATTACTCATTAAAGGTAAAATATTGCAGTATAATTTCACATCTTTTAAAACATTTGATAATGTTAGGCATTCACTCATTGCTGTGAATTATGTTACAATTTTACTAGAAGTCTGTAAGTCATTAAGGCATTGAAATTCTGATGCTTAACTTGCAATGATGGGCGTAAAAGAATTTAGCCTTTTTTTTTTTTTCTTACCACCTTGACGTCAAATTACATTTAATTTCTCTTTTTAAGGTTGGTGGAAACTAGTGGCAACTGTTTCACTTTTATATTAGGTGATCACAAGTTGAAAATGATTGAATGTGCTAAGTGAGAGAACTGTTCATTAGCTTACTTCTTGTTCCATTCCCAAGTTCCGATCTCCCCTGAACTGTTTTGGCAACAGGCAAATGTTACAATTTAATCACACTTTCTGACCTCAGCTTTCTCCCCATCTATTGAAAATTACATTAGGGCTTTTACCCTTCTGATTTTTTATGTAAGGCCTATGTTATGGCTATTTGATGTTAACATGATTTGAAATTATATTTGGTTATTATTTTGAAAGCATTTCAATTTTTATATAATGTATTAAAATTATGTGCTTATTAACACTTTTAAAAACATGTTTAATTCACAAGAAAATAGAATAAACATTTAGAAAGTAGACTTAAATTTCATATAGTATGATAAAGCCACAGTAAAAATGTGGTATGTGGCAGTTGAATTTTGGCTTTTCTCTTTGTCCAGAGACAGAAAAGTGAACTATCATATTTTGCTATGTATTTTCTTTCATTTGTTGAAAACAACTTAATTATTTTTAAATATTTATATGTTCATGTTGGTTATGCCTATTGTTACACAGTGTGGGTCACATGTCCTTATAATTGATGTCATTCTTTTATTCATTTAATAGCTAATATCGATTATGCACTATTACATTTCTTTTAGTTCACTATCTTGAAAAACTGTAATTTTCTTACTGTGAGGAAATGCTATTTTTCAGTGGGAAATATTCTCTTTTTTTCATGTTGAAAATGTAGTAACACTGCAAAAACATTTATGAAGGGTCAGCAGTATTTTTTCTGAGTTGTGATTAAAAAGTAAAAATATCAGAAAGTTCAACTCAGAGAACATTGTTTGATTACTCAATATGCCAATTTAATTTTACCTGTGGATGGGGTAAATATTACAAAATGTAGGAAAAAAGAAAATGCCAGTTTTTACTATTTGCTGCAATATTGAAGTGGGTTGAAAAAGACATGAATTTGTATGAAGTATGAAGACTTCATGATGTGTGACCCTCTTTCTTTTCCAAGAGGCCACAATTTCTTTCTTCTTACATGCTACATCTCCACAGTTCTCTGTAAATTGTCTTGAACTTCTTGAAAATAAATATTTTGAAATAGTCATCACCTCTCCTGGCGAAATAAGAACAGTCTCAAAGTGAGGGAAGAAATAACTGTAAATATGTTATGGAGATTAAACATTTAAAAAGAGCCTAGAACTATGTTTTAGTCTAGCAATATTTTAAAATATAGGAAGACATCTTGAACAAGATTTGGGTAGTAAGACTGTGATTCTAAGTGTGGTCTTACATATATTATCAAGTTATTTTTTACAGATCTATTTTAATCTTTAAATTATGTATGGTAAGGGGAGAGGATATGCACATGTGAGTACAGGTGCCAGAGGCCAGAACTCTGAGATCACCATGCATTTGGAGTTACAGAAAGTTGTGAGCTATGCAAAAAAAAAAAAAAAAAAAAAAAAAAAAAAAAAAAAAAAAAAAAAAAATTGAGGGAACCAAATCCTCTGCAATTTCAACACATGCTTTCTAGCTAACTCATCTGTCCATCTCTGTTTTCTCAAATTCTAGAGTTGGCTAATCATAATACAATATTTAATATAGTATAATAAACTTTCTTAATTTGTTCTTATAGATTTAAGTAATTCTCTAAGCCAAACAGTGTATGTTATAATGTCCATTCTTGGGAAATGAAAAGGAAACTTCTATAATTATGCAACGGATAAAATGAAGTGCTCAGTGCTTCTGCTCTGTGCTGCCCTGGATATGCCTAAGTCAATATAATGATAAGAACACAAAACATCTTTTTGGAACTTCAAGACTTTCTTTTGTGTAAAACTAGGACAGTTCCCTTAAATTTAAAGGAAGCAGGCACTACTTTGATTTAGAGAGCAAATATGGCTCGCTCTCTTTCTCTCTCTCTCTCTCTCTCTCTCTCTCTCTCTCTCTCTCTCGCTCTCTCTCTCTCTCTGTGTGTGTGTGTGTGTGTGTGTGTGTGTGTGTGTGTGTGTGTTTAGCTGAAATAACTTTTAAGAGATTGAAAACAAGAGAAGAGGAAGAATAGGAAAGAAGGTAAATAAGCAATGAATGACAACAGCCACAGAACCAGAGGTTACCTGAAAGGTATGAGGGCTGAAGTTATGAGGAGGGTTGGGTAGTGCAGAGCTTCTTGAAGAGATGAGCATGCCTGACTGCCTGACTAGATATGGGAACATGTCAAGTTGCCTCTTTTTGTGAAGGTTAATTCTTTCTAAATATCCCTGCTACCTGAATTCCAGGGTCAGGAGCTCTTTGAATGGTCTTTTGTGAGGCTAGGGCACCTTTTTTCTCAGCACTTGTATTTATGTTGGATGAAGAGAACTGGTAATTTAATGAATTTGGTTCTCAATAGAAGAAACAGTGTTCACATTTGAAGAAAATAACAGCTTTTCTATGAAAATCGATATAAGTATTAGTTCAGCTTATTCAGATATACTGGTTTTAAAGCACTTCCCAGAACTTTAACCCACGGCATTTGAAAGAAATAATGTAGTACTTTTGAGAGTCTATTTTGAGAGTATTACCAAACCATGAAGAGCTCTCGAGTTTTGCATTCAGGTAAAACTCCCTTTATGTAATTAATGTATTCCAAACTCTGCTGAAATGCCACTTTTATAGGGCTGTTCCTACCAATGCTCTCACCTCATCTACAATTTCTGGCAGAAACAGCCACTTACAAACTTCCATTGGTACTTAGCTCTCTGAAGTAGATTGATTCTTGTGGAATTGCCATTATAAGACAGTGAGAGGTCTGAGAAATATTGAGTTCAGCTATGTAACGTCACCCTCGTCAATATCAAGCCTAATGCCACTAACTTAGATGGTATTTAGGAGTTACTTAATAAGTGAGTCCAAAGAAATTCACAAAAATAAACTATGACACATTCTCAGTCCAATTGATGTGAAAGAGCTTAGTTCCTCAGGATTTCTACTCGGTTTTTGATAAAATCTTAATACACTCAATAAACATTAGCTAACAAAATTCTGTAAGTATTCAAATCTACTTATCTCCTAATTGACATGTCATATATCTAAAATGTTTTGTCATTATGATTTTTATTTCTTAAAATAACAGATATTAATGTAGATTGACTAAAATCTGGATTTATTATAAATTTCAGAAAGGCCTACTTTTGATTTTCTGTTTTAATTTTGCTAATTTGCGTACTTAGTAAAATAACAAGCACATTTTGAGAATAGCCAGAAAAAAAAAAACCTTTCACATTTGAATTAATTATAATAACAATCCATTTGAATCCTATAATTTTAAGGTCTATCAACTGTAAATTAAATTCTATAAGAATTTAATTAAATTTCACTAAAATGATTGGCACATATTCAAGTGTGAAAGAGTATTAGTTTTTAAGATTTAATTTTAATTATATGATCTGTGTGTTTATGTGCACCTGAATGCAGGTGTCCACTGAAGCCAGCATAGGGTGTCCAATCTCCTGAACCTTGAGTTATAGGAAATCCTAACAAAACAAATGTGGCTTATTTGAGAAACAAACTTAGGTTCTTTGAAAAGCAGCATGCTTGCATTGTGTCTCCTGCCCTGGGACTCATGTTTTGAAACCTAACATCTTAGAACTTATATCCAGACAGTTATTCTACATACATTTAGAGCAAATGCTGCAAAAATGATGAGGTAAGAACTAATGTTCATTGGAGGTTTTTATTTCCTGTAAAAAAACAAGAGATGAGAATATTAATTATGTATTCTGATTATGTAGATGTATGAGAGTTTGTATGATATACATTTTTGTTGTTGTTGCTATGAATTGCATTGATTTATGAAAGAGAAAATATATACCTGGTAAAATCATAAAAAGTAACAGAATACAATAAATAGCAATATATAAAAATTGTTACCAGTATTTTAGCAATCTAGAACCATGGAGACATAGTTGCAGATGATGACTTTGTCACACAGTAAATTATTTGACTTCTTAAGAGTTGGGCTTTTGATCTTCTCATCTTGAAGATGACAAAATGGCAGAAACATTGTAAACAGTAAAAGATCATTAAAAAAAAAAAAACTCAAAAATTACTGAATACAGGTCCAGCAAGATGGTGTAACAAATAAAAGTACTTGCTACCAAACCTAATAAATTAATTAAATTCTTGTAGCTCACATGCTGAGAAGAGAGAATTCACTCCTGAAAATTGTCCTCTGACTTCTATATTTGTTCACTGGTAGAAGACTATGAGCAATAACATTTGCATACACAGAAACAAATGTAAACAAAAAATAATATTATTAAAATTGTTTTTAATTGAATGACATTATCAGGTTACTCTTTATTCTCCTTTTTTCTCTCTACTTCCTCTTTCAATCAATTTGGCTTTTTATTTATTTATAGTCATTTTATTTTTCTGGGGGGTCTTAGTTTCATTTAAAGATGATATTTGTTTTTGTTCACATTATTCTGAAAAATAATATTGGAGACTAAAGGTTTGCTCCAAATATGATATAAAAGTGTAAAAGACAAGTACACAAAGTTGGCCAAGTACACAAAGATTCAGTGGGAGTGGAGGAATAAGTTCAGATCTGCTGCTCAGCATTTCAATCATGGACAATAGAAATGTATTATATTGATAAAAAAAGTGCCAAGAAAGTAGACTGACTGTCAGTAAAAGTGTAAGTATGTAAATTCATATGCTAATTAGCTCAAATTAGCGAATCTAAAATGTGTATATATGTATTTTAAGTGCTAAATTATACAAAATAAGTACAGAATTTTTTATGTTTTAATTACAAAAACATCTTTAAATATAAAAACCAATGGTTCTAATCATGGTAGCTTAGGGATGTAATTCCAATATTCAGAAGACTGCAAGAGGAGGATCAGGTGCTCAAAGTCAGTCTGGACTCCATTGGGATTTTGAAGCCCACTAGGTTTATAAGACACCGTTTCGAACAATATATATGCATATATGCAGCTTTATGAGCATGAAGACCAAAAGAAGGAAGTTACCAAAATATTAAATGTAGATTTAAATATTTTAGGAGGCTTCAGAATTATCTTTATACTTCTTTATATCTTTTTATCTTTATACTATATTTATGGTCCAGAAAAGAAAAATAGTTCAATACTATGCAAAAGAAAGAAAGAAAGAAAGAAAGAAAGAAAGAAAGAAAGAAAGAGAGAAAGAAGAAATAAGGAAGAAAGAAAGAAAAAAGAAAAATGATTAGACTCATTTACCACAACAACAAATACAAAAATTCATAAGGTGTAATGTAAAGGAGGGGGATCTTGAAATTGGGAAGTATTATTATTCATTAGACACTCATGACTAGTGTTTGAACTTCTTTCATCTTTGCAGCCAATGTTCTCTATAGAACTTCATTTCTTCTTTAACAAAGCCACACTTGTGCCTGGTAAACCAGGATATTATTCTGTCTGCTTTCCCCAAGTTTATGCTTCCAGTCTGTGGCCTACTGTACCACAAAGATTCATCTTAATTGCATCTTTCTTCTCTCAGCCTTATTACAGAAATCATGCTGGGTAATAGCCCTAGCCAAAATAAATAAATACATAAATAAATAAATAAATAATATAAAAAAAAGGAAGCCAATCAAAAACTCATGGACTGTAGTTATGACAGTATTATGAAACCACACTTTATCCCAATTTGAAGCACTTTACTGAACTTTTGGGAGCTTGTTCTCAGGAAAATCAAGTGAAACTAAAATACTAATTACGTATTCTGAGTTTCCAAGTCATTAAGACAGGTCATTTTCCTTAAGTATGCTTTAAACTTACAAACAAAAAACTTTGAATGTGAAAACGGCATCTTCTAATTGGGATTTCATCTTGCAGAAGTCTTAGCATTTAATCTTCATTATCTTACCCCTATCATAAAACTTTATACTGACACAGGATGATTACTTTTCTATTCTCTATATCACAGAAGGTAGGTGAATGACTATCATTCTTCTATATTTTGAAGAAAATTTTCATTATCTACATCTGACATTCCCAGCATTATGAAGACAGTTATAAGGATAAAAGATTAAACTATAATATAATCAGATTTATCAACTCATGTACTTAATTAAACCCTTACTGAAACAAATTGTAAGTAGTGAGAGAAAACAGCAATTGCTCTGAAATGGGGCTATCCTTGTCTCCCTAACTGACCTGGGAGAAGTATGCACATCACAGCAAAAGGAGACCCTTTAGCTTGCTCAGCTGTCGCAATTGTCCATGTAGCCCAAAAGAAAAGGGGCAAAAATAAAAGACCATTGGCCTTCCAAATCTTTAGTTATATATTTGAATTCTAATGAGTCTAAAGATGCTTTATTTGAAATACAGGTAATCTAAGAAAAGTTCAAAAGATATTATTGTCAAAAATATTTGAGAGTTCAGGTTTTCTTCATGCCATTTCTGGGAAGTTCTAGAAACTTTGAAAGCTAGAATGTAATTGAAAGAAGCAGGCTATTGGATCATGATTTTGAGGCTACATCTTGTTATTAGGCCTCCCTTTCCATCCTCTTTCTCCTTTCCTCTTTTTTTCTTTCTTTCTTACTCTTCTCTTTCTAACATGATTTGAAATACTTTCACACTATCACATCTCTCTTCCATGTTATTTCTTGTCTCTCCATGTAGAGGTACAGTGTAAGAAGCTATGTAACCATAGATTAAATCTGAAACTAGGAGCAACAGGAAATATTTTATTTAAGGTGATTCCTTCAATATTTTGTAATAGTGACATATACCTGACAAACATCATCAGAGAAAATAGAAGTAGGGTGTTAAAGCATCCAAAATATTAGAACGAAGAAACTGTGCTGTAGGATCTAAGATTAAGGCTGGAGGTAAGGATCTGTGAAAGAGAAGCTTAGTGAGATCATTCAAGGCAATGAGAATTCTCAACAGAGACAGCAATAATAATGATAATAATAAAAACCAAATGATAAAACTATCAAAAAAATACATATTTTATTTAACAAGACATCCTAGTCTTTCTAGGTCACTTTTATCAAATTATACTTTAAAACCAGTCAACAAAAATGTTTAAAGTACTCCCAAGCAATTGAGGCTATTGCTAAAACTGCTGATTGCTCTCCATAAACAATAAGGCCCTACTGCTGGAAGAAAATACCTGTACAACTCAGTGAGCACAGAGAAGTGGATTCGCTTCTACCTAGAGCCTCACCCCTACAGACTAGAATCCATGTTGCTGGAAGCTACTAGACCTGTTACCAAAAATGAAAGACAAACACCTACCCAGTCACAAATTCTTTGATCTTCAATGGTGACCTGACTATAAGCTGCAATAGTTACATAGTATCACAAATCTAGTGGGAATAAGCAATAGCTGATTGGATTCAAGGCCCAATCTATGAAGAGGAATTTATTTCCTACATTGTTAAGATGGTCAAGGACCTCAGTCAAAGTTAGCCAGTGGCCTAGGAGAAATTGAAATACAACTAACTATTCTGCTAAAAAACACAGTCATAAAATTACTCAGGATGTTATATTATACTCACGACTGCTTGTCATCAGGGAAATTTTCTGCTGCACTAGATGGGATTAAATACAAAGATCCACAGCCAGACAGTGTACAGAGACCTTGGAACTCAGTTCTAAATGAGCTACCTCCATCAGGTCTCTCCCCTTGTGAATTAGAGAAGCCTGTGGAAGAGGAAGCAGAAATACTGAAAGAGCCAAAGGGGATGGAGGACTGAAAGAAAACGAAGCCTTTTAAAAGATGAGGACTATATACATATGAACTCACAGAGAGTGTGGTAGCATGTGTTGGCATTCATCAATCTCCACACAAACCTCTTAGACTCCAGTCTCTGTTAAATAGGGCTTGTTTATTGAATCCACAAACCAAGACTGATTGATCAAGGTCATAGCCTATAGTCAGGAGCTCAGGCTGGACCTCAGACATTTCTCAGGGCCTACCTATAATGGAGAAAAAACCAAAAAAACAAAATACACACACACACACACACACACACACACACACACACACACACACACA
>JANHMN010000014.1:11970308-11993987 GCA_030674055.1 Rhabdomys pumilio | reverse complement strand
ACACACACACACACACACACACACACACACACACACACACACACACACACAAAATTCATGCACAGTTTGACAAGGTAGTTAACCCTGAATCAAGTTGCTAGCTGGACAGAACAGTTCTAATACATTTATATTCTGATTGGTCCTAAGAGAAGCTTACTTAGAATTTCTTAAGATTAATATACAGAGTATAACAGGGTATATGGTCAGCATGATACAAGCTATTTTTTGTGTCATCAGCCAAACTGTTTTTATTTTAGAAATATAAAGTGACTGTCAGGCATGGAACAAAGAGTTACAGCTACATTAGGGGGCAGGCCTCAACAGCACAAGCAGGGCCTACATGGGTCTGTGTGACACACAGGATCCCAGAGGTGAGAGGAAAAGTTTACACTAGCTGTCATCTCTAACCCAGAAGCCTCCTCCACTAAATAACTACTCATAAATTAAAATTTGTTTTCTCCAAGAATCTGACTAGGGATAGAAAGCACTCATAAAGGTAGGCCCCATACCCGTCTCTAAATATCTAACAGAAAACAAACTCAACAATATCTTTGAACATTATTTGTCATATAATGTTTTTTCATGATTTATTTTCTTTTATTTTTTAGTCTTATAGATCTGTTGAGTAAATATTAAGCCCTCTAACTTTGTGCTTTTATGGAATTCCTGTGTGTGATTCTATGTCTTTCTTATGTTTTTTGTTCTTTTTGAGGGTGGGTATGGAGGGGAGAATTGGTATGTTTTTGTTTGCTTGTTTGGTTGGTTTTTTGTTTGGGGGTTGTTTGTTTGTTTGTTTGTTTATTTTTGCTTTTTCCTCTGTTTCTTTGAGTTGACTTATTTTGGTCTGTTTCTTTTTGTTTTGCTATTATTCTTTAAGTGCCTTTTTGTTTTCTCATGAGACATGAAAAGGTGTGGATTTGGGTGGAAGAAAGGTAAGGAAGATCTGAGAGGATCTGTTGATTTGGTGAGGGGTAATTACAAGAAATGTAGTGTATAATTTTTTTCAATAAAATTAGAACAGTCAGTAAATAGATAAACTACACCAGATCAAGCAGCATAACAATGAAATAAATTAAAGATAAAAATTGATAATTTTTTGCTAGAGAAAATTGTGATTAAAGAGCAGCATCCACTTAATATGTTCAAAAAATATGCAATGCAGAAGAGACCTGAAGGCCTTGATATGAAACCCTCTACTTTTTGTAAAAGTTGTCACATTTGGGCAACCAAGGCCAGCATATCTAGTTTAGGTGAGATTATTGCCTGTTCTGACCAAATCCCAGGTCAGGGGGTTAGGTTTTCAGATTACAGAGAACCTGGTTAATGTTCAACATAGATGAACCAACATTCAATGGCAGAATCCACTTTTCTCTGCCACTCATAATCTAAGCTTCTGCTTCTAAGCACATAACTTCCAGGATCAAAGCTACAGGGTCGCCAAGTCTCTGCAGAAACTAGAAGAAGAAACTAAAGTGTCTACAAAAGCTGATTCACATAATAGTGATTCTCTGTCATGCGCTGTGCCATAGTTTGAGGCAGATTTTGATGTAAAGATGCAGTCCCATATTCTATTACCAAGTTATTTTTATTAATATTTCAGAGAAACCTTTATTTCCTATGACATATACAAATTGGAAAGATTTGAACACCGAATTTCTCCCATTCCTTCATAGAAAATGAAATAAATTTTGTGCAATTACTATTGTTCTTCATCCAAGCTTGAGATCTAAGAGAGTGAAAGAAAAAGAGAGAGAGAGAGAGAGAGAGAGAGAGAGAGAGAGAGAGAGAGCTTATAAAGTGAATTATACATATCTATCACCTCATGGTTTTTGAAGACTGAGTTAGCTATCTAAGGGAAAGGTTAGTTAATCCCATGGTCAGAGTCTTATAATGCTACGGTTACAGCTGATGGAGAGCATGCTTACTATGCAAGTTTAGGAACTGAGTTTTAACCCCAGGTACCTTCTGTTAAGATTCTGTATTTCTAAGGCTTACTCAGAGTTCTCTATGAAACAAAACCAATTGGTATATAAGCTATATAACAAATACATTATAGAAGCTTACTCAGAAATTTGGAGTTCCAAAATAACCCTGTTGTAAGCAAAAGAATTAGGAAAGCCAGAGTCTAAATTCATCAGTCTGATATTATAATAAATGGAATAGATTGGTTCAAGTGTGTCCTCAAAAGCTATGTGCCATGAACATGAATCTTGGCATGGGAAGGTTTGAATGTGGTGCCAAATGGAAAGGATTTATGACATAATAGTCCCACCTTCATAAACGAACTTGTGACAATCACACCCTCACAATGTACTTTTATGAATCCCACCCTCAGAAAGAGATCTGTGCCATTTTTTCAAGAGGGTTCTATGGTAAGGAAGTAACAGGTCTCATTTTCATGAGTGGGTTGTGTGCTGTGGATGTTGTTGGAAAAAATGGGATTCTCATTTTTCTCAACTGTTCTCTTTGCCTTTCTGAAATGGAATGACGAAACGAAAAGTTTTTCTCTACAGTTGGTCCTTTAGTGTCTGACTTCAAATTTTTCTATTGAAAGTCAATAAACTCTGCTGTCTGTAAATCAGAGTCCTCTTAGCCAGGAACTATTAATTCTAAGGCACACACACTCAAGAAAAACAAAAACAAACAAACAAAACAAACCACCAAAAGAACCCAAACAAAGAAACAACAACAACAGCAACAACAAACCCCTAAAGGTCCCAGGTCAAAAACAAGATGTAATTGATTTTTGGTCACACTTTAAAACTTCTACTGGGCTATCAATATTGTAAATAAGCTGTTCTGTTCTGCTCTGTTCTGTTCTGTTCTGTTCTGTTCTGTTCTGTTCTGTTCTGTTCTGTTCTACTGTATTTAAGCCTATTGTATGAAATGTTAATTTCTTTATAAAACACTCTCTGAGCCTCAATAGATATTTTTGTTGTTGTTGTCATGGTTTTCTTTTTGTTTGTTTGTTATCTGACCATTCTTTATTCTAGTAAAGTTGACATAGAATTAAGTTACAAAAGCAATCATATAACATGTAACAAACATGCATCATTTCAAGAGTTGCAGCCTTGTAAAGCCAATGAGAGTTTTTCTTGCATCTACTGATGGTAAGGGAATCATACAAGGTTAAGCCTGCTAGATGTATTGCATATATTTATATGCGAACTAAGCATATATTATAAATGTATCCTCCCATGCCAGGTTCGATTGTTTTTTTATGAGACATAAGATCATGGCTTCTAAGTATTAGAAAATGATTCAATTACTGCTGTTGTGAGAAAGGCATTCCATTGGGAATGCCACTCCATTTCATTTTTCTTTGCTGCTCTTTTTTCTGAAATAGGAAATAAAACTATAATTTGATCCCTGTTGCATTTACTCATACCCTATGGTCTATGGTTTTTGTGGTAAAACAAGTTTTTCATCTTTAGAAATGATTTCATCTACAAACTGTGTATGTTTTCCCAGGGAAAAGAAAGTAAGATACAGAAGTAATGCTAGGAACATTCAGAATAACAAAAACAGGCCCTGAAATACTTTCCTGGATTGACATCAATAGCAAAAACAGAGCACTATTTATGAAAGCAGCCTGGCTACAACTTTTCAGTGGTCTCTCAGTTCCTTAACTTACTCCTCCTTTAGCATACACAGTTAATGAAAACATTATGGAACAAAGCTCCCAAACAGTCCAATGCCAAACACACTTAACATGATGGAAAATACTGTGAGAACTAATTAGTAAGACTGGAATAGGAATGGCAGAGCCACCACTTCAAAGTGGCTCTGAATAAGGAATGTAGCAAATCAGGTAAATGCAGCAGCAGCTTGTGCCCCTGTGCAACACGGAAGACCAAACCTTTGTCTAACTGGAAAGCTAACATATCCCCCATTTTCCAAAAGGCTAGAACACTTTTTTTCTCAGAGGCTGTTTCCCTGTGGAAATTATCACAATGGACCAGACAGTTGAGATAATGATGTAACCAGGGTTACTGAACATTTTCCTGCTTGCATTAGCAAGAAGATTATATAGTTAATCAATCCACAATAGATTCCTATTAAATGCAAGACACACAGTGGTAAACCAACCACTATAATCAAGTGAGATAATGTTAATGATATCATGCTGTGAACTGCAAATCCTGGTGAAATGTGACTTACAACCATCTAAAATGTCTTAGTGTCATAATCCCCATTTGGTAAAAAGGTGCTTCTACCTAGTCTGGTGAGAAGTGACCTGGTCTCTTATTGAGACATGATTAGTACCAAAGGTAATAAATGATATGCAAGTTGTATTTCTAGGATAGTGCTACCAAAATTCACAAAACACCAAATTAATAATCTTGTCTCCTCAGTAATATATATATATATATATATATATATATATATATATATATATTATATTTGCAGATTTATATAATATATCTGCAGATATATATAATATATTTGCAGATATATATATATATATATATCCATGTGAGTTGAGATCAAAGCAACTTAGAATGCCAAATAGTCTAGGCAAATATGTCTCTTCTAAATTATTAATTTTATGATGTACGGCATGCCTTTAAGCCAACATGTCTCATTTGTTCTGACTGAAAATGTGTTATTTGGCATAATTGCGATACATTTTATACAGAGTTCCATTGAGAAATGCCTTTTATTCATTCCACTGATCAGGGATGGGTGGCTATGCTTTAGACGTAAGTTACCATTCCTGCCTTGAGCTCTCTGCATTTCATTTTCCTGGTTTGTATTGCTTTATTATTTACAGAATGACTCTTGTTCTTCTTCATTTTACTTCTGCAATTGGAGTCTGAATTCATGGCAGTATTTTTAGAAAAGGGTTTTAATCCTAGCTACTTAGTAAGTGGGTCGTAAATACCCATAATTCAATGGTATTGAATCTTTTTGACTTATCAACTTCAGTGTTGCTGGACGGCATAAACATGAAGCTTCCCCCTTCCCCTTCTTTCTAGTTTACAATCCTAAACAGTAACATCAGAATGTAGGCAACCAACAGCTCCCTACCCAGATGGCTCTGGCTCTGCCTTCATGTTCTTAAGTGAAAGAGAGTGAGACTCAGCAAACCATTATAATATCCTTCCAATCTGCCCAACACCATTTTGATGCTAATGTAGTATTCTTAAGAAAATATTCTCCAGACTTCTAATTGCTAAACAGAAACATTCTCCTTCATTTTTTTTTTCAGTTCATTGGGAGTTTGAATTTTAAGACATACAAATCAGTCTTCATATAGTGAAGACATTTGCTTCTATTCTCAATAGATAAAATTTCATACATATGGGGAAAAGTTAATCCATCTTGATTTTAAATTTAATTATTATGTTTCATGAAGTGTTTCCATCATCCCAATAAAGATACTATATAATTTTTAAGGAGTTTGTTAATAGAACTTATCATCTATTCACACTGTATTACTTCTGTATGTAATTTGCATAGACCAGCTCACAATTTAAAGAGGATGACCTTTTAAATTGCTATATAAAACTTACTAATCTTCTTACCCCAAAGTCATTTGACCAGTATTAATACTTAAAAACTAAAATAGCTTTGGTTTACAGATTTTTTTTTTGGTATATAGTCATCCATAGTTTTGGATTCCACTGATTTAGACAACACTTGATAAAAGGGAATAAAGGTTAGGAAGGGTCATATAAGACAATGGTGGCTGTAATCAACCACATTAAAGAGAGAAAACTATATTTAAGAAGAAATAGAGATCATATGCAGTGCAAAACATGTCCACTACTGCATTACGGGACTAAATGTCATGGAAGTAACAAACAGCATTCCCCACGGGCTCTTCAAGCCAAGTGCAGAACAACACAAATGTAAAGTTATCACCCACACTACTGAATCCTAAGAATTTTGTCTAGATATCATTGTATGACCCCTTGATAACCACATGGTCTCATCAAACTACATAGATACCTCTACATACATTGGGATGGATAATGAATTCTCAAATTAATAAAGAACAAATCATACTTTTATGTAAAAATATGTAAGAAGAATAATATTTATCATAGGAGAGAACAAAAAGGAAGTTAAAGATTGTGAATTAAGGAACATAATGTTATCTACCAAAATATTATTAAATGTTCATTAAGGCTATTAAAATATATTTTAATAGCATTATTGTAGCTGACCCAATCTTTCACTTCTTTGTTGCAATAGTAAAATTGAGTAATTTAAAACAGCATTTCAGAAGTAGTTGATGATTCATAGGTCACATCAGTAATCAGGATATTGAGGCAGAAACATCAAGATCATCCTAGGTTCATCAAGTGGTTTGGATCTGATTCTACTACAGAATGAAAACTAAATATGAAAGTTACAACTAAAATAATGTGACCACTGTTAGAAGTGTATGAAATTATTCCAAGCAAATAGCTAAATGTGAGCTAATTTGATTAGATTAGTAGAGCTTTGTAGAAGAGTTAAATGTGAGCTGTAATGTTAGTACATCAAGGATACATTATTTATAAGGCTGTTTAAATAAAAATATTGAAAAATTTATTTTAAAAGCCTTCAATAGATTTGAGATCCTTGAACATGAGTACAATTTTTTAATTAACAAAATTAAATGCTTATTAGTGTTTCTTGGAGATGACCATAGATTCATCTTTCTAGATGTGAGTAGACAGTTGTTAGTGATTTTTTATTTGAAACCTTGTATATAAGGAACAAAATACTTTCTAGCTCCAATGTAAAGCAATTCAACTTAAACCTACTCTCAAATCAACATAATTATTATTTTCTTTTAGGTATAATATCATTCAAATAATAACTAGCCACAATTACTGTACTTTTCTATACACATAAATCATTTAAAGCCCAGTGTATAAATAGACACAAAGGTTTCAATTTCAAAACTCTACATGTAGCTAAGGATTATGTTTATCTAAAGATGAATATTGTGTTTATTTATATGTAAAATTTGATGGCTTATAGAGAAAGCTAAGTTCAAATGTGCTAATATCTTTGGGTTTTAATATGACCATGACTAAGACAAGTCTTATAAAGGATAACACATATTTGGGGCTGTTTTACAAGTTCAGAGGTTCAGTCTATTATCATCAAGGTGGGAGCATGGCAGCATCTCAGCATGCATGATTCAGGCAGAGCTGAGAGTTCTACATCATCATCTGAAGGCAGCTAGTGAAAGACTGACTTCCAGGTAGCTAGAATGAGAGTCTTATAACCCATACCCACAGTGAAACACATACTCCAACAGGGTCACACCTTCTAATTCTTCCACTCCCTGGGCTGAACATATACAAATCATCACATTTCACTTTCTGGCCCCCGTAGGCTTGTTCAAACACCTGAGTCTAAGGAGGCCATATCTAACCATAGCATAATAAAAAGAAAGTATATTTAGTCCAACTTCCAAAGTTCCCATAGTCTATAGCAGTATTAAAAATGCTAAAAGTCCAAAGTTCAAAGTCTCATCTGAGATTCATCCAATCACTTAAACCAAGACAGGAAACCAGTTGGGTGAACTCCAAACTCTGTATCTCCATGTCTGACTTTAAAGCAGTTTTCAGATCTTGAACTCCTTTTTCATCTTTGTTGACAGCAACAAACGTCTTTTTGTGGGCTGGTTCTATTCCCTGTTAGCAGCATTCCTTGGCAGTTATCTCACAGCTCTGTCATCTTTAACATCCTTGAGTCTTCAAGGCAACTTCAGTGTTACAACTTCTTCTTTTAATGTCTGGGATCTACACATGTTCTTCTGGGCTCCTACAAAAGGCTGGTGTCATTTCTTCAGCTCTTCCCTCTGTAGCACTCAAGGCTCTAGTTGACACCACTCCACTGCTGCTCCAGTTCTTGGTGATCATCCCATGGTACTGATATCTCTAATACACTGGGGTCTTCTGCTGCAATTAGGCTTCACCAATAGCCACACATAGGCTCTCTTCATGATGCCAAGACTCAACTCCTTTGCATGACCCCTTTCAGTCTTGGGCTGTCAACTACAACTGAAGCTTCCCCTTTACCAATGGTCTTCCATGACCTCTCAGTACAAAGCCTGAGCTGCTCTTTATGACTCCTCATCCCTTCAAAACCATACCACCTGGGTGACTCTCACACGTTACCAAGTACAACTGCAGCATGAGGTATAAACTTTGCTGTCTCTGAAACACAGCTTCTTTGTGCTATCAGAAAAGACTTCCCAGAAGATTTCATCTCAGTGATGATGGTCTCTTAATCATGGATAATAGCATCAATTGTCCCAGTAATCCCTTCTATTTTTCCATCTAAAGCCAGAGCCACATTAAGTTGCCATGTTCTGCTTCTTGCTGAGGCTGGAACATGGTCCCCTTATTCTATTATTAGCTTTCTGTTTTCCAACTTCCTATTGCCTTAGCTTGGCTTTCCTGAAACTTGCTTTGTAGATTTACCTTGAACTCAGAGATCTACATGGTTCTGTCTCCTGTAATGCTGGCATTAAAGGTGTGTACACCATGCCTGGATTTAAGCATTTCTTGACCTAGAAGTTGCTTTGTCCAAGGCTAGTCTTGAACTCAGAGGTCTGTTTGGCTTAGTCTTCTGGAATTAAAGGTATGTGACACCATGCCTGTATCTAAATTTAGCTGGGTATGATCTTATCCCCAAATCCCTTAATCTGTTATCCCCTAGAACATAGGATTCAGTTCTATTTCACTTCCTGGTGCCCCTTTAATTCCGAGCCATATATTTTACATTTTTCCTCTCTAAGCTTAACACACTTTTTCAAAATGCTTTTCATGAAATTTAACCAGAGAACAAAGTCCCTGTTGGGACTTTTTGAGACTTCCTTTGTCAATGTAATTAATCTGAGTCTCTTCATCTTAGCTTCAGGCACTCTTCAGACAGGGGCAAAAAGTAGCCACATTCTTCATCAAAATGCGACAAAAACAGTCTCTGGGCTACTGAAATTCTCCACTGAAACATCTTGGGCCAGGTCCACACAATTCAAATTGCTCTCAGTAACATCTTTCATATTCCTACTAGGATAGCCTATTAAGCCCCAGTTAAAACATCATACTGCTTTCCCAACTCAAAGTCCCCAAATCTACATTCTTGCAAACAAAAATATGGCCAGGCTTAACAGAACAATACTTCATTCCTGGTACCAACTTCTGTCTTAGAGTTTTACTGCTCTGAACAGACACCATGACCAAGACAAGTCTTATAGAGGACAACATATATTTGGGGCTGGTTTATAGCTTCAGAGGTTTAGTACAATATCATCAAGGTGGGGGCATTGCCAGCATCTAGGCAGGCAAGGTGCAGGCAGAACTGAGAGTTCCATGTCTTATCTGAATACTGCTCATGGAAGACTGACTTCTAGGCAACTAGGATGAGAGATTTATAACCCACACCCACAGCAACACACCTACTCCAACAGGGCCACACCCAATTGCTACATTCTCTGGGCTGAGAATATATAAACCATCACAGCTAATAGCCTGCACTAAGTTTACTGACTTTAGCATATATTAATTATGGGACTGATCTTCATATCCCTTAGAATTTAATCATTAGAATGACAAATTCCATTTGATAAGCAGAAAAATAATTTTTTAAAATGATAGACCAGTTACTTTGTTAACAACTTAATCAGTTTAAAAAGTTTTTGGAAAGATGTTATTAAAATTCTGAGATAATCTTCATTAGCAGGAATTTATAGTAGTTTTGACACCTATTTGGCATAAAGGTGCTACAGCAAAATTCATACAAATAAGATCTCAATTCATTTAGATAAAAAGTCCTGAGCCTTTTAATTGATATTAGGAAATGTATTTGTATCAATTGCTAGGTCACTGATAAGATAAAACAGCTGGACTGAGCAGATCCCGGGTAGCAGCTCTGCCCTCAATTTCACAGAAACTAGAGGAAGCTGATCTCCCAGGAGCTCTAACCTGGGCAGTATCCTAGGTAAGGAGACAGCAATAATCACCCCAAACAGGGAGTAAATGGGACCCACTAGGACCCAGGAAGTCACTCCTGGACTGGAGCACTGGTTTCTTCCTGTCTGTGCCTGACCACTGAGCAGATCTTGGGCCTTAGCTCTAACCCCAGTAGTAACACCAACCCCACAGAGTTCTGATACAACCAAGATAATAGAAAAGACAGGCTCCAGTCAAAGACAGGGCAGGTAGAACTAAGGAGATACAGATGGCAAAAGGCAAGCACAAGAACATAAGCATCAGCAACCCAGGGTACTTGGCATCATTAGAACCTAGTTCTCCCACACAAGAAAGTCCTTAATTCCCTGTTTGATTAGGAAAGCAAGATTCAGATTTAAAATCACTTCTAATGATAATATTAGAGGATCATCATTTATTTAAGAAGGACATAAATAACACTCTCAAAGAATTTGAGGAGAACACAGGTAAACAGGTAGAAGTCTTCAAAGAGGAAACATAAAAAATTACAAGAGAACACAACCGAACAGGTGAAAGAATTGAGTAAAACCATCCACAACATAAAAATGGAAATAGAAACAATAGAAATCACAAAGTAGACTACTCTGGAGATAGAAAACCTAGGAAAGAAATCTGGAGTCATAGATCCAAGCATCACCAACAGAATACAAGAGATAGAAGAGAGAATCTCAGGTGCAGAAGATACCATAGAAAATATTGACACAACTGTCAAAGAAAATGCAAAATGCAAAAATTTCTTAACACAAAACACCCAGGAGACACACACACACACACAGACACACACACACACAGACACACACACACAGACACACACACACGCACACACACACACACACACACACACACACACACACACAGAGAGAGAGAGAGAGAGAGAGAGAGAGAGAGAGAGAGAGAGAGAGATGGGGAACATGAAGGCAGATGTTTGCGTGTTTCTGCCAGTCAAAGATAGTTGATGTATCTAGGTTGGGTATTGGGTTACACTTCTGATTGTATGGGCATTTTGTTATTTAGCATTACCAAACTTATAAAGCCATTGATTAACATTTAAAAAAATGTATAAAAGCAAAAAGAGAAAGGAGAATGAAATAGGGGTTCTCTATGGAGGCGAAATGGGGAAAGGGGATGGTAACTGAAATGTAAATAAAATATCCAATAAAAAATAAATTAAAAGAAAAAGATAAAACAGCTGTAGAATAAGTACAGTGAATCTCTTTATGTTCATTTATTCACTGACATAGTAATGCTTTGATCTTCAAGTATCCTTTCATGCCTTTTACCATTTAGCAACATACAACAGAATGAAACTCCATCTACAAATGCAATGTTCACCTTTCCACGACATCTGAATATGTGCTCTCTGTGTTATTCTATACAATTTTTGAGAATCTTGCCCAATGAATTCTATCTTTTACTCTCTTTCACACTTTCTTGCTTTCCTTGACTGCGTTCTCTTACTGCCATTTTTCCATCTATAATAATCAGAATTTAACATGTGATTTCTTTTTCCCCTCTTCCTTTATACATGGACTCATGAAGTGAATAAAGATTACAAAATAAAACCAATCTCAATCCCAATTTTGAGGTTATTTTCAGTATAACTCCTCACAAATCTATAAATCCTCTTGAATGTTAATAATTATTTTCCTCAATATTTTGTGACTGACAAAAATATTTCTAATATTGCGCTAATTTTTAAGGTTTAATAGTAATCTTTGTAAAATGCAAATGACTATCCATCACTCTCATGTTTAAAGAATTCTTTAACCTATATTTATACCCCATTTTCATTATTTATTCATTAGTTGATAAGCATCTAGGGTGATTCAAATCTTATGGAGTTCAATAGAAAAACAATTAAAAACTGAAGAACTCCAAAAATATTTTCTTAACATTCTAATGTCAAACAATACAAGGATATATTAATTTGATATTGGTACATGACAGGTATATATATTATATGATTCAAATAAGAGTAAATGTATTTGTCTTCACAAAGTACATGTAATTTATACATTTTTTTAGTTCCAATCCTCAAATGTTTTTCTTTTCATGCTTTAAATTTATTTTAGCAGTTATACAGTAATTAATGATGAAAATATTAAATGATGAGCCATATAATGTTTTGATAGATGTCAACATTGTATAATATACATCATATCTAATATATCTGTATTCCAAATACTTCTGAGTACATAATGGTAAAATTTTTCAAAATAATTTATTTGTATTTGCTGCAATATATAGCACATCATCATCATCTATATTCATGGAAACATCTAGTAACCCCCATGAATATGATTTATCATAAACTGATTAATATCTTCTCATTGGTCCCTAGTAACTGACTTCATTTTATACTAAACTTTTTTAAAATATAAAACTACTGTTTATATTAAAAGTATGTCACATTTTCTTCTTTCTTCTTTTTCCCTTCTTCCTCCTTTTCTCCTTTCTTCCTCCTCCTCCTCCTCCTCCTCCTCCTCCTCCTCCTCCTTCTCTTCCCCCTCCTCCTCTTCCTCCTTCCTTCCTTCCTTCCTCCTCCTCCTCTTTTTCCTCCTCCTCCTCCTTCTTCCTCTCTCTCTCTCCCTCTCTCTCACCATGTAACACAGCCAAACAACTTCAGAATGTTACGCAGTGGCAATTTTGGCAATGTTGTTTCTTTAAAACCACAGAAATATTCTAAGAATCTGTTTTTGTTCTAGTCTCAGCTGTGGGATATAGGGGTGCTTCAGGTTGTCCACAGCAGTTGACTGTGATTTGCCTAGTGCTCTATCAGGGTAGTGATTTCGCCACAAGCAGATCGTTTTGCAATTTTGTAATATTTGAAAGTCTGGGGACCTTAAAGAGGTTATATAAATGCTGGGACCCCAGGAGGTGGATCCAGGTGTTGGGTGTTGGCTGCTGGTTGTTTGTTCTGGGTTCTTGTTGGTTGTAGTTTGTTAAGTAGTCATGTATAAAAAAGGATGAGGAAGAACGAGGAGGAGGAAGATGAGGAGGAGAAGGAAGATGAGGAGGGGAGAAGGAAAAGGAGGAGGAGGAGGAGGAGAAAGAGGAGGAGAAGTAAAGAAGAAGGAGAAAAAGAGGAAGAAGAAGAAGAAGAAGAAGAAGAAGAAGAAGAAGAAGAAGAAGAGATAATTAGCTATCCTAATGGTGAAGATTAAACTTATCCCTAAAGAACTGAAAAAACTTAATCAGTAGTAAGTAGTCTAACAAAAATGTAGCCTCATTTCCACTCTATCCTTTTTGCTCTCCATCTAGGGTTAAAGGGTGGAAAGGGTGGAAAAGCATAGAAGAAAGAAGAACCCACAATGCAGCCAAAGTACAGCTACAGAGTTGATTTTCTTCTTTCATTTTTACATATACTGTTTTTCTTAGCTAATGCTTTTGTAAATTTATAAAATTTCATTATACAATTCCAATTATAAAATTATAAAAATTATAATGGAATTATATTTTATAGAATATAAAATATAATAAAATTATAATGGAATTATAATAAACTATAATAAAATTATATTTTATAAAATATAAAATTATAAAAATCATATGGAATTATAATTTATAATGGAATTATAAAATTTTAATTTTATAAAATTCTGTTATATCAGTTGATAAATTTTATTTATACTCAAGTTCTGTGACAGCTACATTTTGGTTCTAATTCTGAGAGAATTATGTGGGGCTTATCTAAGAATACATGGTTTAATATTTTAATATTTGTAGAGCTTCCATAATTTATTGCTATTTAATTCTAGTTTTATTTCATTGTAGAAAGAAAAAATATTATTTTTTTTGAATTATGAAAAGTTACTGTTTTGATATTATTCAACCAGTTTCACCAACTTTTTCTAGGCCCACCTCTTTCTCTTTTACAACACAAGATTGTTTGTTTTTGTATTTCTTATAATCTTATCAAATTTAATTTTTCTGCTTATAAACTCTGTTGTCTCAACTTCTGCTGGAGTTTGGTCAACTTATCAGAGACTATACATTTGGAAGAAACTGACAGTCTTTCTATTAGTAGCCAGCAATTATAAATATCTCTTTAGTGGTGGATGGGAATCCTACCCTACCTCCCTTCTTCATGCTATGTTTTGGATGGACTTGTGGTTGGACAGGTGTTTTGCACTTGTGCATGCTGTCATAATTGTTGAATATGTATATGGGTGGCTGCCCTTCTGTGTTTAAAAGAAGCACTGTTCTTGTAGTTTTTCACTGCCTCTGGTTCTTATAATAGTTATATTTTATCCATATTCCACAGTGAAACCTGAGCCTTCCTGTGAATGGATATGATTAAATTTTCCATGTAGGACTGCGGATGCTATTGTTTTCTTATCGCTACATTTTCGAGGATTGTAGATCTCTATCTTAATCTCCATCTACTGCAAATAGAAGTCTTTCTAATCTGGATTGAGATATACCTTAATCTGTGAGTATAGTGATAAATCATTTAGAGTTGTTTACTACTGTGTCCATTTACATAGAATAATAAGTAGTAGGTTTTTCTGAGGGTCTGATCATATACATAGTTTTTTGAAGCTATTGCCAGAAATTCTTGGGAGCAGGTTCAGAGACCCATTGACAAGCATTAAGTACAGAACAAGCTTTAATTAAGAGCTCCATTTGGCCCCTTCTCTTGGAGCTCTAGGAACCCATAGAAAGGGGGAGGAAAAATGTAGAAGGGTTGAGGATACCAAGAGAATACAATCTTGCAGTCTTCAATGAAATTGGCTCGTGGAGGCCACAAAAGACCTAAAGGGCAATCATAGATCCTATATGGGTCTGCAAAAGTTCCTCTGGATATATGTTATGATTATTACTCAGCTTTTTGTGAGATCCCTAACTGTGAAAGTGGGGGTGTCTCTGACTTATCCCTGTTCTTGAACCTTTTTCTTCTTCCAGAGTTGCCTCAGCCAGTGTTTGTGTGGGAGTTTGTGCCTAGTCTTATCTGATCTTATTATTCTGTTTATATGGATCTCCTGGAATGCCTGCTCATTTCTGAAGGGAAACAAAGAAGGAATAAATTGAAAAAGAAAAACTAGCCAACCACCAACAACAATGAAACAAATAAACAAAAAAAAATGAAAAAAAAAAAGCTTTTCCATTAAGAACTAATTAAGAAAATGTCTATAGCCCAGTCTTATGGAGGATTTTCTTAATTGAAGTTTCTATATCTTGGATGAATTTAGCTGTGTCAAATTGACATAAAACTATTCAGCATAGCTGGTATACTATAGATTCCAATTATGTGTTTTTATGTTCTCTCTCTCTCTCTCTCTCTCTCTCTGTCTCTCTCTCTCTCTCTGTGTGTGTGTTTATTAATTAAGTTACTTATTTACTTTACAGTCTTACCTTCCCTTCTATCTTCCCAGACCCTCCCTCTCACCTGCCTTCCTGCAACCCCTTTCACCCATTCTTCCTTGGTACTCCAAAAAGGAAACCCCTACCCTACCCCCATGGAAATGTACCAGAAGATGCATCTTTTTTTTACTGACATTAGACAAGGCAGCCAGTCAGAGGAAAAGGATCCAGAGGCAGGCAATGTAGTAAGAGAAAGACACTGCTCTGACTTTAGGAACCCTATATGAAGAACCAGCTGCACAACTTGTATATGCATGCAAATGGCCTACATTAGTTCTATGCATGCTATCTGGATGGCAGTTCGGTCTCTAACAGCACCAAAGTGTCCAGGATAGTTGATTTTGAAGGTTTTCTAATGGTGTCCGTATCTCTTTGGCTCATGCAATTCATTTTTTTCCTGTCCCTCTTCCACAAGATTCACCAAATTCTACTTAATGTTTGGCTGGGGTCTCTGCATCAGATTCCACCATGCTAGGTTCCTGTCTGTAAGTTTAACAGAATATCATTAATAATGTCAGTGGTAGGATCCCTTTCAGGGAGTGGATCTCAAGCTGGACCAGTCATTGTTTGGCTCTTTCCTCACATTCTTCTCTGTCTTTTACCACTGCACATCTTGTACAAAGCACAAATTATGGGTCTAATGTTTAGTAGCTGGATTGAAATGCCAATCCCTCCACTGGAAGTCTTGCCTGGTTACAGGAGATAGTCAGTTCAGTGCCAAGGACCAGTGTCCGCTGGGAGAGGAGTTCGGAGAGAAGGGGTGACTGGGATTTGAGGTCAAATTGTGGGTTATAAACTAGCAGCTTATGTTTTGTTCCAGATAGCTTTCCAGACTTCCTCTCCTCCTCCTGCTCCTCCTCCTGCTGCTGCTGCTCCTCCTCCTCCTCCTCCTCCTCCTCCTCCTCCTTTCCCTCTCCCTCCCCCTCCCCCTCCCCTTCTCCCTCCTCCTCCTCCTCTTCCTCCTCCTCCTCCCCCTCCCCCTCCCCTTTTCCCTCCTCCTCCTCCTCCTTCTTCTTCTTGTTTGTTCTCTCTCTCTCTCTCTCTCTCTCTCTCTCTCTCTCTCTCTCTCTCTTCTCTGCTCAAGACAACTTTTTAGACTAATCTCCACCTCTCTGTTCTGATAGAGATACCTTTTTCTTGCTATTCCAAAATTACTGTGGTTAAGACAGCTAACTTTATGATTGAGACAGCTCTCTCTGATTGAGACAGATCTTTCTACTAGTAAAAATTCTAAATGCTCTTTGGATAGCTCATGGGTTTTCTGATCAAAGAAAGAAAAGCAGATATGACTTTTTTTGATTTCCCTACCAAGTCAGAAATCCTGTTACAAAATTTCTAAAGGTTCTAAGGGTCCCTTATTTGCCTAAGAATGATATTCTGGACTCACATAGTATGCAAAATCAAAGAACATTTTATTCTTCAAAAGTCCAGCATGCTAGGGTCTTCTATTTACAAAGATGAAGACACCCAAGTGAGTACTCAGGCCCAATTTAAAGAGTATTAGAGAAATTCTAGGGAGGGGTCTGTGAGCATTATCTTAATTGGCTGGCTATTTATGTAGGGACCTTCCAGAACCATTGCTGGGTGGTGATGGGGCTGGAGACTGTATGGAAACTGTTGGTGACACATTGTCCTTGCATCAGGCCAAGTGGCAGGGGAGCTTCTGATGGTGGGACAGTTTCTGATTGGCTAGCCAAGGCCTAGTAGTAACTGACTTGTTTAATTCTCGTAAACAGGGATCTAGCCCTTCTCTTCTGAACTGCCAATTGGAAGCGTGTCATATAGTCAGCCTGCCTTAGACCTCTCAAGGTAATTCTTGAGTTTTCCCCATGAAAATCAGTCACAAAACATTCTTAAAGGGCTATGTTAGTTCTTCACACAACCTTCTTTGGATAGCTGCTAAGAAGCATTCTAAAAGAACTGTGTCCACTCTCTTAGTAATAATTGGGATTTCTTACCAAGGTCAGAAATACTATTACAAAAACTTCTAAAAGATCTATGAAGACATCCAATTTCTATCTATATCTGGGAGCAGACCCCATATTACAGTCCTCCCACTTTAATCACACACAGAGAAAGCTTGACCTCCAGGAGTTCTGCACATACAGGTTCACCGGCTCACAGGAGGGACAGGCTGCAGTCAGAGACAGGAAGGAAAGGTTACACTGGATATAACAAAATGGAGAGGGAAGCACAAGAACATAAACAAGGGAAACCAATGTTACTTGGTGTCATCAGTACCCAGTTCTCTCACCACAGCAAGCCTTTGATACCTCAACACACTTGAAAGCAAGATTTTAATCTAAAATCCCAGCTCATAATGATGATATAGGACTTAAAGAAGGTTATAAATAACTCCCTTAAAAAAATAGAAGAGTACACAGGTAAATAGGTAGAGGTCCTTAAAGAGGAAACACATAAATTCCTAAAAGATACACAGGAAAACACAACCAAATAGGTGAATGAGTTGAACAAAATCATCCAGGATCTAAAAATGAAAATAGAAACAGTAAAGCAATCGCAAAGGGAGGTACATACACTACATATGCAGCTGGAGCCATAGGTGCCTCCATGTATACTCTTTGTTTGGGGGTTTAGTCCATGGGAGCTCTGGGAGGTCAGGCTAGTTGATACTGTTGTTCTTCCTATGGGTTGCAATCTCTTTCAGCTCCTTCAGTCTTTCCCCTAAGACTTCCATTGGGTCCCTGTGCTGTATTGGTCAGGTCCAGACCAAGCCTCTCAGGGGACAACTATACCAGGTTCCTTTCAACAAGAACTTCTTGACATCAGCGATAAAATGCTATGAAAAACTCTAAAAGATTTTAGAAATTCTGTTTAAAAAAAAATTCCTGAAGTGCTGTTTCCCTTTCCAGAATTCTTCATGTCATGCAAGAAAAAAAAATTCTAAAGAACTGGCACTGGTTTTTGCTAGCTCATCTCATGCAGAACAAAATCCCAGTTTTTGTTTACATACTAATTCAGTTATTCCAGCCTCCCTCTTGACTACCCCACAAATCAGCATTCCTTTGCCTTAGCCCTTAGCAAAAGGAGAGCAAGTAGTTTTTTCCCCTTTTTCATCATTGAAAAATAATTCAGAGATCTGCCTGCCTTTGTAAATTTAGCTGGGTGGGACCTTGTCCTGAAATTACAATCTTGACCACATTTAGACCTAAATTAGCTCAGTCCTAGGCCAACCCTGAACTCAGGAATCTGCCTGCATTTGTAAGCATAAACAAAAACTTAGCTGGGCGGGATCTTGCCTTGCAATCCCCACTCCCTAAATTCCTTTTTCTCCTTCCTTAATGACTTTCTGAAAAACTGGATCATAGTGCAGCTGCCTCTGTTCCTTTAAATCTGTGAAGATCCATATACAACTCATATCACATCCTTATATGTTTGCATAATTGAGAAAATGTATATTTTAGAACTCATGTTTTTAGAATTCTTTTCCACAGTCCTAAGGCTCTCCTGAAGGTCCCAGTGTTTACCATTTTTTGGAGACTTTAGCTCCTGGTTCTCCTGTTGTTTGATTATCATGGAGTCATTTACATTAAGAGGAAGAACATTACTGGATGGACATATGTGAAAATATGTATATCATTATACAAACCAGCCTTATGTCCATAGCAGCCATCAACACTCATGGAGGCCTATGCCTGCTGGCCCTGCCCCAGGGGCAAGAACCATGTCATTGCACCCCTACCAAGGCCATACTGGGACTGTCAGTTCACACTCCATATTCCGCAATGCGTGGCTGTGGTCCTATATTCTGACTCACCTCTGCTGTTTTCCAGGGGGCATGATACACTAACTTGAGAGCAACTTCCTGGACAGGAGTTTGCAGTCCTTGTTTCCCTTCCACATATCAGAGCCAGAAGGGCAGAATGGGCAGGGAATAGCAGGATCTAGGTCCAGTTGGAAGTGAGTGCCAAGTGCCAGAGGCACAGGAGAAGAGAGAATGCTTTCTTCAGGATTCTTAGTATCACAGCTAGTTTAGGCAAAAGCCTTTTCTATGTTGAATTTTAGTGAAGCAGCTCTGCTCTGAAACAATCTTATTTTGTTTGTATTTCTTTATTGTGGGTGGATTTAGACCATATCCTTTATTCAGGGTGAACCAGAGATTATGTAATTTGGGAAAAGAGTGTGAGAATGTTCAGGGAACGATGGTCATTGGCTGAAGGCTAAGGTTACTGAGCTGCCTTATGGACTTGGAGAGGCAGTCCAGGTGTTGGGCTACATGACTGACTGTGTGTTCACCTTAGTAAACAGGATCTAATGAGACGGTCATGATTTTTTTCTCCTTCTGTTTGTTTTTATGGTAGATTACATTGATGGATTTTCACATGTTAAACCACTCCTGCATCTGTGGATGAAGCTTACTTGATTGTGGTGGATGGTGTTTTTGATGTCTTCTAGGACTCAGTTTGCAAATATTTTATTGAATTATTTTTGTATCAAAAGGAGATTGGTCTGAAATTCTCTTCTTTGAGTCTTTTTGTGGTTTAGGTATCATAGTGACTATGGTTTCATAAAATGAATTTGCCATTGCTTCTTCTGTTTTTATTTTGTGGAATAATTTGAGGAGTCTTGGTATTAGCTTTTCTCTAAAGGTCTGGTACAATTCAGCATTAAAATCATTTAGACTTGGGATTTTTTTTTTTTTTTGAGAGAGAGACTTTTAATGACTGCTTGTGTTTCCTTAGTGGTTATAGGACTATTTCAATTGTTTACTTGATCTTGATTTAAATTTGGTGAGTGCTATTTATTGAGGAAATCATCTGTTCAATTTAGATTTTTCAATTTCCTGGCGTACAGGTTTTTGAAGTAAGGCATAATTCTGTGGGTTTGTTTGGTGTCTGCTATTATGTCACCCTTTTCATGTCTGATTTTATTATTTTAATTGTCTTTCTGCATTGTAGCTAGTTTGAGTAAGATTTTTGGTCAACTTTATTGATTTTCTCAAAGAACCAACTCTTTGTTCCATTGAGTCTTTGTATTCTTCTCTTTGTTTCTATTTTATTGATTTCATCCCTGAGTTAGATTATTTTCTGCCATCTACACTTCTTGGGTGTGTTGGTTCTTTTCTGTTATGCTCTTCAATGATATCTCACTTCATAAGGAAATTAGTGAGATATCATATGCTAGTATGATATCTCATACAGTTAGTGCTGTAAAGTTTTCCCTTAGCAGAGTTTTCATGGTGTCACATAAGTTTGTGTATGTAGAGCCTTCATTTCATTGAATTCTAGGAAGTCTTTAATGTCTTCCTTCATTTCTTCCTTGATCCAATGGTCATTGAGTAGAAAGTTATTCAGTTTCCATGTGTTTGTAGGCTTTCTGTTGTTTTCATTGTTGTTGATTGAAGTCCAGCTTTAATCCATGGTGATCTCATAAGATATAGAGGGTTATTTCAGTTTTCTTACATCTGTTAACACTTGTGTTGTGACCTTGTATATGGTCAATTTTTGAGAAGGTTCCATGAGGTATTTAGAAGAAGGTGTATTCTTTTTTGTTTAGGTTAAATTTTTTTCAGACATTTGTTAGGTTCAGTTGAGTCATAATGTCCATTTGTTTCATTATCTCTCTGTTAAGTTTCTGTCTGGATGACTTGTATATTGGAGAAAGAGGGATGTTGAAGTTTCCCACTAATACACGAGTTTCAATGTGTAATTTAAGCTTTAGTAATATTTCTTTTACATATGTGGATGCTCTTGTGTTAGTGACAAAAATATTCAGAATTGTGACATCTTGGTGGATTTTTTCCTTTGATGAGTATGCAGTGTCTTTCTCTTTTGATTAATTTTGAATGAAAGTCTATTTTATTAGCTATTAGAATGTCTACTCCAGCTTTATTCTTGGGTCTGTTTGCTTGGAAAATCTTTTTCCGACCTTTTACTGTTAGGCAATGTCTAGTTGGTGTTCTGTAAGCTTCCTGTACATTTATAGGTATCTCTTTCTTAAGTTGAGAAATTTTTTCTATGATTTTGTTGAAAATATTTTCTGGGCCTTTGATCTGGGAATCTTCTTCTGTTCCTATTATTCTTTGGTTTTGTCTTTTCATGGTGTCATTAATTTCTCAAATATTTTGTGCTAGAGGCTTTTTAGTTTGTACATTTTCATTGACCAGTGCATTAATTTCTTCTATTGTATCATCTAAGCTTGAGATTTTTTCTTTCCTCTTTTGTTTTTTGTTTGCAATGCTTGAATATTTTCTGTTCTTTTACTTAGGTTTTCCATTTCTAGGATTCCCTCAATTTGTGTTTCTTTATTGCTTTTATTTTATTTTCATTTTCAGGACTTGAACAGTTTTATTCATTTCTTTCACCTGTTTGATTTTTTTCCATATTTCTTTAAGGGATTTAATCATTTCCACTTTAAAGGCATCTATCATGTTCATGTTCATGTTCATAAAACAGGATCTTAGGTCATTTTCTTGTACTTCAACTGTGTTAGAATATCAAGGGCTTGCTGTAGTACTAAACTGGTGCTGCCATATTACATTGGCTGTTGTTAGTTGTGTTCTTATGCTGACTTTTAGCCATCTGGGGTTTGTGGTTATTTTAGGTGTAGATGCTGATTTCTGAGTTTATGTTTATTAGGTGGGTGATTTTGCATGTTGTTTCCCTTCGTTTCAGTTTCCCTTCTTTCTTCTAGTCTGAGTGATGTGGGTTTCTGGTGACTAGTGATTCTTCTTCAGGTCTGGTAGTAGTTTTGTTTTTTCTTCCCCAAGGAATTTTTTTCTTCTTTTTTCTTTTTTTTTTTTTTTTGAACTGTGTGGTCTCTGGGGTTTTGGGTGTTAACTTTGCCTTTGTGGTCCCAAATAACAGTATTCTTTGGTGTCCCTGGTGCCAGAGTGGCCTCTGGGAAAGCAGATTGTGTTGTGGGACAGTAAATGGAGTCCAGGGAGTGAGGTAAGGTAAGGCTGTTGACAGTGTTTTAAGGGGACTTTGCTGGTTAGGTATTGGAGTGAGAGCTAACCTGGTTTCTCTTGGTACTGACAGGCCTCCAGGAAAGTGGGCAGAGTTTTGGCCCTCAAAATGGAGCACAATGGCCAAGATGCAATTTACTACTGTTGAGTGTGCTTTTGGAGGTCTTGGCAGGCAGGGGTTTCAGGGGGTGAGAAGTGGGGCTGGTGTCTTACCTGGTTATCCTTGGAGCTAACAGGCCTCCAGGAATGCAGGCAGAGTGGAAGTGACAGGGTGCAGTTTACTGCTGTTATGTGTGCTTTAAGTGGATTTGGCAGGCAGGGGCAGAAATGAAATTCATGTTTCCATTTTGGAGCTCACTTGAGCTCCCCTCACAGCACCCAGCAGCAGCAGCAGCAGTAGCAGCAGCAGCAGCAGCAGGAGCAGCAGCAGCAGCAGCAGCAGCAGCAGCAGCAGCAGCAGCAGTAGCAGCAGCAGCAGCAGCAATGCTCTGACCACATCAAACTAACCATTCAAGCATGCTCAGCTACAGAGCGGAACCTGCAGCCTTGTGTGTGCTTGTTTTGTTTGTTTTGTTTTGTTTTGTTTGTTTGTTTGTTTGTTTTAAACTGGAAGTATTCTACAGGTTGTACAGGAGCTCGGGATTTCCAGATTTATACTTGCAGGTATGGGCATACACTTCTATGACAACCAAAAAGAAGTCTTTTAAAATGCTTGTTGCTACTACTCTGATCCAATGTTGAGAAGTAAGCATTTTCCCTAGATGTCACTCTTCTGCTTCAATGTAGTGCTGGGTGCAGTTTTAGCCCACAAACCCATCTTCCAGTTAAAATATTCTGTCTCTTAAGATGGAGTCAATTTTTCTCAGTCTCTTTTTGTTCTAAGCCATGATTTTGACTTACAGTTTTGATTATGTGAAGCTTAAGGAGAATGCTCCTAAGGCTTGTCAAAGATCTATGGAGGGAACTCCAAATTTCCTTTTCTGCTTGGTTTTGTAAGGTTTCTTTTATTTTTTTGTTACTAATACTAGTATTTCCATTCTATCTTTCATCTCATAGGATACTTGCTTTCCAACTCTCCCAGAATTAAATTCTGGTAATTCCAGCATTTTGTACATGGCTCTCATCTGCTCTCTGAGTTCCGCAAAAATCCTTTTCTGACATTGTACCTTTAAGAATAAAAGTATGCCTTGGGATGAAAGCTATTGAGTTAAATTGGATTGCTAAGTTTTAACTTGATTGTAGTTGATATTTATATCTACTTGTTAGTTTGGGAAGGATTCTGCATGTTTGTTACTCTTTCTTTAATGATCTCTTGTCTTTGTGTGTGTCTCTGTGTGTGTTTCTGTGTGTGTGTGTATGAAAGAGAGAGAAAGAGAGGGAGAGAGAGAGAGAGAGAGAGAGAGAGAGAGAGAGAGAGAGAGAGAG
>JANHMN010000014.1:11942989-11970298 GCA_030674055.1 Rhabdomys pumilio | reverse complement strand
AGAGAGAGAGAGAGAGAGAGAGAGAGAGAGAGAGAGAGAGAGAGAGAACATGCATACACTGACACATATGCAAGTACTTTTGAAGGTCAGAGGAAAGTAGTTGTGAGCCAACTTGGATGAGTGCTGGGTACCAAACTCAGATATTCTGCAAGAACAGTAAGTCGTACTCTTACACATTGAGCCAATTTTTCTAGCCCCTCTATTTTTTGTTTGTTTGTCTCAGTCTTAATAAATGTCCAGCCCCTTCGTCATGTTTTAATCTCTCTTGAAATCAGATACAATAACCTACATATTTTCTTTTTGAAATGGTGTTTCTTCCTAAAATTTCATAAGCACTTAGCATTCCCCATTTCTTTCCTTATTTTGTCCCTACTCTGCCTGTTTAATTTCAACTAGCGTATTTTCAAGCTCACTAACTCTTCCTTTGATTGATGTAGTCTCTTGACTCATTTTATCATGATTTTAATGTGCTTAATATACTTTCAGCTCAAGGATATCTCTTTAATTATTTTTTAATTACTTTAGCCTCTCTTCTTAGTTTCACCAATAGAATATCAAATCATTTCTCTTTGTCTTCTTGAATATTGCTGACTTTTCTTAAAGTAACACTTTTCAGTTCTCCATGTGGGAGTTTATGTGTATGGCTTGCCATTTAATCAGTTCAGGTACATTATTTTATCCTGTGGGGGAGTCATTATTCCTCAATGTCTTGATTATTGCTGGTGTATATACTGCATTATCTTTGAATAGTTATTTATTAATTCCAGTCTTCTTAATTTGGCTGTTTAAACATATTCATCAGAATTCTTAACATGGCATCTATTCCTCATGAGTTCTGACCATTTCTTTTTTTCAAAGCTTGGTGGCATGTGCACACATGGTTACCATAAGTCCATCAGTTGTTTGTTGGCATTATGATAGGATTGAGGAGCTTTAAACACAGCTTTGCCCCAAATCCAAAATTGGTATTTTATTTGAAATTATTAAATAGAGAATACTAAATGACTTTATGTCCTGATTGCTGCCACTGGGATTTAGATATGTCCACATATCAATAACCTGTGGTCAGAAACCATTGGGTCCTACTTATTTATTTTGGGGTCTTTCTATGGAGGGCCCATCCTTTCTTTATATTTTTTTATAATATATTTCTTTACAATGACTTGGGGCTTATCTCTATTTTTTAACTCTAAGTGGAACATTGCTCTGTGTTTCACTGCCAAAGAATTAATGATCAGTGATGTAAGCTGTTTTCAATATCAAAATGCTGGATTGTGCTTCATGTTCTTCAGCTCCTAAGTGTATGTGGGGGATTCTCTTCTTCTACTGATGAGGCTTAGATTTGGGAGAGGGGTGACATGGAAAATGTTCTTTTTGGCCTTCTTCAATGTATTTTTAAAATTGTTTTTAAACAAACATCAGATTTTATCATCTGTAGTCTGTGAAAGTACTTAGTTGTGTGAATAGCTCTTCTAACTGCTTTCCCTCTTAAAAGGTGATTTTAAAGTATCACACAGTGGCTCTCCATTCTTCTTGATTATAGCTGGAAATGAGATCAGGTATGTGAAATTAAACGTGCCACAGATCCTGGAAGGGATTTACAAAGAATATAAGGATGAGTATTTTTATCTGAGAAAATGCTGCTCTTTCCAAAGTCTAACAGCTGTTAGTACATCTGGACAGTGAGTTTCATTTGGAGAGGCTCAATAGCATTGTACATTTGCAATTTTTCACTCTTCTGTCCCATTGTGTGTGTGTGTGTGTGTGTGTGTGTGTGTGTGTGTGTGTGTGTGTAATGTTCCTTCTAGAACACATCTTTCCGTTGAATCACAACGGTACTGGAACTTTAATAAAATAGCTGTCAGAAAGATTCTCTTGTAAAGAGGCAGCTTCAGGTGATTAAAATAAAGTGTTATATTCATTGGAATAGGTAGTATTCTAGAATTCTAAGTCGAAGATAATTGCAGCCACAGGCCATGATGATTTTATTTATAGTTTCCAGAAATCCTGTTCTTATTGCCCGGTTCACATCTTTACCCCGTGCCTTCTATTTTCTTTTTCTTCATTCTGAATGAATAATGTATACCTGCTTCCAACTTCTCATTTATAGATGGCTTTGCTTGTCTTTTTTAAAAGTTTGTATTGTGCATCTTTCCACTTAGTGGAAGTGTTATGTAGAGTTACCAGAGAACATTAGCATAAGCTATTCATAACTCCTGTCTGTGAATGCAAAAATGGTACAAATATAGTTCTTACCACAGTAAGCCTGCCTGCTTTCATGTACACAGCAATCACTTCACAAATACCTTGAGCTACAGGTTATAAGAATATTGTAAGGTAAAAGACTTTATTTTTCCCTTGGGAAGGTCAAAATTTAAAACTCAAATTTTGGAGACATGATAATACTAACTCTATTTAACCCACAAATTATTGTGAAAGTCAAAGGCCACATCCCTTAGAAAGTAATTTACAAAAAGATAATGGCAAAATAGCATGATAGAATGATGCATTCACATGCCATTTTCTACTAATTATTGAGCACTTATACATGCTGCCCAGAGAAATCTTCACAGTTTTGCTGGGTTTGCAAATAGTTCTTGAATTTTTTTCTACTAAAGACAATGGCAATGCAGGTTTCCAGATGAAGAGAAATGACTTACTAGAGAATATGTATGTATGAGGTAAAATGTATTTATTTGATTAATTAGTTTATATAAATGATGCGAATTTTAGGCAATATATGCTGCATTTTAATTTTTTCAGTAGGACAAATCTTTACTACGTATTCTCAAATACTGTATTTCTTTTTAAGTTGCTTAATACACTTAGAATAGTCATACTTTTGATGGCTTTAAATGTATTATTGCCACATTAACCAAATTTATAATCATTTTATGAGCACTAAATATTATATAGTATTTCAAAATAATTCTAGTGCCTCAGTGCACCAAAGCTTGTTTTGCTTTTTTGCTTGTTTCCATTTTTATTATTTCTTTAAATTTGAGATGATCAACTACATATGAGATGATACAACTAATTCTCTTTTTTCCTGTTCTCCTTCCCAATACACCATATGCTGCTCATTTTAATGAGTTATTGTTACATATCCATATGTTTATATATACATGCATATTTATTTATATATAGTCATAAATGCAACCTGCTCTGTCTGCATAATTCTCAATTGTATAAATTTTTTTCTGGATTAACCATTTGGCATTGCATAATGATTTGGTGTGTTCTTCCCTGGAGAAAATTACTTCTCCCACTCAAAGTGTTCTCTAGTTGTCTGTAGTTCTTTTTGTAGAGATGGGACTCATGGAATTTACACTGTCCCCTCTGGCATATCTTTGTTGTCGTTCTTCTTCTGCTCATGCTTAGCTAGTCATGTTGGCGAAAATTTACATATTCTCACATTCCTAAGAGATAGTCTCACAGAAAATTCCCTATTCTTTTTTCTCTTATGGTCCTTCTGACTCTTTTTCCACAATGTTCCCTGCACTTTAAAAAAATATCAATAAGCAAGGCTAGAGAGATGGATCAGTGATTAAGAGCTTTAGCTGTTATTCTGGAAGAACTGGGTTTAATTCTGACCAAATGGATGATAGCTCCTAACTCTCTGTAATTCTAATCCCAGGAGACACCTCTTCTGGACCGCCTATTAACTATGAACATGTGGTACACTGACACATACACATTCAAACCATCCATAAAAATAAACATACATGAATAAAAACATTAATATGTGGATCATTTATTAATAATTAATTTAATTTTATAATTTATTTAATTTTATAAGATTTAATTCAAGTGAATAAAGACTTATGAAAACTTTAGAAATCAAAATTTGACAGTTTGACAATTTGATTTATATGTTGTTTTCTTTCTAATAAATTGAGAACTTTTACAAATATTTAGTTGTATTATGTGTAAGTGTGTGTGTGTGTGTGTGTGCCTGTCTGTGCAATTGTGGATGTGTATACCGTAGCATTGGATGTGGAGGTCAGAGGTCAAGCTCCAGTACAGATCTTTGCCTTCTGCCTTATTTGACAAAGTGTCTCTTAGTCACTGCTGTATACCTGAGACCTTCTTTGTAATTTTCTTGTCTTTGCTACCCATTCCCAGTTAAACACATGGTGGCATTACAGACATATACATGGCTGGGTTATCTGGCTTTTGAATGAATTCTGGGACCTGACCGAAATTTGTCAGTTTTGTCCAGTGAGCTCCTTACCATCTGAGCTGCAAAAAAAAAAAAAAAAAAAAAAAAAAAAAATTTGTCAGAAAAAAGAAACCATTTAAATTCTAAATGAATTACAGATATTTATTGTGGAGTGCTGGCTTAATATATAGTTATTCTAAGATCATGAAATTAATTAAATTCAGTGACTGTTTATTTCATACTTCTGTCTGTCTAGGAGACATTTTCATTATCACTCCTTAAAATGCTACTAAAGGCTTTTTCATGTCCCTTATACCTGTGCGTATAACTTCACAACTGTATCACTTTCTATCTCTATGAATTTGTCTCAATCATGTGAATATATCACATATGATTATTTTTGTAGAATTGAATTATTTTGTTAGTGTAATGTTTTTAAGGTTTTTTTTTTCATGTAGAACCATATGTCAGAGTATCACTACTTTTAAGACTAACTGATGTTCCATTATATCTATAAACCACATTTTAAAAAATTAATTTTGAGATGCTTTCATAGTTGGGTCATCAAAATTTCTGTTAGTCTGATGATGACTATTTTAATTAAAATATTGAGATATTTGATTTAAGATATGTTTCAGATGATTTCAAGGAATTGGTGACAATTTTGTATGGAGTAATAAAACATTTCAATTTAAAAAACATCCTTTTCTTTTGAAGAAATACAAAGGAACGCAAAGATGTGAATGTAACTACTGATAAAGTACTTTAGTAAAGATTAACGTAAGGATAAGTTTATGAATAAATCAATGTGACAAACATTTGTAAATCCTGATGTCAGAACATTGGATTAAGACATTATGTTTGTTCTGTGCATGTGTTTTAACCTGTAGGTTATGGGTTGTAGACGGAGCTCACTGAGTAAACTACTTGCTATATAAACATGAGAATCTGAGTGTGTATTCTGAGTAACCCTTTTAAATGTGAGGCACTGGTGACAAACGTCTGTAACATTGACATTTGTGAGTTTGAGACAGCTGGATCTTAGAGACTGGCAAGGTAATCACATTAACCAAAGTGGAGAGTTCCATATTTATTTAGGGAGAGATCTTATGTCTAAAAGAGATGGAGTACAATGTAGGAATGTAATCAACATACACCACTGGCCTCTACATGTACTTGTGTCTATACATACATGTGCATATGTGAATATGAGACAGAGTACAAACTTTAAAGGAAGATATTTAAATAAAAGAAAAAGTAAGATTGGCTTTCATAATATGTTTATTTTCCATATGTAATTTTATCTTTGGTCTAGAAATTATTTCTAGTATCAGAATTATTATTCAACATTTAGTTATGTTAATTTTTCCCTTGTACTCAGCATGGTGAAAATATATGGCACAAGTGAATATTTAAAGATATTAGAAAGAAAAACAGAGTGGGAAAACTAAGAACTTTGCATGAAATGTGAACACATATTTGATTGCTGTTTCTTCTAGGTATCATTTCATAGTGAGTATGTCTATTAAAATATTCTCTCCTCTCTCACATTGAGGACTTATCAGGCAATTACTAATCTATCCTGGCTATTTTATGTGCATTTATTGTCAATGCCTATCATGCTACATCTCATAATAAATGATTTATCATTAAATCATTGAACTTCTCCAAAATAGCCTACATATGACTTTTAAACATCATCCTTTACAAGCAGTATGATACAGACTCAGCAAGTTATATGTAGGAATATAAATGTAAGAATATGAACACAATAACAATTAGTCACTAAAGAGGCAATGTATTTGAGGGAGAGCCATGAGGAATACATAGAAGGGCTTTGAGGGAGAAAATGGAATGGAGAAATATTGAAATTAAATTATAAATCTCAAAACAGCGAAAATAAATAGAAGTATTATACTCTAACAGGCAATCTAACTTTGTATACTTTACAAATATGTAGAGATTAAACAAAACAAAACTAAAACTTCTTTAACAGCTGCATGAAAGTAAGGAAAATATTGTTCACTTTAAAATCTATTGTCCAAAAGCTTGATATTGTTTCCCTCTTAGAATAACTATGTAGTTTGTTAGAATTTTGTGTAAACGGTTCATCACAGTCCTTATCAAAAGTCTAAGTGCAGTGCCTGGAATGCACACCTGCACTCTTTACAACCTGGTGTGTCTCCTGAACCTATTTGTGTGACTGCAACAGAAAACTACATATAGTTCTCAGCAACAACCATAATTGTCCTCAAAACAATCATGTTAATTACAATCCTTTTAAGATCACAGGTTCCACATGGGTTTGCTTGTCATTAGTGTGGATTGCGTTTTCGGTTTTCAGTTTTTCAGTTAGGAGTCACTATGTACAGGCTAGTTTGATATCAAAATACTGCTTCCCTGCTTTCTGAATGCTGGCATTATGTCCCTGCTCATTCAGACAATTACTTTGATTGAGTTATGCTCATTACTTAAGATATTCTTAAGAAAATTTCGAAAATATTTTGTATGGGTGAAAACAACGAGAGATACAGAAGGCCCACGGTTCTGGACAAAGTAAGAAGGAAAACTTTGAGGTGAGATGTACTTATAAGATCAGAAAGAGCTAGAAGTGGGACCTCTGTAGGCTTAGAACTCTCCAGGAATATGTAACTTTATTTTAAAACTGGCATGAACACCCAGGATAGTTATAATTAAATCAGTTCAAAACGAATTGGTTGCCATCATTTTGAAAATCTTGTTACTTTTAAAATGTTTTCATAGGATGTATTTTGACCATATTCCCTCCCATTCCCAAACTGTTACCAGATTTTTATCACCTCCTTACAAAATTTTATGTTATTGTTCCCTCTCTTTAAATTAAAAAAACAAAATACCAACAAAAAACCTACCAGAACAAATCTATTTGCATGATATACACACAATACCATATAGATAGATAGATAGATGTAATGGGAAAAGGAGATACAATGAGGATACTGCATAGATCTCATTTTATATTTTATTTTTGTTTTTTATTGGATATTTTAGTTACATTTTAGATGTTAACCCTTTTCCCCATTATATATATTTATATGTACATTTAAATATGTGTTAATTGTATAGTTTTGTTTTAAAATTATGTCATAAGATATATTTTGACAATATCAATTCCCTTTCTCTAAGACTTCCCATATCTTATTACCTCTTTACTCACTCAGTTTCATGTTCTTGCTCTCTCTCTTTAAATCCATTAACAAAATACCAATAAGACAAAACTACCACAGCAAGTTTATTTGTGTGTTATATGAACAGTTGTGCATAGATGGGCCAAGATACATATACACATACATATATTTGCAAAAATAGTTTTGGTTTCTTTACAAACCTAAAAGATGTCTATGCATATAACTTTAAACATTTCAGCTCCTGTCTTTTCCTGTAAGTAAATTTCATTGAAATGTCAGTCTTCTTGGCTGAGTAGTTTTAGAGTCCAAATTGAACTGCTTCTACATACATGGTCTTAAGTGTTTGTAAACATTTTTGTATACATTTTTAATCTATTCTTATCATTTCTCATCTTAAATATATGGTAGAAACAGAAATGAGTATTCTAGTATATTATTATAATCCAATGTCAAAAGTAGATTTGCCCTGTTAAACTTTACACAATAGTGTGGTGAAGAAAGGAGCAGATTGAAAGGCAGCAATCTTGAAATGACATCAGACTTTGATGTGTAAGTTAAAAATGTAAACCGATCATTCCACAGTGATTCATTGTTATGTGTGCCCAGGCACTGAACTAAAAACTGTGGATTCATCAAATAATCAGGATGCTCATGAACATAGCGAAGTAGTCCACAGTTTCTCCAACAACTGTCTTCAGGTCGTCATTTTCTAACGTTATGTTTACCAGGCAAAACGGAAGAGACTTTAGAGGAGATGAAGGAAATGGAAGAGATGGAAGAGGAGAAAGAGAAGGAGTGGGAAGAAGAGGAGGAGTGGGAGGGGGAGAAGGAGGAGGAGGAGGAGGAGGAGGAGGAGGAGGAGGAAAAGTTACAAAATAAAAGATGAGGGGGGAGAAGTATTTACCTAACAGAATTAAAATTTGACGCAAAAATAGAAAATCAGTGGATTTCCTCAGTAGATATTTAGAAATGTACAGACAGTGAATGTGGTAGTTCTCTCTTTCTCTCTCTCTCTCTCTCTCTTCCTCTTCCCCTCCTCTGTAAACTCTGTAAAGTATGTTTTAAGCTCTTTTTAAGGTCTGTGTTATAAATGATTATCAACCTAACATGGGCTTTTACTATTTTACAAGTACACATTTAGTTGCTAAGATAGGAGAAATTTCTTGTCTACAAAGACATGTTTCACAAAACATGCTCTGTTTTCCAGGAGAGAAGCTGAACTATATATTTGCTCTGAGCATCTGTGTTTTGTGGGTAGCAGACGAGGTGACTGGAAATGGACTTAAATCTGGAGCAGGATGAATGCTTTCTTTCTCTGTGTTTTTTTTTTTCCATAAGCACAAAATAGTAGTTTTCAGCAGTGTCTTCTCCGAAGTTGAAAGCTATAGTATAAGTAAAATAAATGTTTATAGCCATCAGGCCTTACAGCCAGTGAAACTGAAACAAACATTCCCAAGTTGCTCCTTGGAGATAAACACAATTAATTGAAGACAGATAATTGCATGCGTAATGGCTTCTTGTACACTAAGTACCTGTTTACAAATCAAATTATTCAATTTGGAGTCTCAAGGGTGTGCTGTCTATGCTCAATTAACCCCTTGTGGCAGTGTAAAAGCACCCACTTTGTAAAAATGTGGTCAGTAATATTTTAGACTCATTTAAATTTTAATTCAAATTTATACAATGAACAATAAAACCTGTCATCATTATGCAAATTAAGAGATATATTGCTCTGAATTATTTCCAGCTATTAGTTGGGGGATACATATTTATTTATAAAACTTGTATTTAGACCAATTTTCTATACCAGTAACATACTCTCTAAGAGATAATAAATTCTGAAAAAATAAAAAAAGAAAGAAGATACTTATGTTGGGTAACTAAGTTGCTGCCAACTATGAAAACTCAGTGCATAAAAATCAATTAGTTATTCTACTGCCTGCTGTTCCACAGGGCATGTAGACACCATGGAAGGTGTGCAATGGGGGCAATGACTTTGTTCTTAACAGGCTCCAACTCTAACTATGCAGCTTGGACAGCAGTTCATGTTGGATGTGCTCGAACAATCCTGTCATCTTACTTGACAGATTAAAGCAGGAGGACCTCAGGATCAAGAACAAACTGGACAATTAAGTAAATACTAAATATAAAAGCACTGAGAGGTGATTTCAGTAGTTATATTTGCCTAGTAGAAATGAGGATTCAGTCTCTATACAGAAACAAACAAAGCATCAAAAGGCCAAAGTTTAGTATCTCAAGATGAATAAACAAGAATACTTTTGGTTTTTGACATTTACTTCATTCAATTAATTGCATGTACAATGTAAAAGCACCCACTTTGTAAAAATGTGGTCACTAATATTTTAGGCTCATTTAAGTTTTAATTCAAAGTTATACAATGAAGAATAAAACCTGTCATCATTAAGCAAATTAAGCAATATATTGCTCTGAATTATTTTCAGCTATTAGTTGGGGGATACATATTTATTTATTAAACTTGTATTTAGACCAAATACAAGTTTTGCAATAGTTTGCTGTGGGTATACGCACATGACCATTCAATATGGATTCTAGGAACTGAATCATGTCCCCTGTAATTGAAATAAATACTCTTAACTTCTGAGTTATATCTCGCATTCTCGAGTCAAATATTTTGCTCATCTTTTAAATAGACTGAAGCTGACCAATACAATCACAGTACTTGTGAATTGACAATACAATTCACAAGGTAGAAATTTTGGAACATAAAGGCATCATATGAACAAAAAAATTGTTGGTCTTTAACATAATAAGAATATGTATATTTTCTATTACATATTTTTTCATAATTAAATTTCTATCATTTTTTATAGTTAGGGTAATAAGTATACATAGGATAATTTCAAAACTATTAAATATAAACAATGGTACAGATAACACAGTATTAATTTACACTAAGCAGAGAAATGTTGAATTTAACTAAAGATTTATGTAGTGAAGTTGAACTGTCGTAGAAGGTTAGATGAGCATGGGAATAGTACATAGTGAGGTAAATGAAAAAATTATTTTAAGTAAATACAATAGAGAAATAGTGCACATACTGTTGTTTTGTACATTTAAGGTTTATTTTACATGCTAAAAGGCCTTTTATATGAAAATATGATGGATTTTTAAAAATTATTTTGGAATTTTATGAAATCCTTACTTGTTTCGTATTACATCTTCTACTTGAGGAAAATAAGATATCCTTCCTCTTTCCAGGTGAAAGTGGAAAATCAAAGGACAGTTGTGGGAAAGATGGTCTACATGTCTGTTGTGACTTTGTAATATTTTCATAAATGTGTCTTTCCAACATAGACTTTAGTTTACTTCTTAACGACAGTGACAACAATAACAACAAAAATGAATGTAAGAGAAACACATGATATTGACAACTCCTTGTGTTGAGTTTTCACACAGAGTTGTTTTGCTTATATTTGTGACTTAGTATATGCTGTTTAAGTTGTGTTAATTTTACCAATGAATATTCATTGTATTTGGTATCTAAATTATTATGACTTTATATATCAACCAGTGATATATAAGTGAGTGCTTCTAAATATACATTATTTTCTGTTTGTTCCTTTGCTAATTTGTTTCTCTTATTTTCCATTCTTTTTGCTTTTCTCTTCATAAAATTTCCAAAGTAAGATAAATGATATTCACCATTTATATTCTGACAGTTGATAAAAATGTTTTAATCATTGATTATTTTGTGTAATGGGTTCAATCTTCATAGTCCATATGTGGGTACTTGCAAATGCTTAGCTAGAATAGATTGAGCCTGTTATTAGAGCACATCCTCAGAAGAGCTAAACTTTAACTGCATATGTTACTTTTGCTAATAATGTCATACTTAATTTCCTCAGATTTAGCAATCCATTTCTTGTTTTCAAATTCACTGGGTTGTCAGTTCTAGAAGATCATATACCTAAATTGCTATTACATGGAAGAGGAGTTATAAAAATATTAGAACTTTATTATTGATTAATAAAAAATACAGTGTTGTCACAGTGGTTTTTAAATAGTAGTTTATTTAATACTGCCTGAAGTAGAATCATATAGAAAAGTATTATTTATTCTAGCTGTCCTATTTAGCAGTAATTTTAGCTCTTTAATTCATAGATTATTTTTGTTTAGTTATCTTTGATGGCAAGTCCTACTTGAAAAACGGTGATTATATAGAGAACAAAATAATCTTGGAACAATTAGGAGCATAAACCTATCAATTCACTGTTTTTGAGTCAGAAATAAAAATTCTACATGCAGAATATTAATATTAATTGTTAATATTGTTTTAGTAGTAGAGTAGAAAAATGTGACTCATTCCCAAATGTATTATGACAACCGTTAGAGAACTTATAAAAAGAAAAGAAAATATTAAGAGTTCAGAGTAACAGCAGCCATTTGAATAGAAGAATACTGTAACATTACATAATTTATTTTGCTTCTGAATTCTTTTGAGGTAATGTAACATAGAGTCATATCTTCTGACATTTTAACATTTCATCTGGTAAACAAGTAGAGAAACATGTTTTTAAATTTTTTCAGCAGCCTAACTACAAAACCAAGAGAATCATTAATATATCTAACCTACAGATGTCAACTTGGTAAATGAAACAGACATTTTCTACATCTAAAGTAAATAAGAACTGAAATCTGACACAGTCATTATTTGTCAAGTAATCATTATTTTTCATCAAATGTTCAAGCTGCTGGTAACATGTCTCAGTGGTTAAGAGTGTTTAATGTGGATGTATCAGGACCTGTGTTCATATCCCCAGAAAACACTTAAAAAGCCACATATGGTTGTGAATGCCAGGAATCTCAGTATTGGGGAGCAGAGGTGGGTAGACTGGACAGCTCGCCAAGAAGAAAGTGTTGTCATTGGAGTTTGGTGAGAGAATGTGCCTCACTTATGGGCAATAAATCATAGATCCACAGAGAAGGACTCAGTGTCCTCCGCTGGACTTTGTATGCTTTTACATGGGCACAAATTCCTGCATACTCGTATCTATACACAACATTTATACAACACACACACACACAAATGCACATGCACACACACACTCATATGCATGCACACACATGCAAGCACACACACATGAACACTGAGTGAGAGAGGGAGAGAGAGAAGGAGAGAAAGAAAGATAGACGGAGATTGGGAGAGAGCAAGGGAAAGAGGGAGAGAGAGGACTCCTTAAAGAGAATTCTGTATCCTATTCATCTCTTTATCACTTATGTACAAAATAATGGACTTCAAGTAGTGGAAAACTGAAGTCAGTTGTCTGAATTGGGAATTATGTATTTTATAGAAACAGACATACCACATTCCACATACATAGCAGGTTCTTGAGATTGTTTTGTGGCACTACAATGATAAATTTTTATAGTTTTTAGACTATATAAATGATGTCCTCTTTTAAGAGTTATTCCTACAACACACAAGTCCTAGTGCATATACATTGGAAAAGTTACTAGCTCAAAGTTTTCATCAGTTCTTTTTTACTAAGGCTATAATTTGAATATATATTCACTTCGATCTGGCTATGGAGTACATGCTAAATGCTGACATTGTGAAAAATACTTTGTCCTTCCTTCAATTACCATATTCTAAGAAACTAACAGCTATCACTGAAGTAATATCTAATTAGTACTGTGTATTTGATGCCTTAGTAAGTGACTTCTTTTGTACCTTATCTTTTGAAAAAATGTGATTGTACATAAACTTTTGAGGTAAACATGAGTTAGTGCAAACTTTAGCATAAGTTATAATAGAAGACAAAAAAATCAAGCTGAGTGAAAGCCTGTGTCAAGAAAACTCCTCTTAGTAGTGGAACAATCAACCTAGAGCACAAAATTCGGAAGATATCTAGAATAAGAACAGAATTGAGGTTTAACTTAATATTGTCTATGAAGTTAGGTGTAACAAACTGGGTCTTTGGGATGGAAGTACAATATCTTGTTTTTCTCTATATGACCATAGTATCCAAAATAATTGACGTTAAGTTATGGAAATCCGAAGTCAACATTACAGAATTGGAAAAACTCTTGTTCTGTGGTCCTATAAAGAAAAGCACTCAGAAAGACTTTCTGGCAGCCTTTTAGTTTTTACATTAAAACAGTATTATTTGTCACTTGCCTTCTCTGATTAGTAAATGAAACAAGAACAGTCAGAGGTAAAGTTATCAGATTAGGAAGATGAAACATTTTTCCCCCAAAACGTTAGTCATTTAATGCTTGCTTTACTTACTCATTATTTTTACAATTTAGATATTCAGCTGAATACATGTAATATTGAAATTGTAATATGGAAAGTTTTATGACATTAAAAGAATTATAATTAAATCACTAGAATTCCTTATATATGTTCATTATAAGTATCAATTATAATATTACAAAACAGTTGAGAACATTTACTGTGCTCCCATTATGATATATACATCATCTAGATAGTGACCCAATCACAATTAAATAATATCATAGTTACTTTTCTGTTGTTGGAAAATAACAACAGCAGAAGCAACTTAGTGGAAAAAGACTTTATTTTGACCTATGGTTCAGAAACAGTCCAACCTATCATTGTGGAGAAGATAAGGCAGCAACAGGCAGGGAAGTCATGTTCTTAAGTTTAATAGAATATTTGGTTACATTGCACCAACATTGAGGAAGTAGGAATTAACCAAGGAGAAAGACTTTTGTAAACTGGAATGAGACCCATTACAAAGTTCAAGGTTTACCCCAAGCCCACTTTGTCTAGCAAGGTTACAGCTCAGAAATGTTTTGTAACATTCGCAGTCCCTTGCAGACTCCCTGGTTGTTGTCTCAGTTCCTGTGAGCGCCTATGGGCCTATGATCTGGGAGCAGAGGCTGTCTCTGACTTTGCTGTCATTCTTTGAAACACTTTTTCTCCTACTGGTTGTCTATCTATCCTGAATAGTAGAGGAGGTACTTAATCTTATTGCAAGTTGCAATTTCATATGCCTTGGCTGATTAACATCCTTGGGAGGCCTGCTATTTTCTGAAGAGAAATTGAGGAGAGGATTTGGGAGAAGAGGGAAGCAGGTGAAGGGAAACTGAGAGGAAAAGACGTAAGGAAAACTGAAGTCAGAATGAAGAAAATATAAAAATTATGCATATCAAGATTAAAACATATATTGACAAAATATGTCACTGTATTTACTTATCAAATAAACCATTGGATTTATAGGGTTAGCAGTATTTTTATATTAATATATTCTCTCTAAGTCACATCCTTGTGATAAAAATACTGTTACAGTAAAATGTTCTTTTATTTAGATCATCCCACCCAAAGTGCTTATGTATCTTTTTCCTTTTATTTGAAAATTACATTATTCTTTAATAAAGCTGTAACTTTAGGATGGCAATTCTTCTTAAAATTTTATTGAAATAAAAAATGGTAGCAAATTATATAGTAAAATGTTCATATAAATTATGAGATAATAAAGTAACCTTGAAGAAACCATCATATAAGTTGAAAACACTAGCATGAGTACCTCTGAGATATCATTTATTTATTTATTTATATTAAACCAATTTAAATTTACAACAAAATGACAACGGATCAACTCCTTGGATAATTAGAATGTGGCAACAGCTTTTAGAGAGATATTGTACAACCCTGTAGAAATAAAGGTATAGAAATATAGTTCCAATATTAGTTATTATTTTAAAAATTAATTTATATTATTATAAGATAAGCAGACAGGAAAACACATGATCTTTAATTAACTAAAATCATTCATAGAAAAGAATTAGAAATTGGGGCTCACAGTTGTAGGATGTAAATAATCTCACTTGGCATGGGTGCTCTGTTAATGTCATTATTTTATTTCAACTTAGGGTTTCCGAACATCCGTTGTAGATATTTTCTAGCCCAGGCATTGTAAGTCTTTATAGTGTATGAAAATACTCTACATTTAATGAGAAAAAAATCAAGAAACCAGAATATTGACATAAAATATTTAAATAGAGTAGTGCTTACATGGAAATTTTTTTAAAAAAGAACACAAACCAAATAGAAATTCTTTTTGTTTCTGTCAGTTATAAAATGATAAAATAATACAGATTTAATAAATAAAATTTAAGTAATTACTCATGAATTTCAGATTGACACTATCAGTTTTGCTTTACAGATAATGTCCTGAGTTTAAATTGCCTCTCATAATGTCAAAACAGGAATAGGAAGCAGACCTTCTAACAGCCAATTAGTTTTACATGTTTTTCTTTCATTTTTAGATTATATTTATGTCATTCCCCACTTCTAATTCCTACATGCAAATGCTCCACAATACCCCTCCTGGATATCTATAAAATTCAGGAGAATTTTATCATTAAATGTTGATACATAATTTGTATGTGTATACAAGTCTAAATATAACCTGCTCAATTTTGTGATGCTACTTTTATGGCTTTTTTCTGAGTTGACTATTTGGTGTTGGATAACGAATTTGTGTGCTCTTTCCTGGGAAGGTTATTTCTCTCCGTCTCAACATTTGTTAGTTGCCAGAAGTTTGCTATGTAGGGTGGACTTTGCATGGGTTTTCCACTTTGGCATAGCTATTGTTGTAGTACTTATTCAGATCATGCTAGTTAATCAAGTTGGAGATAATTTATGGATGTAGCTAATGAAATTGCTAGGAGACACTATCTCACATCAACATCCCTGATTGTCTGGTTCGTGCAATTGTTCCATTAACTCTTCTACAATATTCCCTCAGCCTTAGGTGCAGAAGTATTTTGTAGATGTATTTGTTATGACTGGATTCCACACCTACTCATTTTGATTCGTTGTGGTTCATTTTCATTAATGGCCTTTGACTGTGGCAAAGAGAATTTTCCTTGGTGAAATGTGAGAACTACACTTATCAGTGGGTAAAAGCACAATTAGAGTGTACTTAAGAATTATTCTCGTCTAATAAAATGGTAGTTAGTGATTTTTCTCCAAGAATCACAACTCCTCTATCCATAGGTTGTTGGCTATGCATGCGGTATGAGGCATGGATTTCCTCTTGTGGAGCAGATCTCAAGTCCAATTAGAGGCCTGTTGGTTACCACCAAGTTATGCATACCACTACTATATGCTTAAGATTATTGTACTTTTCTGATAATTTTGTGGTTCAGAAGCACCATAGGTGAAAAGAACTGTTGGTTGCTTTCCTCCTTTAGAACCGTATATGGCTCCTTCTGTTGCAATGAAACCTATTCCTCAGAAGAATGCACTCAGCTCAATTTCAACTGTGTCTGGAGTGCATGGTATCTCCAGTAATAGCAACTCATTTTAGAACTTATTTGGGGAGAAGTGTTAATCAGTGGACAAGCAATAGACTGTAATGTTCAGGAAATCTCATTAATGATACTGATAAAACTTGAAAGAGGGCTTTTTAAGCCTAGTTTTGGGGGGTTTATTATGTGTTCTTTAGCTCTTGGAGAGGATATTTTTAATAGTCCAGACTTTATCCACCTCCTGGTTCACCTTCTGACTGTTCCATATCCCATACATCCTCCTCACACCCTAGTCTCCAAGAGGATGTCCCACTCCCACACCCCATACCCACCCAACCTCCCTACTCTCTGGAGCCTCAAGTTTCTTGAGGATTAGATGCATCTTTTCTGACTAAATCTAGACCCGACAGTCTTCTGCTGTGATATGGGGACCACATATCATCTTGTGTATGCTGCCTGGTTGGTGGCTCAGTGTCTGAAAGATCTCAGGGGTCCAAGTTAGTTGAAGCTGCTGGTCTTCCTATAGAGTTACCCTCTCCTCAGCTTTTTCTAGCTTTTTCCTAAGTCTATCACAGGTGTCACCAGCTTCTGGTCATTGGTTGTGTAGAAATATCTGCATCTGACACCTTCAGTTGCTTGTTGGGCCTTTCAGGAAGGCAGTCATGTTAGGTCCTGTTTGTAAGCATACCATAGCATCAGTATTAATGTCAGGACTTGGTGTATCCTCTGAGCTGTTTGCCAATTTGGGTCTGTTACCGGACATCCTGTAAGTCTACTTACTGTATGATGCCAATCAATTCTATTGTTTCTAGTCTTTCTTTCTTTCTTTCTTTCTTTCTTTCTTCCTTCCTTCCTTCCTTCCTTCCTTCCTTCTTTCTTTTCTTTTCTTTTTTTTCTTTTCTTTTCTTTTTTTTCTTTTCTTTTCTTTTCTTTTTCCTAATGACCTGTCTATTGGAAAAATTTGGGCATTGAAATCACCTACTATTAAAGGATCATTATTATTTTTATCTTACTTTTAATAGTAGTGAGTTTTCTTGTTTGTTTGCCTGTTTTGTCTTGTTTTTATGAAATTGTTTGCCATAGAGTTTGGTGTATATATGTTAAGGATAATAATATTTTCTGGTGAACAGTTTGCTTAATTTTAATAAAGTGTCTTTCTTTTATTTCTTTTAGTTATTTTCTATTAATTATTTAATTTATTTACATTTGAAATGTTATCCCCCTTTCTGGTCCCCCTTCTATGAATACCCTGTGGCCCTTCTCTTTTATATCTAAGAGGGTGCTCTACCACCCACTCCTCCACTCCCACCTCACTCCTGTAGCATCCCCTTCTTTCGGTCATCAAACCTCCACAGGATCAAGTGCATCACCTTCCATTGAGGCCAGAAATGCAATCTTCTGCTACATCTGTAGCCGGGACCATGGACTGGTTCACTCATAGGTTCTTTGTTTGGTGGCTTAGTACCTGGGAGTTCTGAGGGGTCTGGTTAGTTGATAATGTACTTCTTTCTATGGGGTTTCAATCATCTTCAGTTTCTTCAGTTCCTTCAATCCTGCCTCGAACTCTTTTATATTGTTCCCCAGGCTCAGTCCAATGGTTGGCTGAAAGTATCTGCATTTGTCTCTGTCAGATGCTGATAAAGCCTCTGAGAGGACTGCCATGCCATGCTCAGAGTCTGTAAGCACATCTTGGCATCAACAATAGTGTCAGTGTCTGGTGTATGTTCATGGGATGGATCCCAAGTTGAGGTGGTCTCTGGATGACCTTTGCTCCCTTTTTTGTCCCTGAATTTCCTTTAGACAGCAACAATTCTGGGTCAAAAATTTTGAGATGGGTGAGTGGCCCCATCCGTTAATGGAGATCCATTTATTAGTGAGTACATACAGTGTATCCACTCACCATGTACACAACAAAGAGGAGAAGACAGCATAAAATAATCAAACTCACGGCTGAAATCAACCAAATAGAAACAGAAAATGATACAAAGATTCAACAAAACTAAGAGCTTATTCTTTGAGAAAATCAACAAGATAGATAAATCATTAGCCAAACTAACTAAAGGTCACAGAGACAGTATCACAATTAACAAAATCAGAAATGAAAAGTGAGACACAGCAACAGAAACTTAGAAAATTAAAAAAAAAATCATCAGAACTGACTACAAAAGTCTATACACAAAGAAACTGAAAAATCTAGATGAAATGAATTATTTTCTAGACAGATACCATGTACCAAGTTATATAAGGATCAGATAAACTATCTAAACAGTGCCATAGCCCCTACTTAAGAAATAAAAGCAATCATTAAAAGTCTCTCAACAAAAAAGGCCAGGACCAGATGGTTTTAGTGCAGAATTGTATCAGACCCTCAAAGAAGTCCTAATACTCCTCAAACTATTTTCTTAAAGAGAAACAGAAGGAACACTAATTCATTCTTTTGGTTACTTTTAATTTGTAGTCTATTTTATCAGACACCGGGTAACAATATCTAACAATATCTAAACCTATTTTGTCAGGTATTAGGATAACAATATCTAATATCTGCTTCTTTCTTATGGTTGCAGTATTTTGTCCATCTTTATATTCTAAGCAGAATCATTGATGTTCATAAGTAGAACTTCCTGAATAATTTGATAAAGTTGTTGCTGTCACAAATATTTGTGAATCTGAATAAAGCACATGGTCTTTGCTCAATTGTTTGTTCATTCAAGCTGAGTAAATAGTCACAATCATGGAATAAGGAGAATTAAATTGAAAGGGAATGGAGGCTTTGAAGAATCTATGTTTGTGTCACACTGTAAGCATAATTGGTAAGAACTTTTTAAGATTTAAGGTGATAATAAGGGGAGTTTTATAATTGACAGCCAGATAATAACAATCACCATTGCTGTGCCTCTCACTTTGATTTTAGTCGTGGGTGCTGAAGGTCATCTCCTCAGTATCTCACTTTCTTGGAAACTTAGAACCATAGAAAATTGCATCAATCTGTTCTAGAGTGTCTTTTTGAAATTTGATTTAGCAATGCTATGGATAGAATATGAACTAGTGTTTGTAATCATGCCTATTTAGATTTCATGTTGCCAGAATGAGAAATAACTTGATAGTGACTTTTACCTCTCTGATCACACAATTATATTAGTATTTCCTCTGGACCATTATCAGCCAATGATTGTAGGGTGTGGATTTTTTATTATAGGACATTCAGTTGAGCGGAAGTGGGGTGTTCCATTTCTGAGTCTGCTCAATTCTTTGTCAAATTCTTGTTTCTTCTCTTATTGCACTAGCTACAGGCCTGCTGTACTAGACTCTAGGTGTTTTCCTATCTATAATTTTTATCTGGAGTTTACCCTTCATGAAAGCATTTCATGCATGAAATTTATATTAAGTCTAATCTTGACTTCTCACCTGCTTCTTAGGGTACTGAAACTGTTACAATCTTGATCTTAACCACTTCCCAGAGGGCCATAGTAGGACTGAGGCCAAACTACTTACAGGAATTTATCTTCATATTAACCTAGTTTGTTGAAAAATTTCTCCATTCCTTCCTGAGACTAAATTAGCATTTCAAACAGAAAATAATTTTACATAGGTTTTATACTTCCTACAAGTAGTAGAATTCAACTATTTTACACTTGAGTATGATATAGAATTAATTACAAAGTTGTAAGGAGGAAATGTGCCTGAAATGGTCCCAAGCTTTTATAATTGGTGATGATAAAGTCTTCAACTAATGTCTATTTTAGGGAGCCTCTTGGAGTAGAATTTTTTTATTCCAGATAAATCTTTAGGTAATAACAGATATCTTTAATTTATTCATAGGAGAAACATTTGGCCTAATTTTAAAATAAAGTTAATTTCCTACCCCAATCTTGTTTTAAGCTACTATGTCTTTAGAAAATGTGATATGTAGAAATATGCTTAAATTTACCACATATGCTCAATATTTTTAAAAGAATTTGTGAGAAATTATATACATACAAACACATTTTATTATATATTCATGACATATATATATATGTATATATATATACATATATATGCATCTATATCATGAGTCATTTTTAAAAAGGCTTTAGTTGACTTAAAATTCATTAATTATTCTCAAAAGGTTTTAAAAAGTAAATGCATACTTTTTATAATATAGTTCCATTTGTTATTTGAATATCATTGTGTTTGAACATGCTTTTGCAAGAGACAGAAAGCTTTGGAGACCTTTATGGCTTTGTTCTAAATAATTTTCAAGTAGCTAGAATTATGGATAACAGCCTTCAACTATAAGAACTCTAAGAAGCATATATGGAGGATAGAAAAGCTGAAAAACATTACTACTACTCTTGAAAGAAAGCAATTGTAGAAATGCAGTGGAGATTCACTATAAATATATAAGAGTTTAAACAAACTAAAACAAAATAAAGAAAAAAAAACAAACAAACAAGCAAACTAAAAAGAGTAAAACCACACAAAGTTTGGAGAGGGAAATCTATCTTGAGAGAGACCCTTCCGTATAAGAAACCCTGATCACACAGCAATAGCATCCAGACACAAAAGACTAGATAGGACAGGAATCTAATTTGAGGGGTCACTGCATTGGCATCTCTAAAGTGGTCAACAGTCTTTTCATGACATTATCTCCAAGTGATCTTGACTCACAAAGGTCACATGTTCATTTACATAGTGGTAGCTTGGAGAGCCAGTCAGGCTATAGGGAGATATTGTATCACAAAAATAGTACTTAATATAGTACGTCCCTGGAAGCAGAAGTCATTACCCTTCTGGAGCAGTTAATTAGAGAATTTAAGATTTTGAAAGAAAGATTACTATCCACTATTTCAGTCCTGAGTTACAGGGCAATCAAGAGTATCTACAGTTGCTTCTGTCCACAAAGGACACATTTTTATTGTTGGGGAATCATGACAAGAAAAACAAGAAGATTAATAGCCCAAAGATTCTGCATCATCAGAAGACACACTGTCAAGATGTCCATGTGTAAAAGATCTAGTGAGTAGAAAAATAAATAAATAAAAGCTTTTGAAAAATTCAAGATGTCATAATGATTAAAAACATTGAAGAAACTAGGAATGGAAAGATCATAACTCACACAATAAAGATTTTACAGAACAAACATGTTAGTGGGGTTTAGGAAATAAATACTAGAAAGATAGACAATAAGTATTAGTAATACACTGGAGGTAAATATGACAGAGGTATGTAATATATGCAAAAAAATCACAATAAAACCCATCATGTTATAAGGTTATTATAAACTGATAAATGATAAAACATGAATAACATACCAAACTCTCATGAAAGATACTAAGCATTTGGTCATTTCCTTATTTTTCTGTTACTCAGTTCAGACTTACACCTCTTTTATAATTAAAATTAGATCAAAAGACAGATGGTGAAGGCTTAAAATTATGTGTTTATTAAAATCAGGTAGGTTGCCGAATTATTTCACACCATAACATGTTTCCATATACTAGCTGTTCAGCTGAGACAAGATCAATGAAACTTGAAAGTGGAGAGGGAACAATGAGAAGTCTGTTGTCTGTGTATACAGCATATATTTAAAAACATAAAGGATATCAATTAACCCTATAACAAAATTTAGAAATAATTTTAATAATGCTGACATATAACAAACTTTCTAAAACATAAGGTATTTCCTCAAAAATAATAAAAGGTAAAATAGTAAAGTATACAGAATTTGGTATACATATAAGACACCCATATTAGCTAAAGGTTTTCTCCATGGAAATAGATACACTATAAATCACTTTCAATATAAATATTATTGAAAATATACATATTATTATAAAGCTAATGCAACAACTCATTTTCTATTGCTGTACTAAGAGATCATGGTCACAACAACTTATAGAAGCAAGTTCATTGGATTTACAGTTTCAGATGAAAATTCCATGACCTTCATTGCAGGGCTCATGGCAACAGACGGGCAGGCATGAATTTGGAACAGTACTGGAGAGCTTACCAATAAGAGAATAGCCATTTGAGACATCTCCAAATAGTCCATTCCTCCTTATCCTTTCCAAAGAGTTCTACCAACTGTGGACCAAGAATTCATGTATTTGAGCCAGTGAGAGCCATGCTTATTCAAACCATCACCATGCATTAGCAATAACTGAGGACAAAAAGTTCAAGGTGTTTACTCCTTTTTATTTTCAAATTCATCTTTTTTCTAACTACAGAGTAGCTTCCTCTAAAATTTGATCTACATTAATCTCAAAAAATAATAAAAACAACAATTAAAAACCTTAGGCACCAATCAGCAGTTGCTGAATATTTACTAAGTGCCAGACTCTCTATAAGTATCCCATTTTGCACAATGCTAATCTGTTCAGCAGAGAGAAATCAATTTGGTTTGAGGCTCTGCTTATCACTACAGTTCAGACTCCTTGAGAGAAACTGATTTGCAGCCTGAGTTCTAAGTTCAAACTCACATGGAATAGCTTCTTTATTCACTAAGCTTAGATTATACACACAAAGCTTATTTAATCAGTCAATGGAAGAGGATTGTGCTCAGATGGGACTTTCTTCTGGAACAATAGGGATAATGGGATCATCACAGTCATTTTCTAGAACTAAAATCTATATGAAGTGGCCGATGCTAGGTGGATTCCAAAATAAACGAGAAAATATGAACAAATAGTATTTTTGTTATATTTGGAAAATAAAAAATTTTACCTTTTTGAAGTTTTAATGAAGCTGATATTTATGACAGTATTTACTCACACAATAAAGAATGCAAACTGATGAAAAGAAGTACAGTTAATTAAAGAAGATTGAGGACAACCAGATCTATCATTAAAATATTATTGTTGAAACTACGGTTTGAAAAATAGGAAGCATTCTTTCCTAAGGCTCAATTTCATGTTGCGTTGAATTAGACAATTCTACACGGCATTAACATCCTTGAATATTGCATTCAATGTTGTGAACTGCCATAAGATTTGTGGTGACTTCATAAGTTGGAGACAGTAAGATTCAGTTTCAGTGTGAAATATTACGTTTTAGTTATTGTTCCTATGGTGTGTCAAAATACTTTGATAAAAAGTAAACTTGAGGGAGAGCAGTTTATTCTATGGCACAGTTTGAAGGTACAATCCACCATGGTGTGGGAGCCCTAGCAGAAGGAGTCTGAGGCAGCTGGTCAAATTGCATCTGCCATCAGCAATAAGGGCTATAGTTGCTTGTGGACATGGATGCTTTCTCCATTTTATGAAGTCCAGGACACAGGCCTAGTAAACTATACTACTCTCTTTTGTTGTGATTTTTTGCACCTCTGTGGAAACAAAGGAAGCCTTGAGGGCCTGACTTCAGAAGTGGATGCATGTAGTTGATGTGAGCTATTTCCTGGCCTTCTTAGCAGTTACCTCTGACTATCCATTTGTGAATGACAGTCATTTTCCCAGTCCAAGTAGACTTTCCTTCTTGAGTTTCACCTAACCTTTGTTGCTATGTTGACCATATTTAGTCATAGTCAAGTCTGCCATTGGCTAAAGGTTATACACAAGCCAATCCCTTGGTCTTGGGTCCCTAATCTGTTTTCCTGCTGCCAAACTGTCTGACAAGCTCCTGATAGTCATGTTCTGTACCTCCAGAATGCACTCCCTTTATATAAAAAAAATGTGCCAGCTCCTGAGAATAAGCTAGGCAAATAGTTAAGCAGTACGCCCACGAAATCCTGTTTCAGACTTTCATGCATGAGCATTATTTCCCAGTGTTCTTTGGCTGATGGATGCTACTCCTGTATCCTTTTTTGGGAGAATTCTTTTGTATATATTTATACCTATTCTCATTTTGTTTGTACCTCTGATCACAACAGGGAGGTTACAAAATATATCACTGCTCATTGCCTCATTGCATTTGCATAAGATAGACAATGCTCCCGCTCTCATCTGGTCTACATTTAAAATCGTTTGTGCTCAACCTAAAATAGTTCACAACATGGGCAATCTTTGTAACTCACAGGGACAAACTGCTGGAGAAAGATCTAACAATGTTTCAAGCAACAATTAAAACAATAAAAGCGGCTCTTTCTCTACCAGTCTAAAAAAGGTGTCTTTTTATATTGTTTTTTTTTCTTTAAAATCATACAGAAGATGACCGCATGACCACTGAATATCATAAGTTGCCAAAATACAGGAGAATCAAACCTAAAGTGATATAAAAAGATGTCACAACTGGAAAATAGTTTAACTCATCCCATGTGAGTGTGAGCAAGTGTATACTTGTCTTTTCCATGTAGTCACTGAAAGGCCGCTTTCAGGTACCTACAAGCTTTGTAAAGATCTTTAGTTCCAGTGTAAAGTATAAATTAAGGTATGAAAATACTGAGAATGAAGAGGAACCAAAATTGTGGCCATTGAAGCTGAACAATCTCAGAAGAGTCCTTTTCAACAAATTTGAAGCAAGATCTCAGCATGATGGTGTCAGACAAAAGGATGAGACAAGTGGCATAAAGGAGTGAATGAACCCTAGGATGGGGAAATAATCCATTGAACTATAGCTTTAAAATATCTGGTTATTATATTCATGCAGATAATTCAGTTAGATCTACACATTTTATCTGGTTTCATGCTCATATACTCTCACACTTGTTTATATTAACAGTTCATCCATTTAAGTAAGGGTACTGCTTCAACTACCTAGGACCCTGGGATCCCGGTTGGTTAAGTTCTGTTATACTGAGTGAGTTACAAACCTGTCATTTAGACTGAGTTTAATATGTCTCATGGGCTATCAACACACATGCGCAACAGCAGCTTCTCATAATGATACTAAATATAATTGAGAGTTGAGACACACCCCCTGGGTGTTTAGACTCAAATAGTATGAATATGGCCCAATCATGCCAGTACATCATGAAAACCTAAGAATGATCAAATTGGTTTTTTTTCTTGCTTACATTGAAACATAAAGTTTATCACCTGTTTTGTGATGGTTTCTGTAGTAGTTGATCATCTCCTGCCCTTCAAATGTCATATAGCTAAAAAAATTACCATGTAACACTTAGTATATATCATCATGAGACTGTCTTTTTCCATTAAAAGATTACATGAACATTGCCTTCAGTACTTCACATATCAGAAGTCAACTGCATGGCCCTGACAACCACAGAAATCTCCCCTTCACTGTGTAATAGATTAGTGCTTCACAGTGAAGGACTCCTTCAGTTATACCTCATGCTTAAACTTGACAAAAAAATTCCTTTTATTTTTGTTGTGCACAATAGCTGTTATGGTCATTCTTCCTATCATCCTTTCGGTATGATGTCAAACATTGCAGCAGATAAAAATGAATAAATGTCACCAATAAAAAAATAATTGCAACCAACAGGAGAAATTTATGTTAAGCAGGTCTGTGTATTTTCTGCAGCCAGGATTTTTCTTTTCAAGGTTACTTTTCTTCCAGACATTCACCCTCAGCACTGAACTGTACACAGTGGAAGTGGGTTCATCTTAGAGGATGATCTTGTTCTGGTTCAGCAACAGTGTACTTTTTCCTCCATCCTCATACTCTACCTACAAAATCTATTTCTTAATTGGTTCAAATTTTGGTCTTTGTGGTTATTTAAATAAAAATGGCCCCCTCAGGATCATAGATTTGAATGCCTGATCACCACGAAGTGAGACTATTTGAACAGAGTAGGTATGTCCTTGTTGGAAGCATCATGTCACTAAAGGCGGGCTTTGGCTTTTCAAGGGTTCAAGCCAGGCCCAGCGTCTTTCTCTTTCTGCTGCCCAAGGATCTAGATGTAGCACTCCCAACTACTGTGTCTGCCTATATGTCCCCATGCTCCTTCCTATAAGGACAGTGGACTAAATCTCTCAAACTGTAAGCAAGCCTCAATTAAATGCAATCTTCTCCATAGGAGTTGCCACGGTCATAAAGTTTATTTACAAAAATAGAACAGCGAAAAAGACAGTCTTCTAGATTTATTTTAAGTGCCATTATGCCATGAAACAAAATGAAAGTCAGAAATGTATAATCATGACATTATATGTTAATACAATGCATTGTGAATAAAAATTTCACTCCCAAATTAACTTTTAAAATGTACATATGTCAGTGATTCTCAGGTAAATATTACTCTTTCATGGTCTTTCAGCTGTCTCCATTTCATACTGTGTATTTAATTAGATGCCTCATTTATACACAAAACTAAAAATTATTAATACCCAGTGTGCCAGCATTTTATATTACACAATACATAAGATAGCTTAAGGGAGAAGGATTAATTTTGCATCCTTCTTTCAAGAGTATGGCTGTGTGTATTGTTTTAGGCAAAGGAGACCGAGTGGGGTTAGAGAATGCTCAGCTCATGAATACAAGGAAGAAGGAAACCAATAATGAAAGAATCTCCCTGAAGCAACATATATCCTTTAAAGTGTTAACTGTTGTTAGGATGAAGCAGCAAAAAGGCACCCTAGCTGGTCAAATCCAAGGCATGCTACTAGAGATCACCATATCATGCAACAAATCTAACACAAGGGATTTATTGGGGGATGAAGAAGAACAAAAGGCTATCTTGGACTGGGGACATAAGAAAGAGAAAGACAGACTCAGAGACAGGAAGACAGAGAAAGAAAGAGAGAAAGGCAGAAAAAGAAACTAGGAGTCAGAGAGACTGAATAAGGCAGGAGAGAGAGAGAGAGAGAGAGAGAGAGAGAGAGAGAGAGAGAGAGAGAGAGA
>JANHMN010000014.1:11906118-11942979 GCA_030674055.1 Rhabdomys pumilio | reverse complement strand
AGAGAGAGAGAGAGAGAGAGAGAGAGAGAGAGAGAGAGAGAGAGAGAAAGAGAGATCTGGGGAGCTGGGAGTGGACACCTTTAAAAGGGTACATATGTTTCATAGTGAAAATGCGTACCTTTTAGTAACAGTGGAAAGGCACCACACATAGTCACATAGTGGTGGAGAGTGTTAACATGAGCAGCTGCTGTTGAGTTGCCAAAAGGCAGGCTGTTTGAGCCTCTAATTTACAACATTCCTCATTTTTGTTTATTATGAAAGGTGAACAGATAGAAAGGTATGGTGGTGAGGCAGGAATGAGAGCTCATGCTTTTGAAACTACTTCCTACTGACAGCATCTTTGAGGACTCAATAAAGCTGAGGTGGTGGCCAATCGCTGGGAGAGCTGTCTGTTTCACTTGATGTCCAAGATCTGTGGAACCATCTAAGGCAAAAAAAATTACAGGCCTAGTCAAAGCAATCTGAGAGGTTAAATAACCTGGGACTAGTTCCTATGATGTTGGCCAGGTTGCAGATTTAGAGGGAACACTTGGACCTGGAAGGTTGCTGTAAGACACACACACACACACACACACACACACACACACACACACACACTCACACTCACACTCCTCACACTCACACACACTCACACACATGGCAGAAAATAAAGTTAATGGATTTATTGGGAAATTATTTAGGTACAGAATTCTTGTAGTTGAGAAGGGGACTCACAGGACCAGGAAAATGGACTGAGATCCCATGCTCAGGAATTGGTAGTTAGACAGGGGCAAAAACTTATTGTACTTATCTAGAGTTCATTTGACTCATGAGAGGTGGATTCAAGCCAATTCTCTGAAATTTACAAGAATTTTATTTAAGTTTACCAAAAGAGAGCAGTTTTAGAGACATGTTAGCATTATTGACATGACTGAGATAGGCTGACTCCATAGCAGGCTTCAAAATGGCAGTTCAGGAGACTAGGCATAATTTTTGTTTCCTAGAACTGGATGGGGAAAATCCAGGCAAGTCAGTTACTAGAAAAACAACAGGCCTTGGGCAGCCAATAAGAAGCTGCCTCACCTTCAGTAGCTGAGCGGCAATCTGGCCTGAGGCAAGAGTAATGAGTCAACTTTCCCCAACAACAGTTAAAAGTCCCTCACCCCCTGCAATGGTTCTGGAATGTCCCCGAAAGCCCTAGGCAACCCCAAAGTCCCCCATACCCTAGAGATAGAGCCAACCAATCATAATAAAGGTCACCTACTCTCTCCCAGTAATTCCCCTAATCTACTCTACATTGAGTCTGAGAGCTCACCTGGGCATCTCCACCTTGGTTAATGGTAGACCACCACATGCTAGACTTCTGCAGAATAAAATGTTCTTTGTTTTTGTATATTATTTGAGTCTGGGGTATCATTCTTCAGTGAATCACAGACCCTTACATTAGCATTGTTTGTGATCTGTATTGAAATCCACATTATAAAAAAAACAGCAGACTCATATTTTTGCTTCATAGTAAAAGTTTGGGAAACAATTTGAGGTTAAAAGATGAACACTCTTTAAGGTGAGTTCAGGGAAGAAATAAACCTTCCATGGAACAGAAGGGTAAAAAGTTGCTTGATTTTGGTTTTCACTTATGAATATAGACGTTGAAAGAACTTCTTTCCTCTATCCAGAACACTGAATATGTTTAGATAAGACAAACATTTCTACCACAGTGAGAAGTCCCTTCAAGTCTTTACTTAGAAGACAACCAAAAGAAATTTACAGTCTTGAGCTTGTAATCATAATAGCAGTAGTTCATTACCAGAGCTAGATTAATAACTTATCAGAGATCCAATGTTTAATGTTAAAACTCTGAACTTTCAAAGTCTTAATATAACAGGTCCACAGTGAAAGAAGAAAAAATCTGAAACAAGTTTGGTTCTTTTTATATACCGGACATTACTCTTTGATCAGCACTTCACATCCTCTGACCTTTATAACATGCATTTACACACCTTGTTATAATTTGCACTCACACACCTTAAAACACATTTTTAGACCATAAAACATTTTCTTAGATCCTCAAAGCTTAGTTTTATTGTATGCTCAGACCATACATAACTTTTACATCTTTTTTTTCCCCAATATTTATTATAAGGCATGGGTGGTTGATTACTGGGAGAAGTCATTTTAATCAAGATATTTTAAATAAAGGAATAGTAAAAAGTTGTGAAATTTGTTTTTTGAGCATATGTCTTTTCTGAGTTTTGTCAGTATATGTCTTTTCTAGACATATTTTACCCTCTGATAACAACGTAAAATATGTCTAGATCTAGTAGTGGCTCTAAGAGATTAAGGTCTGGACCCAATTTTCACACATAAAGATGACTGAGAAGGCAGTTTAAGCCTTGGTTGCTGTTATTAAGCTGAGAAACTGTCACACTAATAATGTAACTAAGCTATCAGTAGCCTAGTTCTCAACATTATCAGAGACCTAAGAAGGATGAATTTCACCTGAGTAAACAGAAAATACAGACCAAGCAGCTTTAAAATCTACTGAAAATTACAGAGACTTACTGGCTACCTAGATAGCCACTCTGTATTTCTGTATGATATTTGAGGGTAGCGGTCTCAGGGAAGACTCAGTCTTCAGCCACCAGGCCCAGAAGACCTGAGAGACTTTCCAGTGGAGTATGAACTTGGTGGGACTGGCCTACCTTGTCCTCACAAAGTGGGACGATTAGCTCCCAAGAAACCGGATTGCTCATAGTATGGGCAATGTCCTGTCATTCAGTAATTGAGGTGTAGGGAAGTTTTTTGTCCAGTGGACTGCTTTGCAACATTTAAAGCTAACTTCAAGTATAGGTTCTTCTGTGTCCTTAATCTTTAGAGGAAATTAGGGTGCTTCGAGAAGCTGTCATGTCTCTCTGTTATGAAAATCATCTTTGTTAAACACTTTAAAAATGACATGTACTGTAGATCTCTGAAACATTTGAGGATCATTATTTATTAATATATAAACTCTCAAACATTTCTTGTTTCTAGTTACTTGTTTCAGTTTTAACTTTGAAAACATATACAGGAGACTAATGTAATTAATTACATTAGTACTTAGCATGAGTACAAATATAATTCTTTTTAATTTAATTTTTTTTTATTTTTTAGTTTTTTTGAGACAAGGTTTTTATGTGTAGCCCTGGCTTGTATTAAAGGTGTGCATCACCACTGTCCGGCACAAACATAATTCTTAACACATTAAAACCATTGATCACTTATAAAGTGCTTATCAACTTGCATTTCCTAATTATCCTTAACATTTTACAATGAGTTATCAGTTATAAGACTAGAGCTTTATGTTTTATTCCTTAAAAATAAGAATTTTTGAAATGAAGCTCTTCTAATATCAAAAAAGACCAAAATCGAAACAAAACCCAAACAACAACAACAAAAAAGAAAAACAAATAAAAAACAAAACAAAAACAAAACCAAGCAAAACTTTTAATTATAGATACAATACATAACTATGAGACTAACAACTTTATCGATCCTTTTATAGTGCACTATAATAGGCCATTCTAATTTTTATATAGCTTTATATAAAAATTATTTATTTATTTATTAATTTTATTTATTTACCCAAATAGCTAGAGTTTGTAATGTAAAGTAGATATATATTACTATAAATTGATGTAGACCTTAGAAATTTATAAATCTTTTTAAAATTTTTTATCATTTATTTTTTATTTGATATTTTATTTACATTTCAGATGCCATCCCCTTTTCCCACTCCCCCTCCCTAGAAAACCCCTATCCTATTCCCATCCATCTTTTTGCTTTATACAATGTTTTTTAATGTTAACCAAAGGCTTTATAAGTTTAGTAATGCTCAAAACAAGATGCCCATACAATCAGGAGTGTAACCCAATACCCAACCTAGATATGTCAACTATCTTTGACTGGTAGAGACACACAAACATCTGCCTCCATCTCTCTCTCTCTCTCTCTCTCTCTCTCTCTCTCTCTCTCTCTCTATTTTCTCTCTCTCTATCATCTCCTAGCTCCTCCTCTCCTTCTCTTCCTTCTCTCCTTACTCCTCCTATTTTTATCCTTACTTCTTCCACCTTAGCTCCTTCTACACATCATCCTTCCCATTAAAATAAACCTTTTCTCTCAAAATACAATTAAAGCATAACTATACCAATTTGTGTCAGAAAGGTTGACTAACCAGAACATTTGTCATCTCTTCTAACTGAAAGACTTAGTTCTGAATCTGGCTTTTTTCTTGGCTTTAGAATAAATGTCAGCTGAAAACCATCCTCTCAAACCTTTTCTCTTAAAGTAAATAGCCAGAATTGGCTATGAGACTATAAGTCTTCAACCACATCGGAAATCCAGAATGAGTGAGTTAACTGAAATTATGGGAAGCACAAAGCATAACTTCTAAAACTTAGCCAATTTATAGAGACCACTGAACACCTGGAAAGTCCCTATACTACAAAACATTGGAGCATCTGATCTTCAGCCTTCTGGCCCAGGATCATCTGACAGACCTAGAGATGCAGAATTATTAAGGGCTGATTACTCTGTCTTGGCATATATAATCAGTCGACTATTCCGCAAGTGTGTCCTTTTCTGGACAGTAATTTGTCTGAAGATGAAAAGAGGCAATTCTTGCCTAGTGGCTATCTCACCACAAATGGAGTAACTCCAAAGATGCTTAATTTCTTCTTAGAATCCAAGACAGGAAGCTGTCTGGAACAGACAAGTCTCTAATCAAAATGAACATTAATACAGAAATGTTCGTAACATCAAATCTTTGGACTTCTGACGTTTTGAAAGCCAACTATCTATGTAAGGCAATCTGGACTGTTGTCTGTTAACTCCATCTCAGTTATTTCTAAATAAAATATAGAAAAAACCCTAACAATAAACTGAGAGCAATGAATTTGCTATACGCCCTTAACTTACAGGCTAACAATCTCAAATAAGTTTAAAAAAGTTAAAGAAGGACTGGGTCTAAGCCTTGTATTCCTAAATGTGTTATATAGGCACAATGTCTATGAAAGTGACAACATTAATCTCAATTTTATATCAATAAAATATTTGTACCAGTGAAAACCTTAAATTTTAAATCAAAGTAAATTTTGTACAATTTAAGAAATTGTAACTTCCAGATTGGTTTTACCAGCTTGCAATCCCACTAACAATAAAGGAGTGTTCCTCTTTCTCCATCTACTATCACCTGAGTCTTTGATCTTAGCCATTCTGACTGGTGTGAGGTGGTAGGTATCTCAGGGTTGTTTTGATTTGCATTTCCCTGATGACTAAGGATGTTTAGCATTTCTTAAGATGCTTCTCAGTCATTCCAGTTTCCTCAGTTGAGAATTTTTTTTTAGCTCTCTACCCCATTTTTAATAGGGGTATTTGGTTGACTGGAGTCAAATTTCTTGAGTTCTTTGTATATATTGGATATTAGCCCCCTATTGGATTTAGAATTGGTAATGATCTTTTCCCAATCTGTTGGTTGCCATTTTGAATTATTGACAATGTCCTTTGCCTTACAGAAGCTTTGCAATTTAATGAAGTCCCATTTGTCAATTCTTGATCTTAGAACATAAGCAAATTGGTGTTCTGTTCAGGAACTTTTCCCCGTGTCTAGGTATTCAAGGGTCTTCCCCACCTTCTCTTCTATGGAAAAATCTCCCAGGCTAATGGTTTGGAAGGATTAATATAGTAAAAATGGCTATCTTGCTGAGAGCAATCTACAGATTTAATGCAATTCCCATCAAAATTTCCACTCAATTCTTCACAGAGATAGAAAGGGCAATTCTGAAATTTATTTGGAATAATAAAAAACCCAGGAGAGTGAAAAACTCTTCTCAACAAAAAAGGAAATTCTGGGGGAATCACCATACCTGACTTCAAGCTGTACTACAAAGCAATAGTGATAAAAACTGCATGGTTTTGGTACAGAGATAGGCAGGAGGATCATTAGAATAGAAGACCCAGAAATGAACCCCCTACCTATGGTCACTTGATCTTTGACAAATGAGCCAAACTATCCAGTGGAAAAAAAGACAGCATTTTCAACAAATAGTGCTGGTTCAACTGGAGGTCAGCAAGCAGAAGAAGGAGAATTGATCCATACTTATCTCCTTGTACAAAGCTCAACTCTAAGTGGGTCAAGGACCTGCACATAAAACCAAATACACTGAAACTATTAGAAGAGAAGGTGTGGAAGACACTTGAATACCTAGACACAGGGGAAAAGTTCCTGAACAGAACACCAATGGCTTATGCTCTAAGATCTAGAATTGACAAAATGGGACCTCATGAAACTGCAAAGCTTCTGTAAAGCAAAAAACACTGTCAATAGGACAAAGCAGCAAACAACAGGTTGGGGAAAAGATCTTTACCAATCCTACATCCTACATCTGATAGAGTGCTAATATCCAAGGTATATAAATAACTGAAGAAATTAGAATCTAGACAGTAAAATAACCCTGAGGAAACTTGAATGGTTGAGAATCACCTAAAGAAGTGTTCAACATTCTTAGTCATCAGAAAAATGCAAATCAAAACAACCCTGAGATACCACCTCACACCAGTCAGAATGGCTAAGATCAACTCAGGTAACAGCAGATGCTGGTGAGGATGTGGAGAAAGAAGAACACTCCTCCATTGTTGGTGGAATTGTAAACTTGTACAACCATTATGGAAAGCAGTCTGGTGGTTGCTCAGAAAACTGAACATAGTATTACTTGAGGATCCAGCTATACCACTCCTGGGCATACACCCAAAATATGTTCCAGCATCCAACAGGGACAAATGCTCCACTATGTTCATAGCAGCCTTATTTATATTAACCAGAAGCTGGAAAGAATTCAGATGTTCTTCAACATAGAAATGGATACAGAAAATGTGGTACATTTACACAATGGAGTACTACTCAGCTATTTAAAACAATGAGTTCATGAAATTCTTTAGCAACTGTGTGGAATTGGAAAATATCATCCTGAGTGAGGTACCACAGTCACAAAAGAACACACATGGTATGTATTCACTGATAAGTAGATATTTGCCCAAAAGCTCATAATACCTAACATACAACGCATAGACCACCTGAAACTCAAGAAGAAGGAAGACCAAAGTTTGGGTGCTCTGGTTTTTCTTAGAAGGCATATAACAATACTCAACCAGAGGTCCCAGGATCTAAACCTCCAGCCTTAGAACACAAAGGGAGGGACTCATGGTTCCACCTGTATAGGTAGTTGAGGATGGCCTTGTTAGGCATCAGTAAAAGAGGAGGGTCTTGGTCCAGAAAGTTTGGATTCCCTAGTGTTGGGGAATTTGAGAGCAGAAAAGTGGGAATGGGTGGATGTTGGGGGCACACCCTCATAGAAGTAGGAGGAGGAATGATGGGATAAGGGGTTTTGGAGAGAATAGGAGAAGGGTTAACATTGAACAGTAAATAAATAAAATATCTAAAAAAAAAAAACAGATAATGGGTCTGGCTATTGCAGTCGAGTAGTGGAGACTTTTTGTCAACAATTTATTATGGGAATTTTGTATAATCCTCAAGGACAAGATATTGTGGAAGAGTCCCATTGAACTTCATAAAGATTGGTGAGACATACTGTTGCTGAGACAAAAAATGATGCTGACCTGTGATCTTGCTTAGTGCTCTGACAACGGTGAGACCTATGATCTTGCTTAGTGCTCTGACAAAAGTGACTGAGGAGCTGTATTGGACATATGTTTCTGACCCACCTTTGCTTGACTGTATCCCAGATGGAACAAGATGCCTTGCCTCAAGTTTTTAGACCTTGTGGGATAGAGAATCAAAAAGGGAAATTATAATGTCTCTTGTATTTTTCTAAAAGGTAACCAGCTATTAGGACTCAATCATGTGCTGGTCGAGAAATCAATTCAATATTGGAAATAACAGTCTACATTTGGAAGGCTCGATCTGGACATTGTCAGAGTCATATTTGAAAGTTATTTATAGTTCATTATGATCTTATGATAGCAAGAGATAAAGTTGGGACAGGATCTGGATTAGTGCATGTTTTAAGGCTGGCAAGCCAAGGGTAAGATTTTGCAGATTCTTACCAACCTAAGACAGAAGTGCATTGCTTATGATAATACCTTCCACAATGGGTAAGGAAATCTTTCTTGTCAGAATGTCCTAAGACAGAATGTCCTAACCAGACAACAGTCTGGTTTATGCAATAAAATGGGGGAGGTATGGAAAGTTTGGGGGGCTGCCTGGCATTAATCTGTCATTGGCCAAGGACAAGGAAATGGACTGCAGGCAGGATTCTGACATTGGGCTGAGCAAAAAAGTAATTTTTGGCAGAAATCTAAATTCTAGGCTAGAACAAAGTAGAAATTATAGGCAGGAATCTAAATCTTAGGCTAGAACAAGAAGTAATTATAGGCAGAAATCTAAATCTTAAGTTAGAACCAAAAAATAAGCTTCAGGCATGAAAATGACTTTGGGCTAGGACCGAGAAGTAGGCTCAGATACTTTGATCATCCTGATAAGCCCTTAAAAATAGTGTGATGTGCTTGTTCTTTGATTATCTGGGTTTATTGTCTTTCTTGTTCCTAGACTATTTGCATCTATTGTTTTGCTAGTTCCTCAACCTAGAATTGACCTTAATACTTGCATGTAATTTATGCAGTATAAAGGTAAAAAAGGAGGAGGGATGGGATAGGGAATTATAATGGCTGGGAGGAATGGTGAAGGGGGATGGCATCTAAAATATAAATAAATAAAATATCAAAAAAATTAAAAAATAAAACAAATAAAACAAAAAGCAACAACAAAAAAGAAAACTCACAAGATAGAAACGTACATAATCTGGAGTATGGTGAGGGGAGGAAGTTTGTTAGGAAGAGAGATTAGAAAGCCTTCTGAAACATGAGGGATGTCCACAGGGCACTGCTCAAGCTTCAAAGAGCCCACTTAGAACTATGTTTAATGCTGTTGATATCCAGATAATAACTAAAGGCATGAAGGTGTGAGTACTAGTATGAAGGTAAGAAAATATTTTACCCTGGAGGATAGACACTCTTAAGCAGCTCGGGAAATGGCTCACTGACAAAGGAGGATAAAAAGTTCCTTTTGATTGGAGTAGCCATTTTGATTTCTTTAAAGAAAGAAAATCAAGTGACTGGCATGCCTCATGTTCTATAGATTGTGGCTTGGGGCCTGCAATGTCACTGTTAGTCTTTGTCTCCAAAATCAACTTTTAATTTTTTTTAAGGCCTATTGAAGTGTTTATAATTTCAAAAGGAAAATAAGGTCTTTTGAGATATAGTAGAATGTCATTTCATATATGTGATAGTTCCAAACATGGCTTCTGTTTTTGTTTGTTTTTTTGTATTTTCTTACTAAACCTGGACTAAGTAGTGTTTGCTCAATTTGATTCATGCTAGAGTCACTTGGAAAGCAAGAATCTTAATTTAATTAATTTAATTAATTTATCTTAATTTAATTAATTGAGACAATGCCTCCATAGTACAGGCCTATAGACAAATCTCTAGGACATTTTCTTGGTTAATGACTGATATGGGAGAGCCCAGCCTTTGGTGACTGGGTTACCACTGCACAAGCAGAGCAAGCCATGAGGAGCAAGCGCGCACTTCTCCATGGCCTCTGCATCAGCTCCTGCCTCCAGGTTTCTCTGCCCTTTGTCAGTTCTGGCCTTAATTTCCTTTGATAATGGAATGTAATGAAAAAGTATAAGCAAACTAGACCCCTTCCTCCCCAAGCTGATTTTGGTCATAGTGTTGAATCACACTAATCAAAACCCTAACTGAAACAGGTCAATAATATCATTTGGAGGGAGAGGATGATATTTTTAATTTATAAAATTAAATCTTTTTATAATTAGAACAAATTGCAATAAACACAGCCAGGATTTATCAAATTACATAATGAACTGGTGATGTTTCAGCGTTGCTCTTGCTTTCTTGGACATCTTTGCTTCTTTTCACTGCATTTAAACTAATTTACAAGAGTATTTATTTCTAATTTTAATAATGTAATACCACTGTCAAAAAAAACTACTAAAAGCTATAATATTTAAAATAAGCTATAATATTTAAAATGTGTGTGTGTGTGTGTACATGTGTGTTTAGACAGATGTGAGTAGGTGATAGCTGTGTGCACGTGCCTATGCAAGTCAAAGGAAGTAGTTAGGTCTCCTGAAGCTGGAGTTACAGACAATGTTGAGCTTTCCAGCATAAGTAAATGTTGTTAACCACAAAGCCTTCTTGCCAGCCCCCACACTACAAAATCTGAAGAAAAAGAGAAAAATCTTTAAGCATTAATATATCACTTATAAAAGAAAATGCTTCATGTTCTCTCCACCTTTCCAATAACTGTCTGCTGAAAGATACAGCAATAGCATGTTTGAGATACTGAGAAAATCCGAGTCATTCATCTCTCCATCAGAGTGCGGGAAATTTAAATATACAGGAATCTGACAGTCTGAGTTGAGTGTGAAATGAGAATCCCACAGTTCCTTACTGAAAGTTGCATGAGTCAAACAACCCAAAAATAGATAGATATTAAATAAAGATGGCAAGCAGAAAGTATGTCTGTTACTCTTTTTCCTAAGCAAAATAAGAGTTTAGTATTCAGCCTGTTGATGTATGTTTGATCAATCTTTAAAGACTACAAGGAAAAGAAGAGCTAATAGTACAGAGGTATCAAGCAGGATGAAGTGTCTTTTACTCAGATATGAAGAAGACACAGTGTTGTAAAATGGAAAGATAGCTTGTTCAAAGTGGAGAGCTTCAAACTGGAGATGAAAGGAGTTAAAGCTCTTGTAATGAATTATTTCCCTAATTTAAACATCCAAACACAACACTTTCAAAATAACAAAAAAATGCATGCCCTGTCTAATTACAAACTGTGACAATTCTCTTGCCTCAGTTTCTGAGTTTTGGCACATGTATGAACACTGTCATATTGGGCTTCATTCTTTCTTGAGCTTTTAAGATGCCTTGAAGCCCATTTATTTTTTATACTTTCTTACCACATACTTTGTATCACCACCCTCCCTTTAGATATCTTATGCCCACTGCTCTTTTCTTGCTTCCTGACCTCTAAAGTTCTTCCAAGTTAAACCCCAAAGCTAAAAATCCAAAGCCAGATTTCATACAGGAGAGAAGGTGAGCATAGTGACTAACTGTATTCTTCAGTAAACAACTAACCTCATTCATGTTTGTAGACAACCTTAATTAAGTGGAAAAAAAACATGGACTGAAGAACAAGACTTGGAAACTTGAAAAGAGCAAGGGATTTGGGAGCTGGGGAAATGGGATAAGAAGGGATAAATAGAGGGTTTGATCAAAGAACACTTTATACCTTTGAAATTTTAAGGTAGTGTCTGAATAATCACAGAGACTTCTGATGTTAGGGCATCAAACGTAGGAGATTGACTGCTACTGTTCTGTTGTTTGGCCACAAAAGCCAGACACTGGGTTATGAGGGAGGCCAGACTACATAGAAAGTCTTACATAAGAACTTAAATATTTCCTTTTCAGGTCAAGGCAGGCTTTCAGTTAAATCTTGCTTGAATTTGAAGTTACTTTGAAAGCACACTTTTCAGTCTTTAGCCTGGGGTTAATCCTGGGTAGAACACATATGAACCTTTCTCCAGAACCTAGTAAATTACTGATTTTATTTTGAGAAAAGAATATGACAGCAGCTACTTTATGCCTTTGGATTTTTTTATATTGTCTGTGGCACAACTTAGAACAGTCATTTGATGTGGATCAGCCTATAAATCTCTTTTATCCATTTATACCAAACGTCAATGTGATTACACGTGATTTTTATACCACGTGATTACAGTAGGCATTGGATCTAAATGTTCCGTTCCAAATAAAATAAATAAAATTATATTGTTTAAAAGTAAAAAATGGCTAGCAGTGAAATCTAATTACTCAGGGTCTTCCTTCTTTTTTCTTGTTCCTGTGTGTTCCCAGTGTATCAGGAGGCTGGAGCAAACTTGACTGTTGATCTTTGGTTGCTTGGAGAGTTTATCAGTTAATACTTGACCCTTTAGACAAAGGAGTAAACAGTGTTTTCAGTAAAGATATTACCATTATTTTCATTGAATGTCTCTGTAGAATTAGAAAGATTTCTTCTTTTTAAAAAGTGTTTTTTAAAGATAATGTTTTATAATTGAAATAAATATCTTTTATAGAATTCAAATACTGTAATGCTGAACAAATTATTCATTAATCAATTGTTTTGATTATAGTTTTATTTTCTTTTAAGTGATATCTCAGAAATGTAAACTATGAGAACTAAGAAAATGTAGAAGTTATTCCAAAATGTTAATTTTTAGTAAAACTTGGCATATTTCTCACTTTATTGTTTAATTTGATTATTTTATTTTTGAAAATTTCAAAAAATATTAGACAAATTTAAAAGTTGTTTTTAATTTCTTTACCACAGTTTTTCCTACTGTTTACTTGAACATCCATAAACCAAGTCCCCGGTATCATATTAGCCCATTTTATTTTTATACAACACAATAAATATTAAAAAAATGTTCTTAAAACAAAATATGTTGCTTAAATTGTTTAAATTGTTTTATTTGCACATATTAGTTAGGAGAAATGTAACTTTTCTCAAACCATTTGACACTGGAAAATTCCTATGAGGAGAGAGTAGTTAGTTCTAAATATGTTTCAATATTAAAACTATGTTTTTCTTAATAGTTATCCCTCTTCCACTTGGCCCCAAGTAAGGAATTAGAGTTTCTGTGATCTCTCTGTTCAGATTCTGAAAGTGTATCATTTAATAATATGGTTCTGAGTTGACTCTGTGCTAACCCAACGCAAATCCTGGGCTTACAGCCTTGTCTTGAATATTGTGGTTGGAAATTACATCACTGATGTTCTCTAAATGCTTTCATGATATATTAAATAACATGTGGAATTTTTCACAAGCTGAAGCTGAAACAAACAAACGGAAAAAAAAAAACCCAGAGGGTCAAGACATTTAGACTGTTTGTCTCTGCTTTTATCTGATTGATAATTACAAATAAAAAGTCATGTTGTGTGCATAGAGGAGAATAATTCAGAAGTTTCTCCATTTTTAGAAGTAAGAGAATTAAATTATTTGAGGACCCTTTCCCTTAGAATTGTTGGTAGCTAAGAGAAGAGAGAATTGAAATCATTCCTATTAAGATCTTGATTAACACTTAAGAAATTTATAACTAAATGAACAAGACAGTACCAACCCAAGGATGTATGAAGCCAGATTTTCTGACTGAGGGGAAAATATGCTTCTGTGGAAGAAAGGAGAAACTGAATTCATTGTAAAGGAATTCAGGAGAGGTTTCAAGAAAAGAAAGGAGGAGAGCTAAGTCACTTTAATGGGAAAATTACCACTTATAGAATGTTATCTAAGCCAGGTATTTGAACTCAAGCATCACAAACACATACACACACACACACACACACACACACACACACACACACACACACGAGAGAGAGAGAGAGAGAGAGAGAGAGACAGAGACAGAGACAGAGAGACAGAGAGAGACAAAGAGACAGAGAGACAAAGAGACAGAGACAGAGAAGAGATAGAGACTTAAAAATGTACTAGGCACATATTTCAAGGCTTCAAGTTTGGATCACAGAATATAAAACCAAAACATTATATAACATTACATTCTCTTTAAAATTCCAAATATTTTCTTGATTAGCATTATATGCTAACAATAAATAAACAAAATGAATAAAACTTTAAGGTAATCTTGTCTGTTTTGGTGTGTGTGTGTGTGTGTGTGTGTGTGTGTGTGTGTGTGTGTGTGTGTTTGTGTGCATTTGAGGTCCCTTCAAAGCAAGTTATCTTTCAAAGTGATTTTTATTACATTCCAAACTTTACTCTGTTAAGTTTATTTTCTTGGATTAAATAACCATATTATATATTTTTAATTGGTATAATATCAGAGGCAGAATAAATAAATTGTAGGTTTCTGTATCTTCCTTTCTAGATTATTTTTGGTCAAAATTAATACAGCAGCTTCCCTTTCTTTCTTATGGGGAGAAAGTGGGAAGTGGGAACATATAACAACATCTCTGACAGTAAGTTAGTATATGGAATTCAGAATGTATTCACTAAGGGGATTAAGCATCAGTCTTCTGAAAGAGCTTTAGGGAATTCAGTGAAGTAGAAGTGAATTTTGTGATGTTTCACTGAAGAACAATTTCTTTAATAGTTGGCAGAAGGTAGGTTAACAAATGTTCATCAATAATTAACAGCACATTAGTGTGAGTTAGCTTCCCAACAGCGCTATGAATCTTTATTCATTGTGTTTGTACACACTGTGAAACACAGTGCTGAAGATATGTTTTAGGGCTGGGATTTAAGTGGTAGAATGAATTTGACATATTTACTTGATTGACTTTGTCAGAAGTGTGTCTGGAAACTTAACATACTGAATGTCACAGAGTAATTTGCAATAATCCAGATGACAGAGTAAGCCTGGGCAATATATTCCCCAGCATCATCATTAGCTGTTTTGATGCAGACTCATTTTTCTGTAGAAAGTGGCATACATATTTTTTGTCTTGCAATATAGAAAGGTAAGCATTGTTTACAGTATAAATATTTAGTGGTCAATAATATCTAGTTATAAGGTATGATTAACAAACTTATGTGCTTATACATGAATAATAGAGAAGATAAATAAAAGCTAAAACATTCATATATATATACATAATATAAATAAAAGATAGAAATGTGGGTAAAACAGAAAAAAATTAAGTAATATGAAGAATATTAGACCCATTGACAATTAGTTTATCAAAACCATTATAATTATGATTTTAAATAATATGCCTGCAGTCTGGATTTATTAATACTAATCCCTTCATATCTGAGAATACATTTAAATAACCAGTATAATAAGTGTTTTGATGTTTTGTCTCTCTGGTATACTAACTATTTGTTAGCCCAAATTTATCAATCTTATAATCTATCTCATGATTATAAGAAAGTCACTGGTATTTCAAATATTGGATCAAAAAATATTTACAGACTGAAAATTAACATGTAAAATGCACAATATCATATGAAATTATAGAACTACAGGTGGAAAGAGCAAAGAGCTATCACTTCAGAACTGCAGACAAGGCCAAAGACCAAAGCTGCTCACACCCACTATGCTGTAGGTCATCTGTACTAATAGAGGCTCTTTGATATTGTTTGTGCACAAGAAAAATTAAACAGTATTTTAGTGTTTGAAAAGCTTTAACTTCCTTAAAGTATCACCTAGCCATCATGTTCGTGTTCTTCAGTATAAGCCTTGATTGGTTGAAAAGAAAAAGAAGACTTTGGTCAAACAAAACCATCAAAAATTGTTCTTTATTGCCAAGACTTAATAAGCCATGTGTCCTTCAACAGATGAATGAGCAAGCAGTGACACATATGCACAGACTGGGAAACTACTCAGAAGCAAAAGTGGCCAAATTATGGGAGAGCAAAATATGTTTAGATACCATTCCTATCTATACCTAAATTTCCCAAGAATTTTTAGAGAGAAGGAGAAAAATATATTAAGAGAGAGTTAAATTAATATGTAGAGTATGGGATGTTTTGGAGAAACAAAGCCATTTCATTAATAAGGAAAACTTGGGGAAAACAGTGTTATATGAGAAGTCTATACAATATTCAAGTCTAAATATAAACTCTACAAATTAAACTTAAAATTAAAATTAAGTACTTAGTTATTTGTTTTATATGGAAACCAAGGTTCAGTGAACGTTCTTTACACTCATTACATTATTATCTAATATAGGACCCTACATTTTTAAGATAATATAAACATGATTATGTATCAAAAATCAGTGAAGCCAAAAACATGATAATGTTTAAGTGCTTAAACCAAATCATGAAAAAATATTTGTGATAGAGCTTTACACGAAAATCATATAATACACACACACACACACACACACACACACACACACACAAGTAGTAAGCTAAGTTTTCTTATATAATACCCTGGCTTATTAGTTCAACTTAAAAGCTTTCAATGACAATAACAATTTAAAATTGATATGCATTTCATGAAGCTGTTCTTCAGGCTTGTAAATATTGATATTTTTCTAGCTGGCAATTTGCAATGAATTACGTTAAACCTAAACTACCAGCCACGTACACAGTATAAAGCATGGAATAATCTGGTGACATCTTATTTTGATTCAGTATTAACCTAGGAAATATATTACCTTTGTTTTGTGCTATGCTTTCAGCATATGATGTATTCATAGAAAGGGAACATTATCACAATGTAAGGACAAGTTTACTTATAGGAATCAACAGATTTATGATCAGAAATGAATTTTCGTTATTATATTTGCTGAGAAATTCTAACAGACTATCTGTTAACAAAAACTGAGGACATTGATGCAATTCTCTATGAGTTGAAATGGAGGTGATATTGTTTCCTATTAGGATCTACTGAAAACCTCAGTTTCTCAGTTCCTGGTGCAAGCCCAGGAATCAAAAATCCTGAGAACCGTGAATTGTTATATCCAAGATTGAGGAAATTTGAATGTCCTACTAGGGAGGAAATGGAAGTTTCCCCTTCTTTGTAGTCTGTACAGTCTATAGGCATCTTTCATTAGACAGCTAATATGGCTAACTTTTGATTCAGGTACTAGGGTTCTTTGGAAATATCTTCATGAACATACGGAGCATTATTCTTTACTGGCTACATGTGTATTGCTTCGGCAAATCAATTTAACACTTAAAATTAGCCATCTGGCTCACTAATAAGATATAGGTGAAGCAGACAGTAATTTGTTTACTTTAAAATGTGGTTGTGAACTGATGATCAGAGTGGTATGTAGTAACATGCTACACATTAAAGCATCCCTCCCAGAGGTATGAGAATACTAAAGAGACTCAGAAAGTAAACACAATTCACAGGTGCAAGAAAACCACCATCATCAAATTTTCAAAGTTTCTTCTTAAGATTATAGAATGAATAATGACAGCAGAAGCATTTAGATGATGTGAGTACTTTAGAGACATATATGCTGCTATAATTATCCATTCAACTAAACTTCTACAAGAGACCCCAATATTTTGTACATACTTATTATACAATATATATAATATTTTATATTTTTCTTATTGTGAATCTCATATTAATTACATAAATTAAAAGGTAAAAAATATTTTTATTTTACAAGGCTCTTGTAATTTTATTTTTTATTAAAAATAATGTATGCATCAGGCAGTGGTGGAGCACGACTTTAATAGCAGCACTTGGTAGGCAGAGACAGGCTGATTTCTGAGTTCGAGGCCAGTCTGGTCTACAGAGTTAGTTCCAGGATATCCAGGGCTACACAGAGAAGCCTTGTCCCCCCAAAAAAACAAAACAAAAGAAAAAATTGATGTATGAATATGAACACAAGTTGTAAATAAGCATCGAAAGAAGCAGTTTAGTGTAAAGCAATGATGGGTGATTTTGCCTAGCTTTCATGTTTTCTTAGTATTGCAGTTGTTTCTGCTTCAACCCAACCCCATTTCCCTGAAATTTATGGGGTGTTGTTACTTAGTTTTAAAAAACAGGAAAGGGCTGGAGAGATGGCTCAACCGTTAAAGGCTAGGTTCACAACCAAATATTTAAGAACAGGAAATTATCAAAATGTGTACATGTTAGAATAGTGGAAACAATGTTTCTCCTGGCTTGCTGTCTAGGAAAGCTGTTTTTGTTTGTTTGTTTTTCCTTTTTCTTTTTTTATTGGATATTTTATTTACATTTCAGATGCCATCCCCTTTCCCCATTTTCCCTCCCTAGAAAACCCTTATCCCGTGCCTCCTTTTCCATTTTGCTTTTATACAATTTTTTTAAATGTTAATCAAAAGCTTTATAAGTATGGTAATGCTCAATCAGAAGTGTAACCCGATACCCAACCTAGATATATAAACTATCTTTGACTAGTAGAGACATGTGAACTTCTGCCTCCATGCCCCCCCTCTCTCTTTCTCTCTCTCATCACCTAGCTTCTCCTGTACTTCATCTTCTCCTCTCCTTACTCCATCTTTTCCTCTCCATGCTCCTTCCCTCTTAGCTCCTCCTACATATCACCCTTCCTGTTAAAATAAAACTTTTCTCTCAAAATACAATTAGAGCATAATTATTCCTATTTGTACCAGTGAGGTACAAGATAGTCTTAATACCCAGTCCCTCCTTTTGTTGACTAACCAGAACCTCTATTGTCTCTCTTGACTAAAACACTTAGTTTTGAACCTGACTTTTTTCTTGGCTTTAGAATGAATGTCAGCTGAAAACCATCCACTCAGATCTTTTCTCTCAAAGTAAATAGCCAGGATTGGATATGAGACTATAGGTCTTCAATCCCGTAAGAAATCCAGAATGACTGAGTTAACTGAAGTCATGGGAAGCACTAAGCATAGCTTCTAAAACTTAGCCAATTTATAGAGACCGCTGAACACATGGACAGCCCCTATACTACCGAACGTTGGAGCATCAAATCTTCAGCCTTCTGGCCTAAACTCATCTGACAGACCTTAGTGATGCAGAATTATTAAGGGCTGGTTACTCTGTCTAGGCAGATATAATCAGTCAACTATTCTACAAGTGTGTCCTTTTCTGGACAGTTATTTGTCTGTAGATGGAGAGAGGCAATTCTTGCCTAGTGGCTGTCTCACCACGACTGGAGTAACTCCAAGGATGCTCAATTTCTTCTTAGAATTCAAGAGAGAAAGCTGTCAGGAGCAGACAGGTATCTAATCAAAATGAACATAAATATAGAAATATTTGTGATGTCAATTCTATGGATTTCTGACGTTTTGAAATCCAACTATCCATGTAAGGTAACCTGGACTGTTGTCTGTTAACTCCTCTCAGCTATTTCTTTTTAAAAGTATGAGATTCTGGAGGGAAATTCCCTCGGAAACCTTCTGAAATTTACCTTGCAAACTAACACAAAGTAGATGAAGTGTTTATCATATTATGTAGGCCACAGCCTGAGTCTGGGTTCTTTCACATGCCATTTTAATGGTGGCTAGTGATGAATATTTTTGAGGCCATACTTTCAGAAATAGTCTGCTTAGAATTCTCCCTAACTACTGATTTCATTAGATAATCATGAGTTAAAGTCCAGCTATTCTGTTGCTCAGCAATCTGGCTTTACAAAATCAAGCTGTCTTATTACATCGACGAAATTACCATAATTTGTGACCTAAGATTCAGTAACTCATGTGATGATGGTGACATTTCACAAAAAGGTTTGTGATTTTTTTTAAAAGAAAGCCACAAATGTAAGGGAGAGTCATAAAAGAATTACTTACAAGGTACATTTTGTATACAGCAAAAATGTCAAATTTCTGTTTTAACTTCTGTGCATCAAATTTCAAATTTGTTATTATTTCAGTCAAAGATATATAAATCTAGGCTTTCATATGTTCCTACTGAATTCATTGTATGATTTACGTGTGACAAAACTCGTCTTATCAAAGGGAACCTATAAAAAAATTCACAGAATACTGAATGCCTCAAGAGATTTCTTAAGATACGGCATTAGTAAGTTTTGAGTTTCTATTTCGATTTACAATTTAGAAATATTTAAAAAGCCTTTTTCTACTTTCTAGTTTCTCCAGACCACCATTTATTATTTTCCTGTGTCAAACAATGCTAAGAAAGTTTCCTGAATTGATCATGGTAAAGGTTTTTGTTCCAGAAGGAAAACCAGCTACTATAATCTAATCACTAACTAAAGAAGTTTACAAAGAAACAAAAGACCCATGTTTAATCTTTTTCAGGTGCACACTGTAGTGATTTTGTACATATTATGATGAAATTCATTATATACAATATTTTTCATCTACTTTCTAAAATTATTTTAGAAACTAATGAACTCAAAATTACTATGGACTAACCTAATCTTAGCTGTTCATATGACAGGTATGACTCTTTAAATACTTCTGTCCCATATTTGTGTTTTGCAAATATTTTCTATTGATAATTTTGCTATTTTATTTTATTAATTATTGGAAACTTAGTATTGTAAGGTTTTAATTGATTTTTTAAACATTGCAAATAATGTTAATTCCAATTAAATATTAATTTCATATTAAATCATACTATTTTCTCCTTCAAATCTTTCAAGTGACCACAATTTTTGGACATATCAAGCACTCAGTCCAAAAGTCGTTCACAGAAGAGCATATTGTTTGCTTAAATTGGAATACAAGCTCAGAAAATATTATCAATGAAACTTCGTAACTTCATGTAAAATAAACTTCTGTGGAAAACACTTAAAATGCACTGGGCTGACTATGAGTTAGATCAACAACAGAAAAGAACTGCTCCCTCAAAAAATGTTTGATATCACTTTGTATATCATTTTGAGTTACATTGTACAACATTTTGCCTTATTCAGTTGCTCAAACAGTCTTTTCTAATAAACTTTTTTAAAAGTAGCATTTCAAAACACATTATTTTTCTGAAATATTTGTTTTCATTTTCTATTTGTTTTACATTTTATTTAAAACTTTTTTTTACACTGCAGATTTTATCTCCCTCACGGTATACCCTCTGACTATTTCATATCCCATACCTGCCTCTTGTCCCCATGAGGATGACTACACCTCCCACCCCTTACCCCATCATACCTCTCCATTCCCTGGAGCCTACAGTCTTCTGAGGGTTAATAATTTTAAAAAGTAACTTTTACATATGTATTGCATTAATACCTACTGACATGGTTGAAGCCTCTAAAAGCCATGAACACCCAAGAAGGGACTTAACTGCATGAATTTAAACCTTGTTTAAATATTACTAACTGTATATTATAGAAAAAAATCTAACAGGTTTTCTAATTTTTTATCTAAACCTGAATTCAAGTTTGATATCTATTTTTAGATATATTTTCACAATATGAGTGCTATACTTTCACAATATTTAAGTATAAGTATGATAGAGAAAACAAGATGCAGAATATTGGAAAACCAGAACTGCCTAGAAATACTTTACATTCTAACATGATCGGAAGTTGAATAAACACAATCTTTGCAAAGCTCTTTTCCACTCAAGTAATTAGAAATTATTTTTCTAGTATTTTACCCACAGAATGACTTATAAGGGCAATCACATTCTTTGCCCTGTGGATGTTATTTCATAAAGAACAAAGCAGCTATGTATGAATAACAAATCTGTATTCTTCAAAAACAGAAACAAAACAAAACCTTTCCCTTTTCAAAATGTAAAATTTTAATAATATAAGCCCACTTCATTCTAAATTAAAATGATCAGAATCTGTGTGTCTTTGGGAAGCTGGGATGTACTTTATACTGAATGCTTTATTTGCAAAATGATATTGTTACAAAACAGACAATAAATGTAAAACTATTAAAAATGATGTTCAAATGATGTCAGACTGGTCTTCTTTAGCTCAAGGATGCTAAAAATCCTACTGTTCAGTTGACCTAAAGTGACAACAATTTTCATGGGACTTGTATAGCAGGTGATAAGAACTTCATTTGATAGCTGTCATTTCTCATGGCATCAAATTAATTACATCAACATTTGCAATATTGTCATGTGTGGCATATCTAATAAGTGGCTTCATGTTGAAGTTTGCATGATTGTATATTTAAAGCACATAAGGTAGTAAGTATTAGATTGATATAACTCTACAATATAAGATAGAAAACCATAAAAAATAAAGAAGCAATGGTGCCACAGGAATGATAAGCAAACATCATGACTCATACATTTTGCAGTTTTAAATGTACATTCTAATATAACCTAGATGTGCAATAACAGCAACTTGTATTTTTCTATTCTCCAGAAAGCATAGTAATTCAATACAAACCATGTTACATGACAGAAGAATGCTTCCTGAAATAACTGTGTAACTGAACCATTGTATGAACTTTTACTTGGTGCCTTATCTTTTATTTTAGTTTTAAATATGAAATGAAATAGAAATACTTTTGACATTGTTAATAGCATCTTGAGTGTGCTCAGTTAATTAAAAACTACTATTCATCGTTAAGTGATAGCTATTGTTATGAGATAGGTACGTGTTTCATCTTGTTGATATAATTTGACAAAAGAAATTTAAGAAAAAAAGGGTATATATACTTTTGGTTACTGCTCCAGGAAAAAGAGTCTTTTATAAAAGGGATGGTGTGGCAGCTGGTTCAGGAGGCAGCTAGTCATATTGCATCTAGCATTAGAGTACAGACTAATGAATTATTATGTTCAGCTCTTTCGCCTTCTATTTTCATCCAGGATTCTAATTCACGGATTGATAGTAGATCTTAGTAAACCTCACTAGATATCTAAATCCATCATTTTAGAAAAAATTTTCATCATAGATATTCTACTGTATATTCAATAGAATTTTTGAAATGATATGTTCAATATATTAGTAACCAATAATGTCAGAGTGTATATAAAATTTTACACAAATATTTGCAAAATATTGAAATGCAGTTGGTAAGTTCAACTTATTTTATTTTTACAGATAATCTGTACAGATTATCAGCTATGCTAATTAATCTATGAATTAATTTAAATAAAAAGAAAAAGGTTTAAAAACACCTATCAAAATAGAAACAGAAAGTTAAGTATTTCAGAGGTAAATTCTCTAAAAAAGAAAAGTTATATTCTCTTCAATTTTTATCAGTGGTTTCCTAATATAAAATAAGAGCTATGAAACCCTAGTTTCATGAGCTCTTTATTTGTATAGGTAGATTTATTACTTGAGAAATAATTTTAAATTTCCCTTTGATTAGAATTTATTTTTATAGAGTGGTTCCAATTAAAAAAATAATATATAAAACAAACAAGATTTGGATAGAAATCACCTCATTGAATACTGTGTTTCACAGGACACTAACACTTTTGGCACTCCTTAAAGAACTTGTTATAATATGCGCAAGAACTTAACTATATCTTCCAGTAACTTATTCCAATTTAGGTTTATTTACTCTTCTTTCATTAGCATATAATTAACAGGTTCATTATGAATTTTCCTGCATATGTGTGTCATGTGTTTTGCTCACATTCACCCCCCCATCCTCTTTTGTTCCTTCCCTTATTTGTACTGTTTTTACTATATAATTTTCCAATTTTGTTTTGTATTTTCAGGAAATATTAGGAAATCCATTGGATTTGAGATAAGATGTGAGCTACAATAGTGGTGTGTTAGTTCCAGCTGCTAATAGAAAATGTTCTTTGGTTGGCTGTCTTTCTTTCAGTGTAGATTTTTACTTCCTATCATTGTTATTTACTTCATATTTATTTGTTTTATGAGAGAAAGTAATTTTGTGCACTATGTTGGCCAGAAGGAACAGCTGGTATTCTCTATTCTTGGAAAGTGTGCCAAGAAAAGAAATGTGTGGGTAAGTGATGGTGTAAACGACTTTGAAATCTGTCTCAGCAGCTGTCACTGTGGTGGGCATGGTACAAATATGGAGAAGGCTGCTCTTTGCTGCCAAGGCCTTCTGTACTTTTGGCTTTGTGTCCTCCCAGCTCTAAACATTGTGTGGCTGCTATCAACATCACAGGACTGGATGGGTTAATGTTCAGAAAGATGCTGTACCTTCTCTTTCTCAGCATGTTTGACAAAGGAAAGCCAAGCAAAGGACTGATATCTTTCATTTTACACTGTGTGTTCCTCCCATCATTCCATGGTCTCTAGATTTTGAAAATGTTGTGTTCCTTGGGGACATTATTTGAAGAAATACAATTAACGTATAGGTACAGAACCTATCAAATGGCTCAAATGTTTAAGCACAAATTTTATACAATCACTGTTTCTCTATTAAAATTTGTTCTAAAGATTATTATAACAACTGTAGAAGACCTATAAAAGATGGAAAACAAATAGTTTAGTGGATTAAATTGTTAAAACTCAATCTTTCTAAATGTTTACATGTTTTCTCTTTTTAAATTTAATATACTTTGGTAACATTTGAAATGTTCTTAAATAGATTACTAAGTATAATTTGACTAGTTGTATATAGAAAAAGAGGAAATATTGATATTATTTTAAAAACAGTAGACTGAATTTAATTTGATATGGGATATTTAATTTGCCAATTTGATAACTGTTTTAAACAAATACTATTTATCCCTTCAAGTGGGCTGAAGCATTAATTGTTTAAGTGCAGTTGAAATCATTGTACCAAACATCTCTGATAAACAAGTGTGATAAAGTCAAGCTTAGTCACTTTTTTCTACAACTTTTCTTTTTCAATGGAAACCTGAACAAGATGTTATATATATTGGATATATAAGTATCTACATAAATCAAATGGAGCTCTTTGACTTTTTAGCAGCATTCTTTATGGAAATATCAATAACGGAATCATTTTCTAAGACACCTTGGTTAAAATATACAAAGAATACTGAAGAAAAATATTGTGTTATTCAAATGTTGATTTCTTTTTATTTCATTATTGTTATTATATGTAATAATCTTTTTGTCTTACTCTAGAAAACTAAATATTAATTTGTGGGGTTTTTTTGTGTGTGTTTACAGTCATATTAAAATTCTGCTTTTCTGGTTTCGTTTTACTGGTAAGCTAAGGCTGCAATTCTAACTACATGCAGACTCTCATTTCACAATCTATTATAAATTTTTATAAATTTGATTGGATTTATACCACTTAGAAAATCGATTAGAATTTTGATTAGATTTTTACCATTTACTAATATTTTTAATCCAATAAAAAATTTTAAAAATCTTAACATTTTACTTAAGAAAATAAAAACTCATGCCTTTATTACAAATGAACATATGATAGAAACATTTGAGTATCAAATTTAACAGGAGTTTCAAAGGCTGCTTCATTGCATCTTACAAGTAAGCCAGGCAACACTGATGATACTTTAAACAGATGACACTGGAAAAGATACTTCTTAACTCAGAATAAAGGCCAACTTCAAGTATAATGTATAATGTGACAAGCTTTGTAGTGTAGTCATTTTACTTTAATTCAGTTTTAATAATTCAAGATTAAAATTTTATAGATGAGCAAATTTACTGAAGTTACATTTATGATAATAGTACAAAACCCATTAAATACAGTAGACATTAGAAATTCAGCATTGTTAAAATGAAAAAGCCCAGGAAGAATTACATAGAGAAAGATATCTTGATATCATGAGATGACCACAGTGAAGAAGATGCTGAGCAATAGTGAAGGATAAAATGCTTACTAGAGATAGACACAACCCAAGCAAGATTGACAATGACAGACACTGATGACATTCAGGATCTCCTTTCTTGGTCAGGGCAGTTGGGGAGTCTGAAGTGGATTCTTTGTCTGAGTCCAGTGTCTACATTACAATACCTTGCTCTCTCACATGGCTAAAGGTTCTGCAGTGGAGGCAGACCTTTGGGAGCTTGTAGTAGAGACTTCAAGTCACCCTCTTGATATCGATATACTTGGAAAAGAAATAAAAATCTCTTCCTATTGCTAAAGCTCAGTTATGTGTAATTAGTAATTAATATTTTGGTACTCAAATTGTATACAAATTATTTTTAAAGGTATTTTATTTGTAAAGTAATTTTAATTTTAGTGAGGAATAGAAAGATGTCACACAGAGAATCCTCTTGTTCCTGTCCATGAACCATTCTGTTCAAGCTTCCCTTCTTTAATGTTAACTTCCTTTATCATGGCAGTACAATTTAATATAGTCAATATACTCAACTATTGGTCCACTGTTAACCACTTATATTCATTGTCTATATAGGTATCAGACTTAATGGTGTCTATTGCCGGGATTTTGATGTGTTTGCAATGACTATGATATGTACATTATTACATATAGGATATCTTCACTGGCTCAGAATCTATGCATTTCCATACTTTTATTGCCTATGTTTTCCAATAACCTCTAAACAACAACTGATCTGTTTGCTCTCTGTACTTTCACTGTCCCCAGAATGTCATATACCTGAGACTATATTATATTTTTAATGTGCTTCTTTCCAGATCGGCTTCTTTGCCTTAATTACATGCATTTAAATTACTTCTTTCCACTTAGCTTTTAGTACTGAAAACTATTCTTTTATCTGGATGCATAACAGTTTATACATCATTTCACCTGCTGAGCACATTTTTATTGCTTCCAATTTTTTACAGTTATGAAGAAAACTACTATGAACATCTGCTATAAGGGTCTTGTAAAAACCTATACCTTCAGGCCTTTTGTGAAAATACAAAGTTGTGTGATTACCAGATGAGATGGTAAAACTGTATTCAGGATCACATGAAGTTACTGAATGTTCCTCAGTTCATCCTCTAAGTAAGTGAAAGCTCTTGTTCTCCATCCTCTCCATCCCTTGATGTTATCAGAACGTTGAACTTAGGTGTTGAAGAGTTTCTCAGTTTCATTAATATTTACTAGGTTGACATATGGCAGTGGTCACTTTTTCTTCTTTCCCAAGTATTATGGGTATTTGATTATTTTGTAATACATTCCTTATTTATTTTTGAGTTATGTATGAGTTTTGTACTTTTTAAAACAATTGTATTTTATTAGGTATTCTAATCTTAATAATTTCTTTAGCTTCACACATTTGTCTCTGTTTTCATATATCTTTAATAAGCCTATTGTTAAAAATGTAATGACGTTCTCTGATAATTATGTTTTTGTTGGATAATGATTTCAGTATTGTTAAAAAACATCAATCTACTCAAGATTATCCAGATTTATTTTTGGCCAAGATTAACTGCAGAGTTACTACAGCCAAAATATCATGATACTGATAAAGAATAAAAAGACTGATGTAGCAAAATTAGATGTCCATTGTTGCACATACATACAGTCAAATGAGTTTGGATTAAAGTAGTTGACTAAAGATGAAACAAACTTAAGAAAAACATACTTCCAGATATCTTTATGTAAACAATGAGTATGGACACACTCTTTACATGCTCCAAATCTACTTCAAAAAATTTCAGAGACCTAAAGATAATATTTGGATATCACTAAAAAAAAAGTAATATTTTTTTTGTATATCACAGGTTTATTTGTTTGTTAGTCTTCTCTCCATATTTTGTTCTTCTTAGTTTAAAAATGTTTCAATTTTGCATTAGTTCTGTATTAAGATTTCTTATTCTTGGTAACTTGATTCTTCTTGTAAAGTACTATTTTATTATTTTGATAAGGATTTAAAAATTATTACTTAAGCAGTGTCTTTCTAGGTACCATGTGTTGTTATTATTTTTTTGTAAGGTAAACTTTTATCTCAGATAGAGTTTCATTGCTGTAAAAGGACACCATGACCAAGACAACTCTCATAAAGAAAACATTAAATTGGGGCTAGCTTACAATTTCAGATGGTCAATCTCTTATTATCATGATAGAAAATAGGGCAACATCCATGCAGTGATGGTATTAGAAGAGTTCTCCATTTTGATCCATAGGCATCCAGAAGGAGACTGTCCTCTGCATCTTCCTATCTATGAGGAGGCTCGTTTCTGTCTTTGGAAAAGTTTGAGCATAGAGACATTAAATGCCAACTTCACAGTGACACACAACAAGGCCACAGCTCTTCTAATAATGACAACCCTCTCAATAGTGCCAGTTCCCAGTGGCCAAGCATATTCAAACCACCATACTTTGGGTTTTTACTCATTTTGTCTGAATTTTTAATGTTATATATTTGAATTTGTCTGTAATTCATGTAAAAATTGTATGATGTTTAACATTTTCCTGTTATAATATGAACTAATTTATTTTTATATTTTCTATTCTATCTTTTTTATTAGTGCATGAAGAGTCACTTATATATAGTAGCCTAGGTTATATGTAGAAAAGATACTAAAGTTGCAAAGAAAATGTACAAGCATTATATTAAGGCATATACCAGGGTCAGAAAAATAGGGGGGGTGATCTGAGAAAGAACTCATCTGACTATCAGATCAGCAAGCTATCTCATGCAAAGAAATAAAACAGAGTAAAAGCTGAGTGAATGTTCCTTATTCAACTATCTAGCAGATATGAAAAGGTATTTAGAAAATTCTTATATTAGATTCACTGTATCTGGTTTTATTTGGAGTCCTTGATCCATTTGGACTTGAGCTATTTTTACAAGGAGATAAGAATGGATCAATTTGCATTCTTCTGCATGCTGACCTCCAGTTGAACCAGCACCAGTTGTTGAAAATGCTGTCTTTATTCCACTGGATGGTTTTAGCACTTTTGTCAAGGGTCAAATGATCAGAGGTCTGTGGGTTCATTTCTGGGTCTTCAGTTCTATTCCATTGATCTTCTTGCCTGTTTCTGTACCAATACCATGCATTTTTTATCACCATTGCTTTGTAATACATTGCTTTGCGGTTAGGCATGGTGATTCCCTCAGAAGTTCTTTTATTGTTGAGAAGAGATTTTGCTTTCCTGTTTTATTTGTTATTACAAATAAGTTTGAGAATTGCTCTTTCTACCTCTGTGAAGAATTGACTTAGAATTTTAATGGGGATTGCATTGAATATGTAGATTGCTTTCGGGGAAATGGCCATTTTTACTATATTAATCCTGCCAATACATGAGCATGGGAGGTCTTTCAGTCTTCTGAGGTTTTCTTCTATTTCTTTCTTCAGAGACTTAAAATTCTTGTCATATAGATCCTTCACTTGCTTGGTTAGAGTCACTCCAAGATATTTTATATTGTTTGTAACTATTATAAAGAATGTCATTTTCATAATCCCTTTCTTAGCCTATTTATCCTTTGAGTAAAGGAAAGCTACAGATTTGTTGAGTTAATTTTATCTCCAACCACTTTGCTGAAGTTGTTTATGAGGTTTAGGAGTTCTCTGGTGGAAGTTTTGAGGTCACATAAGTATACTATCTTATCATCTACAAATAGTTATATTTTGACTTCTTCTTTTACAATTTCTATCCCTTAGACCACCTTTTGTTGTCTAATTGCTCTGGCTAGAATTTTGAGTACTATATTGAATAGGAAGAGCCTCGAACACACGGGCACAGGGGAAAATTTCCTGAACGGAAGACCAATGGCTTATGCTCTAAGATCAAGAATTGTCAAATGGGACCTCATAAAATTGCAAAGATTCTATAAGGCAAAAGACACTGTCAATAGGACAAAATGGCAAACAACAGATTAGGAAAAGATCTTTACCAATCCAAAGAACTCAAGAAGTTAGACTCCAGAGAATCAAATAACCCTATTTTAAAATGAACTTAAGAGTTAAACAAAGAATTCTCAACTGAGGAATACTGAATGACTGACAAGCATGTAAAGAAATGTTCAACATCCTTAGTCATCAGGGAAATGCAAATCAAAACAACACTGAGATTCTACCTCACACCAGTCAGAATAACTAAAATCAAAAACTCAGGTGACAGAATATGCTGGCAGGATGTGGAGAAAGAGAAACATTCCTCCATTGTTGATGGTATTGCAAGCTAATAGACCCACTCTGGAAATCAGTCTGGCAGTTTCTCAGAAAATTGGACATAGTATTACCTGAGGACCCAGCTATACCACTACTGGGCAAATACCCAAAAGATGCTCCAACTTATAACAAGGACACATGTACCACTGTGCTCAAAGCAGCCTTATTTATTATAGACAGAATTTGGAAAGTTCCCAGATGTCTTTCAACAGAGGAATGAATACAGGAAATGTGGTACATTTACACAATGAACTACTCAGCTATTAAAAACAATGAAATTATGAAATCCTTAGACAAATTGATAGAACTAAAAAATATCGTCCTGAGTGAGGTAATCCAGTTACAAAAGAACACACATGGTATGAACTCAATGATAAGAGGATATTAGCCCAAAAGCTCAGAATACCCAAGATACAATTCACAGTCCTCATGAAGCTTAAGAAGGAAGACCAAAGTGTGGTTTCTTTAGTCCTTCTTAGAAGGGGGAACAAAACACTCATGGGAGCAAATAAGGAGACAAAGTATGGAGAAGAGACTGAGGAAAGGCCATCCAGAGACTGCCCCACCTAGGTATCATATACAGTCACCAAATGCAAACAGTATTGATGCCAGTAAGTGCATGCTGAAAGGAGCCTGTTATAGCTGTCTGCTGAGAGGCTCTGCCAGAGCCTGACAAATCCAGAGGCAGATGCTCGCAGTCAACAATTGGACTGAGCACATGGTCCCCAGTGGAGGAGTGAGGGAAAGTAATGCAAAGCTGAAGGGGTTTGAAAGCCCATAGAAAGAACCCCAATATCAACCAACCAGACACTCCAGAGCTTCCAGAAACTAAACCTCCAACCAAAGAGTACCCATGTGTAGCAGAGGATGGCCTTGTAGTATATCAGTGGGGGCAGAGGCCCTTGGTCATGTGAAGACTATGCCCCAATGTAGGGGAATGCTAGGGCAGGCAGACAGGAGTGGGTAGGTGAGTGGGTGGGGGAACACTCTTATAGAAGCAAGGGGAGGGTGGATGGTATAGGTGGTTTCTGGGAGGGGGGGTTGACCAAGAAAGGTGATAACATTTGAAATATAAATAAAATATCCAATAAAAAATTTAAAAAAAAAGAAACTTCTTGATATAAACATATTGGGAGAAATTCGGTGTGGCCAATACTGAAACATACGTTGTTATCACATATCTTAATTTCAGTGTGTATGTGATGCTGGGTTTCAGAATAGAGATAACACTGATTGCCCCTTAGTCATATTCCCTGACAGAAGCTTTAATGGGCATGTATACAGCTTCTAAATTTCACCACTGCAAAGAGCTAGGTGATGAGAGAGAGAAAGAGGTGGGGGGTGGACATGGAGGCAGATGTTCACATGTCTCCTCCAGTCAAAGATAGTTGATATATCTAGGTTGGGTATTGGGTTACACTTCTGATTGATATTGAGCATTAACAAACTTATAAAGCCTTTGGTTAACATTAAAAAATTGTATAAAAGCAAAAAGGAGAAGGGGGCATGGGATAGGGGCTTTCTAGGGAGGAGAAATGGGGAAAGGGAATGGCATCTGAAATGTAAATAAAATATCCAAAAAAATAAATTAAAAAAAATAAATAAAAGAACTCCAGCCTCCAACTTCAGGTGAAACCCACTGCTGGACCAGAGGCCACTATGCCATAGAAATTTCAGCCCCCAACTCATGTAGAGATGCTCTACTCAAACACAAGCCATTCCATCCAGAAGACCAGAAAGTAAACAAAAATCAAAGAATAAAACATCAATTCAATAAAGACAAACATGACAATCGGCACGTAGACCAGTGTAAGAACATAGTCTACAACAGCCATGGAAATATGTCACCACCAAAACTAAGCCATTATACTGCAGCAACACATATTCCAACACAACTGATACACAAGAAAATTACTTTAAAACTAACCTTGTAAGATGACAGAGGTCTTTTTATTTAATTTTTTATTGGCTTTTTTATTTACATTTCAGATGTTATCCCCTTACACCATACACCCCAACCCCCGCCCAGGAACCCTCTATCCCATCCCCCCTCCTTCTGCTTCTATGAGGATGTTCCGCACTACATCCCAATCCCACCTCCCCACACTTGAATTTCCCCACACTTGGTGTCTAGCCTTCATGGGACCAAGAATCTCCTCTTCCACCTATGCCACACAAGGCCATCTTCCCCTACATATACAGCTGGAGCCACATAGGTCCATCCCTATGTGCTCCCAGGCTGGTGGTTTAAAGCCTGGGGAGCTCTGGTTAGTTGGTATTTTTGATCTCCTCATGGGGCCTCAAACCCTTTCAGCTCCTTCAGTCTTCACTCTAACTCCTCTATTGGGAACCCCTTAATCAGTCCAATAGTTATCTGTGAGTATCCACCTCTGAATATGTCAGATTCTGGCAGACCTCTAAGAAGACAGCTATATTAGGTTCCTGTCAGCATGCACTTCCTGACATCCACATCAGCATCTATCTTTGGTGACTGCACATCAGATGGATACTCAGGTGGGATGTTCTCCAGACAACTCCTCCTTCAGTTTCTGTTCCACACTTTGTCTCCATATTTGCTCCCTTGAGTATTTTGGTACTCCCTCTAAGAAGGACTGAAGCACCCACACTTAGTCTTCCTTCTTCATGAGTTTCATGTGGTTTCTGAGTTGAATCTTGGGTATTTCAAGCTTCTGGACTAATATCCAATTATCAGTGAGTGAATACCATGTGTGTTCTTTTGTGATTGAGTTATCTCACTCAGGATGATATTTTTTAGTTCCATTCATTTACCTAAAAAATTCTCAAATTCATTGTTTTTCATAGCTGAGTAATATTCCGTTGTGTAAATGTACCACATTTTTTGTATCCATTCATCTGTTGAAGGACATTTGGGTTCTTTCCACCTTCTGGCTATTATCAATAAGGCTGCTATGAACATAGTGGAGCATATGTCTTTGTTATACGTTAGGCATCTTAGAAATAGCACCTACTCCAGTATTTCAGGACCCACATGAAGACCAAGTTACACATCTGTTGCATATGTGTGTGTGTGTGGGGGGGGGGCTAGATCAAGCCAGTGAACGTTCTTTTGTTAGTGATTTAGGGTCTGAGATTCATTGACACTGTTGGTTTTCTGTGGAGTTTCTATCTCCTTTGGGGCCTGCAATCCTTCCTCCTATTCTTCCATAAGAATCCCAAGTTGCTCTTTGTACATGGATATGCTCTTTTATTTGGGCTGCTTTTTCTGGCATCAGTGGAACAGGCAGCCCCTAGCCTTGCAGACACTTGAAGTGTCAGGCTGTGGGGATACCCATAGGAGTCTCCACCCACTCAGAGGAAAAGGGAATGGAGGGTGGAAAAATAATTCTGGCAGGCAGTGAAGGGGAAAGGGGCAGAGAGTAGGATGTTAAAGTGAATAAGTAAAAACCAAATAAACAAACAAACTAATATTAAACAAATAAATTAAAAAAAAACTTTTGAAATCCAGGAAAACACAAATTAAAAACACGAGGAAATGAATAAAATTATTCAAGACCTGAAAATAAATATAGAAGCAATAAAGAAAACAGAAACTGAGGAGATTCTGGAAATGGAAGATGTAGGTTAGCAAATAGGAATTATAGATGCAAATATCACCAACAGAATAACAGTAAAAGAGATGGGTGAAAGAATAACAGGCATTGAAGTATTATTGAAGAAATTGAAACATCAGTCAAAGAAAATGTTAAATCTACAAAGTTCCTGACACAGAATATCCAAGAAATCTGGGACATTATGAAAAGACCAATATTAAAATTAATAAGAATAGAAGAAGCATAAGACTCCCAGATCCAAAACCCAGAAAATATATTCAACAAAATCATAGAAGAAAATGCTCCCATTCTAAAGCAAAAAAAAAAAAATGCCTATAAACATAAAAGATGTTTATATAAACACACAAGAAGTTTATATAAACACCAAATAGGACCAGAAAAAAAATTTTTTTCTGCCACATAAAAATCAAAACATTAAGTGTACAGAACAAAGATTATGAAAAGCTACAAGTAGAAATGAACAGAAAACACATAAAGGCAGAAATACCATACTTACACCAGACTTCTCAACCAAGATTCTAAAAGCCAGAAAGGCCTGCGAAGATATTTTATACACCCAAAACAACTTAAGATTTCAGGCTACTATACTCAGCAAAATTTTAGTCACATAGATGGAGAAAGAAAGGTATTTAATGACAAAAGCAAATTTAAACAATATCTATTCACAAATTCAGCTGTACTAGAAGGAAAACTCCAACCTGAGGAGGCTAACTATGGAGGGGGAGGAGGTAATACTAAAATCTGGTTCCCTAATTGTTTCTTGATTATGTCAATAAAGAAGGCAGAAGCTAATCACTGGATAAAGGCAAAATAGGTGGGATTTCTGAGCCCCAGTAGGTAGAGGAGGGGATTAGATAGAGAGGGCTTATTTTGCCATGCTTTGGAGAAAGGAGCAGGAACCATGTAAGAACTGTAGCTAACTAGAACCAGTGGGGGTCTCTGTCACCCATAGAATTCTAACATATGATTGATGATGAGTTCAGGACTTTAAATTTTGTGCACAACAGTTGTGTTATCTGGCTGTTTTTAAAATATTAAGCCTGTCTGGTGTTTCCTATCTGTGGCCACTCAGGTAGGCAAGAGAAAGGGCCACTGCCTGGGTGGTTGGTAGAAGATTGGCAAAGCTAGCCACGTGCTTAACCAGCATAGAGCAATCACAGCTCCCAGTATTCATGGAAAGGGTGAGAGCTGGTGATTTGGCAGAGCTGAGTGAGAGTAGAATAGCCTGACTAAGCTAGCTGTGGGAGCCAAGTGAGATGGCCATTGCCAGCCTAGAAAGTAGCAAGTGGGTTTTTAGAATTAAACACAACATTACTAAACCTAAGAAAACACAGGAAATAAATAACTTCACACTAGAAAACCCAAAAGGGAAACACACACACACACACACACACCATACACACTATGACCAACATCAAAATAACAGGAATTAACCATCAGAGGTACTTAACTTAGTATCTCTCAACATCAATGAGTTTATTTCCCCAATGAAAAGACATAGGCTAACAAAGTGGGTGTGTAAACAGGATTTTTTACTTTGCTGAATACAAGAAATACACTTCAGTGACAAAGATAGATATTAGCTCAGAGTAAAGTTCTGGAAAACAGGTTTTTCAAGCAAATGTACTGAAGAAACAAGCTAGAATAGCCATTATAATATGTAATAAAATAGACTTTCAACCAAAATTAATCAAATGATATGGGAAAGGTCATTTCCTACTAATTAAAGGAAAAATCCACCAAGATGATTTCTCAATTTCATGCCCAAATACAAAGATATCTCCATTCATAAAAGAAACATTATTGAGTCTTAAATCACACATTGAACCACACACATTAATATTGGGAGGCTTCAACACTCCACTCTCATCATTAGACAGGACACAGAAACTAAACAGAGGAATAATGAAACTAACAGATGTTCTGAATCAAATGGACCTAACATATCTACAGAATCTTTCATCCAAACACAAAAGAATATATTTTTTCCTAGCACCTCAGAAAACATTTTCAAAAATTGACCAAACACTCACCCACAAAACAAGCCTCATCAGATACAAGAAAATTGAGATAACCCTCATACCTTATCAGACTACTATGAGTTAAAGCTGGACTTCAACAATAACGAAAAACTCACAAATGCATGGAAACCGAAAAAATCTCTACCCAATGACCACTGAATCAGAAAATAAATAAAGAATGAAATTAAAGACTTTCTAGAATTCAATGAAAATGCAGGCACAGCACACCCACACTGATGGGACACAGGAAACCAATGGTAAGAGGAAAGTTTATAGCACGATTGTTTTCATAAAGAAATTAGGAAGATTTCATACTAGTGACTTTCCAGGACACCTGAAAGCTCTGGATAAGAAAGAAAAATAAAAGCAAGCATACCCAAGAAGGTTAGATGCCAAGAAATAATCAAACACAGGAATAAAAATCAATCAATCAGTAACAAAAAGAATAATAAAAAGAATCAACTAAAACACTTAGGCAAATGAATGGAACTAGAAAATAACATCCTGAGTGTAGTAACCCAATCACAAATGAACATACATTACATGCACCCACAGATAAGTGAATATTAGCCCAAAAGTTCAGAATACCCGAGATACAATTCACAGACCACATGAAGCTCAAGAAGGAAGACCAAAGTGTGGGTGCTTTGGTCCTTCTTAGAAGGGAGAAAAAAATAGTCATGGGAACAAATAAGGAGACAAAGTGTGGAGAAGAGACTAAAGAAAAACCTGTATGACAAGAATTTCAAGGCTATGAAGAAAGAAATTGAACAAGATATCAGAAGATGAACTGATAGTGTTAACATAGCAAAAATGACCAACTTACCAAAAGCAATATACAGATTCAATGTTACTTTCATCAAAATTCTATCACAATTTTTACATACACTGAAATATCAATTTTCAACTTCATATGGAAAAACAAACAAACAAACAAACAAAACCCAGAATATCTAAATAATCATGATAAAAGAAGTTCTGGCCTTTCCAGTCTTCACCTCTGCTGGAGCAGATGCAATGTTTGTCCCTCTCAATGCCCCACAACCTGCAGGACTCCAAGGAGATCAGGTGCAGTCAGAACAACAGATTAGATATTCAATAGCCAGAGCACTTGAGACACATAAGAAGACAAGCAGATATGGGATCCCTCCCTCTGCTCAAATATCATCTTCCTTCTTGTCTGTACCTCAACCTGGGAGATTAGACCCTCTTCCCCTTTCACCACCCCACCATCTTCAGGTCTCCCAGGTGATCTACTGCAGCCAGTGTCACAGGTCACCCAAAAGATCTGCTGTAACTGAGGAACACAGGAGATAGGTTCTAGAGCAGTTAACAGCAGAGATAACCAGATAGCAAGAGACAAGCAAAAAGCATAAGCAACAGAAGGCAATATAATTTGGCACCACCAGAACCCAGTTCTTTCACCACACCAAGTCCTAAATACCCCAATACACCTGAAAAGTATGACGCTGACCTAAAATTTCTATCTCGTGAGGAAAACAAAGATCTTTAAGGAGGATATAAATAAATAACTTAAAGAAATACAGGAAACACAGCTTAACAGGTAGAAGCTCTTTAAGAAGAAGCAACTAAATCCCATAAAGAAATACAGGAAAACACAAACAGGTGAAGAAATTGAAAAACAGAGCTAAGACTTAAAAATGGAAGTTGAAACAGTAAAGAAATCACAAGCTAGTTGGTCTGCTCCTGGGAAGACGCCGTATCCAAACACATCCTAGAGGATCTGCTTGCACTCAGAGTAGTTGTTAAGCACCCCTACACACACACACACACACACACACACACACACACACACACACACACA